>HG996559.1:18260001-19510001 GCA_905340355.1 Rhagonycha fulva
AATAAAAAAGTGCAAAAAAAATAGGTGCACATCAACACTTAAAAAACTAAAGAGTGTACTCTGCAAAAGGAAACAATGATGGCAAACCATCAGGGTGTAATTTGTCATGAAAGCCTTTGTTGAAAAAGTCAAAACGCTTCTGTCAAGAAGCATACGAGTATGAAAAAGAAAAGAAAAGTTCTATATGAGTTAAGTCCTTTGTTTCTTGCTTAATCCACTATCATTGCTTTTGTTATGCCACTGTTAATTTTCGGCCCATAAGCCTCACTTTTTTCTTCCATCTTCCTCATCAACTTTATCAACTCCTTAACCAAAGCAAATATGGATTTTGTTCAATCCTTTAGCCATTCTCCGGTTGTCCACATTTTTTGACATAGGTTATGATTATTTTAATGGTTTTCTCTGTCTGTCTGTCCCTGACAACTTCATTAGTTTAAATCTAGCTTTCGTATCATTAAGCTTTTTACGTTTTAAGTAGAACATTGCTTTTCCCTTTTTGGGAATTACAAATCCTATTAGCGGGGTGGATTAGTCCCCATATTACCTATTTCCGATAAATCAATATCTATTTCACTACACCGTGTGGATGTCCACTGAAAAGCCGAGCTAAGAAATTCTGTATAGTCCGCGATTTGAACCCAGAATTTCCGCTCTGTACTCAACCAGCGGTAACATCACTCCACGGTTGTGGCTAGCTTTCGTATCATCCTTCAAAATTTACATTTGTGTTAGCGGAAATATGTAAGAAAAGGAAAGATTGGAGATCTTCTCTAAAGCAGAAAAAAAGTGGCGTAATTGCTTTTGAATTTAAAAAATTCTGATGGGTAAAATTTAGATAAGTTGAGTTTTCAGTTCTCCAACTAAGTTAGCAAAAATTAGACTTGTCTATAATTTTTCTCACGTTAATGTTTTATAAATAAATTATAAGTACCTACCTAAGTGAGGGTCGAGATTATAAACAAAATTTAAGATTTAACCGTCTGATAAAAAATTATAATCGATTTGTAACTTAGCTCTGTTAACTATATTTATCGAACTGTTAAATTTATCAATCTTTTTTTCTTTTTTTTCTTTTTTTTTCGAAGCTGTAAACAATTTTACATTTTTTAAATCCTTTGATTAGTTATCGATTGATTAACTTTATCTATTTAATAAATTTAACAGTTCGATAAATAGTTAACAGAGCGATAAAGTTACAAATCGATTATAATTTTTTATCAGACGGTTAAATCTTAAATTTCGTTTATAATCTTGACCCTAAATGATATTAATTTAAGTTTTAATAATTTAAAAAATTATTCTATGGAAAAAGTTTCAATTTTGTTGATTTGTTCTCGAATCAAAATAAAAAGAAATAAAAACGAGTGGATGTGAGTCGGATGTGGTTGTTCGGCCATTAATTTTATGGTACTTTAATTGTACACAAATTCAATACAATTTGTACCTAATTAGTGCATCACTAATTTGATGATGAATAGAGTCAACTTACAGGGATCATCACCCTTTTATCGATAACTCGAGTCCAAAATTCAAAAACTGATAGAACGATGCTATTCTTTTTTATTTCGGTGAGTTGATTTATCTGGACAGTTAACTTGCGACATTATTAGGTGTCGCCCTCTACCGACCACAGTACCAAACATACTCATCGGGTCACTAATCTACTCCCAATCTCACGTTTCCGTGAACCGATTTTAACCAAAATCTAATCAAATCTAAGTTTTAATATAAAAGTACTAAATATAAAATTTGGTTGAGAAATTCCTATTAGTTTGGGCGCTAGAGCGTACACAAAATTAAGTGACATACAGACACACAGACACACATACACACAGACATTTCTTGATGTTGGATCTCTTTCAACTAGTTAGACCTCAAAGAATGTAAATCCGTGAAAATCTGAAAAAAAAATTTTTTTTGATTACATAACTTTCCCATTCGGTATGGTAAAGTAAAAAAAATCTTTGCTCTAATATTATGTGTTTAACTTTATTTTTCTTAAGAGATATAAAATTAAGGATTACTATCAATCAATGTTCAATTTTCTGAACGATCCATCAATTCCAATTATATTATCAAGCGATACTGGTCTTTCTGGTCGCAATGCTTCATCGATAAAATATTGCTCACTTTCTATAAACCAATCAGAATAACTTTCTACTTTATTTTTCCAATAAGCTAAAATTACGAATAATTTTTAATTAAATTAATATGTTTAAAATTTTTTACTGTTTTACATGGTCTAATTTTACCTGATTTGCATTGTCTACTGTGAGTGGCCAGTCGGAATAAGAAAGTCTGTTCATATAGACTTTATTCTTCCTCTGTGTTATAAATTTGATTTTGTGATTTTCAATAAGGTGCCAAAACACCTGTTCTCCGCAGGACTGGGCCTATTGAGCCCGAATGATCCATTTGTATCATCAGTGATGGAAGGTTTCAAAAGAAGCTTTACCACATTATTTACTAGTAGCCCTCAATGCTTTTGCAAATTAGGTAAAATCAACTGCCTGACTTTGTATTAGAAACATTTTTACCTGCTATATCTTCTGTGTTGCTATTCTCTCCTCCATATTCTTTCGGCATATAAATTTTAGGTATAAAGTTGAACATTTTTTCGAAACTATCATCGCTATGGATAAATAACTAAAAATATTATATTTAAAATATAATTAAAATATTACAACTGTAATTATGACGTACCCGCTTCCTTAATTTCGGTGTCAGACATAGCTTGAATATGTTAATCACTTTTTCGGCGTATGTAGGATACCCTGTTATAAGAAAATTTTTCATTCTAAGCGGAAAAGCTTGTTCCACACAATAAAGAAAATTTTTAAAATATGTTGGAGTCATTTGAAATAAGAGTCGTAGTGGGTAATCTGTCATATCGACCCAAAAAATATATCCAGATATAATTAAATTATCATCTTCCACAATTAAGATATTCATTATCATGGAAATAATGGTGGTTAGGTTCACAACGTTAATTATATTTGTGTCGATATTCTTATTTTTAAAATATAATAAGATAATTCTAGGTCCCTTGTAATCCTTAGGATATGGAAGTGGAAGCACCATGCTGAAATAGGTTTTATTAATTAATTATTTTTGCTAAAAAAATATTGTTTTACAAAAATTGTTATTTCAGATATTTTTTACAAGGAAATAATACAAAATAGTAAAAAATGTTACCCTGTTTTAAGAAGAGTTTGGATTTCAGTTGAAAAAACATTTCTTGGTCTTGCAATTTCGGGTATTAAAGATTTGGCAGTGTAAAACATATCAAGTTTGCTTTTCGTTTTCTCATAGCTAAATTTGCAGCCACGCAAAAATCCCAAAATCCATTGTTCATCTAAAATTTAACAAACATTTTAGCTTCGATGGAATTTTGTTTTAAACATTTCTCATTAACCCAAATAAATATTTTTCAAAAAAAAAAAATATAAAAAATTACTTACCTCTTTGTGCATTTAAATGTGGTTGTTGCTTAATCCACTCTTGTATATTTTTTATATCTTCTTCGACCATTTCAGGATTTTCATGCAGTTCTTCTATAGCAATTTTTTGCAATTCTTTCGTCAGTGGTCGAACCATGATGGCTATAAAGTGTTTACTGTTGAACCAGACTGTGTACCAAAGAGTCGATGTCTTTATCCCATTTATGTGAATATTTTTCAGTTATTTTATTTATTTATGGTATAATTTCCATTAAAATTAATTATTTAAAACTTGCTGAGGTTTATGGCTAATAAAATATATACTTAAGAATATTTAAATTTTTTTTAACCGGATATTTTAACTACCAGTTGTTAGGAACCGGATTCTGATGCTCGGTGTATTGCAAAAATATTGCTTGTAGTTTATTGTCACAACTTTTAAATAAAATATTATTAAAAATCATTTTGCTATAGTAGTAAACGCATGCACTTGTGCAATAGCATACAAAAGTTTTTAAATATTATTTTTCAGGTTATGTAATAAATTTAAATCACAAATTTTTAAAGTTCTACTTAAAAATAATCTTTCTTCTAAATATTTTTTTGTTTATTAAATCTACTCGTTTGTAAAAATCTTTAAGTAAAATCTCCGGTAACCTAAAATAATTATTTGTTTAATGATTTGGCATCATTAGTAAGAGAAAGACTTGCCTTATTTTGCAGTAGGTAATGTGCCAAATTTGGCTATAGCTCATCCCTGTATAATGTTTTAAAAAGTGAAACTTTACACCTTAAAGTATTTGGCGTGAAATATTACATAAGATGTAACATAAGATGATCGTGAGGTGAACTAAGTGGACGGGCTAAGGACCGGACTCTAGGCTAGAAGCCCTAGGTTTGATCCCCAACTCGGCTACATTTATCCGACTTTATTATGACCCTCTCCTCTCGGAAGGCAATGGCAAACCACCGAGAGTAATCTGCCAAGAAAGCCATTTAATAATAACATATTAAATTGGTCACGACGCTTCTGTCAAGAAGCATACGAAGAAGAAGAAGAAGAATTACATAAGATAATTTAATTATTAATAAAAGCACTTAACAAAAATTTCTATAAACGTCAAGGTTAAATAATGTAAAATTGCTAAATTGAATAATTTAATGAGCACACAGAAGAATTGCGTCTGGAGTACTTACCGTCCGGATACCAACCCCATTTACTGCCCCTATATATTTTACAATTTATTGTGAAGTAACAAATACCACAAAATAGTGATAAAAAAAAATTATTGTTAGATGAGTAATTGTTATTAAACAACTTCATTTTTATTATAAATTATAACTATAAAAGTCCAATTAAAATTAACAAAAAATAGACAAAAGGCAATAAAATAAATAATAATGGCATGTTATTATTGCTGTGGGATTTTATCAAACAAAAAACTTTTTAAATTTTTTATTATACAAACTCAGTCATTAACATTATTTAAAATACGGTGCAACCACAACATTATGTACTATCCTTGAAAATCTCTTGTCAAAAATCAGCAGTCAAATGTTATATAAATTTGAGAATTGCAAAAACTAGCGACAACTGTCAGAAACTACCAATTTTATCAATAGAACAGACAGGAATTAAGACGCTAAATTGCTACATCCCAGAAACTTCAACTTATACAATTGCATGCTTCTAATATTGAATATCGAATGATCTACATTGTATAAATTAAAGTGTTTTGGTTTTGTAAATTTGTAGTGTTGAGGTGCCATGAGTAATTTAAAACTTCTGTGGTAGTACAAAATTGTATGTGAATTGGTTTGACTGTATTTTTTGTTCTAAGGAGTTTAAGAAATATCCTACTGTTACTGTCAAGAAAGGATTAAATAACCTAAAAGAAATAAGCAGTCAACGGAATGCTGGTATTCTAGGTTTACTTCAGCTTCAGGACTTGGATTCTGTACTGGTGCACATCAACTGCAGGAAGAAATATACCAGCTCTCCGAATCAAACCAATGGGTTCTTAGGTGAAAAGCTACAAATGTTGCTGAGGAAGCCAGTACAGAACTTTGACTTCAAACCACAAGACTTTTGACCACGAGAAGATTAAGAAACACTCTGAAAGGTATCCTCGCATTTGTCAAATTGCAACTCTACAAATTAATAATTGTGACACTTATCCTCCATCTAAAGAAATATAAAATGGAATTTTTCATGTTATGGGAAGTGTGCAGTGTATGACGCCCGCTTCAGCTCTGAAGACTATACTTAACGTGCTTTAGGTAACATTCATTCCAGTGGCATAGATTACTGGTAGCTTTGGGTTTATGCCTAGATGATCAGCTCATGAAAAAGTGAAAAAAGTTGGTTTAGGGCGCATTGAAATGGAAAATGTGATGCCCTGATATTAAAAACGGAAGATTCAAATGTCGCTCATTGTCTGGATTTGGTATGGGTGGTTAGACTAGTTTCTAAAGTGGAGAAAACTATTGGATGGAGTGGCAGATTACCATAGCCACTGTTCTCTACAGAAAAATAATAGAAAATAGAAATACCTCAAGCAACATTTCAATCCTGACAATTTATTGTTTTTTTGAGTTTTTCTGAGGCAAGTCGGGGGGTACGATAAAACATATAACAGAAGAAATTAGCTTTATAAAAAAAAATTTCTTTTATTTTGCCTAAATTTCCTGTATTATAAGTAGAAATCCTACATTTTAATTTTTGAAGCATTTATTATTAGAAATTCTTTGAATATTTTTACAAAGTACAGCAAAATAGAAAGCATCGCCGCTCATCTAGTTAAATTGGTTTTTAGAAGAAGATTGTCCGAAGTAAAGCCGATGATCTAAAAATTAAATCGCTAGAAAAATCGAGCTCGATAAAGAACACATGAAACCTTAAAATTAAAAAGAAATATTAGTGAAATGTTCTTTATAAAAACCAATGAGTGTGTAAATTTCAGAGAGGATGCCATGAAACTTAGCGGGATCTATAGCGAAGTTTTATAGTGTTTTTGGAAGGTAACTCAATTATAGGGTTGAAGGGAATTTGTTAATGTTCTTTGTGTAGGAGCGATTTATTAGAGTTCTACTATATATGGGAGTATCAGCAGGTGTTTGTATAGATATTATAATTTTGTGGGTTATAATTCTGTTTTGTTCTAACAATGATAATTTTACTATTTGACGTATGTTTTATTAATTTTAAGATTTTTAATTGGTGTGTGTAAATTTTGCGTAAATATTTAATTGAAGGATAAGTTGTAGATGTACTCTCTTAGGAATGTTATTTTGGAACTGATTTTTTGGTAAATTTTATACTAGATGTGGCCCAAATGTGAGTGTAAATGATTGTTTTTAGATCCTGAAGAAGAAGAAACATATAGCTTCGAAACGTTGATCAAATTAAAAAGTTTTTTATATATTTCCTGGTCCAAAGTTCCCCACAAACTTGTAATGAATGTAATTAATAATATGGACGCGATGAACAAATGTGAAGAACACATAAAGATTTTGTAGGTTAAAGCCGATAATTGGATCAATTTTGAATTCTAACAGATGTTTTACGACAAGTAAAAAATCCAAATTTATTTAGTAATCAACTTCATAAACATTTATAAACACAATTTTTATAAGCGGTGAGGTGTTCTCATCCGTGATTATAGTACATAAAAAGGTATACAATACACGTAGCGCAGAATTTTAATGGGTTCCTGTTATATGCAATTTTTAACATTGCTGATGATTAAACAAAAATTAAAAGCAGAAAAAGTGTTCTTCAAATTAAATGCATTTTTGTATAATAATCAGGATTTATTCCATTGGATCTGTGATCTATGGTTCAACAAAACAAAATATTTGAAAGTCTTTTATTTATGTAAATTGGTAAATAATACAATTATTCATTGTATTGTTTTGTTTTACTCATCAAAGCTTAAAAATAAATTTTTATTTTACTTGACGATATTTCCTTAAAATAATATATTTGGTTTTGTCGTTATTGTCATATGCCAATTTGTCGTTTAAATGTCTTGGTATCTTTAGTTCTTATAATTTTTGATAAGCACAAGTTCTACGCAGTTTTGGTGAGCCAGTCTAACGACCATTTCCAATTCAGCGTTAGCAGCGAATTTGAGAAGAGAGGCGGTTTGAGTCTTTGATTGGTTTCCGCTATAAATACTCCACTTTCAGTAGTAGGAACAGGGGAAAGTTCTTTACTCTGTCAAAATTGACAAGTAACTTTCAATTTAAATTTTGACTAACCCTTACTAGGTAATAATTTTTCTTAGGGCCTTCTAACTTTTTTTAAGGAAAAATGTGCTACTGCGAAAGGGTAAATACAACTTTTTTTTTAACATCTCTGGAAGCCTTCCAACCTTCCAAACAGTGCTTTTAAGAAGGGGGTGGCTGTTACTATATTTTTTGTAAAATTTAAGTCAAAACTAACCACTACCCATAAGAAAGGAAATTTTCTCGACGTTAACTGTGCGATGGTTTAGGTACAAGTAAAGGTCCCTATTCTCTGACCATTAATGTATTTGACCTTCCACGCACCGCCAACACAATGCGTTAATAGGGGTCAAAATTGAACAAAAATACCTAACTTTAAAATCAGTTATTAGCAAAATTAATCGATGTATAATATTCCTCCATATCTAAAACGTTTCATTTTAATGTTTTTTTTTATAAGATTCTGTCAAATCTTCTTTTATAAATATTATACTTTCAAGCAGTGGCTGTCATTTGAGACCAATTTTAGGGTAACCCTTAAAGGTTATTGTGTATGAAGAAACATTTGTAACCATATATTCATTGTAATTATACTTTGTGTATATTTTTTCATAGTCACAATATTGCGATTATTTAAATTATTGTGACTTCATCTCTCAAAATAAACTGGAGAGGTTCTCTCCAGGTTACGACTGACTTTGGTCTCTGTTTTGGTCAATCTTTGCATTAGAAATTGCGACTCAAAACGTAGTTTTTATTTTAATTTATATAATCACAATTAGGAATTAGGCAACAAGGAACTAGTATTTTTTTCCATTCAAAATTTATAAATTTATTATTAACTTCATTTGTAGATGATGATACATATTATGATAAAATAATGGAAGGTCATCAAAAACAAACTCTACCTTATATGGTTTATTATATAATATTTACTTTATTTAAATATAAAGTAAATTTTACGCAGTAAAAAACCGTAATCATAAAATGAAATATTTATAATAATAATACATTAGACATAATATTACATAATTTAAAATAAACTTAAAGATTCTTTTTAAAATTTTTTTCTCGCTTTTGGCATTGATATTGTGTCAATCAGCAAGGCTTAGGTAAATTTGTAACTAATTCTTATATTCACAGAGTTTCAATATGCATCAAAAGAATGGCCTAAAAAATTCCGTAAAGTATGCAATTGAAACCCGAAATTTCCGCACTGTAACTCAACCAGCATTGAGTTCTGAAGTATTTAAAATTATTTGTTATACAAATTTTTTAAATGATCCACCTATTTGCTTAAATGAGGCTGTTGATTAATCCATCTTTGTATATTATTTATATCTTTTTCACTAATTCCACTAATTCGGGATTTCTGTGAAATTTTTCTAAAGCTATCTTTTGTAATTCTTTTGTTAATAGGCAAAGCATGGTAGCAAATTTTCTGTTACCGTAGATAAGATACCAAGGACGACGTGATGTTGTTTAGGATTATTGCCAAAATTTACAAAATTTAAAAAAAATTATAACTAGTTAACTTTTTATACGTAAGATTTATTGCTTTGTCCGTCTTACGCCCAATAAAAACTCAGAGTGGCGCCCTAATCGATACCGACATTTTGACGTTTTTAAGATTCATAAAGCCGTTTAGAAAGTTAGTTGTTGGCACAGGTATATTAACGACTAAGGAAACAATTGCCACAAATGACAATAACACCGAGCTTGGTTTTTCCGGAAGGTTCAACTTACTCAGGTAAGATTTTTGGAGAAGCTTTAACTGAAGAAGATCAAACACTTCCTAGCGTGTTCACCACTACATTCGTCTACCATCAGAGTAGTTCAAAAAAAGCAATTTGAGTTTCAGCTGTACACTGTCAAATCAGGAAAGAAAAGCCAAGTTTACTGATTTATAATTATTATAATACTTACAAATAATGTACATATTATAGTATATGATGTGATATTGATTTAGAACAACCATATCCTCAACGTACTAGTACCTACATCATGCATTATAGTAACTTACTATTTAAGGTTACTGCACCGGTAATGGACACTCGAGAGAATTTTAGTTTTACAAATAGAAGGAATTTAAATTAAAATTAAAAATGGTTAATGCGTAAAAATAACTAATTAACATATATTGAGATCAAGCAATGCCTTTTTTTACATGAAATGAATAGGACATTCACACTTGTAGTGGACAACCTTAACAAAATTGACATAAAATTCAATATATTTGAACAATTTATGGTATGTATTATGACGTAGGTGATTATTATTGGTGCAATGTTAACTACCGCTTACTACAGAGTTAAGCTACTAATTTAAACACTAATAAAATAATAATTTGAAGGTAGTGCCTATATTAAAATTATGTGTAAAAAAAATTAGTGGTAAAAACAACTAATTTAAAATTGAAATATATTCTTAATCAAGACTCAATCTTCTGAACGATCCATCAATTCCAATTACATTATTGATTGATATGGGTTTTCCTGGTCGTAATTCTTCATTTGTACGGTATTGATCATTTTCTTCAAACCATGTAGAGTAACTTTCTACTTTGCTTTTCCATTCCGCTGAAATTTTGATTAATTTTTTAGATTTTTAAAATTTTACAGTAGCTGATGTCTTATAAAAAAAGAAATTTACCTGCTATATCATCTGTGCTATTATTGGTTCCTTCGTACTCTTTCGGCATGTGACTTTTAGGTACAGATTCGAAAATATTTTCAAAATTGCTTTCACTGTACACGAATAACTAAAGACATATATAGGGTACTTTTAAACATAATTTAAAAAAATAAAGCTTTATGACCTACCCGCTTCTTTAATTTCGGTGACAAATATATCTTCATTAAATTAACCACTTTTTCAGCTAATGAGGGTGATCCTGTTATGTGTATTCCTTTAATTCGAATAGGAAGCGCATTTTGGATACAGAAAAAAAAGTTTTTTAACAAACTTGGGGTCAATTGAAACAAAAAGCTTAATGGAAAATGTGTCATATCAGTCCAAAGTGTAACTCCATTTACAATTAAATTATCATCTTCCACCATTAAAATATTCATTATCATGTAAAAAAGAGCAGACATATTTTCAGGATTAATTATACTTGTATCACAATTTTTAAAATTGAATGAAATAACTCGGGGTCCATGATAATCTTCAGAATACGGAAGCGGAAGAACCATGCTAATAAAATATTAATCTGTCAGCTTACATTATTTACCACTTCAATTCTTAAGTTACCCTGCTTTAAGAAGAGTTTGAATTTCAAGAGAAAAAATTTTTCTTGGTCGCATTATTTCGGGCATTAAAGATTTGGCGGCATAAAACATATCAAATTTTCTTTTTGTCGTTTGGTGGCTAAATTTGCAACCACGCAGGAATCCTAAAATCCATTGTTCATCTATTGCAAAAGAATGTAAGTATGTAAAAATGAAACTTAAAACAAGTAAACTGGAAGTGTAACAATTTTTTTGATAATGTTAAATTCAATGATGAAGTTAGTTATTATAATTTTAAGTTAGTTAAAATAGTTATAAATAGACATTTTATGGGCGTTTAATACACAAAAACATAAACACCACATTAATTTTTTTTCACTTTTTTTTAATACATTAAAAAAAAATTTTTGTTAAAATTAAGAAACAGGAAATAAAAATTTTTAAAAGATATTACCTGATTGTGCATTTAAATGAGGCTGTTGCTTAATCCATCTTTGAATATCTTTTATGTCTTCTTCCACTAATTCGGGATCTTCGTGAAGTTCTTGTAAAGCTATCTTTTGTAATTCTTGTGACAGTGCGCGAACCATGGTAACCTTTAATTCTCGAATCAGATGCAATACTAATTACTGAATTTTGTTTTGTTATGCTGTACAATCGTCTGCATATTTACAATAACTGGGTGTTTAATTAAACCAGTTTATGTTTTAAATGCCTAGAAAATATCTATTTATAACTATTTTAATAAATTTAAAATTATAATAACTTTAAAATTAAATTTTTGACCCTGTAAATAATGTAAACCTAATTTTAAATTGTAAAATTATTCACTTTAACTCCCCAATAATTAGTATTATAGTTAGTTAGAACCCGGATTGTGATGCATGAAGCGCAAAGGTTTAGTTTTAACAGTACGGTGGAACTCCAATATTCATCTTTTCAAAATTCGACCAGATTTCTAGTTGATATTTTTGTTAGATATTCTCCCACAAAGATAATACTTATTCGTTCTAGTTCACAAAAATTTATTTGATAATATTTTTATTTAATTATTATATTAATATTTGTTCTTCCCTTAGGAATGGATTAATAACTCATCAAGGTATTAACATATTTATTTCTTTGCTTTTACAAATAATGCTAACTTTAGTTAACTACCGGACAATCGCATTGGTCTTAACGTAAAAAGAACCTATAAACCACCCACGCAACTGGGAAGAAGGCTAAACCTTACCTTTGTTAATAGTGGTTTAAATTTTGAGAAAATTCTTGTGGGCATTAAAATCCGATTCTTTATGGTTATTTATAATGGTCAAAAATGCTAAATTTTTTTGTTTACCCAAAAGAATTTGTGATAAAATCTTATAAGTTTTTCAAATTCGCACAAACTTCAAGGTTAAATAATACAAAACATAAATATATTATATAAATATAATAATATTTTGGAATTACTTCCTTTTTAAAACCAGGTAAATTCTAATTATAACCCAAATTTCAATATTAATAATCTTTAGTTACAGGTTTTTCTAGGTACTACAATCTTTACGAAATAAGTACAATAAATTATTAATTACTTTTAAAACTGTTTAAAAAATTTTGTTTTATTTGAAATTGATTGCATTTTATGAAAATAGTTTTATAATTTATTACAATGATCAGGAGATCAAGGCGCTTGGTCGATGATATTGGTTGAGTTAACAGACTCTCACAAATAACACATAACCCCCAATTATAATACTTTTCATTAATTGTCGATAATATTTCGTCGCTGTTCTTTGGTTCAATTGATGTTGATGGTATTTCAGACCAAGGATCTTCATCAACTGTCTCCTTTCCCCGAATCGTTTAAACCACTCAAAAGTTTTTGAATGCGCCAAATAATCATCTCATCATCATCAAATAATCAAATAATAATAATCATCAAATAATCATCTAATCATCTCCGATGGCTTCCTGCAACATTTCAAAAATTTCGTTGCTTTTATGTCACCCAATAGAGACGAACAGAAAGAATTCTATTTGACCACGGTGAGAAAGAACCAGACATTATGGAGAATGAATTTGAGTATGCCATACGACGTCTAAAAAATGACAAAGCCTGCTGAGATGTTGAAGACACTGGGGGACGATAGGGTTCAAATACTTCTAAACATCTGAAATAAAATCTGGAAAGCGGGACAAACAAGCCAGGTTATTGTACCTCGTTCATTCTGAGAAGTTAGATGGAATGTGAGGTGAAGACTTATCAAATCAGGTTTCGAACACTACCTCAATCTCCAATAGTGTACATACCCTCTGGAAGGCCAAATTAAAAAATTTGGTTTAGTTTGCGATGCCTCCCAACGCTTTCTTAAACAGGTCCGAGGAATAGGTTTGCTTAAGGCCCCTGTCACCATTTGAACTTAGAACTTCCGCTTTGTAACTTAACCACAGATCACAAGACACTACTACTGCGGCTTACACGCGAGCTAAGACGGCGGTGTAATTCTTTAGCTGACTAAAAGAACAAATTTTAACTTTGTGATAAAATTTGGAAGCTTTTTGTTAATATATTTACTCTTTATCGTAAAATATTTTACTAAAATAATCATTTAAAATCTCCAACTTTTGTGTCGGCTCAGATGTTTTTACTGCTTTTGAATATTCCAAATCATTGTAGGTTATAAGCATAGCAATTTGGCATAATTTTTAAAAACTGACCTTGTCAGATTTTTGAAACATTTACACGGGAAGGAGAAAGTTAATTTTTGTAACTTTCCACTTTTTAATTCTCCTTTATAAGTATTTTCTATTCTTCTAAAAATTTCTGCATTTTTTACTATAAAATTTTTTCTTAATTTTTTAAATAATTTTGTATTGATTAATAACAATAATTATTATTTGGAGCAGCTAAAATATTAATATTTGCTATTTACGAAGAAATCTAGTCTTAAGTTTTCTTAAAATAAATCAGGCCACTATCAGGAAAATCACCTGTGGCTCTGTTTTTCTAATTAGATATTTAAATTATACTTATTTTTCATCTCTTTTACAATTGCGAAAATTTGACTACTACCTTTAAAAACCACGAGTTCACACGCTTTAATTTTAATTAAACATTTAAATAAATTACTTTTATTTGAAAAATTATTCAGTGAGTTGAACCGAGGCAAAAATGCAATTTAGTGACTTTAAATTGTGGTAATTTGATGTTGTCGACCCACAATATTCCAAATATCGCGAATTGCTGCTAGGTTATCTTCAGCTCTACATTCTTCTCTAGTAGCTTTGTTACCAAAACGAATAAATAGCATAATTGATTGAAAGTGTTTCAGAGACATTGTAGCTGTAAATAAAGGTCAACCATGTTCTTCAGACCACAATTCACCTAAATCTTCTTGTCGTGATCGATAAGCTCCTGCACTTATAAGGTTATAAGTAATCCAATATTATGTATTTCAATTTCGTTTTAATTTTGCTAATATCTTCTTCTGTATCGTCCCCAGCATCTGGGACGTGCCTAACCAACTTTTTTCAGAGGTGAGCAATTTCAAATTTCTCAACTGAATTAATTAAAAATTGTTAACTCTTTGTAGGCTTTGCAACTTTTTGTAAATTAAGACATAAAAAATGCCAATTTGACTAACCTTTGAGTGTTTTTTTCCTTTATAAAATATAAGGGGGAGGGGGGAACTCCTTCCTAGTCTATTCCAATAAGAAAACTATTAAATTAAATCAAATATCAAGTTAAACTGGTAATTGCTATGTGTTTCATTTTATATAAATTTGCAAAATCAGAATTTTTAGAAAGATCAAGAATTTCAGTTTTTTATTTGTTTATAAGAGCTAATATGATTTTATCTTATTTTGACTTTGATAAATTTTGGAATATGACAATATATTACTGTGTTAATCAGTTATGAGTTTAATTTTGATCTGTGATAAAAAAAAGAAACTTTTTAGCCTGCGCAGTCGAGTAGTCTATAAATTTTTTTACCTGTTTTTATCCTGACAGTGCATTATGGAGATGGTCACTTCCCTTGTAGATCAAGCGATCAACTGCAAATGCAAGGTACCAGGTTCAGATCCGGAGAAGGGAAATCTTCTTATGACTAGTCTCCGTGCTTCGGAAGGCACGTTAGCCGGTGGTCCCCGTGGGTTAATGAATCGCCATCAGTAACATAAAAACCAGGGTTACAGGCGCGTCTGAAGGCCAGTATAGCTGCAGCGTTCCTGCGTTCAAACGTCTCTGCGTTCAAACGGCCGCGTTTAAACGGTCGAGTTCAAACGACCGCGTTCAAATGTTTTAGACCGAGCAATCTTACATTTTCAAACTTATCAGCAGTACCGGATTCTACTATCCACATACAATCCAAATACAATCCTCTTTGTCAGCGCTGGTCAACCTATAGCACACGTATCAGAGGTGGCACGTGACGTAAAGGTCAATTAAAAAAGTTTTTTTTTATTATTTTATAATGTAACTTTGGAAATGTTTAAGTTATGTTAAGGTCACGCAACTAGATTGAAAACTTGTTTTGGCAATGACTTTACAATTGCACAAAGTTAGCGAGCTTGATAATTGCAGCTGTAAATGTGCTTTGTGATATTGTCCAGTATAGAATTTATTATTTTCAATCATATAAATTTAAAAGAGTCAATTGTGTAATCAATGAGTATAAGTAGGTACAATCGATTATTTTCTGATATCAGAAAATTTAATAATTTCTTTTTAAATCTAAATAAAGTCATGTTATCTACTCTGATTTTGACAACAAACAAAATCTTTCAAAAATGTAAAGTCTTAAGTATTTTCAACCAAGCTTAGTTAATTCTTATTCAAAAGAAGAATCTGCAAATTTTGTACTTAACGACTATTTGCTTCTATATGTTGTATTGATTGATTTACATTTAGTATAGTACTGCAATGTTTTTAATTTTAGCTCTTATGCCATTTTGACATTGAATACACGTACTGTCAACATAATGCACAATAAAATTGCATTTAGAACAAAAATTGGAAACTTAAAAATCGATAAAGTCATCATAATGATACGCATCAATTTTATATTATCTATCAAATGCCATCGAGTTTTTTTTTAATAAATAGGTACAATATTTTCAAGTACCGGTTAATGAACTAGACCCTAAAAAACTACTAATTTTACTATCAACTACTAAAAATAATTTGTTACTATTCAACTAAATTTTATTGTTGGTGGTGCGGCTTCGAGTTCGGAAATTGTGCGGAAAATTAGAAGTTTTAAATTAGTTTGCCAAATTTTTATTGATGGACGGTTTGTGTTTGTCGCGCATTTGAAAGCAATACGAACATGCAAAATCGAAGCAGAAATAAAAAATCAATGATTTGCTGGCAAACCGCTTTGAATCAAATAGTGAAGTTCCCAGTGCGTCTTATTTTTGAGTCAATTTGGAGAAGAAAATTTTGTTTTCACGTTTGCAAAATTTATTTGACTTGGTTTGTTTTGGTAAACAAATGGATCAAAAAAGGATGTAACGTGGTTGCAGATAATTTCTTTTCAAATATTCTGCTAGTTCAAAATTTGTTAGGGGTTAGCGAATAAAACAGCATTTGTTTTGTACCAATGTAGGTAGTACATTGAAAAAATCAAGGTGGAAATTCCAAAAGAAATGCTACCACATCTCACTAGAAAAGAATTGTTAGTTATCTGTCTATATTAGGTCAATTTACGATGTTTGAAGATGGAGTGGCAAATCTACACCAGTTTATTCATGTATATTCATACATTTGTATGAAAATATAGCCAAAATAAGTTTATAATTATAATTTTCAAGGTTTTACTATAATATTTATGTAACAAAAATTATGTAGGCATAGATAAAAAACGATTATAATGATCTTATTATATTACGCACATACTGTAATTAAAAGAGATTTTCTATAAATTAATTTCCAGAGTAAGCATTATTATTGCCATGGTACGTCCGCTGTCGAAAAAACTACAAAAAAAGGCTATAGAAGAGCTTAACGAAGTTCCCAAAAGGGTTGAAGATGACATAAAACACATACAAGAGTGGATTACGCAACAGCCTCATTTAAATGCACCTACAGGTAACATTGTATTATATTTGGTATTTTAGGTTTTAGATATACACAAATCCAAAAAACTACAGTGCAATGTCGTCGCTCTTGGGTGGCTTATTTTTTATTATATTATTATAATCAACTGGTAATAATCATCTAGCTTGATTTCACCAAAAAAATTCTAATAATTTGTCTAAATAATAATCATTCTAATTTTTATTCCAAAATTTAATTTAATTTTAGATAAACAATGGATATTGGGATTTTTGCGTGGATGCAAATTTAGTTTACAGACCACTAAAGATAAAATTGATCTTTATTATACTCTAAAAAATTTGATTCCTGAGCTATGGAAAGCCAAAGATGTTTTCTCAACTAAAATTCAAATTTTTTTAAAAGCGGGGTAGCATTTTTAATAATTGTAACATTAATTCCCGGTGCTAAATAAATTTTTTTAGCGTTTTTCTTCCTTTACCGTACTCTGAAAATTACGAAGGACCAAGAGTAATATTAATGCGTTTTGAAAACTATGATAAAAGCAGTGTAGACCTTGAATACATGACAGCATTTTATTATATGCTTGTTAATATTTTAATGGTAGAAGATGATAATTTTATAATATCTGGTGGTATACTTTGGATTGATATGAAGTTTTTTCCGTTAAGTATGTTACTTCAACTAACTCCGACGTATTTGAAAAACATTTTTATAAGTGTACTAAAAGCGATTCCTCTGAGAATTAAAGGAGTTGTTGGAACAGGATCGCCTGCATTTGCCCAAAAATTATTGAATTTAACGAAGGGATATATGGAACCAAAGCTAAGAAACAGGGTAAGTAGTTTTAAATTACCATTAAATGTGAGGTTGATGAACAAGTTCTTACAACTTTTTACCAAAAGTTTTTTTATCATCTCTTCACAATCTGCAATATTTCATCTTTGTCTCTTTTGTTTTTTTTTGACAGTCGCCTATCAGATAATTTCTGGTACACCCACAATTTCTGAGCCAAATGAATTAACTTGGCGGACCGTGGCAGTTTATTCATTTATATCACTTTGACGTTCACAATGTTTGACCTAAAATTTCATCCGCTTAAAATACGACATTAGAATATATGTAATTTATTTTCAGATTTTTTTATATGCCGAAGATAATTGCGAAGACATGTTTAAAGTGATACCTAAAAGTCTTATACCAAAAGAGTATGGAGGTGAAAATAGTACCATAGAAGATATTAAAGGTAACGTGCTAATAATATTTTAGTAACAACAAAAGCATAATAATTAAAACTAATCGAAATTTCAGATTTTTGGATAAAAAAATTTGAAAGTTATTCAACATATTTTGCAGAAATTGATCAATATAGCACAAACGAAGCTCTGCGACCAAGCAAATCAGCATCACTTGATGGATCTTTTAGGAAATTAAATATTGATTAAGGAAAATAGAACATTCTTAGTTTTGAATTCATTGAAATATGTAATAATAATAATTAATAATATAATATTATGATCAAGATAATTATAAACGCTTTACTGAAATTTATCCAGATGATCGATTAGTTTTGTTAGCCATTTTCATCAAATGCTTTAAGCATAATAATTTTTTTTTTAAACAATTGTTTAAATTACAACAAACAATTTCAATAATCCATACAAAATGTAAATTTATTTATCCTCATAATTAAATTTTTGTATCGTTTTGATTTAACAACGTAATAAAGTAATGTAACAAATGCAAACTTTAAAGGTTTCATACAATACTTAACCCTGATTTGATGAACTTTCATCTTTTTGTTGGCAAAGGTTTAATATCCGAAAACCACTAGGGCTATTTTCCAGTTTTTCCCTCAAACGATGGGAGTTGTTTTTGTCTTTATCCAATTCTATCAGCACATCGATCACCTTGTCTAGTAAATGACCACTCTTTGTTTTTAGGATCACTGCAAGAAATCTCACTTTGCTTTTAGTTGGACTTTTTTTAGCAGTAAATGCTAAACATTATACAGAGTGTAACAATATTTTTATTTGTAAAACAATAATTTTAAGTTTATCGATAGTAATCAAATCATAGTAGAATTTTGCTTAGTAAATGTTGTTTTAATTGCTATCAGGTACACGGGTAATACCATAATTGATAAAAGCATTACAGGTTGAATTTGAGGATATTGTGTAAGTTTTATCTGCGTGAAGGTTAGCTCATTAAATTTCATGTCATTGGTTTTTTTGATTTTTATTGCTTTCATTGAATACTGAAGATTGATCTGATACAGGGCTCTACCGACTTAGCTAGCTGTAGTAAGACATTGGTGCTTTGGTACAAAAAGGGCGGTATTTTGGCGACTCAAGTTCACAAAGTTTTGAAAAATTTTTATTTTAAATTTTTGGTTTGTACCATTGCTGTATTATATGCATTACATGCCTAGTAGGCGCATAGCATCGCATCTGTCACCGACTTTTATTACTTTCTTTTTCTCTACCAATTCCAATCAAGTCTTCTTGCACTTCATCTCTTCAACGGTTGCTCGGTCTACCTCTTCTTCTTATGCCTCTAAATACCACACTCCAAATTACACTTGGAACTCTGTCCTCGTCCATTCTTATTATTTACCATTTGCACTCTTTTCTTGTATTTCATATTTCTTTTTTGTTTCTTTGTTTCGATTGTGCAACATTAGCTGTCTTGCTTTCTCTCTTTTCTTTACTTCCATTTCACACTGATTATCATACCACTCCTTTTTTTTCTTTCTAGTACTCACACTCTGTGTTTTTGTTGCTCCAAATATACTTTTTTTATTGTTATTCGCATGTGGTCTATATTTTGTCTCAGTTCTGTATCTTTTAATATCTTCTCCATTGCTTCTCTATACCTTCTTCTCTGATGTTCTTCAATTTAGAGTTGTATTTGTATTCTATTTCTTTTCTTAGTTCCTTGTTTTCCTATACTAGTTCGATTTCCCAGGCTACTGTCACTTTCACACGTACCATGAAATGGTCCGAATCCAGATCTGCTTCTCTATACGTTTTAACGTTTTTGACAATATTTTCACTTCTCTTCACTATCAGGATATGATCGATCTGATTCCATCTAGACTTGTCCATGTTCCCTTGTGGATGTTTTTATGTTTGTAGCGTGTAGTCTTTATCTTCATATCGTTTCCCATTGCAAAATCGATAAGTAGTCTTCCATTTTCATTACTTTTGTTATGTAAACTAAATCTACCAATTATAGATCGATATGTTTCTTCCTGCCCTAGTTTTGCATTCCAGTCGCCCACTATCATTTTTATGTTATATTTTGGTATTTTCGCGTACTCTTTTTCTAACTGATTATAAAATTGTTCCTTTTCTTTCGTAGGTGCGTGTATATTAATGATACTTATCTTTCTATTGCCTCTTTTTATTCTTAGTATGTACATTTTATCTGTTACTGGTTTAAAACCAATCACCATATCTTTCCCATCTTCACTCACCATAAACCCAGCTTCCAAACTTCTAGCCTTCCGACTACTTTTGAAAAAGGTATAGTTCTCTGTGTCTATTGTTTCATTATCTCTTTGTTTTGTCTCCTGCAACGCTAGTATATCTAAAGACTGTCCTAGAAAAAAACCGACCACTTTTAAACTTATGGCTTAAGTACAAATTTTATGATATTTACCTAAATTGTACGACATTTTGTTAAAAATAGCTTGTTAAAAACCGTACCCATTCAGTCGTATTTGAAATTTTAGTGTGAAAAGATATGGAGAGAAAACAAGTAAAAACGCAAAAGTTAATTATTTCCGAACACATGAAAAATCCGCGAATGTTACAAAGACAGTTAGCGAAAAAATTAAATTTGCAGAAAACAACTATACAAAATGTGTTGGCTAGTTTTAAAAAGGTACCAAGTATTGGAAGAAAACGTGGTTCTGGAAGAAAACGCGGTTCAGCTTATTCGGAATTACAAAGAAAGTGGAGAAAGAGTTTATACGTAAACCCAACACATCCATAAGAAGTATGGGGAATAAAGTGGGAACATGGAAATCTAATGTGCAATTAATAAAATTTCGTGCTGGGTTAAGGTTCTTTAAGGTACAAAAAGATGAAAATTGGTCAGAAAATCAGCAATCGACAGCGAAGACTAGAGCCCGGAAATTTTATGAAAATTATTTTACCAAATATTCATGTGTGGTGATGGACGATGAAACATATTGTAAAGCAGATTTCCAACAGCTACCTGGACCGGAATTTTATGTTGCAGCGCGTCGAGGTCAGGTAGCCAAAGTACATAAAATTAGGAAACTTTCAAAATTTCCAAAAAAATACTTAATATGGCAGGCAATTTGCTCCTGTGGATTAAAATCAAAATCTTTCATTTCCACAGGTTTAATAAATACAAAAATTTATTTAGAGGAATGCCTTAAAAAACGGTTACTGATTTTCTGAGGTCGCATAACACCCCATCTTTATTTTGGCAAGATCTGGCTACTTGCCATTAGAGTAAAACGTGCTTTGCATTTTGTGAAGAAAATGAAATAAACATTGTACCTAAAGATGCAAATCCACAAAACTGCCCGAAACTTTGCTCAATTGAAAAATATTAGGAACAAATAAAACAAAAGTTTAAAAAAAACTAAAGGGGTGACAACAGGCGGCAATATGTTTACGAAAAAATACAAAAATGTCGCAGAAAGCTTCAGCATAAATAATGTACAAACCTTAATGAAAGGACTACAGCAAAAGTACGTACATTTTATATTTAGTTTGTAAGGGTTGGTTTTTTAAATTTTTTTCTGTGAAAAAAGATTGTAAAGAATTAATAAAAAAATTGAAAAGTAAAAGTTTTATCCTTTTTCATTTATTTAATAAGAATATAAAGTGGTCGGTTTTTTTCTAGGACAGTCTTTACTTTATACCTTTTCAACACCTTTACTAATTGTTTCAATCCTCTCGCTATAAAAGTTGCTCTCACAATCTAAGTTGCAAGAAATTTAGCATTACTTACTGTATTTGTGCCACTTTCCTTCCAATGTCCTTTTTCGCGCGTTTTTGGCCTCCTTCACTATTATAGTTCCTTTTTTCTGTTGGTCCTAGTCCCAACGTTCACGGTTTATGTATATTTTTCCATATCCCACATTTACCTCATTTCCTTTTCCTCTTTTCTGTTTGGCGTATTCTCTTAAACTGGCCTGCATCTTTTGTTTTTTTAATGTTAGGTTGTCTTTAATGAAGCTGCTGGTGCCTTTCGGTTTCCTTTTTGCTCTCATAACAGTTATTTTATCCTGCCATGAACTCATCGTTGCTAATATAAATAACTGTGAATTCTTTGGTTTGATCACTTCCGCAGTGCCAGCTGCTACTTCGACGTCTAGCTTACCTCTTAGGAAGGTCTTTATCTCTCCCTTGATGTCAGCCATATCCACTACCTTCAGAATTATGTTGTTTTCTTATCTTTATTTTCCATATGTTTCAGCCTGACCTCAAGTGATTCTATCTTTTCCATCAGCGTCTTATTTTCTTCTTTCAGGATCTTTTCTCGTTTTCGTATGTTTGATGTCTGTTTGTATGTTTATATGTTGAATTGTATGTGTATGTATGTTCGTATATGTTGAATTATTTATAATATATTGAAGTGTTCTTGGCGAGACACCTCTCAAAAGTGCGCCGGCAGCTCTCTAAAATGGGAACGCTCGAAAAATCCTTCTCAGGGCAGGCGGGAATCAGATGAAAATGAAATTACCAAGTCGAAATTTACAATTATCAAAATTTTAATTTATTCAAAATCAATAAAAATTTATCAAAAAGACCCCCTCCGAACTCACAGATTTGAGCTCCGAAAGCGCATGGTGCAACTGGCGCCAGCAGACACGAATGCGCTATTGTAATTGAAAAATTTTAACAATCGAGGATAGCAAAATAACGCATTCGTACATACTACGGTGTATTCGTGTTCGCAAAAAAGTTTACAACATTTACAAAAATTATGTGAAATAAATTATTCAAGCTATTAGCGATGAAGTTTATCAGCGCCACAAAAACTTTAATATCACACTTGACGCAAAAACTTTATCAAAATGTTAAATAACTTTTATTTGAGCTTCCAAATACCTTGCAAATTCCATACAATTGACGCTCCTCGCTCCATATGCAGGAATGTCGAACCATTGACCAAATTCATGTACAAATTCAAATTCCAATTTCAAATCGTTGACCAAAAAAACTCTTGATCATCAAAAATTAACGCCAATCAAATCTTCACAAATTCTGGTCCTCACAAGACCAAAGACGATCTCACCGGTCAAAACACTCAAATTTACGCCTTTTTCGGCGGCCAAAAATAACTCAACCAAAATGGCTCAAATGTTCGCTTTCTTACGACACTCAGTCGATTGATTCGCTTTTAAATTTTTGTCCTTCTTTCGTTAACTCTTGATAACATTTGTTCTCGCGCCCCACCAACCATTCTTATCACGCGCTCACACCTTTAAAACTTTTAACAGTTCACAATACAAAATAAATTCCAATTTCAAATGTTTTCAAATAAAATAAAATTTTCTTTGTTCGTGTTAAGAGTTACAGTAAACCTTCGTACGAGCGTCTCTTTGATAAATCGTAAAAATTAACTTAAAAATTTGAAAAGAAAACAAAAACTATTAATTTCGACTCAATTTTTTATCAAAATAATGACTTTTTCTGAGTCAAAATTCAAAATAATGAGTCGTTTCATGACAATATAATATAAATAATTTTTCTCTCTCTTGGCTCCAAGTAATTTTTCCTGCTAATGCTAAACACAAACATACAACCCTAAATCATTAACTTAGTGTGGGCTTAGTGCACCAATATCAATAAACTTTTGAAGTTTTCTTCTAAACGTACATTTTACCATATCTATATTGTCGTGTTCTGTTTGAACAAGCGCTCAAAGGTCCGTTGCTCAGGTAATTCGAAAGCATAAAACTCACCCAGATAGTAGGTTCAAAGAGAAATTTCAAAAAAAAATTCCACAATTAAAAATAAAAATATAAATGCAGGGAATTAACAAAACTTTAATTGAACGAATGTTGTCAATAATATTCTGATTTGCAAATAAAAACAAAATTTTGTGAATTAAACCAATACCAACACAGTTGATATAATCAAAGCTGAACGCCATTTATTTACAAGTCTACACATTTAATAAATCAAATTTGTTACTGTTCCTTGTAAACAAATTCAACGTTGTATTAAGAAAATTAATCATATGAAATAAATTTTACAAAAATAAAATAAATTGTTTAATTTCGAAATTTCAAACTTTGCGCCGAACGGTAATTGTTTCACACTTGGACGGTAGTTAACAGTGACAATCGTGGCATAACGTTCTTAAACATCTGCATCACAAACGTACAGAAAAAGTTAATTTAATTCGAACAAAATTTAACCAATAATTATCAATGTTCTCTTATTAGAGATTTTAAATGTTGGATGTGTAGTTTTTATGTTTGAGTAACATGTCGCAAATAATACAAGTCTTCATGGTGAAAACGTGGTTAGTCATTAGCAATAACCACAATTTATAACATCAATCGCTTATAAAATTGCAGATAATTTATGCTGAAGTCGCGTAAAATAATAAAATTCAGATATTAATTACCATCTTGATGTCTTCAAACGGCAATACTCTGTGTGAAAAAATCATCATTAACATTCTTGACAAAATGGTAGACCATCAAATCTTACAGGTAAAATTCTTGATTCACCAATTCACCGTCCATGAATTCAATTGCCACTACACTCAAATTATCATTGCTCTGATAATCAATTACTTAAATAAATCTCTACTTTATAAACTTGCAAATGGTTTGCAAATTGTTAATTTGCAAAGGTACATAATTTCAACTCTGCATGTCGTTGAGTCGACGACTCCATTCATGGTCAGTCAGCAACTAACTTCCTCCCTCAAAAATGTAAAATTTCTTGCTATTTCCAGATTTTTGGAAATGCGTGTTCAAAGCCCATTGGTTACTTCAGCCTGCCAAATTTGAATTTATCAATTAAAATTATTAATATTACCAATTCTCTACACTTTCAAATCGTCCGTCACACCATGTAGAATGTTCAGCGCGTACCACTCATTACAGTTCGCTTCATCCGCACTTCACATTAATTTAATAAGGTAAATAAATTTAAACAATACAAAAATAATAAATTAAAACGTTGTTCACTTTGGTTGGTTTAATTTTTTAAAGGACTTTGGACAATTGAGGAGCAGACATTCTATATGCAGTATGTCCATTTTCTGAAATTTTCACGAGAGCAGTAAAACTACCACAGGTTTAAATGATAAGTTATTAAAAAAGTAATTTTTGCAATAACACAGTGTAAATTACACTATGAAGTATCCACAAATAAAGCAAATATTCGATTGGCGGTTTTCCAAAACAGCTAAAAAATGTATTGAACAAACTGCACTTTGTATTTTCTACATTGGACAAACTGCATATAGAATGTCTGCTTCTCAATTATCCTCCTAGGAAAGTTCCGTTTTACATCATACCACCATATCGGTACAAATTATTGAACACAAATAACTCATCATTCGTCCAAGTAAAATAAAACAATTCAAATTAAAGAAAGAAAATATGAAATTTCGATTGTGGAAATTTGAAACTTTTGAGTTGGGAAAGAAACAGTACAATATATTATATTTTTTTATAAAGAAATCCAATTACAAGCTAAAATAGAAGAGAATAAAAAGTTTTGTTATGGGTACCTACCGTATTTTTTTAATTTTTATATATGTATTTTTTTACTGTATTTTAACCTTTTTAGGTTAATTTGGTTATAAAACGTGGTTAAATGTAATTGATCCATCATTATAAATTCATTGAACAGACTGTGAAATTGTGCACAAGTTTGAGAGCAATTATACCCAAAACTTCGACTTTTCTACATCAGCTGCTCCCTCCAACTATTTTGTGAATAACTCCGGGACGTCTGAGACTCAAACTAAAAATTTTCTTACTTTCTACAAATTACTTCACGACGGTTGAGGGTCAAACAAAAATATTAAAAACGTATTGATGCTCAAGCGTTTGATACAATTTTTTTATAAATTTAATTTGGTTTGTAGGGGGTGGGGGGGCAGTGAAATGCACCTTAGTGTCCTATGTTCAAACAGTTTTTGCGGTTAAGATTATGAACAAAGATATTCATTAATTAATTTAAAATTTCGCATAGTATTTAATTAGCAGAAAACATGTAAACAACTAATTAGGTCTTTATTAAACTTTTGTTAAAGAAGAATCTTTTAAATTTTTGTTTTTTTGGTTTTTAATGACGCGCATAACTGGATTGGAGAAATTCCATTCGTCTCACAAAATCTCTTTATAAAAAAGACAGATTATTGTTTGGTCATTAAATTACGATTAAAAACAAATTAAGAAATAAGTCATAATTTATTAAGCCATATTATATTTTAAATATTAATGAATTTTTAAAAATTCCAATGAACCATTTTTTACGTCCTAAAACTGCAAATTTTCAGACTTAATCAATATTCAATTTTCTGAAAGTTCCATCAATTCCAACTATGTCATCAAATGATGCTGGTTTTTCTGGTCGTAGTGCTTCATTTGTGCCATATTGAAGACTTTCTGTAAACCAACAGGAATAATTTTCTACCTTTTTCTTCCAATGATCTGAAATTTAGATTAATTTTACATGTTTTTCTTTCCTGTTCAGAAGTGTACAAAAATATTGTGGTGTATTACCTGTAATATCCTGTAAGTTACTATTTTTTCCCCCATATTCTTTTGGCAAATGACTCTTAGGTATTGTTTTGTATATGTTTTCAAATTCATCTGTGTTGTATAGAAGAAGCTGAAGATGTAACACCCATTTATATGATAATTACCATAAGAAATAATTTAAAAAGTACGTACTCTGCTACTTAATTTTGGTCCCAAATATTTTTTCACTAAATTGAATACTCTTTGGGCTAATGCAGGAGATCCAGTTCCTAGTAATAATTTAACTCTTGTAGGAACCGCATTTACAAGATCTGTAAAAATAGCTTTCAAATAAGTTGGAGTTAACTGAAATACCACATTTAACGGATAATGTTCCATGTCAATCCAAAGTATTATTCCAGATACTATTAAATTATCATCTTCCCTTAATAAAATACTCCCAATCATTGTCATACATGCAGTAATACCTTCAAGGCTCATAATATTTTTGTCATAATTATGACATCGACCTAATACTACTGTCGGTCCTGCGTAATCTTTAGAGGATGGTAAAGGAAGCATGAGGCTAAAATACATTTTATTGATCACACTGTTACTACATCTGTTATTCGAAAAAATACTACCCTCCTTTTAAAAGGGCTTGAATTTCAGTTGAAAAAACATTTCTTGGTTTCACCAATTCGGGAATTGTATTGATTAAAGTATAATACTTATCAAATTTTTCTTTAGTTTTCTGTAAGCTAAATTTGCATCCACGTAAAAATCCCAAAATCCATTGTTTATCTAAAATAAAATTTTTTTTATAATTTTAATAAAATGGACTAATTAGTCAAGATTGTGCATATTTGTTGCAGAGTGCTTTTCCGTTTGGGCAGTATAAAACTCAAGGACAACGCAGCACCATTTGCGAAAGGAGGTAGTGCCCAATAATCCAAACAGTATTGTAGTAATTAGTTCGGATTAATAATCAAATTTAATTTTTCAAATAATACAATATTACCAGATGGTGCATTTAAATGAGGTTGTTGCTTAATCCACTCTTGTATATGTTTGATATCATCTTCAACCCTGTCAGGATCTTCGTTAAGTTCTTCTATAGCTAGCTTTTGTAATTCTTTTGATAACGGACGCACCATGATGATAACGTTTATGAAGTTAAAGTCAAATAAAAATATATTAAGAGATAATCTCCTTACATATGTACATACATAACAAAATATGTAATCATTGTTGTTTATTAGAAGTGCACGGCATTGAAAAAATATCTATAATTTATTATAAACATGGTTTGAATATTATTTTCTAGTATATATTATAATAATATGTATATATCTATGCTATATTATACTTTGTTTATAACATTAACTTGATTAATAGTTATAGGATTATTCCAAAACTAATTCAGTGAATAATCATTAAGCGTCTGGTTTTCACTGCAATAATAAAAGTACAGAAGTCTAGTAATTATTTCAGATTTCAACAATCATGACACCATTTCAGTACATGTTTTCACAAAAATAATTACTGATTTTGTAAAAAGTATATCTGAAAACGCTACGAAAATTTATTATTTTTTGGACGGAGCTCTTCAACAATTTAAAAATTTTTAGAACTTTGTAAATTTGTATTATCACAACAGTGATTTTTAAATGCCTGTTAAATGGCATATTTTACGATTATTACAAAGAAGATCCATGCAATTGTATTTTTGGTGCGATAAAAAAGCAGCATCAAAAGAAGTCGGTTTTAAGGAGTGAGATATCGTTTTGTTTTCCAGGTCAGCTCTCAACTACGGGAAACCCTAAGAAATTCCTTCCAGGGGTTGTGGTTCAAAATGCTATCTAAAACTATAGCAAAACTCTTCAAGAAAAGCCACAAATTTTAATAAAACTATAAGACAATTTAATCAAATGACTCACTAACAAACTTCTTAGTAAAAAAAACTCTCTGTGTAAATGTGTAATTAGTCAACCAAAGGCGCTAATTTAAAGCGATGAATTAAAAAAGAAATTAGGTAATTAGTCTTGCCTTAACTGAAACTTATAATTTTTTTCAAATTTAAATAAATAAAAAACCAGAAAACTAGTTTTGTAATGCGCTACTGATTTTTTTTAAATTATTATTAGTTAGACAATTTTTTCACCAGATGTAGCCGCTCCACGCTTTGATACGGTCTCAAAAAAATAAATTCACTTTTTTTTAAACTACTTCTTGCGACTGTTAAAAATTTAATTTTCTTGCGTTAATTCGCCGATAACTTTTAAAATAATTAAATTTTTACAAATCAAACTCTTAATCTTGGTTTAATTTTTTTATTTCTGCAGTACTCACTACAGTTTCTTTTAATAATAAATTGATAACAAATTTTAAATTAATTTAAATCTTGGCTTGGCCCGATTGTGGCTTTTAGAATAGTCGTCGATCAAAAGACAAAATTTTCTTGTTGAAAGTTTACAGTTAACTTTTTGTTATATTTTTTGCGCAGTCTGTGGTTTCTTATTATTTTGGGCCATGCGTGTACCGATCACCATTTTTAAATATTGCACTTTTAATAATTTCAAAAACTGAAATTTTTAAAACGAGTGTAATTTTGTGTTTTACGTTACAATTTACGGGAGTAAGACGACAACTCTCACTCCGATTTTAAAAATTTCAATAATAAAAAAAAATAAAAAAGAGCAATAATAAAACATAAGATTAATGAACCCTTGCAAATAGATCTTATTTTATTAAATTTTTAATATCAAATATTAAATTGTATTGTGTTTTCTGCTTTTTGATGTTTTTTTATTACCCCTTAATCTTATAAAAAGCAAAGGACACCTTTTATAGTATCAAAATGCTATAATAAAATAAACGAATTGTTGTAATAACTTCTTATTACTTGGATACCCTGACCAACAAAGCCCTCAGTTAAGCGCCAATTTAGCTTTTGCTATGAGAATTCCTGTTCTTTGAGGGGTACATTGGTTCTTCTTTGACATTGAAATTTTAGAAAAAGTTTCCTCTCCATTTCTAGTTTAATGGGCAAACTTTTCACAATCATTTATTTTAAACAATGTAACCATTGTTCTAATTTCTCAGTGTGATTTCCTAACTTGAAATTAAGTTTTGTATGTAAACATGAGTAAATATTTACATATCACATTATATCTGTATATTAATATCATATTAAATCTGAATATTTACATTATCATATTTACATTTATAAATATGAGTATAATCAGTACAAAGTTTAACCACAAACCAAAAAACTATCATCAGACCTAAAAAGATTCAAGACTAAGTTAAACACAGTCATAAAATTACAAAGAAGTATATGGCTGGTGTAACACCCTGTATGCTTTCAGGTGCTATTATTTATTAAGTTGAATTTTTAATAATATTTTACGCCTGAAAGTATGCAACCAAGAAATCTTTTCTTAGGGAATTTTGAAAAGAGAGGTTGGCAAGAAAAGAGAATCGAGATCGAACAAGTGGAAATTTTGAGTGACGTTCTCTTTTAGATTTTTTTTGGATCAATTATTGATCTATTGACTGATCAAATTTTTGACGGTAGCTTGGTTTTAAAGTTTTTTGAGTCACACATAAGTGATTTTTCACATTATAATTAACATTTTTTAAGTGCAAATTAAAAATCAATTTTGTTGGTGACAAGTTCTTTATTATCAAATGGCGCCCAAATTTCCATCTTTTGCAGATAGTGTCACTGAAGGCACTAAGAGCTTCTTGTGGTAAATACATTAGATATTTTCTGGGACCCACAAAACGCGCATTGCGCGACTGACCTTCTCCGACTGTGGGCTAAATACCCGTAAAGTTAGCTACCTTATTTTGTCCTAAAAGGATCAAGTGGCGTTGTGACCAACTTCACTGCCAAAGTTTGGTGCACTGAACCATATAACAAAAAAGGGGTAGAAAATATTTTAAAAAAAACTATGGACTGAACACCGGGGCAAAAGAGAAATACAGGAAGAACGAGAAACCGATGGATGAGGTAGCAAATGACCTCAAAGCTGTGAGCGTGATAAACAAAAAAAAAAGTGAAAATAAAGTGGTATAGAGAAGTATAGTAAGAGAAACAAAGACACATACGGAAATTTAGAGTATCAAAGAAGAGAAGACGAGGAGTGATTCATCTCGGAAATTGAATCGTCAAGACTTCCAATATTATAGCATTTTAATGCTTTTAATATGCACTCAGCCTACGCCGTGTAAGGCAGTCGTACAAATGAAGATAAATATTTTCAAGCCTTTGAAAATAATTCCCAGGGGGCAGTTTTCTACTATTCCAGTTTTTTATTTTAATTTTTGAATAAACAAAACCCAAAAAGTTTTATAAACTATACAGTAGCAATTTTATTATTTAATTGTATTTCCTCTAATGCATTTTTGTTGATATTTTAACGAACCCAAGACCAATAATATGTTATTGCTCTTAATCGATATTTAATTTCCTGAAAGATCCATCAATTCCTACTTCGTCATCCAACGATGCTGGTTTTTCAGGTCGCAATGCTTCGTTTGTGATATATTGATCACTCTCCACAAACCACGTCGAATAATTTTCCACTTTTTTTATCCACTGAGCTGCAATTTTGATTAATGATAGTTAAATATGTATTTCAAATTTTGAACTAATAAGTAAACCTTTAATATCCTCTAAGTTACAATTTTCTCCTCCATACTCTTTCGGTAGATGATGTTTAGGTATTATTTTGAATATATCTTTAAACTCATCTTCGCTGTACAGATGAACCTATAATATTAATTTCTGGATTTACACATTACTCTATTTATTTTGCCAAAATTAGCAATATTGCGTAATAAAGCAGACCAGACAATTCCTGTATAAATTTTTAGGGACAAGGACAAATAATTTTTGTAAAAATACGTACCCTGTTTCTTAACTTTTGTGCCATATATCCTTTGGTTAAATTGTATAATCTTTGTGCTATTGCTGAAGATCCTGTTCCAAGAAATCCTTTAATTCTAATGGGAAACGCTTTTTCAAGAATTTCGAAAATGTTTTTTAAATAAGTTGGAGTTAATTGAAATATCAAACTTAATGGGTAATTTTCCATGTCAGCCCAAATTATAACTCCAGATACTATAAAATTGTCATCTTCGATCATTAAAATATTTAAAATCATAAGAAAAAGGGATGTTAGGTTTTCAAGGTTCATGATGCTTTTGTCGTAATTATGAAAACGGGTTAACAGTACTCTTGGTCCTACGTAATCCTTCGAGTATGGCAGAGGCACTATAACACTGAAACAAATTTTATTATCTAGCCTGTTTTACTACAATAATTGTTAAAAATACTACCCTGCTTTTAATAAAGTTTGAATTTCAGTTGAATAAACATCTCTTGGTTTTATCAGTTCAGGAGCTACATTTTTTATGGTATAGTAAAAATCAAGTTTATTTTTAGTTGTCTGTAGACTGAATTTGCATCCACGTAAAAATCCCAAAATCCATTGTTTGTCTAAAAGTAAATTTAACAAATCTTCAATTTTTATATAAACTTTTATTATATTTTTAAATTCAAAAAAAAAATAAAGAAATCACCTGCGACGCTTTTCTTGTAATTTTGAAAATTTAATAATCTAAACACAGCCTTGCATTAATTAGTTGGGATAATTCATTTAAACTAATAAGTAATATATTACCAGTTGGAGCATTTAAATGAGGCTGTTGATTGACCCACTCCTGTATATGTTTTATATCTTCTTCAACTCTTTCAGGGTCCTCGTGAAGCTCTTCTATAGCTAGTTTTTGCAATTCTTTTGATAGCGGACGCACCATGGTAATAAAGCGTTTGCAATGACACTAAACGAAAAAGTAGTCCTTTAGTATTTTTGTAAACTTGTTTCATAGGTTAATATATTTTTATTACTTCTTTTGTATCAAATTCTTTTTTGTTAAATGTCTGCAATCCCTACAAACATTTAATATTATTTTTAACTCGTTTAGGTTATAATTTCCATTAAATTGTATAGTATCATTTAGATTAAATCTAAAATTAGGAAAACAAAAAATATAAAAACTGCAATTTTTTGCAGTTTTATATTTTTGATGGCTTTTTCAAGGTGAGCCAAGTCACTTACCTTTTCATTATGCAAAATTCCTCATTAATCATATTATTATTTATTGCAAAGTAAACTGGTTCGGTAAATTGAGAAATTATTGCATTAATGGATAATATAAAACGTTAATAAAGAAATTTAAAAATTGTAGCCCTACGTCACTCGATAGAGAAGTTTAAGACAAATCGAATGAACAGAAAATAAATCAAATCTGTAAATTCATTTTTTGTAATATAAGTAAAAATTTTAGGGGTTAGTGTTCCAATTTTTTAAAAAAACTTTGTTGGAAGACTCCTCTTTTTTCTGTGTCATTTATAGGTGCACCTTAATTGGTGCACATTTTTTTCCAAAGTAACTCACCTTTTATTATGCAGAATTTCATGTTAATTATATTGTTATTTGCAAGGTTTGGGTAAAAAATTTCATCAAAAAAATGAGATACTCACATAGGTGGACCATGGAACTAACCATAAAGTGTCATAAGGCATCTAAAAAACTAAAAAATACTTGAAGTAGAACTGATGATAATTAAGTAGGCACGAGATCGTAAAATTTAGAATTCACTGTAGTTAAGTTAAATTTAGAACTTTCATCGTAAGACTCATACTAATAAATTCCTTATAGTAAAATTAGTTTAATAATAAATGCCAATCATTTTGTGAAAACGCAATTTCATTTTCTTTTTTTTTATACTCATAGTGATATTTTGTTAGAAGACGTGTCTATGATTTGTACCTGATTTTGGATTTTACATATATTGTCGTGAAACGACTTTAAAAAGTCATTGTTTTTGATAAAAATTGAGTCGAAATTGATAATTTTGTTTTCTTTTCAAATTTTTAAGTTAATTTTTACGATTTATCAAAGAGACGCCCTGGTGTGATAGCAGGTGCGATCGTTGATTATTATGTAGGAATTACCGGTTCGATCCCGGCAAAAGGTTGAAAATTTATTTAGATTATTGATATTTAAAAATTGTAATTAAAAATTTAATTACTTAATGAAAGAGAAATCAATCGACCGAGTGTCGTAAGAAAGCGAACATTTAAGCCATTTTGGTTGAGTTATTTTTGGCCGCCGAAAAAGGCGTAAATTTGAGTGTTTTGACCGGTGAGATCGTCTTTGGTCTTGTGAGGACCAGAATTTTGTAAAGATTTGATTGGCGTTAATTTTTGATGATCAAGAGTTCTTTGGTCAACGATTTGGAATTTGAATTTGAATTTGTACATGAATTTGGTCAATGGTTTGACATTCCTACATATGGAACGAGGTGCTTCAATTGTATGGATTTTACAAGGTATTTTAAAAACTCAAATAAAAGTTATTTAACATTTTAATAAAATTTTTGCGTTAAGTGTGATATTAAAAATTTTTGTGGCGCCGATAAACTTCATCGCTAATAGTTTGAGTAATTTATTTCACATAGTTTTTGTAAATATTATAAACTTTTTGCGAACACGAATACACCGTAGTTTGTACGAATGCGTTATTTTGCTATTCTCGATTGTTAAATTTTTCAATTACAATAGCGCATTCGTATTTGCTAACACCAATTACACCATACGCTTTCAAAACTCAAATCTGTGAGTTCAAAAGGGGTCTTTTTGATAAAATTTTTATTAATTTTGAATAAAATTACAATTTATTATTCTATTATTAATTACGACTTGATTCATTTTTTTGACGCTCAACGTAATATTTTTGACTTTTCGACTTGGTAATTTCATTTTCATCTGAAGCCGCCTACCCTGAGAAAGATTTTTTTGAGCGTTCCCATTTAAGAGAGCTGCCGGCGCACTTTTGAGAGGTGTTTAGCTAAAAACACTTCAATATACATATCAGATCCACCTAGGTTTAGGTAACCTTGATGTTTTTCCCTGCAGTGGAACTACACCATTATAAAAGCTCAAAGGGTTAAATTCGCAAATGATAAAATTATTTTGGTTTTAAATTGTAATTATGTCCGATAATAACTTAATCTTAAGTTTAATAGCAATAATAATTTTTTCTTCAATATGGAAAAACCTAAACTGTAAATTAGCGAGTAAAATCTGGAATCATTATATTTTTACTTCATTTACAATTTTCAAACGGACGGCATCTTTAAAAAATGATTACAATAAATAAGCCAAAAACAACAAATTTACAGTTGGCGCTGTTTCTATTACCTAGTGGTTCTTCTATCAGAAGTTATCTTGGTATACACCACGTTTAGATTGACAAAATCCATAGTGGATTCAAAACATGAGGAACTGAAGAGTATTTGTGAAAATGAAATTTGGAAAGTAATAGAGGGTAACAGGTTTTCAAATATTTTCAAAAATAAAGATGAAAATTTGAAGGCGCGATCTGAAAATGTAATTGTTTTCCATTTTATAAATTGCAACTTTTTATAGATGTTGTTTTCAGATTAAAAATCTTGAAGAAATGCTAGTAAAAGTTCAACAGCACGCAGAAGAAGTTATCGTACGAACCAAAAGAAGTGATGACGATTCCGGTAAGTTTAAGGGTAACTTAACAAATGAATAATCGAAATTACATCAATATTTGAAACATTCTTTTATTTCATATTTTTTATTGATTTATTGTTCATTTTAAATTTTTCTTAAATAGGTAAAAATATCTTCTTAATAATCTTAATCTTAAATAGGTAAAAAATATCCATTGTTCGATTTTTTTACAGTTTAAAATTGTATCCAATAGATTTTTGAAAAAATTAAAATTGTAATAAATTTTTCGTGATTTTGGGTGTAAAGTGACTACTTTACACCCGGTTTTTCGGGAGTAAAGAAGCTCTTTTCGTCACACTTTATTTTTCTCCCGGGAGTAAAAAAATACCGGGAGTAAAAAAATACCAAAAAATTTCAAAAAAACAAAAATTTTCAAAAATCATTTATTGACATATTTAATCTTAACCACACAATTGTGAAAAACTTGCCTGTCTTGCGTATCTACAACGTTTTTCGGTTGTCTTCGGCAAACGTGCTTTTCCTCGTTTTAATTTTTGATCTTGAAAATCTTTGAAAATCCTGTAGGGGAGACTAGAACACGTATATCGACTATCGTGGCTATGTAGCCTGAAATAGTAAATAATGTATAAATTCGCCCCATAAATACCGCTTTTTGCTGAACGCGATAGTACCTACCACGTGATCCATCGATATCGAATTTGCATTTTTTTTGCAACGTGTCCATGAACATCGATAGATGCGACCACAATGTCGTATTTATTGATTATTTAACGATTATTTCTTGGTTTTTAGGCTTTTTTAATTGAAAACACTGACACACAACAGGCACGCATCTACACACCACAATATCACAAATGAAAATGAACATGGCGTCACAACATGGCTGCCCTCCAGGGTACCAACTGGTGCCAAGAAAAACACCATGGTTACAAGTAGAAGTTGGTTTTACACTACCACGATGTCAATTAAAACGTGTTATAAATTTATGCAATTTATGCAAAAAAATCGTGAATTTTGTCGGATATTATTCCCAAATTCACGAAAAGCAGTTCATAATACTCGGGCTCCAGGGTTTTTTCATCTCTCGACTATTATTCCCCTCGCCGCCTTGCGGCTCGTGTCATAAACTACGTCTCGAGACGAAAAACAACCCCTTACGCCCTCGTGATATAAACTACTATTTAGTAATACCTTATAATGATCCTACTACCACTCCATCGGAAAAACAACCATATGCACCAGGGTTTCAAGGTTTGGCCGGTCTTCCAGGTCCATCTAATCCTCCCGGTTTGTCTTGTCTGCAAGGTCTACCTGGCCCAATGGGTCCTCAGGGGTATCCAGGTAATTTTTACCATTTTACATCAGATTTACTAATAGTCATAAATAATTATGGTTTCAGGACCAGCAGGTGCACAGGGATATCCAGGTAGCCGATCACTTTATAACAGATATTAAACAATAAAAAATAATTATATTTTTAGGATTACCAGGACGGCCCGGAAGAGTTTGTGGTGCAGGTAAAAATTAAATTTAAAATTACTTTATTTGCTGGTTATACTTCAAATCACAAATATATATTTTAGATAGACGTAAATTTTGACTTCTTTTTAAGGTGAAATAGGACCTCATGGGGTGCATGGTGCTAAAGCAGGCCAGAGTTTTGTCGGAATTCCTGGAGTTAAAGGCAATCAAGGTTCGATAAAAACATCTGATGTTTAATTTTATAAAAATTTAAAATGTTTTTAGGTGAAGCAGGATTAAAAGGCGAAAGTGGATATCCAGGCTATAAAGGAGAACCCGGTACTAATTGTTTGCCGGCTCCGTCAAGTTGTACCCCGCACTTTAAAATTTCGAAAATTTTTTTACGTCATTGGGAAGGGCTCGCGAAGTGCTGGCCAGTGCTGTAAATTATTTTGAAAATGCTGGGGTCGTTAATTTATTATTGGCAAATAACCATTTTTAACCTAAGGGGGGCTAACTTGACGCCTACCCCCGACTTTGGTATTTTTAATTTTTCTTCTTCGAGAGCACTTTCAAATAAATTTTAAAAAAATTTAAAATACCAAAGTCGGGGGTAGGCGTCAAGCTCTTCGGTTGAAAATAGTTATTTGCCAATAGAAAATTAACAAACTAAGCATTTTCAAAATAATTTACAGCACTTGCTAGCACTTCGCGAGCTCTTCTCAATGACGTAAAAAAAATTTCAAAATTTTAAAATGCGGGTTACAACTTGACGAAGCCTTGTTTGCCAGGTATTCTATATTTATATTTTGTTATGTTTGAGGTTCATAATTTTTACATTATTATTGTAAATAATAGTAGGTATATTATGCACCAAGAGTATAAAGTAAACATTTTTTTTGCTCAAGGTTAGAGTATTGTTAGCACGAGGCGTTAGCCGAGTTAAAAAAACATTCACAAACTTTTGTGTTTTGTTATCAAAAAATAATTCAATTTCTGGTGCAACAATGAAGAAAATCATTGGTAGCATTACTGATTCTACTAAAAGTTCTTTATTTATTTGTGTACCTTTGAGTGAACAAGACGTCATGAGCGACAACTGCAAATTGTCACAATTGTAAATTATTAAATTACAAAATTGTAATGTGTTTCCCGACACAAAGGGAGATTGTATAAGATATCTTGATATTTTATGTTAGGTTAACAAATTTATTAAAGTTAATTTTAATATCTCAGGAAATTCAGGAGCACCAGGATTGCCGGGTTTTAAAGGTAAAACTTTAAATCTATAAATCTACACCATTTTTATTATGCAGTTTCTATTATTACCTCAAAGGGTAATATACACTAAAAATTTTCAATGTTGATATTTTTAAGGTGAACCAGGATTGCAGGGCGTTGGAGGTCCTCTTGGTCTTAAAGGAGAAATGGGTTTTTCTGGAGCCCCTGGGATGAACGGGGGAAATGGTAAAGCAGGAGAAAAAGGTTCTACTGGAGCTCCTGGAATGGATTGTACAACAAAAATAATGTAATGTGTAGGTTTATTATTGAACTTTGATGTAATTTTCTAGGTAAAGCAGAATTAAAAGGCGAACCTGGTTACCCTGCTTCTTTTCGTTTTAAAGGGGACAACCGTTCTGATAGTTTACAACGTGTCAAACCTCTAACAGGTATTTATTTAATATATAACTTTCAGAATTCATATTTACCCTTTACAAATTTGTTTGATGCACTAGATGGTTATCGCATCTATGTGCGCCCACCTGGCCCGCCCATTGATGACTAAAATAAATATGATAAGAAAAAGAATATCTTAATTATAATAATTAAAATTTAGGTAACAATAATGCATGCAAATCATGGGCATCCATTTGGGGGAGAGGGCTAAAAAGGGCAGTTGCCTTCTTGCTTTTTTGGGACATTTAATATTTTACCAGCGTAAATTTGTAAAATTTTTTAAAACTTTATCCGATTTAAATAAATACAATTCTTTAAAATAATTTTTTTTTATTATATTTTGACTTTCCATAAAACTGATCTTATAAACGTTTTTTAAAAATAACTAATGCAGTTACCATAACCAATAAGGTTTTGTAGCTTATTCAGTGACACTATCTGCAAAAGATGAAAGAAATGAGCGCCAGTTAGAATAAAAAACAAAAATGATAATTTATCACTAACAAAATAAGTATATTGTGCAGCCAAAAATGATTAATACAAAATTAATGAGTACCAGCCTCAAATAATGGATCAATAAGCTCAATCAATAATTATGACTAGTATAAACAAAACGCTATAATGGAGCTTAACAAAAGGTACTTGTTCATCTTGTGAAATCAGACAGGGTTTTAAAGCTACAATCCCCGGAAAAGCATACAGCCGATCTAAGCAAACGCTCAACGAAATATTGAAACAAAAACCATAACTAGTAAACTTACCTGTGGTTTTTAACAAATCGTCACCGTTACCTGATGGTGTGGTAGAGGTAGCCTTGCCCAGTTCCAAGTAGAGCTCGATTAATCCTCGAATCGTGTCTGATAACGGCGCCAACGGGGTGTAAGTTTACGCAATGAAGATTTGTCACCATAAAGCATGCACGAGCTTTTGGAAAAAATGAATCTACAAATCTAAAATATGTGTCTTGGATGTTAAAAACGAGGACTCCACCAGGATAGAATTTCCCAGTTTAAATGTTGATAAGGTGTACAAAAATATATACCAGCGTCGGGTTCCGATGAATAAAGGTGACGACACTTATTTATTTTTCATTTATGGTCAACGTAACAACAAGTTCCTTGGAAAAGACCATTTTCTAAAGTACCAACATTTACATATTTCCGACAAATTAGCCCTACTTAAAATATTTTTGGATGTGCCATCTTCGATTAACAATAAAAGGGATTTTCTTAGGGAAGATAAGGAACTCATTTTACTCACTGCGATCAAATTTATTTTCTTTACTTTTTTCTTTCTGTTAGTATTGTAACAAACTATTTTATTTGCTTCTTCAAGTTATCTTTAAATTAATTTTATTGATTTTTCCTAATGCCCAGAATAAAAAGAACATACAAAACGCTTAGAGTAAAGTATTTTTTTATTATTTTAAATCAAGTGAAACAGACGTACATTCGAGGTTTTTATTATTAACCATTAGAGATTATATTTTGGTGATGATTAAACATGTAATTTTATCAAAATTTCAAGTTAGTTTGTTAAATCGTTTGCAAATTAACAATTTTCTACGTCGAGCAGTTTGAAATCCCCAGCTTTAATCAATATTCAGTTTCCTGAAAGATCCATCAATTCCAACTATCTCATCAAATGATGCCGGTTTTTCTGGTCGCAGTGCTTCATTTGTGCCATATTGAAGACTTTCGGTAAACCAACTAGAATAATTTTCTACTTTTACTTTCCAATAATCTAAAATTTTGATTAATTTTACAAGTAGGTTAAAATTGATGTGCGTGTCTCAGTAATATTTATCGTTTTTATGACATTTTTTAACTATTCAAAAATAATATGGAGCCTTACCTGTAATATCCTGCAAGTTACTATTTTCTCCCCCATACTCTTCTGGTATATGACTTTTAGGTATTATTTTAAATATGTTTTCAAATTCGTCTGGGTTTTGTAGAAGAACCTGAAAATATAACACACTTTTACATGAAAATAACTATAAAAAAACTTTTTTTTAGTAACACATTTTAAAGGCAGAGTCAAAGAAATGTAAAAGTACGTACTCTGCTACTTAATTTTGGTCCCATATATCCTTTCACTAAGTTAAATAATCTTTGGGCCAATGCAGGAGATCCAGTTACAAGAATTAATTTAACCCTTACAGGAAGCGCATGCTCAAGAGTTGTATAAATATTTTTCAAATAAGTTGGAGTTAACTGAAATAATATATTTATCGGAAAATGTTCTATGTCAACCCAAAATATTAATCCAGATACCATTAAATTATCATCTTCTATTATTAATATATTTAGAATCATTGCAATAAATGCTGTAATGCCTTCAAGGGTCATATTTTTTTTATCGTAGTTATTATATCGGCCTAATATTACTGTCGGCCCTGAGTAGTTTTTAGAGGATGGTAAGGGAAGCATGAGGCTGAAATACATTTTATTGATGACACTGTATAAATATTGTCTTAAATATTCTAAAATTATAATTAAAATTAATAAAAATTTGTGGTGATAAAATAATTAGCATGTAAATAGTAAAGACAAGCTCTGGACACCGCAGCTTTCTCAAAATAACTCTTAAATGTTTAGGTACTTGTATTGCAAATTAAACAAAGCACCATCACCATGGTTTATAGTTTGTCACCCAAAGCATTTCTTCAGTAAAATTAAAATTAGTGTACCTAATTATAAACTTTAAAAAATCAACACCTCAGTTATTGGATTTATTGGCGTTTGTGATAATGAATGCGTGTGTAAACGAGTTTTGACAAAATACCAAGATTGCATCCAGTGTAAAATGAGGTGAAAGTCTAATTATCATACTGAATGCATCGGAATGACTATGATAACGTTAAATGAAATTAATCAAAGCGGAGAATACCATCAGCGGAGCTGCCCGAGTTATGTAAACAAAAATATAACCTCAAACTTATCTTTGCTTAATAGTGAAGAAGAAATGCAACAACAACAGCAGTCACCTTTAACAGATGAGTATTATGTCGATTTAACAGAAACTAACCAAAAACTGACAGCATCTCAACAAGTAGCTGAAGCATTTCAAAACGTCTATAATAAGAGAATGCCAAGCCCAGCAAAATTACCCACACGAAAGCAGCCAAAGTTAATAGATTATTGACTGAGAAAGTTCAGCCAAATGTCTACTTAAGGTCACCAATCATTAAAACACCAAGGTCGGTTTGATTACTGTAACCTCTCTGAGCACAACCTCAATTCAGAAGTAAATAACAACAAACAAGTCATTTGTGATAATATGTTTTCTTGTAATTTTCACTTAATTTTTTTTAAAACTAAATTTTCTATCTTTAACTACGCAAGGGAATTGCACTAGGTTTCCCCAACAGCCGAAACCAAATGTTGAAACAGAAATTAGAAAATTTTTCTTGTTCTAAAAATATCAAAAAATATTTCAATTTGAAAATTTCAGCGACAGGGCTTTTCATATATTATGTTGATTTTGCAAGATAACAATATGTAATTATTACTATTATCAAAAAAATATTACCCTCCTTTTAGCAAAGCTTGAATTTCAATTGAGCAAACATCTCTTGGTCTCATCAGTTCGGGAATTGTAGTGCTTGAAGTATAATACATATCAAATTTTTCTTTGGTTTTTTGTAAGCTAAATTTGCATCCACGTAAAAATCCCAAAATCCATTGTTTATCTAAAATTTAATTTTTAATTATAATAATACATAATTTTAAAGTTTCAAATATATAATTTAATATTACCAGTTGGAGCATTTAAATGAGGCTGTTGGTTAATCCATTCTTGTATATGTTTAATATCATCTTCAACCCTCCCGGGATCTTCGTTAAGCTCTTCTACAGCTAGTTTTTGTAATTCTTTAGATAACGGACGCAGCATGGCGATAATAACGTTTATAAAATTAAACTTAAGTATAAATAAGTTTAGAGAAAACCTGTTTTAAAATACATAATATATTATTATGTGTATAATTTCATTGTTATAGTCGTGTTTATGGAAACCTGTTTTATGACCACTGTCAGTCCAATGTTTGATTATTATTTCCATATTATTCAAATTTTGGATAAAACTAAAATTGAAAAAGTAGCTAAATATAAATTCTGAATGTATTTGTAATGTCCTCATCATAGTCCTCATGTAGGCTGCTTATTCAAAGTAAAACCGCTTACATTTTCATATAAAAATTTTAAATTAACTGTATTAATATTATTGTCGTGTTTAAAAATATTTTTGTATTTGCTAATAAACAAATAAACTATACCGGGTGACCTACCGCCAATCCGAACATTTGAAAATAATATGCAGTGTTTCCACCGTCAGTACATATGTACTTTTTCAGTACTTTTTTGCGTCAAATAAAGGTTAGTGCTACCTCGAAAAATTCAGTACTTTTTTACTTTAGTGACGCTACTTAGTACATTTATAGTAGGTACTTTTTACAAGTTTTACAAGGTTTTCTTTCCGTTCGAAAGGGGTGGGGGGTTAAAGATGAATATAACAGTCAGAGCTTCCAATATTAAACCGAAAAAACTGTATATTAATATCAGCAGGGTACCTAAGAGTGGCAAAAGTGGCGTAGGGTGCACAAATTTAAGGTACAAAATTAGGTAAAAGTTTAGCTACCCTAAAAATTAAAAATCGCTCTTTAAAATAAGATAAAATTAAATATTACGTAGTTTATGATCATGAAAAAATTTTGTTCTGATCTGGAAGGAATTTTTTGAAGTAAACAATCGAAAAACCGGGGGGTCTGGGAGGTATGAAATACCATCCAGCTATTAAGAAAAGATGTTTTCTCTAAAATTAAATTTGCGATTTTATCAATTTTTAAAGTTTCATATGCTGGAGGGTATTCCATACCCCCCAGACCCCCCGGTTTTACACCCATTTTTTTTCATTTTGAGATATCTAATAGGTTTGGTTACCCTTAAAAAAAAAACTTAAATATGAGATAAAAGTCAGTATTATGTTGTTTATATTCCTGAAAATATCTTTCCTTGACATAGAGAATACTTTTAAGAGTAAATAATCAAAAAAACGGGGTGTCTGAAAGGTCAGGTATAATAAAGAAAAATATGTTTTCTTTTAAAGTAAATTTGTGTCGTTATTTATCAATTTTGAAAAGCCTTCTTCTTACTTCCCTGAGCTGGGGGGTATACCATACCCCTCAGATCCCCCGGTTTCACGCCCGCTTCTTTATATTTTGTGGGAGAAGATCCAGACACGTTAGAAAATAGAAGCAATTTTTGAAAATTATATCTAAGATATCCCATTGAAAAATAAGATAAAATTTAGTATTGCGTAGTTTATTATTCTTACAAAATCTTTCTCTGACTTGGGGGATGGCAGAAGGGCAGTTGCCTCCTTTGCTTCCTCTTTCTCTTCAAAATTTTATTAAAACATTTACAAGGCGAGTGCAATAAGTTGGGCAAAAATGGCAGAAGAAAATTTTTTTTGGGAAAATTTTTTTATTATTTTTCAACATAGTCTCCTTTTAACTAAATAAATTTATTCCAACACTGTTTAAGTTTTTGAATATCGTCTGTAAAGTAAGATTTAACAAAACCTTCAAAATATGAATTAATTTTTACGGTTACTTCATCGTTTGTTTGAAATCTTCTTCCAGCAAGCCATTTTTTCAGATTTGAAAACAGGAAATAATCGCAAGATGCCAAATCTGAAAAATATGGTGGATGAAGAAGAAATTCTTACCGTAATTTTTCAAGTTTTATTGTTGCAATTTTGGACGAATGAGCTGATGCATTATCGTGATCAATAACAAACGCGGCAACCATTTTGCTGATAGCTTTCTCATGTCCAAACATTTATGTAAAATTGAAATCATTGCACCTGCGATCAGCCAAAGCCATGTCACGGATTTTATCCATGATTTCTTGAGTAGTAACTTTAATTTTTTTACCTGGACGTTTAGCATCTTTTGTTCTGGTACTACCACAACGGAATTTCATAAACTACTTATGTATCATTTTAATCGATGGTGCGGAATCCGGGTAATATTTATCTAATTTTTTTTTTGTTTTTGTAATTCTTTTTCCACGAAAAATAGTGTTTTATTAATTCGCAAAATTCACTTTTTTCCATTTTTTAGAACAAATTACAAGTTGCGTTATTTAAATAATTGACATACCTGTTTGAAATTTAATATGCAGACCAGGAACAGACTGAAGCTGTCAAATGTTTTTTTGTTTTTGAATTTGTGACGTCATCTATTTGATTTTTACCGGACTTATTGAACTCCCCTCGTAATATAAAAAAAAGTGTTTCTTTTATTTATGTATTTACGCTTTGAGAAAATGTATATCAAATGGTTGCAGTAAAATTTTAACTTCAGTACATTTTACTATCATTTAGTAATTCTGTCAGTTCTTGTGCAGCCTTTAGCAGCGGATAAATCTCATTTCTGTCGTTTGAACTCTCGATCTGTCTTTCTTAGACATCGTCCATAATTTGCATCCAAACAGCAGCGTTGGCACGGTTCCACGTCTTTACGCCTAAAACTTTACGCCTAAAAACACTTACGACTAAGTCAGTACGACTAAGTCTTTACGCCTAAAGAATTTTACGACTAAGGTTTTTTACGCCTAACATCATGTACACCTAAAACTTTTACACCTAACTGATTTACGCCTAAGTCTTTACAACTGACAGATTTTACGACTGAAATATCTATGCCTAATACATTTACGCCTACATTTTTAAAAATAATAGTTATGTGCAAAAATAGCACACGGAGTTCCCAAAAGACTCCACGTGCTTGCCCGAAAGAAAATTTTTGTTATATTTATATTGACATCGATTATTATAATCACACACTCGCAGTGAATAAAAATAATTTATTCAAAATTTCAACCATTAAATTCTTTATTACAAAAAAAAGAAGTAAAAAAAAACACAAAAACTTTTCGCGTCACTCAAAATTTTATTTATTTATTCAAAATTTTACTTCGAATCTCGCAATGCCCAAAATCGCGACCTCACAGCTCCGTGGATCCCTCGCGAGTCACTATCAAAAACCAAAATTTTTCTCACCTTGGCTATCACACCAGGGGCGTCACAATTTAAATTTACAAAATAAAATAAAAACATAAAAATTATAATTATAACATTACACATAAAATTTTTTATTTTTCGCGCACAACTTGGAGCTTCAGTCAGTTTAAAATTTTATATATTTTTTTGTAAATACTTCTGTGATGTAATCTTTTTAAATAAATAGAAATATATATATATAATTTTAATTATTTTAGGCGTAAATGTATTAGGCATAGATGTTTTAGTTGTAAAATCTGATAGTTGTAAAGACTTAGGCGTAAGTCAGTTAGGTGTAAAAGTTTTAGGCGTACATGATGTTAGGGGTAAAAAACCTTAGTCGTAAAATTATTTAGGCGTAAAGACTTAGTCGTACTGACTTAGTCGTAAGTGTTTTAGGCGTAGTAATTTTAGGCGTAACGACGTGATACCGTTGGCACTGCCATTGTGTTGTTTTGTTGTCAATTTCTTTCTCTACAATTATCAAACCCCAGGTATTTGAAGTGTGAGACTTCTTCAAGTATTTAGCTGTCTATCATTATCATCTTTGATCTTACAGGCTCTTTCCCCCTAAATGCCACATGTTTAGATTTCTCCGTGGAGATTTTGCAATTATAAATCTGTGATATCTTGTTCAGTTGATATATTACTATTTGTAGCTCATCCTCGTTTGATGCAAATTTGACTTGGTCGTCAGCACATAATAAAGTACATGTCGCTGCACCCCATCAAATCGAATTTTTGGGTAAAATTTGCGTTAAACGTTTGAGCATTGTTTGAGCATCAATGAGCTTTCAATATTTTTGTTTAAGCCTCAACCGTCGCGGAGTTATTCCGCCACGACTTGGTCGCCAGAGTCTCGTTAGTATTTTATTCTAATAGGGGTGCCACGTGTAGGTCAGGTTGGCTTTTGAGTAAGAAAAGCTGTATATTCGCATCTCGCCTTTTTTACCCTCATATTAATTTTTTAATTAATTAAATAAATAATAATTAAACAATAATTATTAAGAAATAAAACGAATTGTTCAGCACTATCGTTATTTATTATCTTATAATATTTATTTACAAAATTTACAATTAATTACGCGTAGGATCTGAATTTAATGTTTACTGTGATATCTCTACACTGTTCCAGAACTGCCCTAAAAAGACCCACAGAACAGCAACAAATCATATTATTCAATTTTAAGATTATATGTAATGAAATACTTGGCTTGTATTTCAAAGTGAAAATAACCTCAATTTATGAAATACTAAAAATGTACCAAGCGTTAACCCTTAACTACCCCCATAAGCCTATAGAAAAAGGGTTAATTGCGACAATATATTCCAAAATTGCAAATGAACAAGTTACTATACATAACTGTTGCACATTGCCTACCCTAATCAATATTCAATTTCCTGAAAGATCCATCAATTCCAACTAAGGCGTCTAGTGATGCAGCTTTTCCTGGTCGCAGTGCTTCATTTGTGCAATATTGATGACTTTCTGTATACCAACTGGAATAATTTTCTACTTTTTGTTTCCAATAATCTGAAATATTAATTATACAATATACATGTTGATGTGAGTTTCTCTGCAATACTTGTTCGTGTACTTTTCAATTTCTTTTTTTTTGTTGAGATACGCCTTTACAACTTTTTCTAACTGTTCAAAAATATTACGATGTATTTTACCTGTAATATCCTGAAGGTTACTATTTTCTCCCTCATACTCTTCTGGCATATGACTTTTAGGTATTATGTTAAATACGCTTTCAAATTCATCTGCGTTATAAAGAAGAACCTGAAGATATAACACACTTTTACATGAAAATTACTATAAAGAGACCTAACGATATTTTAACCACAATACAATTTTTTTTTTAGTAATACATTTAGAAAGCAAGAAAAAAATTTGAAAAGTACGTACTCTGCTACTTAATTTTGATCCCATATATCCTTTCACCAAATTGAATAATCTTTGGGCCATTGCAGGAGATCCAGTTCCAAGAAACAATTTAACCCTTACAGGAAACGCATGTTCAAGGGCTGTAAAAATAGTTTTCAAATAAGTTGGAGTTAACTGAAAAATTACATTTAACGGAAAATGTTCCATGTCAACCCAAAAGATTAATCCAGACACCATTAAATTATCATCTTCTACTATTAAAATATTTAGAATCATTCCAATAAACGCTGTCATGTCCTCAAGGTTCATAATATTTTTATCGTAGTTATTATATCGAGCTAATACTACTGTTGGTCCTGCGTAATTTTGGGAAGATGGTAAAGGAAGCAAGAGGCTGAAATATCACACTGTATAATATGTTACCACTAATATTAGAATATTATATTACCCTCCTTTTAAAAGAGCTTGAATTTCAATTGAAAAAACATCTCTTGGTTTTATAAGTTCGGGAATTATATTTTTTAATGTGTAATATTTATCAAATTTTTCTTTAGTTTTCTGTAAACTAAATTTGCATCCACGTAAAAATCCTAAGATCCATTGTTTATCTAAAATTAAATTTTTAGTTATTTAATGTTTATATAAAGCGAGCGACGGTTATATTCCAAAAATTCGCAAAATTTTTTTTGAAATTTGAAAAATTTGTTTCTTATAGCCTTTCAGTAACATTTTTCCATTCATGTTCTCAAATTTACAATTTTGAAATAAGGGTAAGTTCTATTTTACGGTCAGGACACCAATCTTATTCATGAGGAGATGTAACCGAGAAAAAGATGGAAGAGTTTTTAAATAAGGACATGCGGACTCAAATCAATGTTACAGATGCATTCAAAATAGAGAAAATGCCAGGAAAACAGATAATAGTAGCAAAACTGAGGGACCGCAACCAGAAAGCAAAGATAATGGAAAATAAAAACCAACTAAGGGGCGCAAAAGTTTATATTGAGAATGACCTTACTAAGAATGACAAGTTGATGATATGGGAAGCTGCCAGAAAGGAGATGAAAGATGGAAACAAGGTAAAGGTTGGATTCCAAAAACTATATAAACGAAACAAAATGTATATATGGGGCAAAGCGGCAAATGAACTAAAACTATCAAAAAACTAAAAAAAAGAAGAAGATGGAGCAGCTGTAACATCCCAAACAGGGGCTTCAGGAAATAAGAATGGGATAATAACGACAACACAGCATAGAAAACGGAATTTGAAAAGGAGAAAGAGAAAAACAAAGAACCAAATAATAAGAATAGCGACATGGAACATCACAACCCTTTTGAGAAAGAAAAAATAAATGAATTAACAAGTGAGTTAAAAAGGTACAGAATTGATATAGCAACAATACAAGAGACGAGATGGAAAGGGCAAGGAGAGGTGAGAGTAAATGGATATACAATGATGTATTCAGATAAAGAGGAACAGGAAAGAAATGGTGCCGGAATAATGATAACCGATAGATTAAAGAACAACGTACTACAGTTCAAACCAATGGGAAAAAAACTCGCGTACATGAGAATACAAACGAAACCTTAGAATACATTTATAATTAGCGCATACGCTCCGACAGAAGATAGCGAGGAATCAGATAAAGAGGACTTCTATAACACGCTGGAGGAATTAATAGAAACCGTCAATAAAAGAGATACTTTAATGGTGTTGGGTGATTTTAATGCTAAGATAGGAAGGGAGGAATACATCAATGAAGTGGCGGGTAAAGAGACGATACACAACACAACAAGTAAAAATGGACATAGATTATGCAATTTAGCGGCAGCCACAAATCTGAACGTTAGCATCACAAGACTTAGACATAAAAAAATACACAAGATTACGTGGACGTGACCGAGAGCCGATAGTAACGACGGTAATCAAATAAACCATTATAATGATCAAAAAGAAAAAAAAAACAATAGTCAAAGATGTAAGATCCTATAGAGAAGCAAATGCTGATATGAACCATTACCTAGTTGTGGCAGAAATAAAACTTAATAAATTCTAAGAATACGAAGTCAACGTTTTTAACAAAAAAAAAGAAGCGTTTTTAAAAAAAAGAAGCGACAATAATATGGACCAAAAATACAAAAAATTAACATCCAGTATAATAACAAGTGCAGAACAAATAAAGAACATGACATTGACTTATATATTATGATCTTCATTGATTTTAAACAAGCATTTGATAAGATCAAAAGAGAAGAGCTAATAAAAGCAATGCAAGAAATGAATATTTCGAATAAATTGATACGACTAACACGAATGACCCTGAATTGATTAATTTTAATTTTTCAAATATATAATTTAATATTACCAGTTTGTGCATTTAAATGAGGTTGTTGCTTAATCCACTCTTGTATATGTTTTATATCATCTTCAATTCTCTCGGGATCTTCGTTAAGCTCTTCTACAGCTAGTTTTTGTAATTTTTGTGATAACGGACGCACCATAGTGATAAAGTTTATGGTTTGAAAATAAGCCAAAAACAAGTTTAAAACAAATCTGTTTTAAAATACATAACATGTAATGTCTCTATTATAATTCTTTTTATGTAAACCTGTTATGTTTATAGCGCCGTTATAAGTTCGCTACGTTGATAAAAAATGTATAATTAGAAACTTACTTTGATTATTATATATTTCCATACAATTGTATATTATATAATGTGTGGAATTTAGAATAAATCTAAAATTAATAAAGCAAAAATGTAAATACTGAACGTATTTGCAATTTCTCTTTTTAAGTTGCTAAGCAACGCAAAACCAACATTTGAGAGCAATTTTACCTAAAAATTTGACTTGTTATAACTTCCTCTTCCAATTATTTTGCAAAGAACTCTTTGACGTCTGAGTAATTTTTACGAATTACTCCGTGACGGTAGAGGATCAAACAAAAATATTAGAAGCCCATTGACGCTCATACATTTGATACAATTTTTTTTATAAATTTAGTTTTGGGATGGAAGCGCAGTGACATGCACTTGAGTGTCGCATGCTTGAACAGTTTTTGCAGTTACGATTAAGAACAAAAGCGAATTCCAATTGATTTGAAATTTTGCATACTATTTTGTAGAGAGCTTCTGAAAACCTGATTAAAATTTGGTTAAAAAAAAAAACATTTAAATTTTGGTTTTGTTAATTTTTAATGGTGCGCATAATTGAATTAAAATAATGCCATTCGTCTCACAAAATTTCTTTATAAAAAAAAACAGATTATTGTTTGGTTATTAAGAATTATAATACAAATTAAAAAATAAATATTTAATTTCTCGTATAATATAAAATTAACATTTTCCTTCAACCAAGTAACTTTTCATTTTGCAGAATTTTGATTTAAATAAAACAAAATATAAATTCACAGTCGTAGAGTGATGTGACCGCTGTTGAGTTACGGAGCGGAAATTCTGGGTTCAAATCGCGGATCTCGCAGAATTTCTTAGCTCGGCCTTCCAGTGGACATCTGCATCAAGGCTGTGGTGAAGTGGTAATAACCCAGTAGTTGATGCACTTTGAGACCCCCAGCCACAGGGGTCTTAAAAATCAACCCCCAGCCACAAGGGTTAAATATAATATATATATATAAACTATAAACTATATAACTAGACAAATATAAAATATATATATGAACTAACTATATAACTAGACATAACATGAAAGCATTTTTAAAAATTCCAAAATATAAACCAAAATGCAATTCGTTGCATTTGCAAATCTCCATCTTTAATCAATATTTCATTTAAATATTTGCAAACTACAAACATAAAACTACTTACCTTGTTACACCTTTTCTTTATTGTTTGCTATATTAACTACTTATTACTTGGATACCATGATAATTAGACAGTTTTGAGTTAAGCCCCAATTTAACTTTTGCTATGATAAGTCATGTTTTTTAGTTCGTCCATTTTTACTGAAATTTATGTGCGTTGCTTCAATCAACGCTTTTTAAATTCATAAAACTTGAGATAAAACTTATCTCAATAACTACAACTATTTAGCTCAAAAGACGTATTGACGAAAACCTGTTAGACCTTTGTAAACATTCGACATGTCATTCATTGTATAATGAGCGATACATCTAATAATTCATTTTGTTAATATATCAAATACCTAACGTCTTAATAGAGGTAACAAAAGAATATCAACTATCCAAATATTCTGGTTTGATTACTTCCTTATTTCATTTCTTTGAAAATCAATTTTGCTTCAATAAAATGTTTTCCTATGTAGTTGCAAAATTCATCACTAAATATTCTAGAACGCAACGTCTGCTGAAATTTTAGAAAAAATTTTTTTTTGATTTTTTTTGAATATCATGGAAAATTGAAAGAGGTAGGTACAAGAGAAAGAAAAGAGAAAAAGAAATTTCAAAATGAAAGAAAAATTGAAGGTTTTGTAACACAGAAGTTGAAAGTACAGATAAAAATAATAAAATAGGCATGTGGGCGATGGATATATTCCACACACATTTCGATTGATGATTTTATTGAAACATAACGAAACGAATAACAAAATAACAAATAACGAAAACCAACATATATATATATTTACGGAATATACTATTTACAAAAAATATTATTTACAGCTGTCGCCGTTTTTCCGCTCCCAGTCTCCATGCAGCTCTGTCTTGGCAAGTTTCTTCTTCTAAATTTCTGGTTTGCATCGCTTCATTAATTTCATCTCTCCAGCTTCGTCTTGGTCGGCCTCTTTTTCTTTTTTCTTCTGGTATCCATTTTAAAATCTTTTTTGGCCACCTTTCCTCTGCCATTCTGTTTACATGACCAAACCATGACCGAAAACCAACATGCAGTTAACAAAAACAAACTTGGAGTCCTGGATCCTTTGAACTACCTCGATCGACTTGAACTAACTTGATTGTGTTGAACTAACTTGCTGTACTTGACCGTCTTGACCACCACTTTTGAACCTCCGATCACCACTGAACTACCTTTTCATCGTTCAGGTGGTTACAGACTTGAATGCCGAACGTGTTGCCAACCTGAGTAAGAAAAGGCGCCATAGTTTTCGAATTTAAAATAGGATCGCCACAGGCATATAAAATAGGAGAAGAGAAAAGTGTGATAGAAGTGGAAAATTGGGGAAAAATGTAAAGGTAATGAAAAATAAATAACCAGAAAAAGGTTATGGAAAGAAGAATACAAGTAAAAATTAGAGAACAAGCAAAAAAGATGAGAAAAGGATAAATGTAAGATGCCACCAATTAATTATTAATTAAGCCCACAAGTGGTACCAAAAAAATGACCAAACTTAACAATACCGGCGTTTAATATTCTTCAAGTATTTCGTAACGCTGTAAATATTTAAAGTAAAACGTCAGTGGGTAAAGCCATATGGACCTTTTAAAATAAATGGACTGCTACTCCCTATTGCTCTCGATGTTTGTTTAAGCAATTTTTACGTGCATAAAAATGTGAAATAAATAGCCGTAATTGTTACGGTTTGTAATAATTTAAAAGTTGTTTTTTATTTTTTTTTAATAGTAACAACTTTTTTACATAAAGTATCTACATTTTATAGTTTATATAAAATAAATATGATATTTTAAATTTTATCAAGTTATAAATATAATTAATAATCAAATTAATTTATATTTTTTATTAAGCCGAACAATTAATAATAATAAATAATTATATTATTTATATAACTCGATACAGTTTAAAATATTATATTTATTTACGAGTTAATAATAATAACTGAACAATTTATATATAAATTTAATTATGAGAATATCAAACCACGCAATGATTTTAATACTTTTTAAGACTTCCAGGGACTTGAAAAAAATTACAGAGCAAAATTATGTTTTAACTTTTGTCGTATGAAATTGATTACAAATAACGGCGATGTAATTTGTTCTGGTTTGATGAAAAATGTAATCTAGAATCTTGCAGTTGTTTTAGGCTCTGCCCACACGTGCAGTAAAATGCTGACGGTAAAAGCAGTAAAAGCCAAGTAGGCGCATTTTCAAGGTAATGCTGATACGAGTGCATTGCTAAAGCTGCAACATTACCTTTCATTTACCTTGAGGATGGGCGTTCCTGCAACCTCAAACGCATTTTACTGCACGTGTTGCCAAAGCCTTATTGTTAAATTAATTAATTCATTAAACTTTTTACATTCTAAGTAGAATATTGCTGTCCTCTTCTAAGAATTACAAATCCGATTGGCGGCGTGGATTAGTCCCCATATTTCATAGTTCAGATAAATCAATATCGATTTCACCATAGTGTGTGGATGCCCACTGGAAGGGTGAGCTAAGAAATTCTGTATAGTCAGCGATTGAACCCAGAACTTCCGCTCTACTCAACCAGCGCCAGCGGTCACGTCACTCTACGGCTGTGGCTTAAATTAATTAATCAAATAAATAAAACAGAACATTATTTAAAACAAGCCCATAAAATTATTTTTAAGAAATCATGATATAGTTCAGTGCAATTCATTATAGTAAATGGATTTGGATGTTTATAAATTTTTTGAATTTCTTATATTAAAAAGTAAAAAGTTTACTTTTTGAAACTTTCCGCCAATATTTTTTTAAGGGTTGTAATCCTATTTTTTAACTGGAAAATAATAAAAATCTAATGAAAATTTGACAGGTTGTTTGGAGATACTCTAGGATGTCAATCCTAAGTTTTTGATCTCAAGGACTCTGTGCTAACTTGAGGGGGGGCAGAAACCTCAAAATTCTAAATATTAGCAAAATTGATAAAATTTTGTTGATAAAGCAAATACTTAGACCCAATATTAACCGAAACACAAGATGTTGATATTAATGAGTGATTAACATAATTAACATGGAAATGATAGGAATAAATAGTTATAGGGGCGAAACCTTCGTTTTTTGTCTATTTTTTTACATTTTGAAAAAATTTCTCTAACTTTCATCGGTTGTATCTCTGTTAATTTTAGGTTTAAAAATTTGATTTTTAACCAAATTTTAGTAAATTTAATTTTCCATAACTTTGTAATGAACTATTGTACTCAAAATATGCTTAGTTTAAAAGACATAAGCAAAAATCTTAAAAAAGTCCAAAAATTTTGAGGTTTTTGCCCTTTGCCCTAAGTTAGCAGGGTATTTAAAGTCAAAAACTTAGCATAGACATCCTAGAGTACTCTCAAACAGTCTGTCAAAATTTCATTATCTTTAGAATATTTACATGATCAACATTTTTATAAAAATTTATAATTATTTATATTAAATTTTGATTTTTTTTATAATTTATAAATTTTCAAAACAGAAGTAATTTTTAAAGGGTAAACTTTTTAGTTTATGGTATTGGAAATCTAAAACAAAATCATTTTCATCAAAATCAAACAAATCCATTCATACTGGACTAATAACACTGTGCAACAAATTTAAAGAAAATTTTTTTCACTGGGTTTACAGTATGTAATAATGATAACTCATTCCAAACTCAATAAAAGTTTGTAAATAAAATAGTCCCATCACGTCAGGTTTCCTAGTGAAAAGCATTTATTGATTTTTAACAATTATACTAAATTAACGACAAAAAACTTTATTTTTTCAGTGAAATACTTATAATTTTTAGAACGATCGGCTTTTTTTCTTGTAGTCAGTCTTCACTGTATCTCTGTGAATCACCAAAAAAAGTCTGCAGACATTGCTGGTTTTCATCTACCCTCATAACGCTTCTTAAAGTCTGTTATTAACTCCATTAGTGATAACGTCAAAACGCAGAGATATAAACCAACCAAATTACACCAAATGAAATCAGTGTGTATAAGCATATGAGCATTAACACTAATTCAATTTCGTTTAGTATGGGGGGCCTATATCAAAGCGTTTTGACGTCACTCTAATGGAGTCGATTTCCTAGCAAAAGCGCTCGCCATATTTATCGCTAACTAAGTCTTATTTTTCCGGAAAAAACTTTAAATAAAAATGTAAAAAATTTATTTATGAGTAGTTTAACTGTTTTGATGACATTTGTACTCAGAAATATGATATTTGGATGACTAATCTCAAGCAGGTATTGTGCAGAATACATAAAACAAAACACTGCATATTTATGTTTCTAGACGTGATATTAAAATAAAATTTTGTTTTTTTACATATACTAGGTATACCTAATACGAACCACTATTCGAGATATTGGTGAATTTTTTAGTGTTGCACAGTGTAATCATATTTTAGATTTTAAGATTATATAGGGATCTAATGCTAAGATTGCAGCGCCACTGTGACGGAAATTTAACTATTTTTGGAGGGTAGTAAATGATTATCAAATAGAAGTTAAACATTGTATAAAATGAGTTACAGTAGGTCCCTACTAAACTTTAATATTTTGTTGTTATAAAGTTAAATATTACAAATTATAATTTCTATAAAAAAGACAATAATACAAAATTATAATTAAAAGTTATGTCTCTAGTTGAAGTTCTAAATTCACCGCTAGACGGCGTCTTTTTTAGCTAGATATTCTAATAAGTGCTTTAAAAAGTAGGTACATGTTTTTTATTTCAAAATAAAAACAACCTCCAGTTATTACATACTAAAAAGGTATCAAGCGTTAACCCTTAACTATACGTCAATATGGTCCAAAATTTCAAGCAACTACATCTAACAGTTGCAAATTCACAGCCCTAATCAATATTCAATTTCCTGAAAGATCCATCAATTCCAACTATGTCATCCAATGATGCAGGTTTTCCTGGTCGCAGTGCTTCGTTTGTGCAATATTGATGACTTTCGATAAACCAACTGGAATAACTTTCTACCTTTTTTTTCCAGTAATCTAAAATGTTATTTATACATGTTGATGTGAGTTTCTCAGCAATACTTGTTCGTGTTTTTTTCACTTTCTTTTTTTTAGAAATGCTTTTACAACTTTTCCAAACTGTTCAAAAATATTATGATGTATTACCTGTAATATCCTGAAGGTTACTATTTTCTCCCCCATATTCTTCTGGTATATGACTTTTAGGTATTATTTTGAATACGTTTTTAAATTCATCTGCGTTGTAAAGAAGAACCTGAAGATATCACCCACTTTTACATAAAAATTACTAAACGATATGTTTAACACAACACAAATTTTTTTAGTAAAACATTTTAAAAGCAAAGAAAAATAATTTAAAAAGTACGTACTCTGCTACTTAATTTTGATCCCATATATCCTTTCACTAAATTGAATAATCTTTGAGCCATTGTAGGAGATCCAGTTCCAAGAAATAATTTAACCCTTATAGGAAACGCATGTTCAAGAGTTGTAAAAATAGTTTTCAAATAAGTTGGAGTTAACTGCAAAATTAAATTTAACGGGAAATGTTCCATGTCAACCCAAAATAATACTCCAGATACCATTAGATTATCGTCTTCTACTATTAAAATATTTAGAATCATTCCAATAAACGCTGTTATGTCCTCAAGGGTCATAATATTTTTATCGTAGTTATTTTGTCGTGCTAATATTACTGTAGGTCCTGCGTAATTTTCAGAGGGTGGTAAAGGAAGCAAGAGACTGAAATAGATCACAAGTATAAATATTTTACTACTGATATTAGAAAAAATATTACCCTCCTTTTAAAAGAGCTTGAATTTCAATTGAAGAAACATTTCTTGGTTTTATAAGCTCGGGAATCATATTTTGTACAGTGTAATATTTGTCAAATTTTTCTTTAGTTTTCTGCAAACTAAATTTACATCCACGTAAAAATCCCAAAATCCATTGTTTACCTAAAATTAAATTTTTTTTTTTTTTAATGACTCACTTTTTTCAGAAATTTAATCAATTGTTAGGTTCGAATTGCAATCGAATTGTTTATTCTAGAAAGGAACTAAGTAACATTATTAAGTTCCTATATCAAACGCTTATGAATTTTAATTAGTACGCCGCACTCTACGAAATTTTTTATATATTTATTATGTTTTAACAATTTTTTTAATTCAAAATTGAATAACACAAACTGTATTATATTAATTAGTTCAGATTATCGAGGCCGCACTATTATAATTTAGGATTTAATTTCAATTTTTCAAATCTATAATGAAATATTACCAGTTGGTGCGTTTAAATGCGGCTGTTGCTTAATCCAGTCTTGTATATGTTTTATATCATCTTCAACTCTCTCAGGATCTTCGTTAAGCTCCTCCACAGCTAATTGTTGTAATTCTTTTGATAACGGACGCACCATAGTGATAATAAGAATTATAAAATTAAAGTAAATTAAAAATATTTGCTGTAAAATACATACATAACATTATGTAACTTGTTTTATTATTTAATTATTATTAATTTATAATTTTAATTATAGTATAAAAATTAAATTATATTAATATTAATATAATTGTTAATTAAAAAGCCAACCCATTAAATCTACAAGAACCGTTAGTAGAATGAATGCATACCGTCGAATTTTGTGCTAAATTATTAGGTAAAACTAATCAATATTGGTGATTCATTTGCTTTTTAATTGCTTTTAATCAATTACTTGATGATCCTAAAGCAAGAATAGCTCTATAGAGTATACATCCGTACACCTCATATGCACCTTCATATGCCAATTGCCGGACATCGGAAAATTGCAAATTTGGGGAGATGTACTTGACCATATTTAAAAATGTTAATACATACGCACATGCTTTGGCACGTCTTTCGAAATTCTTAGTTTGTCTCAAAACGTCAACACAATGACGAGGTATTTGGAATTTTTAAAGATCCTTTATTGTTACGTGTTATATTAAAGTACATTTATCTCTACTGATTTACCCATCAAAAATTGCCTTTGCATTAATCAAGCTAGGTGCTTTTTCAATGGTAACTCATCAAAGTCCTTCCACGAAAGATTTCTCTAGCAAGCAGAGTTTCTAATTATTACCCATCAAGGTTTACCTACGAGAGATTTTGCCTTTAGATCTTTCTAGCCAAGAGCTTTACGACGTGTTACCATAGTGAAATGGTGAGACCCAGCACAACTTCTGCAAAAGAAGACAGTTCAAATGTGAGTTAAACAATTTACTGTGCAAACTATGAAAATACCGAGGGTCAAGATGATGATAAGTGCACTGAGAGAACACTATCGTCAGTAATACGCAAAATGTTGTCTATTTTACAATATGTTGTTGTAGAATAGGCGCTGGCAACAACTAAGCTTATATATTACAACAACAACTTGGTAATGTAAAGATGACGAGGAATACTATACAAAAAGTATAAAAGTACTTTCTTAATGAGTTACACATACAATGCTGTTGTTGTAAACGTTAATAATTAAAATGTTGTATTGGTAACTATTAACTTCTGTGAATGCTAAAGAAACAAAATATTTATTCAATGGCACACACAGATTCAACTCTCTTTTTGTTTGGGATTATTTATTATTTAAATTAAATTTTTGTACTAATGTCCTGTCCTTTTCCTTGGATATTTTATGGTACCAACTCACGTGAATCTGAAAAAACTGCCTGGATCTGGACTCGAACTCGCGTTAGATCTTGTAACGGTACCCGAAGACTTGCTCTGTAACCACTTACCTTTCGAGGGTTTCATGTTAGTGTCCTTAAGTTTGCTTCCTTTCAAAAGCACGTTGTTATTTTTAAGCCATATCTGATTAAAAAATATTATTCAAAATAAAATGCCGTTTTAAAAAATTTTAATGTTACCTACATAATATTTTAGATTCTACATTTTATAACTTTTTTTTTTGTTCTAGGAAAACAATACATACATATAATATTTAAAATACAAAATTTACACTGCATTGATAAGTTACAATGCCCTAACTCAAACTTTTTTCTGAATGCATTGCTGAATGTCTCGAAATCCTAAATCGGTCTAAAAAATACCTCTTTTTATGACATTAGAAAGCCCAAATCTAATACAATGAAATATATGGGGCATTCCACACCAAATCGACCACTTTTGATTTTCCTGAAATTTTTACATATTATACTATCTCTCCAACAACAGTTCTGTGAATTTTTTCAAAATTTTTTACTCAACCCAAAAAAAGTTACAAATTTTTAGAAAAATTGATGTTTTTTTTCTTCAAACGATCGTAACTATTTCAAAAATCGACTAATCGGAACGTTTTTTTTGTCCTTAAACGTACTTTTCAGGAAAAAATACAAAAAAACTATTTAAACTTGGATTCTACAAAATTTTTCATTTTTTCGGAGAAAATCATTGATTTTTCAAATTTCGACAATTTTGATTTTTGATTTTTTTATTTAAAAAAAAACTGATTTATTTCTCGTATAGCAACGCAAACCCCATAATGGGCCGACATTTCTTTCTATTTTTTTTGTTTAATTAAAAAATATTTTGTTTTATTTTTACCAACATACTGGCCTACAGACAGGAATAAATTGCCTGATCTTATCGATTTCTGTGTCATTAAGGGTATTACAAAAGATTATCTACATGCTCAGTCCTGCTTGGACTTATCATCGGATCACTCACCAATTATAGTGACAGTACACTCGAAGGTACTCCATAAACAAAGACAGGCACACTTGCACAACAGCCGTACTGACTGGGAAAATTTCAAATCACAAGTTGAAGAGAATATGGCGTTGGACTTGCCACTCAAAACGGAGAGAGATCTGACGGAGGCCGTAGAACATTTTAATGATATCATACACAGTGCTGCTTGGAGCTCGACTCCTGTGCTGGAAGGCGTGGATAGAGATCAGTACCCGGAGATGGTAAAGAGAGCAATTGCGGAAAAGAGAAAACTCAAAAAAACCTGGCAGAATACTAGACACCCGAGTGATAAAAACAGATTAAATCAAGCAACACGGTCGTTGAAAACCATGTTGCGGAATCATAAAAACCAGGAAATCCAAGAGTACTTAAAAAATCTTACACCAACGGAAGCCACGGAATACTCGTTGTGGAAAGCAACGAAAAAGCTAAAGAAAACATTTACACCTGTTCCTCCAATACGAAAACCAAACGGCAACTGGGCGCGAAGCGATCGAGAAAAGGTAGACACGTTTGCCGAACATCTGGCAAGTGTATTTCAACCATTCCCGTCGGAAGCTCCACAAACAGAAGAAAAAATTACACAAGTGTTAGAAGCTCCATTTCAGTTAGATTTCCCAATTAAACTTTTCAAAATTAAAGAAGTAGTCGCTATTATAAAGAAAATCAACTGCAAAAAAGCACCAGGTTATGACCTCATTACTGGAAAAATCCTTCAACAACTTCCAGAAAAGGGTGTGCATATGATAACACAATTGTGCAATGCAGCGATTCGATTGCAAGTAGTTCCGATACAATGGAAGGTTGCACAAATAATTCTTATTCACAAGGCAGGAAAACCATCAGATCAAGCAGCATCCTATCGTCCGATTAGCCTTCTACCACTACTATCAAAAATCTTCGAAAGGCTTTTGCTAAAAAGATTACATCCTCACCTAACTAAAGAGAAAGTGATACCAGAACACCAATTTGGTTTCAGAAAGCAACATGCTACCATAAAACAGGTACACAGAGTTGTAAACATAATTAATCAAGATCTGGAAGAGAAAAGATATTGTACTGTTGCCTTCTTGGACATATCACAAGCGTTCGATAGGGTGTGGCATTCTGGATTGTTATACAAAATAAAATCAAAACTATCTCACTCCTACTTCGCAATCTTGAAGTCGTACCTTTCTGACAGATTATTCCAAGTAAGGCTGCAAGATGAACTCTCTGAATTTTACTTAATCCAGTCGGGTGTCCCGCAGGGCAGCGTGATGGGACCGATTCTGTATCTATTATTCACATCGGACTTACCGAGTACCAAGAAGACAATAGTTGGAACGTACGCGGACGATACAGCAATTATGGCCTCACACTGCGACCCAATTACAGCCTCAAGATACCTACAAGATCATCTTCTTAAAATTCAAGACTGGTTAAAAACATGGAGGATACGAGCCAATGAAACAAAATCTACTCAGGTTACGTATACAATGAGGAGAGGCACTTGCCCACCGGTAAAACTGAACGGACAAACGCTGCCCCAAGCGGATACAGCTAGATACCTTGGCATGCATCTTGATCGTAGGCTGACGTGGAGGCAACATATTTGGATGAAGAGAAAGCAACTAGGTTTGACATACAGAAAGATGCACTGGCTGATTGGACCAAAATCACAATTAACACTTGAAAATAAGGTGTTATTATATAAAGCTATCTTGAAACCGATTTGGTCATATGGTATTCAGCTGTGGGGTACGGCTAGCAGTTCGAATATAGAGATAATACAAAGATTTCAATCGAAAACACTGAGAAATATCACAGATGCACCGTGGTACGTTCCAAACGATTTGATCCATAAAGACCTAGAAGTGAATAGTGTCAAAAGTGAAATCGCCAAATTTAGTGAAAAATATCAAAATAGACTAAGTGAACATCCAAACAGATTAGCAACGCAGTTACTAGAGGTGGATAACCAAACGCGAAGACTAAAACGTTATAAACCGCTCGATTTAATAGAAAGATTCGACGCACCTACAATATGAATTCAATTTGCTAACAAACAATTGGGACTTAGAGAGCGGTACCGCTGGGCACCGCTCTATCATGTTATATGTAATGCTATACCATTTACCTAATGTTATTACCATGTAACAGATTGTAAATTGTTACGACTACGTCGAACAATCCTTAAATTCATTTAAAATTTTGATTAAATCATAAGAATTATCCGAACGAACCTGGTATATATTATAGACAGTCGTCTCCATAGAGTTATTTTTAGAACTTATCTACGTGAGAAACTTGCCATTCGTAGGCTTTAGTTCTAAGAATCTGTCCTCAAAATTGCTAACAAGCAAAACGAAGAATTACGTCATGTACCTCGACGAGAAAAATAAGAAATCGGTTCATTTTAACTCCTATAACTAGGCAACCAATTTCTCTTTGAAGAAACTTTAAGTAAAACTCCCTGATAAATTTCAAGAGCCATCTTGAAAATGACTTCACTTCTTGTCGTGCATCCATTGAAGTAAGATGCGTTCATTTCGTCTCGTGCTGCAAATAATTAACTTAAACTTTTCTGTGTACCGAAAAAGAAGTCACTTAAAACTTTCTGTCGTACTTCCATCGTGATAAGAGGTGGTCAATATTTCGTATCGTGCTCGACACAATTAATTTAATTATTTCGTGTACCTAAAGTCAAATAAATAACTTAGAACTTTTTATCTGTACCTCGAGCAAGTAAGACGCGTAAAAACTTTCCTTTGTGCCTTCAAATAACAAACATGTGTAAATTGTGTCGTGTATCTAAAATCGAATAAATACCTGATTAATTGTTCGTGTAACAAAAATTAAAGAAATAACTTAAAACTTTTTACCGATCTATCGAACAAAATGTGTTTTATAATAAATCTATCTAACATGGCAAATTTGAATAAAGGCAAGAAATTTAATATTTTCGATCATTACCGACGATGCTCATTCAATGAAATAGAATAGACAACGTGTTGATTTGCGATAAATAACTTGTACCTATGGGATGGATAAAATTTGGATTATTAAGAAGATAACGTATACCTATGGGATGAAGGAGATTTGGATTATCAAATAGTCAACAACGACTACAAAGGAAATGGAATTGGAAGGACGGTGTGCAATCAATAGGTGTATCGATAAACCAGCTTTTCCGAATTTGAATTCAGGAAAAATAATTAGAGTGCAACGACTTACCACGTTTAACCGGGTTAAAGGTTAGTTTTTGTTCAATTTGATTGTATGTAACCGCACGTATCTAATTGTAACGATTGATTTGATGTATTGCTTATTCAACGACTAATTGGTCCATTTTTCATTATGATTACATTAAAAATCAATCATACAATTACCTATATTGTTTCTGTATAAATTATTTATTTGTACAAATTATTGAAGTGGAAATCAATCCGTAAGGATGATGAAAGTAAATGGTTTACTATCATTGATTTTGTTCTAAATAACGCTTTAATTAAGTAATTTTAATTAAATCTTGCGGAAGCTTCCTAGTTCATTTAGGTAAAGATTAAGGAAAATTTGTATTTATGTTCCGTATTTGTGTCGACTTTTCGTTTAACTTTATTATATTTCTTTACATCAAATATCTTTTATTTCAAGAGCGCCGAATTCTTTTCAGGATTGTGTATATATGTAAAAGCGAGGTAAGCGTATATTTTGTTTCACGTAAGTACCACCCTGAGATAAAGTTCTCAGTATTTTTTGAATTCAAATTCGAAAAAACCGCTCCACCGCAAGAAGTGAGTTTAGCAGAGGAGGGGTAACATTTGGCGCATGTAACGTGGGACTCGACACGTATTACGTATTTGCGTGTTAACAAAATATATCGACGACCACCAGTGGCGTATCAAGAAATATTTATCGTAAATTAATAATTATTTTTTATCTCAAAATGAATTTAAAGCATTTGTCTTCACACGAGTTGAACTTTGAATTACTTGCACGTTCAATTTTGCCTAGAGTTACGATTACAAGTCGGAGAATTCAACTGCAAATTGCCTTAGAAGAAGATATTGAAATTTCAAAAGACCCGTGTACCTGGGAAATTCATTTTCAGGAAATTAAATTATCTTTAGCGGAATTAAATCGCGAATTAGAAAGACAACTATCGGACCAACAAATAGAATTTTTGGAAACAAAAATTGCGCATATATCGACTCGCTTAAATACCGTGAATACCGGAAATGACGAACAAAAAATTATTGCGATAGAAAATTTTAAGATTCAATTGAAATTAGCGGAAACGACCTTAACTACTAATGAAAATAATGTTTTCTTTAAACAAAAAATACCGGTAGAAATATCTAAAACCAAATTTATACCTATTTATAAGTGGAACTTTACCAAGTTCACAGGTCATAACGATTCTCGGGATATCTTAGCTTTTCTTGAAATTATAAATGAATTAAAAATCGCTAGGGGTGCAACGGATAAAGATTTATTCCAGAATGCACAGGATTTATTCGAGGGCGAAGCTACTATTTTTTGTAGGAATGCAAAGAAAAAAGTAATAAATTGGGACGAATTTTTAAATTTATTAATAGTAGAATATTTACCTTTCGATTACCAAAGTCGATTGGAAAAGAAAATTCAAAATATAACTCAAAGTACCTTTAATAATATTTTTAATTACATTAACGAAATTGAAATGTTAGGTCATAAAATCGAACGGAAAATATCTGAGAAAGAAATTATTGAGATTATTTTACGTGGAGTGGATCCCTATTTTTCAAATATTTTAGTTTCTTCCGAATATCATACCTTAACGGAATTAAGAAATAAGTGTAAACAAATACACGAACTTAAATTACGTCAAGATAATTTAAAACCTGTAATTAAAAGAAATTTTACGACACCTTATCGACCGATGGCTAAGTTGAAAATTTCTACTAACCCTGAATTAAATGTTCCTAAGAATAATTTACAAACAGGCACTATTCCTAAAAATAATTTACCGTTACCTAGTAAAATTTTAAATTGTTGGAATTGTCATAAACCAAACCATAGCTATACAAATTGTATAGAAAGGAAAAATATTTTTTGTTATGGGTGTGGCAAAGCCGACACATTTAAGCCACAGTGTTCTCATTGTACTAATATCGAAAATGTTCCAAAAAACCTGTTAAGGGGAACGGATCAGGTCAATCTCGCAACCCCAACATTTCTTACCGACCAAAAATTTATTGCTACAAAGCAAAACCAAATTACGTCATCTCAAGAAAACGAAAACCGTTTTCAAAAATAACTCGTAAAATAAATTCAAATTTTAACAAAAAATCTTTTTGTTTTAAATTAGATAAGAATGAATGGAATAATTGGTTATCTGAAATATCGAATTTCTTTTGTGATAAAGTACCTAAATTAGAACCTGTCTTTTCTACACAAAATAATGACAACCGAATTTATCTTACCTTTCAATTACAAAATCAAGTCATAGTCGCGCTAGTAGATAGTGGAGCAACAGTTAATGTTGTGGGCAAGAAAGGAATGGAATTTTTAAAATATATTAAAACTCAGCACATAACATCTACAGTTGAGAAATATATAAAAATTGCCGACGGAAGTTATTCTCCTATCTTGGGTAAAACCAAATTTACTTGTACCGTTGATGACAGAAAAAAATCAGTCATTTTTTTAATTGCGCCCGAAATACCTGAAACTTTTATCGTAGGTGCTAACTTTTGCGAAACTTTTGAATTACTATTACATTTTGGAAAAATGAATTTACGTCCATTTCCCACATATGGAAAACAATTTACCTTTAAGAAATTTAATGATAATCGACCTTTTATCGACATAACTCTTTCGAATAAAGTTTTTTCAGTGCTTGCAGATACAGGTGCAACAAATAATTTGATGGGTTCACCTGGTATCGAATTTCTAAAAAATAAAAATTTATTTAACCCAAAATTTTCAAAAACTTTGGGAATAAATATCGCTAACGGCTCGCTTACGAAAGTAATTGGACAAATTTCTTTAGAAATAACTTTAAATAATGTACAACGTACAATTGATTTTTTAATAGTCCCTGCAGTACCACAATCTTTCATTTTAGGTGCTGATTTTTTACATGAATTTAATTTAACTTTGAACTTCCGAACTCGTTCATGGCAAATGCCCTCTGAAAATATCGAAATTATGTCAAATAGTAAAGAAACTTTAAATTTACCTAAAGTAACGGAAACTAGTATCTATTTTGCCGAATTAACTTTTCCTGAGAATACCGAAAATATCGAATATATCGAACCTAATTTTGAAAAAATAAATGAAATTTCAAAAAATCAAAATGAATTAATTTTTGCGCAAGTAAACACACCTTCTGAAATTAATGATGAATTAATTTCTGAAGAATTAATTAACGTTACCGATAATAAAGCTATCTTAACCGATGAACAAAGCATTCTTTTGAAAGCGACTATTTCTAAATTTAACACTTTGAGTACAGCTGCTTCCGGATGTGTGACAGTTGCCAACCATGACATCCAAACACTGGACAGCAAACCTTTTAAAAAACGCCCGTTCAATCTCTCACCGGCAATGCAAGTTCATCTGCATAAAGAAATTGATGAAATGTTGAAAGATGGAGTAATCCAACCTTCGAATTCTCCCTATTCAAGTCCTTTTTTGTTAGTTAAGAAAAAGAACGATGAATACCGTTTTTGCTTCGATGGAAGAACTTTAAATGCAATTACCGTCAAAGATTCCTATCCCTTACCTCGAATAGATTCAATTTTAAACAGATTAAGAAATACTAAATATTTCTCTTCGATTGATTTGCGCAAAGCTTTTTGGCAAATAAAATTAAGTGAACGCTCTCGACAAAAAACCGCTTTCTGTGTACCAGGAAGAGGGTTATTTGAATTTCTAGTAATGCCTTTTGGACTTTCTAACTCACCCCAAACTCTTCAGAGAGTTATGGACGAAATTTTAGGATCACTTATTCATACCGGTAAAGTCTTTGTATTTCTTGACGACATTATGGTAATTTCCGAAACTTTCTCTGAACACATAGATACCTTAAATAATGTATATGAATGTTTGAAAAAAGCAGGATTCCGAATTAATACGGAAAAATGTAATTTTTGTATGAGATCATTAACTTTTCTTGGATTTGTCGTTGACGAAACTGGTATCCGTACCGACCCGTCAAAAGTTGAATGTATTCAACGTTTTAAAACTCCAAAAACTACTACCGAAGTCAAGCGACTCATAGGTATGGTCAGCTATTACCGAATTTTCTTACCCGATTTATCTACTATCTCATCTCCTATCACTGCTCTTATAAAAAATAAGAAAAAAGGACAAACTATTACCTGGAATAACGAAGCTGAAATTGCCTTCGAAAAAATTAAAGAATTAATTTCGACAGCTCCTATTTTAATTTCTCCCGATTTCTCAAAACCTTTTTTTTTGCAAACTGATTCTAGTGCTGTAGGATTAGGTGTGGTCTTGTTCCAGGAAAAAGACGGTTTAGAACACCCCATTGCTTACGCAAGCCGTGCTCTTACGTCCGCCGAACAGAAATATCATGCTACAGAGCGTGAATTATTAGCTATCCTTTTTGCTATAAATAAATTTCGTGGTTATATCGAAGGTACTCACTTTACTGTAATAACTGATTGCTCAGCTTTACAATGGTTATCTAAATTTGACGAATCTTCTGGTAGATTAGCTCGCTGGTCATTAAAATTAGCTCAACACTCGTTTGATGTACGCCATCGCCCGGGCAAGCTAAATATTGTTCCAGATATTTTATCTAGAGACGTTTGTCTTATTAAAGCACAAAATTTAGTAAAAGATGATTGGTATCATCAACTAGAAACTAACGTTTTAGAAGAACCCGAAAAATATCCCCAATTTAAGGTGGAAAATGATTTCTTATATAAGTTAGTACCGACTTTAACTCCAAATTCAGCTAATCAAGTTGAGTTTAAATTAATTATACCTTTAGCTAATAGGAAAGAAGTATTAAAACAATGTCACGACGATCCGACATCTGGACATTTTGGCATTGCCAAAACTATTTCTCGCGTTACCGAACTTTACTATTGGCCAAAAATGATATCTGACGTTAAAAATTATGTCCTCTCTTGTGAAATTTGTTGCGCACAGAAAAGCTCTCAGCAAGCTAGACCTGGATTAATGGGAAAACCCAAACATGTCTCATATCCCTTTCAGTTAATTTCTATGGATTTATTAGGACCTTTACCTAGGTCAAAGAAAGGAAATCAACATTTGTTAGTAATTACAGATTGGTTTACAAAATATGTTATAGTAAAACCTTTAACTAAAGCTACCGCAATCCAAATCACTCGATTCCTTGAACAACAAGTTTTTCTAGTTTACGGTATCCCACAAGTAATTTTGTGTGATAACGGAGTTCAGTTTACCTCTCATTTATTTAAAGAATTATTATCTAAATATGATGTTCAGAAAACTTATTACAATTGTAAATTCCATCCACAATTTAATCCTACCGAAAGAGTAAATCGAGTATTAGTTACCGCTATCTCTTCATATATTACTAACGATCATACCCGTTGGGATGAAAATATCTACAAAATTGCATTAGCAATAAATACCGCCAAACATGAAGTTACTAATTTCTCTCCCTCATTTCTAGTCTTTGGTAGATATATACCTACCGATGGTTCCTATTACGGTCCTGTACCTACAGATACCGACGTCTTTCAAGTAGACGAACGGATTCGTTGGGACGAAACTCAACAACAACTCCCTACTTTATTTGCCGACGTACGAAAAAGTTTACAACGAGCTTATCTTAAAAGTAAACAACATTATGATTTGAGAAAACGCCCTTTAGTTTTCCAAGTGGGTGATATCGTTTTGAAAAGAAATTTTGCTTTATCTGATGCCTCTAAGCAATTTTCTCATAAACTTGCGCCTAAATATTTAAAATGCCAAGTAATTGCAAAACATGGTGATCTCGCCTATCGTTTAAAATTAGTGGATTCCCAGAAACAGATTGGAGTCTGGCATTTGAAGGACCTTAAATCGTTCCATTCTGTCGATCAATAAATCCCTAAAGAACTTTTTTATATTTTCTTATTATTACCTACCTATCTGATTCAATTAATTATCTTTACCTTATTATTGACTTTCTTATAACGTACTATTTCTTACCTTTGTCACTTATCTCTAATTAAATATTTTTCTTAAATTTACTAAAAATTAATTTACCTATCCCGAATTTTGTGGTGTGTATGTATGTTAGTATAACTTTTTTGTTTAACTCAGGGCCCGAGGAAACAAGAAAACTGCTTAATAATTAATTACTTATCTGCAAATTCGAATTTTAACTTTACCTCAATTTTAAATGTTTATACCTTGAATTTTGAATTATGAATTATCTAAATGAAACCCAATTCTTATCTGAATAATTTTTATCTTTATAATTATCGATTTACCTATTTATCTTTTCCTTTTATCGAATTTCTAATTCCTAAAATATTATCTTATTTATTGCTATATCTGTTACCGTATCTTTATCTTATTGAATTTACCTTTTTTAATGCATTACCTTTATCTAATTAATTTTACCTTATCATTCCTTATTTGATCGAATTTATCTTACCTGAATCAGTAACTTATCTTAATTAATTCCTATATCGAATTTTAACGTATCGAATTACCTAGAAGTGAAGAAGAAGGAAAAATGGAAATTATTATTATAACCTTAATAAGCAATCATAAGATTGTAAAATTGTTTTGTTATCGTTGAATAACTTAACTAAATACCTTATACCTGTTACCTTTTACCTAATATCGCATACCTTGTCTAATGACATTAAAAATCAATCATAAGATTGTAATTTTGTTTCGTTATCGAAGTGAATAACTTAACGATATATACCTATTATCTATTATCTTATATCGCATTATCTTGTCTAAAAAGACACTACCTTATCTTACCTTATTGTTATCTTTAAGGATATCTTATCGGTCCTGATCAAACCGAATACCTAATGAATATTATCTGATAACTTTTTATCTAATAATTTTATGCGATAAAATTAAAACAAGGTTAATAATTTCCAATGAATACAAACATTTTTGTTTGAATCACAAGGTGATATCTGTTCACCAACCATTTTAATCGTCTGGATTATATACTATTACTATTACTATTACATAAAATTTCATAAGAAATTTTAAACTTTATACAAGGTGTTTCACCTGTTCCGAACCTAACTTGTAAATTTGATTGATATTTGATCATCCCTGGAATTTAGACTGCCTTATTAATTTAAGATACGGTTTATACTTGTGGGAATCAGGATCGCAAATTGACTCGGATATTTGAGAACCTCCCTCTCGTATCGATCGACATCAATTTTTTATACAGGTCCGTCCTAAGCCCTTTGATGATTTATTTTATTTTATTTTTTTCATCTTCATTTAATTTTAAGAATCATCCGTACTTTATTAAACCTCGGAAGGCCAAGGAATTAGAAAAAGATTTTAATTTTGTGGGATTACAATAGTTTTTCAATCCCGTGCGAAAAATCGTTGCCCTCTTTATTTATTCTTGCTCAACTTTCTAACCTACCGAGTAAAGTAAAGCTACATTAATTTTGGTTGAATATGATTGAACTACTAGGATTTTGTAAATATGATTATAAAACAATTTTAAATTCCGACATGATGCGTCGCTACGATTATTAACACTGTCCTTGTAGGAATCTGGTCGCTTTCGGATCACGTGAAGAAAATGACTCCCTCCTTGAACAATTATGCGTCGTTGCGTGCTGAATTAGGTCTTTAGATAAGTTTACTTAGTAGTAAATTATATTTTTATTCATTTTATCGGCCTGTAAATATGATAGCCAACATTTATCTGTTTGATTTTCTTAATTTTACTCCCAGATAAATTAAGACAAAATTGAGTGGCGCCTAACAACCCTGAATTTCCTCCCCAACCAATCAATAGTGATGATTATAGACATGTAAATTTGATAGTCTCCCCGAGCTCATCTCAATTCATTCCTCCAAAGATCAATAGTGATGATCATATACTTGTCAACACCATTTTTCGACGAGCTAGACCCTTCCGCGTTTTATATTTTCCTTATCTTAAAAGTTTATCTCATTTTCTTTAACTTTTCTCTTCCTATTAAGATATCTATTATCTATCTCTCTTTACTTTGTATAACTTTGACTCATTAACTATTAACTTTTTGACTCATGGTCCCAGATATGACCCTAAACTATCCTATCGTTGCGTTTCTCGCGATTATGGTCCAAGACATGACCTTAAACTGTTCTACAGTTCCTCAGTTCTATTGCCAGTTTGTCACCTTTTTTGGAATCAAACTCCATGTCTGGTTTTAGTTAAACTGTTCTACCTTGAAAAGTTTCATGGTTCGTTATTAAACAAATCTTAAAACTATCATTTTGACAAAACCTATGGCTAAGTCTATTGGTAAATCTTACATTGAGGCTAAAGGCTGTAAAACCTTAGTTAACGTGTTTTGAGGCTGCTATACAAAATAGCAAAAATTTGTGAAAATCACAATAATAATAATTAAAGGCATTAGCCAAATATCTATAATAATTAAAGGCATTAGCCAAATATCTATAATAATTAAAGGCATTAGCCGAATATCAATAATAATTAAAAGGCAAAGTCCGAAATTTAAGTGAGAGAATACCGATATCTAGTGGTTCCTCACCTTGACAATAAGTACAAGTATGGAACAGGAGGTATTATTGCCTCTGCGCCCCCCATACCATTCTTATTGTCAAGCAGTTATCTACGTTATCTGACGCGATCTGCGTTATCTTACGCTGTCTCCCGTTATCTTTGCGCTGTCCGCGCCATTGCGTTTTCATTTACGCGTTCCTTCATAACCGTAAAGGTTATGGATTTCTATTGTGTAACTTTGCATTTTTTTTGCGTTACTTACGCAAAATTCTAAGTTAATAACCCTTCCGGTCATACAAAGAATATTCCTTGTTTCAAGTCTCGTACTTGCGTTATTTACGCGAGATTTCGGTTTCCGAAAGATCCTATACCGGTTGCGCTTGTTTTCAAGCTATGCGCAGTTTGACTTTTATTTAGTTTGAGTATTAACTCAAAACTAAATTTTTTCATTATAAGTTTGTCTCCCTAGAGCCATACTTATAATTTTTTTTACGTCCTTGACGTACTTTTTTAGTTGGATGAATGAGTGTGAGAAAGGTAGTGGTACGGGTAGTTCTAGTGTGACTGGCTACCGACCCTAGTTCACCGTTCCGCCCTTGTGTGTGTCTGTCAGTTTCGTGACGGTCTGTAGATCCTCAATCGAGAGGCGAAGATTTGTTCCCGACCTTCTCGATCGGCTCTTAAGACGAGTTTTTGCGACTTCATCATGAGGTGACGATTTGGCCCCGATCCTTATGAGGAAGATTCGTGATATTTTTTCTTTTAATTATTTCTTATGAAATCTATTGACGCTCTTGGGCTATGCCCAAAGAATTTTGATATCGGTGCCCGAAGAGGAAACCAATGGCTTCACCGTTTCCGTTTCGTTGTCTGCGCTTGGCCTCACCAAGCAGAGGAAAAACGATGACTGCAATGCCATCGCATCAACATGACATTTGTTTTCATGGCGATAAATGTGTCCTGTGCACAGGGGGTGGGAAAATTTCGTGCACAGTATCTTCAACCGAAGTAACCTAGCCTTATGGTAATGATGGTTACAACCATATTTCTCTGGGATGGGATTTCATTATATTTCGATTTTTGTGGGTTATCTATAGGGGTATCATTATCTAAATTGTTATTTATCTTTATCGCAGTTGTGAAAATACTGATCAAACAGTAACGTATCTCTATCTATGCCTTAACATGAATTAAGTTAACTTATATTCCTACTATGACTTTTACACTTTTTTTTTATTGTTTTTTATTAACGATAAGGATATTTGTTACGACTACGTCGAACAATCCTTAAATTCATTTAAAATTTTGATTAAATCATAAGAATTATCCGAACGAACCTGGTATATATTATAGACAGTCGTCTCCATAGAGTTATTTTTAGAACTTATCTACGTGAGAAACTTGCCATTCGTAGGCTTTAGTTCTAAGAATCTGTCCTCAAAATTGCTAACAAGCAAAACGAAGAATTACGTCATGTACCTCGACGAGAAAAATAAGAAATCGGTTCATTTTAACTCCTATAACTAGGCAACCAATTTCTCTTTGAAGAAACTTTAAGTAAAACTCCCTGATAAATTTCAAGAGCCATCTTGAAAATGACTTCACTTCTTGTCGTGCATCCATTGAAGTAAGATGCGTTCATTTCGTCTCGTGCTGCAAATAATTAACTTAAACTTTTCTGTGTACCGAAAAAGAAGTCACTTAAAACTTTCTGTCGTACTTCCATCGTGATAAGAGGTGGTCAATATTTCGTATCGTGCTCGACACAATTAATTTAATTATTTCGTGTACCTAAAGTCAAATAAATAACTTAGAACTTTTTATCTGTACCTCGAGCAAGTAAGACGCGTAAAAACTTTCCTTTGTGCCTTCAAATAACAAACATGTGTAAATTGTGTCGTGTATCTAAAATCGAATAAATACCTGATTAATTGTTCGTGTAACAAAAATTAAAGAAATAACTTAAAACTTTTTACCGATCTATCGAACAAAATGTGTTTTATAATAAATCTATCTAACATGGCAAATTTGAATAAAGGCAAGAAATTTAATATTTTCGATCATTACCGACGATGCTCATTCAATGAAATAGAATAGACAACGTGTTGATTTGCGATAAATAACTTGTACCTATGGGATGGATAAAATTTGGATTATTAAGAAGATAACGTATACCTATGGGATGAAGGAGATTTGGATTATCAAATAGTCAACAACGACTACAAAGGAAATGGAATTGGAAGGACGGTGTGCAATCAATAGGTGTATCGATAAACCAGCTTTTCCGAATTTGAATTCAGGAAAAATAATTAGAGTGCAACGACTTACCACGTTTAACCGGGTTAAAGGTTAGTTTTTGTTCAATTTGATTGTATGTAACCGCACGTATCTAATTGTAACGATTGATTTGATGTATTGCTTATTCAACGACTAATTGGTCCATTTTTCATTATGATTACATTAAAAATCAATCATACAATTACCTATATTGTTTCTGTATAAATTATTTATTTGTACAAATTATTGAAGTGGAAATCAATCCGTAAGGATGATGAAAGTAAATGGTTTACTATCATTGATTTTGTTCTAAATAACGCTTTAATTAAGTAATTTTAATTAAATCTTGCGGAAGCTTCCTAGTTCATTTAGGTAAAGATTAAGGAAAATTTGTATTTATGTTCCGTATTTGTGTCGACTTTTCGTTTAACTTTATTATATTTCTTTACATCAAATATCTTTTATTTCAAGAGCGCCGAATTCTTTTCAGGATTGTGTATATATGTAAAAGCGAGGTAAGCGTATATTTTGTTTCACGTAAGTACCACCCTGAGATAAAGTTCTCAGTATTTTTTGAATTCAAATTCGAAAAAACCGCTCCACCGCAAGAAGTGAGTTTAGCAGAGGAGGGGTAACAAAATAATAAAAGGAGTTAAAAAAAAAAAAAAAATTTTTACGCAAATAATATTTTTCAATTAAACAAAAGAAATAGAAAGTAATATCGGCCCATTATGAAGTTTGCGTTGTTATACGCGGAATAAATCTGAGTTTTTTTTAAATAAAAAAATCAAAAATCAAAAGTGTCGAAATTTGAAAAATCAATGATTTTCTCCGAAAGAATCAAAATTTTTGTAGAATCCAAGTATGAATATTTTTTTTGTATTTTTTCCTGAAAAGTACGTTTAAAGACAAACAAAAACAAAAAAAAACGTTTTGATTAGTCAATTTTTGACATAGTTACGATCGTTTGAAGAAAAACTACATCAGTTTTTCAAAAAATTCGTAACTTTTTTTGGGTCTCGGGTAAAAACCTATAATAAAAAAAAACTATACTACATATACATTATTATGTGTTATTAAGTACATATTTTTTATTTTAAAGTAAAAACAACCCCCGTTATGAATTATTCAATAAGTACCAAGCGTTAACCCTGAACTACCCCTGAACTACCCCCAAATCCAACAATTCCAACTACATAATCAAATGATGCCGATTTTCCTGGTCTCAGTACTTCATTTGTGCAATATTGATGACTTTCGATAAACCAACTGGAATAACTTTCTACTTTCCTTTTCCAAAAATCTGAAATATTGATTAATTTTACATGGTGGTTAAAATTACTGTGTGTTTCTGAGCAATACTTATTCTGGTACTTTTTTGTTTCCTTCTTTTTTCTGTTTAAAAAAGTCTTTCTTACTTAATCTAACCGTTCAAAAGTATTATGGTGTATTACCTGTAATATCCTGCAAGTTACTATTTTCTCCCTCATACTCTTTTGGCTATGACTTTTAGGTATTATTTGGAAAACGTTTTCAAATTCATTTGAGTTGTATATATTAACCTGAAAATATAAAACATCTTAACATGAAAATTACTATAAGAAGACCTAACGCTAATTTTAACACAACAAATATCATTTTTAGTAAAAAAATAAATTTTATTTATAAAAATATTTTATTTTTAAATAAATAAATTTTTGCAGGAGATCCAGTTCCAAGCACTAATTTAATCCTTACAGGAAACGCATTTACAATACTTCCAAAAAGAGTATTCAAATATGTTGGAGTAAAATGAAAAATTATGTTTAACGGAAAATGTTTTAAGTCAAACCAAAATAATACCCCAGACACGAATAGATTATCATCTTCTTTTAATAAAATATTCATAAGCATTACAACAAACGCTGAGAAGTCGTCAAGGTTCATAGTATTTGTATCGTAGTTATTATATCTAACTAATATTACGGTCGGCCTTGCGTAATTTTTAGAAGATGGTAAAAGAAGCACTATGCAAATGATCTTTAATGAATACAAATACTGCTATTTAAAACTATAAAGAGCCGATTATCAAGTCCGGGATATTAGGCAATGACCGAGACTCATCGGACATAATTAAAGTAACAGGTGTAAACTTCGCTTGTAATTAGAACTTGCAAGTTTAGGAGTCGGCAGTACATATGATATTAGAAACAAGATTGTAATAAATTAATTAAATAAAATGTCAGCTGAAAATTAGTAGTTTAAATTGAAACACTTTTATTATTAACAACCTCTTACATTTAATGTTAAGTTTGCAAATATTCAACAAATAGCTATTAATATAATGTATACGTTTATTAATTTATAGAGAAAATATCCCGGTAGCTCCATAATTATCTGAAAGTGCGACCAACTTTACTTTAGCTGTTTTGTTAACAGCAAAACATTTCTGTTGGTTCGTGACTATAATTATTAATTAAAGTTTGGATTTAATTTTAGGTTTTGTTGATTCGTAGATAATTTGATTTTGGTTGTAGGAATTCATTATGTGCAGAAAGCACATAAAGTTATTATTGTTTACGTTTAGGTTTATGACTACAATATCAATAGTTATAATTTTTAGGAATACATGCAAAAAAGTTTCTAAATAAAAAGCGATGCCAGAGGTTCCCAAAAACAATTTAAAAAGAAAAATATTATGTATTGCTCAAAATAGGACTTAAAATTTACCAAAAACTGAAAAATATATAATAGTGGTAGAACTAACTTGCACCCACAGTCCTTAGCCACGCCCAATGTATTCATCTTCAACTCTTTCGGGATCTTCGTTAAGCTCTTCTACAGCTTGTTTCTGTAATTCTCTTGATAAACGGACGCACCATGGTGATAATGAGGTTCATGAAGTTAAAGTAAACCAAAAATAAGTTTATATGAAGTCTTCTTTAAAATACATAATATTATAATATATTATTATTACGATCGTTTTTATGTAAACAAGTTTTTTATTAATCACCGTAAGAAGCTTGCAACATTGACGAAAATTACATAATTATAAACTTAGTTTGACTGTTATTTCTACACAATTGTATATTAATTATATGATCAGTGGAATTTGAGAAAAGACTTATCATTTCATTAATATCATTTATTATATGCCATATAAATAAAAAGCAACTAAAAACTGATCCCTTAAATCACATAAATTATCTTATTGACATAAAATAGGGTTAAATTGAACGATTTTTAACTTTCAAAGTTGAAAGTTGTAAAGATTTGTTGGATGCAAAATAAACAAAAGTGTTAATAAAACGTAACGTCGTAGATGTTAAAATATCTAGTACGAACTTGCATAACCGTAATGCATATGGTACCCGATATATGTAATGTAAATTTCATGCAATTTTTGATTTTTAAAAGCGATTTTCCCCAAATTGACTGAATTAAGGGTTTTTTAAGTTTTAATAAGGATTTAAAGGTATATCATTTGAGACGATCATAGCAACCAAAGTTGGATCTCCCCTTGTAAGTTATGAAATCGTTTTACATGTTCTAGTATAACTTAGTTGTGCAGTTTTGATTAACTTTAAAATTATGAAAACAAATATAAAAAGTGTATCCCTGCATCCTTTTTTTTTGAATAATATTCTTTCAAGGTAAAGTCAGGTAAAAAGTATTGAACTTCGCTTCCACAATTAATATTAACAAAAAGTAGCTGTAATGCATGAAATGTATGCATTAAAATAACATGAAAAACACAATCGTGTTGAATGACGTTTACTTATTTTTATGGGAAAGTCGGTTTACCACGATATGGCAGCTCAAAGTTGAAAATATTTGAAGGTCGTTCTTACTAACTTTGGTCCAAATAAATATCAGAAATAAATTATTTAACTTTATAGTTATATCATATTATTTTCAATTTCAGTTTCAATCAGTTTCAATTAATAATTCAAAATTAAACATTATTTGTATTAAATATCTGATAGTTTGTCGCTAGTTGCAAATTTAAGGTTACAGATTTAAAGTATTTACAAATAAATGATGTTATTGTATCAAAACAGATTTAAAAAAAAGGATGTGGCTATTTATACATACAGTATGTATACGCAATTGGCTATTTATACGTATGATACGCATACTCAATTGCCTAATTAAACATAGGTACAGTACAATTAAAATTGATTTTATTTTAAAATTTTAATTTTTAACAAACAGAATTATTAATAATAATTATTCAATTTAAAGTTTTAAAATAAAGGTATAATCCACGTATTAAAATTATTAGCAACGGCGGTATTATTTACGGGGTAAATAATGGTGGTGTTAAAAACTTTTTTTTGTATGTCATACGGCTTTTAAACTGATAATAGTTATAAATATAATAAACGTTATAATAGAACAAAATGTACAAGAAAAATTTTTAAATTGTTGCGCTTCAACAACTATTAAGTACAATTTTGCGTTTACAATTCGCATAATTTTAAGAACACAACTATATAGTGTGAATACAATGCAATTTTCCAGATGGTATAAAAATTTTTAACAACCACTGTACTCAGCAAAAGCGCAATTTAGGCTTATGCAGTTGCAGTGGACAATTTCAAAAGCACAAACTTGTGTGAGTGTGGTCAGCTTAAATTTTCTTTTCGGACGTTTTTGGAACTTATTTTTAGTTTTAAATTTAAATATTTAAAGTTAAAAAATAAATAAGTTTTTATTTGATTGATTTGAACATCAGAGCTCGTTATTATACCGATATTGTTCTTCACGTTTAATTGCACTAAGCTCACTACTTTCATGTTCAATAAGAGAAATTTTAATTTTTGCATTACCGGGCAATGTCCGGTGAATACTGAACAGCTCCGTAATGAGTCAAATTTCGTCCTTTGTTTCATTACCCTCTATTCCCTCATGACCTGGCACCTAGCATAAAGCAATTTTGTTGTCCATTGACAGTTTCTTGAGAGATTGTCGACATTCCCATGTAGACAAGGATTCAAAGCAATTTGCTTCGAGTGTCTTTATCGCAGCTTGGCTGTCCGACATTATATTGATCTGCTTGCCCTTTAAATTCCTCCGAAAGCATTCATGGGCACACATTTCAATCTCAAGTATTTTAGCTTGAATAATTGTGGGATAGGTTCCTAAGGCTATAGATGCCGAGTAATTTAGGTCGTGTATGTCTATGCCCGTTCTCTGTTCAGTTTTTGATCCACTTGTGTACCAGTTGGAGGATTTGTTACCCACTTGTATTATTTGGCTTCTAGCCGTGTTGCAGTTTTGAATAACAACCTCAAACGGCTTTTAAAAGTCAAAAGCTTTTAGAATAATATCCAAAGGTTTTTCAAACAGATCTGGCTTTAGGAAGTCCAGTATCTTTAGGTGACCTTTCTTGTCTTCTGGTTTGAGCTTTCTGATTTAGGAAATTTTTATGGCAGCTTGCAGACCCTCCCTCTGCACTTGCAGGTGTAGAGGCAGTAGATCTAAGAGTGCTTCTATGGCCACTGTTGGGGTTGTAGGCATAGTACACACTAACCGTTGCAATTTCTGCATTTTGCTTTGTGTCGTGATATTTCTTTAGTTTTTGTCCACCATAAAATTGATGCGTATGTGACAATGGGTCTTATTATTGCTCAAGTAACTAAGTTTGATTCCAGAGAACAAACTATAACCCAATCAAACTTGCATTTTGTTTAATTTTAAAGTTATTTGTCAGAATCCACCGCATTTTTCAGTGGGTACTTTTATATTTAGACTTAGGACTAATTAGATTTTAGTTAAAATTATTTCAATTATTTCAAATTTTTACTTCAAATATTTACAGCGTTGCCAAATAGTAGAAAATTATTAAGCGCGGTTTTTGAAATTTGTTTGTTTGAGAAATTTTTACATGCATAAAAAATTTAAAGTAAATAGCTGTAATTGTTATGGTTTGTATTAATTTATGGGTTATTTTTAAATTTTTTTCTTTTAATAATAATAATTTTTTTATAAATAAAGTATCTGCATTTTATAGTTTATATTCAATAAATATGATATTTTAACTTCTATCGAGTTATAAATAATTAATAAACAAATTAATTTATATTTTTTATTAAGCAGAACAATATTAATAATACCTACCTATGAATAATTAGGTATTATTTGTAACTCGATACAGTTTAAAATATTATATTTATTTACGAGTTCATAATTGAACAACTTATATATGAATTTAATTATAAGACTATCAAATCAAGCTACGGTTTTAATACTTTTTAAGACTTCCCAAGATTTAAAAAAAATTACAGACCGAAATTATGTTTTAACTTTTGTCATATTATGAAATCGATTACAAATGACGGCGATGTAATTCGTTCTGTTTGATGATGAAAAATGAAATCTAGAATCTTTCAGTTGTTTTATTCTTAAATTAATTAAATAAATAAAACAAAAAATTTAACACAACCCATAAAATTATTTTTAGGAAATCATGATAATCATATTATTATTAGATTTTCAGATTATATTAGGAGCTAATGTTAAGATTGTAGCACCACTGTGGCGGAAATTTAACTACTCCTAGAGACAGGGAATAATTTTAAAATATAATTTAAACACTATATAAAATGAATTACAGATCTAAATTTTAATATTTTGTTGTTATACAGTTAAATATTACATATACCTAATTACTATAAGTAAGACTAAAATACAAAATTAAAATTAAAAGTTATGTCTCCAGCTGAAGTTCTAAATTCACCGCTAGACGGCGTTTTTCTTAGCTGAATATCCTAATAAGTGTTTTATTTTAAAGTAAAAAAATTTAAACTAAACTACCCCCAAAAAGCCTAGAAAAGAGGTTAATTGCGACAATATGTTCCAAAATTTCATGCAAACTTAAGTAGTTTTTAAATAAACAATTTTTTATGTCCAACATGCCCAGCCCTAATCAACATTCAATTTCCTGAAAGATCCATCAATTCCAACTATGTCATCCAACGATACAGGCTTTCCTGGTCGCAGTGCTTCGTTTGTGCAATATTGATGACTTTCGATAAACCAACTGGAATAACTTTCTACTTTTTTTTTCCAATAATCTAAAATGTTAATAATTTTAAATTTTGATGTGTGTTTTTCAGTAATACTTGTTTGCGTTTTTTTCAATTTCTTTTTTTTTGTTTAGAAATGCCCTTACAACTTTTTCTAACTGTTCAAAAATATTATGATGTATTACCTGTAATGTCCTGAACGTTACTATTTTCTCCCCCATATTCTTCTGGTATATGACTTTTAGGTATTATTCCGAATATGTTTTCGAATTCATCTGTGTTATAAATAAGAACCTGAAGATATAACACACTTTTATATGAAAATTACTATAAGAAGACCTAACGATATTTTAATGAATTTAAAAAGTACGTACTCTGCTAACTAATTTTGATCCCATAAACCCTTTTATTAAATTGAATAATATTTGTGCCATTGCAGAAGATCCGGTTCCAAGAAATAATTTAATCCTTATAGGCAACGCTTGTTCAAGAATTGAAAAAAAATGTTTCAAATAAGTGGGAGTTAACTGCAAAATCAAATTTAAAGGGAAATGTTCCACGTCAACCCAAAATAATACTCCAGATACCATTAGATTATCATCTTCTACCATTAAAGTATTTAGAATCATTACAATAAGCGCTGTCATGTCTTCAAGGCTCATAATATTTTTATCGTAGTTAATTTGTCGACCTAATATTACTGTTGGCCCTGCGTAATTTTTAGATGATGGTAAAGGAATGAAGAGGCTGAAATACGTTTTATTGATCACACTGTATAAATACGTAGCTACTAACATTAGAAAAAATAGTACCCTGCTTTTAAAATAGCTTGAAATTCAATCGAAAAAACATCTCTTGGTTTTATAAGTTCGGGAATTATATTTTTTAATGTATAATATTTATCAAATTTTTCTTTAGTTTTTTGTAAGCTAAATTTGCATCCACGTAAAAATCCCAAAATCCATTGTTCACCTAAAATTAAAATTTTTTTTAATGAAACGTTTTTTTTAGAAATTTAAAAAACTTGTTGTCTAGAGCCTTTCAGAAACATTTTCTTAATTTCTATTTTCAAATTTACAATTTTGACAGAATGACTTGCACAAAGATCCGCACGCCTTGAATTCCGAGGTACACAAAACTATTAAATCTACTGTTAGTATCTTTCTTCAATTGTTTGTTCCAGAAAAGAACTAAGTAACATTTTTAAGTTCCTACATTTTTAGGTACTTACTATGTCAGTTAATACTGTTCTGCAACAAGCGAAAGTAAACGCTTATGAATTTGAATTAGTACGCCGCACCCTGTTTGCCGCACAAAAATTTGTTAATTCAAAATTGAATAATCCGGTGTATTATATTAATTTGTTCAGATTATCAATGCCGCACTATCATTATTTAAGAATTAATTTCAGTTTTTCAAATATATAATGCAATATTACCAGTTGGTGCATTTAAATGCGGCTGTTGCTTAATCCACTCTTGTATATGTTTTATATCATCTTCAACCCTCTCGGGATTTTCGTTAAGTTCTTCTATAGCTAATTTTTGTAATTCTTTTGATAACGGACGCACCATGGTGATACTTCGGTTTATAAAGTTACAGTAAACCAAAAATATGTTTAGAGGAAATTTGCTTTAAAATACATTATATTATAATAATATCATTATTATTATGATCGTTTTATTTAAATTTGTTTCTTATTAATCACCGTAAGAAGTTCATTGACGAAAAGTACATAGTTTGATTGTTATTTCTACACAATTGGATGTTTATTAATTATATAATAAGCGAGATTTGTGAAAATACCATTTCCTATGTAAAATTTTATGATATGCCATATAAAGAAAAACACAACATTAAATAACATAAATTATCTTGGTTAAGGTTGCGAGGATGAGTTAGATGCAAAATAAAGAAAAATGTTAGTAAAACGTAATCTCGTAGATGTTATAATATATCTAGTACGAACCTGCTTTACTTATCATAAAATGTGAAAACCAAATTTTGACCTTAAAGCCAATTAAAACTTTATGATATAAGAGTTTAAGAACTTTTAATTCAGCCAATTTAAAGAAAATTGATTTTGAAGAACAAATTGGAATTGTTAGAGTATAAATTACACTTGGATTATGTCAAGATTAACCATGCATTTCTTATAAGAGCAATACGGGTTGCATAATCGTAACGTATATGTTACGTTATAAAATACCATTTGCGATGTATGATGTATGCAATGTAAATTTCCTGCAATTTTCAATTTTTAAAATTGATTTTCTCCAAATTGACTGAATTATGGATTTTTTAAGTTTTAATTAGGATCTAAAGCTATACCGTCTGTAACAACACCTACAACAAAGTTAGATCTTCCTTTATAAATTATAAAAGCTAAATCGTTTTACATGTCCTACCCAGTATAACTTACGTGTGCAGTTTTGATTAAATTTAAAATTATGAAAACGAATATAAAAATGATATCCCTGCATTCTTCTTTTTTGAATATCTATTCAAGGTAAAGTCGGGTAAAAACTATTGCACTTTGTTTTCACAATTAATATTAACAAAAAGTAACTTTTAATTCATCAAATTCATGCATTAAAATAACCCGAAAAACACTGTCGTATAAAATAACAGTTACTTATTTTTATGGAAAAGTAGTTTTACCACGATGTGGAAGCTCAAAGTTAACTTTAGTCCAAATAAATATTTGATATCAATTAGTTATATATTTATATTAGAGAGACGGTCGGATAGTAATAGTCAAGCGAGTTGACTACAATCGCTCAATACCCGGTTCGAAACCGGGTGAAGTAACAACTTTATTCTGGCCGTCTCGCTGGTCTTCCAGGTTGGAGGTTCTACGTCGGGGTGGCTCCTTGTCGTAGGTAAAAAATGTAAAATGCTTACAAAACCAAACGCCGTTTGGTGATGTTTAGGAATCAGAAAACGTCGTAAAGCGTTACAAAAACCAAATAATACATACATACATTATATTTATATTATATTATTTATGGTCTTTGTATTCAGTTTCAATTAATAATTCAAAACTAAACATTATTTTTATTAAATATCTAATAGTTTGTCGCTAGTTGCAAATTTAAGGTTACAGATTTAAAGTATTTACAAATAAATGATGTTATTGTATCAAAACAGATTTAGAAAAAAAAAGATCCCAAATGAATGATTTATTTGTCTATTTATTCCAGAATTAATTTATTAATTTTATGACATACGCTGAAATCACCCAACTTTTTTAACTTAATTCCTACAACAGAAAAAGTACCGTTTTTTGATTAGAAAAAGTATTTTTTTACATTTGAGGCCTTACGAATTGAAAGAAAGCATAGCAAATTTCATATTTGGTTTTTCCTCAAATTTGAGGTTTGTTCAAAATTGAATCTAAATTTAACGAAAAATTTAAAAATGATGTAGAAGTATAATATGTGCTTATTATGTATGTACCTACTTATTATTTTGTATGTGTAGCGTACAATGACGGTCATTGCCGTACAACTAACGAGATGAACTGTGAATGCGGGGTTTAAGCCTGAGATTGACCTTGCTTTAAAAGACACGTTAAGCTGGCGGTTCCTTAGTTGATAAATTGACAACATTAATTAAAAATAGAGCTACAGACACATCTGAAGGCCAGCTTAGAAAGCTACTAACTAGATGTAAGACAATTACAGTCCAAAATTGATCTGCCGTGTCACTAGCAATAATTATGACTGTATATAAATACCTACAAAATTTTCATAAGATTACATAATAAAATATTCGAGAAACACAAGATTTAAACAAACAATAATAATTTTATAATTATTATTTATTTATTCACGGGTATGTCGAGTGCTATAAAAAACAAAACACCATTATATGATATAATACCATTAGACTCTTTCTATGGAGTCATTTCAAAACGGTGACTTACGCAAAATTATTTATAAATTTAGAAAATTTAAAAACTGAAATTAATTTAGAATGCTGTCAATTATATCATCAAATCGCCAAAACTTCTGCGAAGTATAGAATTAGAACAAAACGTTGCCAATTTTGAACAATTTATTAGATAAATAACGGTTGTATTTTCTGTGCCGTGATGTTTTATTTTTCATTGCACTCTACATACCTATGTGAAAATAATTTATAAATTATTATTGCTTGTTTAAATCTTACATTTTCTCGAATATTTTCTTATGTAACCTTATAAAAATTTTATAGGTATTTATAAAGAAAAAATTGCAAATTGCGAAAATGTAAAAAAAGACATGTAGCTATTTGAAAAAAAAATTTAATGTTTACTTCCGGTTGAGTTTAAAGTATAAAAAATATACCTCCGCAGTTTCCTATCGTAAATTTTTTTGAAAATATCTAGAATTGAACTTTGTCACTCTGTAAACACATTTTTAGATAGTTTATCTATTGATTTAAGAAATAAAAGAAAAACGTTATTTTAAAACATTCTAATTCAGACCACCCCCTTAAGGGGTTTTGCCACGGTGGTAGCCTGAAAATGAACCAACATTTGCACAATTTTTTTAGATTGGAAAAAGTTTTATTTATAAAACAAAGTATACCACTGGTTTACTTATAATATATTAAGGTACAACAAGCCGTTTAGGTGGAGTTCAATAACATACAGACGTACAGAAAAATAATATAATATGTATGTAGAGATGAGATTTTTAGGTTTTTACCTTGTTTTTATTTTAGCTCCTATTTTTATTTTGTTAGTACCAAAATTTGTTTCATGAAGAACTACGTCATATAAGCCCTATTTATTTTTACTTTTTTTGCTTTTCTTTTCTTTTTACGACCTATTTTAGCATTTTGGATTTTTTTTTAATTTTCAGTTCAAATAGAAAAATAATATCACCCTTACAACGCTTTTAAATTAAAATTTTTTTATTGTTTTTTTAAAATTAAATTTGTTATAATTAAATTGCTATGAATTTAAATAACAATATTGAGAAAATGCAGTTGCCACAAATACACTTTTTTAAAAATCATACACTTTTCTTCACTTTTTATAAAAAAAAAATAACTATTTTCACTTTATGTTAAAATTCACTAAATTTTGGGACACAACATTCAAAAGAATTGTGAGAAAAAAGACCCTGAGAGATACAAAATGTTTCATGTTTTGGGTGGCAAATTTAGTTAAGGGGTTAAAAAAATAAAACCATAATATTTTAATACGTGTGTTTCGTAACCTAAAAATATAATTTTTTTAAAAGTATCTTTTTTTAAAACTTTTTTAGGTACCTCTTTTTGAATTTATACGACCTAAAACTCTCATACTTCTAATAATATGATATATAAAGATATTATAATAATAATTACTAATAAAGATTTGATAATTTAATGACATCAATAATTATTAAACACATTTAACTACCTACTGAAAAACAAATGAAATTCTTATACATGTTAACAATGATTTGATCGTCATCCATTTTTCGATACCTTCTATAATTACCGAGCTCCCCATAAGAAACATCGAAATTGAGCCACCCTGTACTATTTCCGTTGGAATACATAATTAAAGAAAACAGAATTTTTATTTAATTCGATAATTCTGCAATGATAGTAAACCCCGCTAGGTATCTTATCAGTGTTAAAAATTATTAAACTACTAATATCCCTATTAAAAAATAGAAGTTGATGGTAAAAGGGTGAAAAATTAGGGTTGTGTGTATTTTTTAATGCCACATTATAAAAAAAAATAAAAAATTTTGTCTAAAAAATAAAAAGAAAGCGGGATAACAATGGTGTGGCGGCCCCCATACAATTAATTTGATATTGCGAGTGTAAAATTCTTGTTTGAAATGACAAAAAATAAGGTTTGTATTAAAAATTAAGTTTGATTTCCCACTTGTGCCAAAACTATAGGCCAAAAAATATGTTTTTTTTAAAATTATTTCAACATAAAATTTTTTTTGTTTATTTCAGGTCAGTTCCATGATTTGCATTAAGTAATTCAAAGTTATTGGACTCAAAACTACAACATAGAATTTTTTCAGATTTTTGGGGGGTTTTAGGACCCCAGAAATTCGGCGCAAATAGCCAAAAACGTGAAAAATATGTTGTTTTTTTTTTAGAATGAAATGATTCTTTTAAAGGGTTTTTGTAAACCTACAAAAAAGGGCCAAATAGCATAAGTTGCCCTATTATTTAACTACATTTTGCGCTTAATCGCATAATATCTTAATTTATAGGCGCGATAAATCAAATTAAGTAAATCTACTTTTTATTATTTAGTATAAAATCTATGATTATTATAGTAGTCCAGTGAAGTTAGATCCTTCATTTTTGTTTTTTTTTAATCGAGTTATTTTGGTGTTACAAAGAAAATAGCAAAAGTTGAGAACGAGATCACTGCCGCGTAAAAAGTTATTCAAGGTCAAAGTTTACAAAAAACGGTTTTTTGCGAATATCGCGCTTGCTATGGCTTGGAGGTCAATAGAGGTTATTATAAAAATAAAAGATAATAAAATTCCGCACAAAAATAATATTACATTTTTTTATGTGCATCAAACGGTTTAGGCAAAAATGTGCTTTAAAGTTTCCGCGTGAGGCATATTATGCATATTATTTAAAATATCTGAAAATTATGCATACTAATATGCCTTACGCGGAAACTTCAAAGTGCATTTTTGCCTAAACCGTTTGTTGTACCAAAAAAAATGTAATAACATTTTTGTGCGGCATTTTATTATCTTTTATTTTTATTTTTAACTTCAATTGACATCCGAGCCATAGCAAGTGCGTTATTCGCAAAAATAACGTTTTTTGTAAACTTTGACTTTGAATAACTTTTTACGCGACAGTGATCTAGTTCTCAACTTTTGCTATTTTCTTTGTAACACCAAAATAAATCGATTTAAAAAAACAAAAATGAAGGATCTAATTTCACTGGACTACTACAATCATAGTTTTTATACTAAACAATAAAAAGTAGATTTACTTATAATTTGATTTATCGCGCCTATAAATTAAGATATTTACATAATATAAAACTTCAAAATATTGAGTTATTATTAAATTAAAAATTGTTAAAAGATTTATTTAGCTTTCAAACGATATTTCGTTCATCATCAGAATAATATACTTGGTCCGGTAGATATCTGAATTATAATTCCTACCACCATAAGAGCCATAAAATTGGGACAGCAATTGGACTTATCGACAGAGCTCTTAAATTAACGCATGGCGATTTCAGAAAGGATACTCTGAATATCGCAAAGCAAACTTTGATAAGCAATAACTATCCCTATCCACTTATAGTTAAATTAATCAAAGACCGTGTTAACAGATTATACAATGGGCATATGGCAAGAAGAGAAATTCATAACAAATATTCGGTGATTCCATTTGTTAGTGGGTTAAGTGAACAAATCAAAAGAAGTCTAAAGGAACACAATATTGAAACCACCTTCAAGTCTCCTAACAACATTGGTCTCTTATATACCAAACTTAAAGATCCTATCCCTTTTGAGAAAAAATCTGACCTTATATATCAATTGGACTGTACAAATTGTAACTTGGTGTACATTGGACAAACCAACCAATGGTTGAAGAAAAGAATTGGTGGTCACATCTCAACCATCAGATGTAATAAGCCCGAATCAACGGCCATCGCCAAACATATCTTGGTAGATGGACATACTGCGGACTTCAAAAACACCAAAATCATCAAGTCTGTTCCAAATTATAAAGATCGGCTGGTACATGAAATGATTTGTATAAAGAAGACCAACAATACAATGAACCGGCAAACTGATATTGATGGCTTAAGGACACTAGGCAATCGAAAAGTCGATTTTTTTTTATTTAATTTTCTGTAAGTACTATCCTTCCTGAACAAAATACCGTTTAGTTCATATGAAAATTCACAAAATTGTTGATTTTGTAAGCGAAAAGGTGGAGCGGTGCATGAACTGGATGTCAGTCTACCGCTGGTAGCAGAGCGGAGACCGTTACTCGGACGACTGTAAAGTTACGATATGAGCTCTTTATTGTAATATATTATTATAATTAAATAGGATGTATTAAAATATATAAAATTTAATAATTTATTATATGAAATTTTTTGTAAAATTCAAATACTTCGATAAATGTAGAAAGAATCGTAGATATCTGCATGATTGCCTTTCCAGAGGGTTTAAGACCTAAATATCATGTTACATAGGGTTGTCCTAGGTCGTTAGAATAATGGTTTGGTCTTTACTTTAGAACAAAAAAGAATATTAAAAGAAATCAGTTGTGAGTTGTTCACATTGAGATCAAAATCGTTGTCATATTGTAACTTTACTTCATTTTACTTGTGTTAATAATAAAAAAAAATAACAAAAATAAATTTTACAATAACGGTCTGATGCCGAAGCACTACTGCAAACATAATTCTATGCATCTGGATAGTTTTAAAAAAGGTAAATATGAGTAAAAGCACTTTTATCAATAAAAAAACTTTGAACGCGTTTTTCTCGACTTTTTATTTTCATTTGGTTTTTACATGATTCCAAAAAGACGGAGGTCTCTGGTGACTTGAAAAAAATTGAAGACACGTAAGACATGTGTAATTTGGGACTGAACCTCCGAAATAATCCATAAAAGTTCGAGATTTTCCATAAAAATTTCAAAAGTCGCGATTTTTACGTGCAATTATAAAAAAATCGCATTTTTATCGTAAAAATCGCGGTTTTTCGTCTACTACTTAAATAATTCCGATTCGATCGTTTTAATTTTAGGTTCAGTCCTAAACTACGTATCTTAGGAAACTAAAAACCATTTGTAGAGTCGAAAAAAATTAGTTCCACGAACGACAGCATGTAAAAATGGAAAATAAACATGTATATACGTCGCAGACTGTGCCGCCATTTTTTATGTTCCTAAGGGCTTTATAGTATAATTTTTATTATCATTTATATATCAATAAACATTGGTTAAAATTACATTTGTGTATCTGCTTTCTTTCTATGTTAAAATTAATAAAAACAAGAGCGCGGATTTTGCGAATAACGATTGCCTAGTACCCTTAAGCAACATTTACAGCCAATTACTCCTTTAAGTTTTTTACGTATTGGAGTTAGGTTTTCCTTTTTTTGCCGGAACACAATTTAGGTTTTTCCTAACTCACGGTCCTAGATTTTATCTAGTTACCGTTCAAATGGCAATACTTGTTCTTGTTTCCATGACTTGTTTACTTAACATTTGTATATTATTCTGATGACGAACGAAATATCGTTTGAAAGCTAAATAAATCTTTTAACAATTTTTAATTTAATAATAACTCGATATTTTGAAGTTTTATATTATCTAATATCAACGAGTTAATAATTTATATATTTAAGATATTTACATACGATGAAGTGCAAAATGTAGTTAAAAAATAGGGCTACTTATGCTCAGGCCCTTTTTGGTAGGTTTATAAAAACCCATTGAAAAAATCATAAACATATGTTTAGTCATGAGCTAGTCGCAAGGTAAGGTTATCACTCCTTTCAATGTCAGAGTACTTCTTTTTCTATCTCTTGCGACTATCGACATCGTAGGATACATAAGACTTGGACCTTTTTAGATCACTCAGAAAGCAGTTTATGGCCTTACTATTAATCTATTTTCCAAAAACTGACCTCCTGCACCATGGCATCCATGAATTAAGGTTGTAATCCTGTTTGGTTTATCTTATTTCCTATTTAGGCCAAACCTTGCACTTCCTGAACTAGTCATAAACTTAAGGCTTTTGAAGTTTTCCCAGATTCCATGAGTTAAGATCATTGCCTAATTAGGTCTTCTAGTTTCCCGCAGAAGCTGATCTCTTGCACCATGATGTCATGGGTTAAAATTTTTAACTTTTGTAGTTTACCCTAGTTTTTTAATTTTAATTACAAGGCGCTAGTGCATTTCTGACTTATCTGTGAATGGTTGAACATCCACTAGAACCGTTTTCTTGGATCCGCTTCTTGGATGCTTGCAATTCACTTGTTGTGTAGGTCGTACAGACGCACAGCTTTGGCACATCATCGGGAATTCTTAGTTTGTCTCAAAACGTCAACACAATAACGAGGTATTTGGAATCTATAAGAATCCTTTATTGTTACGTGTCATATTAAAATACATTTATCTCTACTGATTTACCTATCAAAAATTGCCTTTGCATTAATCAAGCTAGGTGATTTTTCAATAGTAACTCATCAAAGTCCTTCCACGAAAGATTTCTCTAGCAAGCAAAGTTTCTAATTGCCACCCATCGAAGTCCACCTACGAGAGATTTTACCCTTAGATCTTTCTAGCCAAGAGTTTTACGACGTGTTACCCTAGTGAAATGGTGAGACCCAGCACAACCCCTACTAAATAAAGACAGTTCATGTGTGAGTTTGAACAATTTACTATGCAAACTGTAAAAATACCGAGGGTCAACATGATGATAAGTGCTACTATCCTAATAATTCCTAGGTAATAATTTCTAGTAATATTTAATATAAATATATTTATACTATGATGATAACAATATTGTTAAGATTGTACATATTCTTAACGATACTACATATTATATAAGTGTTATGAAGTACATATCTTTTATTTTAAAGTAAAAATAATCCCCCGTTATGAATTATTCAATAGGTACCAAGCGTTAACCCTGAACTACCCCCAAAAGAGCAGAATAGGGTTAATTGCAACAGTATGTTTAATTTTCCAATTCCCGATCTTTTACGTTCAGCAGTTGGAAATTCCCAGCTCTAATCAATATTTAATTTTCTGAATGATCCATCAATTCCAACTTCGTCATCAAATGATGCCGGTTTTCCTGGTCGCAGTGCTTCATTTGTGCAATATTGATTACTTTCGATAAGCCAACTGGAATAACTTTCTACTTTCTTTATCCAAAAATCTGAAATATTGATTAATTTACCATGATGCTTAAAATTGATGTGTATTTCTGAGCAATACTTATTTGGGTACTTTTTAGTTTTTTTTTTTTTTTCTGTTCAAAAATGCCTTTCTTACTTATTCTGACCATTCAAAAGTATTATGGTGTATTACCTGTAATATCTTGCAAGTTACTATTTTCTCCCCCATACTCTTCTGGCATATGACTTTTAGGTATTATTTGAAAAACGTTTTCAAATTCATTTGAGTTGTATATGATAACCTGAAAATATAAAACATCTTAACATTAAAATTACTATAAGAAGACCTAAGGCTATTTTTAACACCGCAAAAATCATTTTTAGTAAAAAAATAAATTTTAAAAGTACGTACTCTGCTACTTAATTTTGGTCCGATATATTCTTTCGCTAAATTGAATATTCTTTGGGCTATTGCAGAAGATCCAGTCACAAGCATTAATTTAATCCTTACAGGAAACCCACTTAGAATATTTCCAAAAATATTATTCAAAAAAGTTGGAGTTAATTGCAAGATTATGCTTAACGGTAAATGTTCCAAGTCAAACCAAAATATTAACCCAGACACGATTACATCATCGTCTTCTTTTAATCTAATATTCATAAGCATTGCACAAAACGCTGCGAAGTCGTCAAGGTTCATAGTATTTGTATCGTAGTTATTAAATCGAAGTAATGTTACGGTCGGCCCTGCGTAATTTTTAGAAGATGGTAAAGGAATCACTATGCTAAAAACGTTTTATTGGTCACACACTAGTAATAACGAGTAGGTACTGTGTTACCACTTATATTAAAATGTATTATATTACCTTCCTTTTAAAAAGGCTTGAATTTCAGTTGAACCAACGTCTTTTGCTTTTACAAGTTCGGGAATTTTATTTTTTATAGTATAATACATGTCAAATTTTGCTTTAGTTTTCTCTAAACTAAATTTGCATCCACGTAGAAATGTTAAAATCCATTGTTTATCTAAAATTAAGTTTTTATTTATTATAATGGTCATAAAATGGATGGTTTGTTTTTCAAAAACATTTTTTTTTTAATTTAAAAATCACTTTTCTCCAGAACTCTTCAGTTTACTGTTTTCGTCATTAACTGTCCTTGTGAAATGTATCTACATATTATGAAAGTTATAGACGCTGTGGGTTCTGGTCTCTGTTCAGAAATTTTTTGTTTTTATTTTTTTGTCAATAATTTTTAATGTTCACGACTTCTGAGTCAGATGATAATGTCAAAACTAGAAATGTGTTTTTTAAAGGAGGATGTAGTAACATAAAGTTTAGAAACCACAGCATTGTAGTGAATATTAGAAAGCGGTGAATATTAGAAGAAGTGAATATTATATGCGTAAAGGTAACACTCATTGAGTAATAATTGGTTAAACAAAATTTATTAGCGCTAATAAATGTTTTCTGTTAGTAAGTTATATTGGGGTTTACGCGGTGTTACTTTTAGACAGGTGTAGCCGGGAATTTTAACCCCCTTTTATTTTACCCCCGGGGGTAAAATTTCACTAGGGAATTTTTACCGGGGGGGTAAAATTACCCTAGGGAATATTTACCGGGGGTAAAATTTTACTAGAGAATTTTTACCGGGGGTAAAATTTCGCTAGGGAATTTTTATTCCCCGTAAAAAATGATTAGGGGGTAAAATTTCACTAGGGAATTTTTACCGGGGGGTAAAAAGCTCAAAATATTCTTAGTGAATATTTACCTCCTTAAGAAATTTTATAGGTAAATAAGAATTTTTATATCTGTTTATGTATCAAAATTTATATGAATTTACTGCAAAATGCTAACATATCTTTCTCAGATATTTGAAGAATAAAATAGAATAATTTAAAAGCTTAACACATTTTTTTTAAAATTACATTTATTTATACACTTCTTTTTACCGAAATTCCTACTTCAAAATGATTTGAATTTTTATGGTTTAAATATATTGGTAGATTTTTGTAATTAGATTCATCGGAAAGGTGCATTGAACTTGGAAACCTTATCCATGCAGGATTTTTTAAAATTTTAGTAAACGAATATATCGTGGGTATTCTGCGAAAAAGCACTAAGTCAATATTTTGCTGTTTTGACTTAATCATGGGGTTGTATTGATTGGTGAACGCTAAACAAACTGCGAAAACGACTAAATCATATTTCCAAAAATAACAAAGATAATTTCTGTTTTAAGTCAAAATCACTTAAATTTGTTCAGGGAAAATTAAAAAATATTTAATTTTTTTTTTATTTTATTGTTATTTTTTACCTTATGTACCATTTCTGGACAAAATATTTAAGAAATAAATGTGATAAATGGGAAAAAACTGCTGCTGAATCTTAATTTTACCTTTATTATTTAAGAAAAATGCACTAAGTCATACATTTTTACACTTTTTTTTTAAATTGACCAATAGGCAAATATTTTTAAATAACAAATGAGGGAATATTGAAGATGATAAAGCATTGTATCGTTCGCAACCATAAATTTTCTGACATCTTAATAAATATAATTCTTATTTCAATACAAACTTTCAAATGCAATTATCTCAAAACTATGAATATCGACTTAGTGCCTTTTCGCAGAATACCCACGATATGTTGGCCCCTATGAGTGCTGCAGTAAAAAGCATCTCAACATCTGTTGTCCAAATTGAATTTTTGTGATATTCATGTAATTCTGAACAACAGAAAACAGATCCACTTTTTGTTTTTGAGTTTTCATAAATTCAGTGATTAGCTTTTGTACTTCTTTGTCTTCCAAAATCTAAGGAAGATATTTTAGCATCTCAGAATATAATATAATCGAATTTGATACATAAACAGTAATAAAAATTCTGATTTACCTATAAAATTTCTTAAGGGGGTAAAAATTCACTGAGGTTATTTTGAACTTTTTTACCCCCCGGTAAAAATTCTCTAGGGAAATTTTACCCCCAGTAAAAAATAATTAGGGGGTAAAATTTCACTAGAGAATTTTTACCGGGGGGTAAAATTTCACTAGGGAATTTTTACCGGGGGGTAAAATTTCACCGGGGTAAAAATTCCCGGTTACACCGGTCTATTTTCGTATATAAATCTGATCTCTAATGAATACACATACTACTATTTAAAACCATAAAGAGCCGATTAGCAAGTCCGGAAAATTAGGCAATGACCGAGACTCATGGGACATAATTAAGTAACAGGTGTAAACTTCGATCGTAATTATAACTTGCAAGTTTAGGAGTAGGCAGTAAATATGATATTAGAAACAAGATTGTAATAAATTAATTAAATAAAATATGTCAGCTGAAAATATAATATTTGCTATCTAACAAATAGATCTTAATATAAAGTATACGTTTATTAATTTATAAAGAAAATATCCCGGTAGCTCCATAATTATCTGAAAGTGTGCCCAACTTCACTTTAGCTGTCAATTTCTGATGGTTCGTGACTATAATTATCAATTAAAGTTTGGGTTTAATTTTAGGTTTTTGTTGTATCGTAGATAATTTATTATATGTTGTAGGAATTCATTATGTCTAGAAAAAATATAAATTTATTATTGATTACGTTTACGTTTATGACAATAATATCATTAGTTGCAATTTTCAGGAATACCGGCAAAAAAAGTTTTGAAATAAAAAGTGATGCTAGAGGTTCCCAAAAATAATTTAAAAAGAAAAATATTATGTATCGCTAAAAATAGGGCTTAAAATTAACCGAAAACTGAAAAATATATAATAGTGGTAGAAATAACTTGCACCCACAGTCCTCAGCCACGCTCAATGTATTATTAAGCTCGACAATCGCATAAAAAATGCAAAAAACTAATATTTAAAAAGATAATTTTTTTATCTATCGTTTCTTTCCTACGAGTATTTTGTTGTAATAGCAAGTACTTCGTTTTTCACATTCCACTTAATAAATAAATGTCGGACGACCTATTAGGAAGAGATGAGCACCGTGACAGGCCAAAAGCCTAATGCGAATTGTGGAGAAGAAGAAGAAGATCAGATTATTGAGGCCTCACTAATATTATTAAAGAATTAAATTATAACTTTTCAAATAAGTATATAACATAATATTACCAGTTGGTGCATTTAAATGAGGTTGTAATTTAATCCACTCTTGTATATGTTTGATATCATCTTCAACCCTCTCAGGATCTTCGTTAAGCTCTTCTACAGCTTTTTTTTGTAATTCTTTTGATAACGGACGCACCATAGTGGTAATGAGGTTTATGAAAGTAAAGTAACCAAAAATAAGTTTTGAGAAAATCTGCTTTAAAATACATATGTAATATTATAAATTATAGTATAATATATCTTTACGATCGTTTTTATGACGTTTCTTATTAATCACCGTAAGAATCTTCCAACATTGACGAAAATTACATAATTATGAACTTAGTTTGATTGTTATTTCCACACAATTGTATATTAATTAGGTATATGATCTATGGAATTTGTGAAAAAACTTATAATTTCATTAATATCATTTATTATAATATGCCAAATCACACAAATCAGTTAAATCACATAAGTTATCTTATTGACGTAAAATGGGGTTAAGTTGACCGATTTTTAACTTTCAAAGTTTAAAGTTGTAAAGATGGGTTGGATACAAAATAAACAAAAGTAGATGTTAAAATATCTACAGTGCGTTCCACTTAAGCCCATGGGCGACCGCGGCGTGGTCTCGTGGTTCTTTGATTGGACTAAAGATCGAGCGCTGTTATTTGATTGGACTGACGGTCGACCGTGGTCGTCGTGGGATTTAAGTGGAACGCACCCCTGGTACGAATCTGCTTTACTTAATATAAAATAATGTGAAGGCCAATTTTGACATTACAGACTTGCATCACTACTATTTTACCTTTACAAACCAATTAAAACTTCGTGATATGAATATTTAAAATCTTTTAATATGGCCAATTTAGAAAAATGCAATTTTTATGAGAGTAACATGGGTTGCATTCGGGGACCGTAAATTGCGCCAGCGGTCAAGGGTTTTTTAAATCCTACCCGTAAAATGCGCCAAAAATTTTTGCGGGTGACCGTAAATTGAGTCAAAAATTAATGTATTACTTAATGTTTTTTTTTGCAGATTGTAATGATTACACAAATTCAATAAAAAATAAATAAATAAATAAATATTTTAATCCATTGCTTGTTTGACAAAAGGATTAGTAATATTGAAAAATAATTGGGTCTTAATTTAACAGAGGTGTATTTAGCCTGTATTTTCACACTGTAGGAGTTTCACTGATTTTTACGTTAATTTAGACATTTTCAAGTTTTGAATTTTAGCAGATAAGTCACCCTTACCCTAATCCTGTTTAATATTCAATTCAAATTTAAATTTAATATAACTTAATGTTGGTATTATTAGGTTGTAAATCAGGTAATATATAAATAATGATGTAAATCACCAACATAGAGAGAGAATAGAAGCAAATGAGATAATTTCAAAACTTTGTAATTTTTGAACTTCAAGTTAAACAAGAAATTGTGAGCGAACGTAGGCATGGGCTATTGGTAGTTAGTAGGTTTCAGTTTCGTCAAAGTAACACATTGAAAACCGGTGAAATAAGATGGTGATGTACTGATAAAAAATATCGTGCAACTTTGCACACCACAAGAGAAGCTGGGAGTTGCATTCAAAGTATAACTTACGTGTGCAGTTTTGATTAACTTTAAAATTATGAAAACAAATATAAAAAGTGTATCTCTGCATTCTTCTTTTTTGAATATTCATTCAAGGTAAAGTCAGGTAAAAAGTATTGAACTTTGCTTCCACAATTACTATTAACAAAAAGTAACTTTAATGCATCACATGCATGCATTAAAATAACATGAAAAACACAATGGTATTGAATGACGGTTACTTATTTTTATGGGAAAGTCATTTTACCACGATGTGACAGCTCAAAGTTGAAAATATTTGAAGGTCGTTCCTGTTAACTTTGGTCCAAATAAATATCTGATATCAATTATATTGATATTATTTATTGATATTATCAATTATATTGATTTTATTATTTCCAAAACTTCGCCCTAGAGTGTAAAATCTTGTTTTACGTCCTTGTGACGAAAACTACTATTTATTAAATATCTGATAGTTTGTCGCTAGTTGCAAATTTAAAGATACAGATTTAAAGTATTTTGTTGCTGTGTAGTCAATAAATGATGTTATTGTGTCAAAGCAGATTTAAAAAGAAAAATTCCAAACAAATGATTTAATTTTATCGTTTTTTTTTGTTAATCAATATTCAATTTTCTAAATGACCCATCTATTCCAATTATGTCATCTGACGCTATTGGTTTTTCTGGTCGGTTTGCTTCATTTGTATAATATTGATTACTCTCTTCAAACCATGTGGAATAACTTTCAATCTTTTTGTCCCAATGATCTGAAAATTTAATAATTTTAATATTCTGATGTTTTAAAATGAAATTAATGTTAAGTATATATGGTCCAGTTAACGGGTAGCTCAGGTTAACAGGATCAGTTTCCTGACAGGCGTAAAAGTTACACTGCTATGATCTAATAGCAATTAACAATAATAATTGTTGATTGGTTTATTCTAAGCACGACTGTTTTAGAATATCAAAAAATTGTTTTTACGGAAAACTTTTTGAAATTAGAAATATACAAAATCAGTTAACCCCACTCTGGTGAACTTATTTTATTATGATATAAATTACCTCTAATTTCCTCTATGCTGCCGTTTTCTCCTCCATACTCCTTCGGCATGCACTTTTTAGGCACACTATCAAATATGTTTTCGAATTTATTTGCACTGTAAATTGCAATCTAAAACGTAAAAAAAACTTTAACGTTTGTACTTTCCGAAATAAAGTGAATCAAATACGTTAAAGACTGGGCAGAACTTTTATGACTTTCTAATTTATGTTAAACATTTCTCTAATCATAATCAGTTGTGTGCGGTTAGTTATTTATCAGTATTTCTCATATTTTGCTATTTTTATATTTCTGAGATAATGCTGCGTGACTGGTAGCCATCGAGCTTCGACAATAAAATAATAATAAAACTATTAGTACCAGTGCGTTCCACTTAAACCCATGAGCGACCGCGGTGTGGTCCCGTTGTTCTTTGATTAGACTAAAGATCGAGCGCGGTTATTTGATTGGAGTGAAAATCGACCGTGATCGTCGTGGGCTTTAAGTGAAACGCACCCTACATACCCTATTTTTTAACTTGGGTGCCATATAAACTTTCAATAAATTGAACAAACTTTCAGCCGTTGCGGGAGATCCAATGGCTAAGATCAAATTTGTTTTATTTTTTCGCAAATAATATTTTTCAATTAAGCAAAAGAAATAGAAAGAAATGTCGGCCCATTATGGGGTTTGCGTTGTTATACGCGGAATAAATCAGAGTTTTTTTTAAATAAAAATTCAAAAATCAAAAGTGTCAAAATTTGAAAAATCAATGATTTTCTCCGAAAAAATATAAAAATTTTGTAGAATCTAAGTTTGAATATTTTTTTTGTATTTTTTCCTGAAAAGTACGTTTAAAGACAAACAAAACCAAAAAAAAACGTTCCGATTAGTCAATTTTTGAAATAGTTACGATCGTTTGAAAAAACAACAGCAGTTTTTCTAAAAATTCGTAACTTTTTTTGGGTTGAGTAAAAAATTTTGAAAAAATTCACAGAACTGTTGTTGATGAGATAGTATAATATGTAAAAATTTCAGAAAAATCAAAAGGGGTCGGGTTCAAAAGTAGTCGATTTGGTGTGGAATGCCCCATATATAAAGAGTGTATCTCTGCATTCTTCTTTTTGAATATTTATTCAAGGTAAAGTCACGTTAAAATTGTTGCACTTTGCTTTCACGATTAATATTAACAAAAAGTAGCTTTCAATGCGTCAAATGAATGCATTAAAATAGCATGAAAAACACAATCGTACTGAATGACGGTTACTTACTTTTATGAGAATCTCGTTTTACCACGATGTGGCAGATCTAACTTGAAAATATTTGAAGGTCGTTCCTGTTAACTTTGCTCCAAATAAAAAATATATGATATCAATTATTTATATTATATTATTTATGGTCGTCGTATTCAGTTTTAATTAATAATTATTCAAAATTAAACATGATTTTTATTAAATATCTGATAGTTTGTCGCTAGTTGCAAATTTAAGGTTCCAGATTTAAAGTATTTACAAATAACTGATGTTATTATATCAAAACAGATTTAGAAAAGAAAAGATCCCAAACGAATGATTTAATTTTATTGTTTTTTTGTTAATCAATATTCAATTTTCTAAATGACCCATCTATTCCAATTATGTCATCCAACGCTGCTGGTTTTTCTGGTCGGTTTGCTTCATTTGTATAATATTGATTACTCTCTTCAAACCACGTAGAATAACTTTCAATTTTTTTGTCCCAATAATCTGAAAATTTGATAAATTTTAATATTCTGATGTTTTAAAGTAAAATGAATGTTAATTATACGGTCCAGTTAACGGATACGTGAGGTTAACAGGATTATTTTCCCGCCAAACGTAAAAGTTACACTAGTTTTAGATTATTCAAAAATTGAATTACCTACAGAAATACTTTTTGAAATCAAAAATATACAAAATTGGTTAATCCCACACTGGTGAACTTATTCTATTAGAATTTAAATTACCTCTAATTTTATCTATGGTGCTGTTTTCTCCTCCATACTCCTTCGGCATGCACCGTTTTGGCACACTGTCAAATATGTTTTCAAATTTATTTGCACTGTAAATTGCAATCTGAAATGTAAAATAAAAGTTTAACATTCACATATTTCGAAATAAAATGAGTCAAATACGTCAAAGATGTGAAAACTGGCCAAAAGTTTTATGAATTTCTAATTTATGTTAAACATCTCTCTAATCATAATCGGTTGTGTAGGATTAGTTATTTATCAGTATTTTTTATTTTTTATCTCTATTTCACTCTCTCAATTATTCCTGGTTTGCCCGTCAAATTTATTCTTGCATTTAAATGCTGCATATTTTGTCAATGCAGTTGTCATCGGAGTCTGATAATACAATAATAATAAAACTATTACATACCCTATTTCTTAACTTGGGTGCCATATAAACTTTCAGTAAATTGAACAAACTTTCAGCCGTTGCGGGAGATCCTGTTGCGTGAATTCCTTTGATTCGAAGAGGTAGTGCATGTTGCATGGAGTGAAGACAGTTTTTTACATAACCGAGAGTTACTTGAAATAAAAAACTTAACGGATAATGTGCCATATCAATCCAAATTAAAACTCCTGATACAATAAAATTATCATCTTCAAACATTAAGATCTTCAAAAACATATAGAACAAAGCTGTAATGGATTCCACGTTCATGATACTGGTATCGCAATTTTCAAAACGGAATAATAATACTCTTGGTCCTTGATAATTTTTATAATATGGTAAAGGAAGTATGATCCTAAAATAAACTTCATTAATCACTTTATAAAACTACTACAATTTTTTAAAATGTTACCCTGCTTTAAGGATAGCTTGAATTTCGGCTGAATAAACATCTCTTGGTTTGAGCAACTCAGGCATTAAATTCTTGACAGTATAGTACATATCAAACTTTTCTTTTGTCGTCTGAAGACTGAATTTACATCCACGTAAAAATCCCAAAATCCATTGTTTATCTGTCATTCAGAAAAAAATCTAACTAATAAAAATTCGTAAATTTGTAAATTCACCGTTTCCTTGTCAGCACTGATTAAAGTGCATTATACAACATTAAAAAGTAGAAGTGATCAATCGATCAAATTTGGATGTCAAGTTTGCAACATTAATTTGAACTGCTAAGTATTCTAAAACTTTTAGTCCAAATTTGATGAATATCTGACAGGTGTCGCTAGTGAAATACTTAGTTTTGTTTGCCCTTAAATTAGAAATTAAAATCTGTATTAGACGGTCTTATTTATTTCTAAATTAATTTATGAATTTTATGATATTTACTGAAATCACTCAACTTTATTAACTTAATTCATACAACAGAAAAAGTTCCTTTTGTTGATTAGAAAAAGTTATTTTTTTACATTTTAAAGAATTATATTTCTTACGGTTCCACGAGTTGAAAGAGGCCATACATTAAAAATGTTAGTGTGATACTCAATTTTGTGTGTGCTCTAGCTCCCAAAGCAATAAATAATAATTTTGCAACCAAATTTTATATTTAGTATTTTTAGCGTGAGTACGAAAAATCAACACCGGATTTTAAAAATTGTTTCTTATAAATATAGTAGATAGAGTGGATTATTTGAAGTATAACAAAAATTTGAGATTTTTTCAAAATTGTGTTTAAATTTAACGAAAATGTGGGAGTATCATTGGCTTATTGGCGTATTTACATATTATTTTGTATGTATAGCGTACAATGACGGTAATTGTTTTGCAAATAACGCAATATGCAGATAACGAGGTTCAAATCTGGGGAGAGTTAAACTTTCTTATGACCAAGTCTTCATGCTCTAAGGAAAACCGCCAACAAAGAAAACGCTAAAGCGGAAAATCAAGATCAGTAAGAGGAGATGATGAAAATAGCTGCTGACACTTTTAAACGAAGACCCGTGAGGACAGTCCTACAAAATAGTGAGGGGCAAGCTGAAAGACAGAACACAAATACCCGGACTAATTTCATGCCAAGTCATGCCATGCTCATCATCATCTCCAGCTATCTGGACAACCGAAGAAAAAAAAGGCACTGAGTGGAGTTCTGCAGGGTTTGGTTATTGGACCGGTATTGTGGAACCTGATGTATGATGAAGCACTCTAGATTTCGCTCTCAGAAAGAATAACTCTGGTAAGATTTGACAACAACCTGACGCTCATTATTAAGGATCAAGATAAAAAAAAGTGGAAACCAAATCAAACGAAGCCATGAGCTCCATTTTACTATGGGTAGAGGAGGAAAGGCTGGCCTTTTCTTGGTCTTAGCCAAGGTGGTGGCAATAATGGTTTCTAGAAAAAAAAGGTGCGTAGCCTTAGGAGTGCTAATCGACCTTCAGGCCAAAGAAAGAGCTAAAATCCACTCCGAGCAGGTGCATGTGTGGGCTCAAGCTGAGACGCTGGGCAAGTGGCAACGCAGATGGCAGAACCCTGAAACCGGGCCGCGGAACATAAAGACTCATACCCAATATCAACAAATGAGTTTTCAGAAGGCACAGCAAGATCAAGTATCACCTCTCGCAGGTGCTCACCCGCCACATTTGTTTTAACTCATACTTTCATCGGTTTAGTAAGAAACTTGCCGTAAAGTACAACTACTGCTGCGGCAATAAAACCTCAGAAGCAGAGCAACGCAAAGCTAAAGTCACTGCAAGATCTCACAAGAACAGGAAACGTAGAAGTATCATCACAAAATGAAAAACGCAAAGACAGAAATAAAATAGATAACATCACACGACGATTAATCTCCTAGCTGTAAAAGCAATTGCCTAAAGGTGGACCCGTACAGCAAAGGGGGGTTATTAGAGGTGGGAGGTTTTAGAAAGTGAAAGTTTGACACTACCGACATAGATGGTGTCGGTGTTTTGTACGAGATTTCCTCTTCCTTGCAAAAAAAAACAAAAAAAAAGTTTTTATGCTTCAAAGAGCACGTTAAGCCGGTATCCCCCTAGTTGATGAATTATCACTATTAATTAAAAACAGAGCTACAAGCACATCTGAATGCTAGCCTAACAAGCTACTTACTAAATGTAAAACAGCTACAGTTCAAAATCGATTTTGCCGACATTTTCTTTGCTGAAATTTTTCTTTAATGTGCTACTAGCAATAATCATAAATGTGCCAAATTTTTAAAATATTTATTTTTCATAAATATTGGAATTGCTACAGCAACCATAAGTTTGTTTTCAGAGAACAAACTATGACCCAATCAAACCTGCATTTTATTATTAATACCAGATTATTATTATTATTTAATTTTTTTTTTATTATAGATTATTATTATAATATTAAACTAATCGTTTAATATTAAGGTTATATATTGAGACTTAAGACTAATTAGATTATAGTTAAAATTACTTAGTGGAAACTTAAAAGCGGAAGTGACTGGCATGAATGTAGTAACGAGATTCTACTAATTTTTGTAAAAATTGTTTTATTTTATGTAATTCAGATTTTATGGGTAAAAATTACATTCCGTATATAAGCGCTGAATCATAGCAAAGGCTAAAAACCTAAAAAAAAATTACTTGGATTTCTGTGTAATGTAATGAATTTAAATTTGTTGAAAGAAATCTGATATTAAAAATTAACTGTAATTAGTTAGAAAATCTGATGTAAATATTAATAAAAAAAAATTTGACAAAACTAATTATAAAAATTAGATGAAGCCAACACATGTTCTTCCTACATATATGTACAACGTTTCATTATATTCTTATTATTTAAAAAAAAAGATTTCTGCTAGCTTATATTTGTGTAAAATTAATTAAATAATTACTTGGCTGCCACCAATTCCTGATTAGATTATGTTGTTACACCAAAGGAAGTAAAATTTTTGATTTTTTATAAAAATTACTTTTATTCGATGTAATATTTCTATTTTATTCAATAGAATAAAAATATTTATTCAACAGCGCGGCAATAAATTGAATTTAATGAAAAAAAAAACTATTGATTATTAGTATTTAAAAGTAATTAAAAAATTAGGGATTGACATTCAAACCAGCAAAGGTCCACCTTTGTTTGAAAGTCGATCGTGATTCTCATTTTGATATTGATCTTGCTTTTTTGTTTTCAAGTCACAGCTTGTCTAGTTTTGTGTTAAATTTAAAAAAAATCTCTTAACTTTAAGAATATGTAAGTTTTTAATTTTAATTCAATTTGAAATCATAATGGTTATTTTGTTTCGTTTTTTTAAGGTTTAATTTGGTGTCTTTCTTACTAAGTTATCCTTGCAAATAAGATTTTTTTACTGGCATTTTTACTGCAAAATGTTTTTAAAAGTTTAGACAGCTGGAATCTCGTTAATTCATTTACGCGCGCCGCCTTTAATTTTAGAATTGCTAAAACGTCCAAAGTAATTTATGTACGAGAAAATATCAATATATCATTTTTATTTGTTTCATTGTTTTTTTAACGATGGTGAGCTTCTTTTCGGTGTCCGTACAAAAATAATCACAGTATCTCTAAACAAAAAGTCTGAAATATTATTTATAAAATCTTTGAAACAACAATTTGAGTATTTATGAACCTATTATGTAATGGTTTAGTGAGAATCCCGTTAATACTATTCATGAGCATCAGTAAAGATTGCGGAAAAATTCCAAAACATTTTTCAATCTTTTCATAAATAACACAATAAATTATTGCTTGCTTTTCCAGTTCTTCTAGAAATCACCTTTAAAAGTTAATGCTATTCATAGTAATTTAAATAAAAAAATTTTATGTTAAAATATTAATGAATTAATGGTACCTATTAATATCACAATATAATAAAATTTAATGAAATTGCTAAAGGTAATTCTTCACATTAAAAAGCAATAAAGTAAAATTAAGCAATATAAAAAAAGAAAAGTGTTGACAAATTTTATTATGTGGAAATTGTAGTCGTACATTCTCACAGCAACAACCTTGCTAAAAAAATTAGCATTTTTCATGCTTTTGAGTTACATTACCACCTTATTTTTACATTTCAAGGTCTGGGTTCTATTATAATGTTATTATGTAGAATGTACATAATTTGCTCAATTTTCGACTACAAATTTCTAATTACCTGTTGGTGCATTTAAATGTGGCTGTTGTGTAATCCATTCTTGTATATGTTTTATATCTTCTTCTACTCTCTCGGGGACTTCATGTAACTCTTCATTAGCTTTCTTTTGCAATTCTTTCGACAACGCGCGAACCATCGTATCAAACGTGTACCTACTTTTAAATTAAACCCAAAACTGGTCCCTGTGAGTTTTCTAACTGTAAAATTACTTACGTAAAATTTATTATTAAACCTGTTTCGATTACGAATTATTCAATAAAATTTTCGTCTTTTATTGTCTAATTTTACCAATGGTGCAACAAAGTAGTTTACATCTCAAAAAATGTAATTTTGTCGTGATGTTTGCAATTTTTGTAGCTGTACATGGATTTGTTAATTAATTTAATCTATAAATAGAAAACGACTAATTTTGGACCTTAAAAGGTTAGAATCTCATTTGTAGATAATTTCACAACCTTTAAAAAAATATACAGCAATTTTGTTTTAGTGCTAGAACTACTTAAAAGTTTATTCCTTTATCAGTATAAGCAAAAATATTTTTATAATAAATTTATAATTTAAAAGATCATAAATTGATAACACTATTTTAATATAATTATTTTTAATTGATTCTTATTTAGTTTTTCTTAAAATTAGCTCAGAACTAAAGATCCTTAATCAATACTCAATTTTCTAAAGGATCCATCCGTTCCAATTACGTCATCAAAGGATATTGGTTTTCCTGGTCGCTTGGCTTCATCTGTATAATATTTATTACTTTCTTCAAACCATGAGGAATAACTTTCTAAGTGTTTAATCCAATAATCTAAAGTTGTAAAAAAATTTTAAAAAAATGTAAAAAAAGTAAAAAAATAAATAAATTTATTGTAAACATCACAAAAATGACCTCATTTTGTATGTTTTCAGATTTAAAATTAAATAGAAGGTAAGAGCCAAAATATAATTTTTTCTTTACTTTAACAAATCTTTTAAACCATAACTTGATTATCTGATAATTTGACCAGATCCATATTTATATAAGAAAATATAAATCAACTCACCCCCCAAGTAACTCAAAAATCCTTAAAACATAACCTCAACTGAAAAGTACCATGTTATTTACCTCTAATTTCTTCTACGTTACTATTTTCTCCTCCATACTCTTTCGGCATGCACTTTTTGGGAACACTTTTAAACATGTTGTCGAATTTATTTTCACTATAGACAAAGATCTGAAAAATTAACATTAAGTTTGAGAAGAGTTTGTTTCCAGTTCCTACAATGATGCAAATTTACCTACCCTATCTTTTAACTTGGGACCCATGTATCCTCTTATTAAATTAAACAACTTTTCGGCCAATGAGGGAGATCCTGTCGCATGAATTCCTTTGATTCGAAGAGGGAACGCGTGTTGAAGGCAGTGAAAAAAGTTTTTCAAATAAGTTGGAGTTAATTGAAATAAAATACTCAATGGATAATGTACCATATCAACCCAAAATAAAAATCCAGATATAATTGAATTATCATCTTCAATCATTAGGATATTCATAATCATATAGAGCAACGCTGTTAAGGATTCTATGCTAGCGGCATTAGTACCGCTATAGTTGTGAAAACGGAATAATATCACTCTCGGTCCTTGATAATTTTTATAATATGGTAAAGGAAGTATGATACTAAAATAAGCTATTATTAATCACATTTCATAGAGTTACTATAATTTTTGTAAATATTACCCTGCTTTCAGTAGAGTTTGAATTTCGATCGAAAAAATATCTCTTGGTCTTAGCAATTCAGGTATTAAATTTTTGGCGGTGTAGTACATATCAAACTTTTCTTTTGTTGTCTGCAGGCTAAATTTACATCCACGTAAAAAACTCAAAATCCATTGCTTATCTAAAATTTATGTAATCAAGAATTACGTTTAGCAATTAAAATTTTTGCACTAATTTTAGAATATTCACAGGTTTAATATTAATAAAATTAAAATTTAAACTTTTGTTTCAAAAATCAACTTCTGATGTAGTACCATCAGCTATTTAAAATTTGAATTTGACTTTTATTTTAAATTTTTGTGCATTAAAATCATGATTTAATGCCAACTTAAAAATTGTTATAAATTTTAATTAACACCTGAAAAGTTTGAGGTCTCCTATTTCCAACCTTGCCTAGGCTGATTTACCCAAATACGTTTGAAACGACAAGATAAGCATCCAAATGCTTTTTCTTCTACAGAACCATTTTTTAAACCAGGCCACTTAAATATGGAAATGAATTGATGCGAATAATTTTAACATTAAAAAGCAATAAAACATAAAACTAAATATAGGAATTTAAATTTTACCCACTTCGATAAAATGAAGTTCAAGATTGTAGCCACATAAGGGGTAACCCACCTTAGAAACGAATGTAAAAGATTAGAATGGTATTATGATGGATAAGAAAAAAATGGTGTAGATCTATACAAAAATACCAAATAATTATTGTTAAAAATTAATTGATAGGTACCAATTTCATTTTTATCCGTCACAATGGAAAACGGGAATGTTAAAAAACTAATTTTCGTATGTTCGGGTCTAAAGTCAAATTTGAAAAAAAAAGTAAAATGTTACCTGTTGGTGCATTTAAATGAGGCTGCAGTTTAATCCATTCTTGTATATGTTGTATATCTTCTTCGATTCTCCCGGGGACTTCATGGAGCTCTTCTTTAGCCTTCTTTTGCAATTCTTTTGACAATATACGTACCATCGTTTCAAATGTTTAGGTGAATACTAAAAGTTTATTAATTTAAAAGTTTCTTCTTTCAAATTGCTTAAGAATTTTATGGTTTCCTTACGAAACCAGTTTTTACAATAAAATCGATTTTTGTATAAAGTTTTTGTTTTTTCTTTGCATCAAAGTAGTTTACATGTAGTTTGCAATAAACAGAACCAATTAAACATTTATGTTTATTATAAGTGCACATAAAAGTGTAAATGGTACAATAAAAACTTTTATTTTTTTTTCAAGTAGGTATTTTTAATACATAGAAATAAATTACATATTATAATGCATATGAAAAAACAAAAATTGTAAAAATGAATTTAATAAAAATTAAATTACTCAGTACAATGCATAAAAAAATAAGCCCCGTAGATCAAGCCCTAAATTATAAATACGGGTAGGGAAACAACGGGCAAAATGGGGCACCCAAGGCTAAAAATGGCTATAAATAAAAACTTGATGACTTATAATATTGGACATAAAAACTCAGGCTAATTGTATTATTTGTATTAAAAAAAATACACATGACTCACGATATAAGCTACATCTAGAAATATGCACTTTGCCCCGTTTTACCCGCCAAGGAGAGCAAAATGCGGTAATCGAGTTCAGGCCTTAGAATATTTTAACACTGCTTACAAAAAACATTGCTTCGTCATCGTCATTTTCTACATCTGCACTCGAATTGTGTGCCCATTTACGACTCCGCGAATAAGTCAACGCGCCAACCGAAAAAAAGAGACGAAAACGCTGAAGGCTTTTTGATCACGATAGCCATAAGAATTTCTAGCAAAAAGCCATTAGTCTAGACGTCGCACCGTACTTTGTCGTTTTATTTTGTAAAATATCAAAGCAATAGCAAAAGAGCGACCACCTTCGGCAAGTTCATTCCTAAAAGCAAACTATATCATAAAAATACAAAATGGTACTTATAAAGTGTCTGAAGGCCCAAATTGTAAGTAACAACTTAAAATAATTTGAAGAACATGTCTGGTTGTAATTGGTGGTCTGGATTGGTTCTGTTGAGGTCGGTTGGGTTGACAAGTGCTATCGTGAGTCTTTGGGGCTAAAGATAAAAAGGATTAGTGAATTATTATTTATATTTATTATAAGATTAGCTGTTAATGAGCTAATAAATGAGTTAATGAGCTTGGTGATGTTTGAAAATCGGAAGACGTTGTAGAACGTTACAAAAACTTTAAAAAGCGTAAAGAAAAAGGCGTAGAAAAGAAGGCGTGCAGTCAATTTTTACAACGTTACTGTGTCCACTTACAATCCATTATCAAAAAATCAATTTAAAACCTTAAATTAAATTCAAGTTTTGCCTAGTAGGGGTTAGTTACATCTTGCGGGGCTATACTGCACTGCCTCTGCATTGAACAACTTACTCCTTATTCTACTACTGGACGCAGGCGGGGTTAGCTTTTACCATCAACCAATGAAGAGCTCAAACCGCATGAACCAACTCAACTAAATTTTTTTAAATTTGGAATAATAAGGCCTATTTGCAACGGTTCACAGTTTTTATGATTTATTATTGCTTTTTGGTCAATTTTCTTTCATAATTTGCTTCAGAAATTTTTTAAATCTGAGTGAGAGTTATAGTCCGACTCTCCATAACTACAGCTAACCACAAACTTACTAATAGCAGCTAACCCAAAACCTGTGCCTTTAGGATCCTTCTTAACCGAAAACTCTAAATTAACGATATGCAATCAAGAAAATGTTTAAGCTTAATATTGACAGATTTTACTTAAACAACATTACCGGAGTAACTGCAAGGCTTGCTTGTGGCTTTTGGAAAATTTAAATGGCAATTTTTGACCGGTGTGTGGCCTTGAAACCTGACTTAAAAAATAAAAAAGAAAAAAAAATTATTAGAAAAGGATCGAGAAAAAGAAAAAAAAGTTGCAAAAGCTTTACAACCGTACCCTGAATTGATAGTAAAAAAAGTTCCAGTTAGCCCCACTTTTTTCCAACCCTTATTACCAGTATCTGCGTCGAGTGCACGTACCATCAACAACATGCAGCAGGCACAGTCAATGAGAAGTCATTTTAAAGCATTATTTAAGTATTTACATAGAGCTCACATAACGTCAATATAATTCATAAAATATATCATGGAAAATTGAGGGGTAAATCACGGGCATAAATTGTGTACACCAGACTTCAAATTTCCCCGGACTACCCAAAATTCCTCAAACTTCTTCAGACTTCCTCAGACTTTCTCGGACTACTTCAGACTTCTTTAAACTACCTCAGACTACCCCTACTTCTTCAGACTACCCGGCTCTATTAAACTAAATTTTCAATTACAATTCTGTAAATATTAAATTACCAAAATTACAAATTTATTGCTTAAAAATTAAAATTTGTTTTGCCAATTTTAACCAACAAGGAGAACCCTCAGGGACGTACCCAAGCGGAGGGGGCTATTTTAGAAAGTTGGAAAATCACTCAAAAGTTGGTCAAGTTAGCATTTTGTTATGTTTAAATTTACAAAAAGTTGCACAACGTACAAAAAGCTAGCAATTTTTAATTAATTGAGTTGGCAATTTTACAAATGTGGGATTCCTCTCCCCTGAAAAAAGTTGGTTGGGCACGTCCCTGAAAACCTTTCTACTCGTCATCACCAATTTTGTCCAAATTCACAGTAATGTATTGAAGTGATCTCGGCGAGATACCTCCAAAAAATGCGCCGGCAGCTCGTAAAATGGGAACACTCGAAAATCTTTCCTAGGATACGTGATTTCAAGATGAAAATAAAATATGGTCGAAAGGTCAAAAAAATTACGTTGAGCGTCAAAAAGTTGAATTATAGTCGAAATTAATAAAAATAATTAAGCAATTGTAATTTATTCAAAAATTAATTAAAAATTCATCAAAAAGACTCTTTTAAACTCACAATTTTGAGTTTCGAAAGCGTGGTGTATTATGTTAGTAAATACAAATGCGTTGCTATAAATGAAATTCAAATAATCAAACAGCAAAACAACGCATTCGCACCCACTACGGTGTATTCGTGTTCGCAAGTAAACCAAATTCACAATAAATACAAAATTTTATGTGAAATCAAAAAAATTATTCAAATATTAATCAAAATTAAGTTTATAGGCGCCACAAATATTTAATTTTACAAACACGTAATTTAAAAAGTTTAACAATTTGTATTGATCTCAAATACCTTGTAATTGTGAAGAAACTCCTCATCTGACACGCAGGAACGTCGAACCATCGACCAAACGTTAATAAATTTTCCAAAATTAGTTGATTCTTCCAGACGATTGCAAGTTCTGCAAACCAAAATATTCTTTTCTCCAATTCTGGACAATTCCAAATTGTAGACCAATAACTTTGGTCAAACGCCAATTTAATCTTCAAAATATTCTGGTCCTCACAAGACTAAGACGATCTCACTTATTCACTCAAAATTAACGCCTTTTTCGGCGGCCAAAACTAACTCAAAAAATGACCAAATGTCAACTCTCTCTCACGACCCTGATGGTCGGCTTGCCTTTACGACCCTCCTCGGTCGACTGACTTTTTGGAAAATTTTCTCTTCTTTTTGTTAATTTTTGATAACGTTCGAACTTGCGTTGTGCGAATTACCTTATCGCGCGCTCATTTTCAAAATTTTTAATAGTTTGTAATGAAAAACAATTCAAATTTCAAAATTAAAATAATTTGTTTGTGTTTAATGTTTAAAGTTACAATAAATCTTTCTTTGAGTCTCTTTGATAAATCGTACCCAATAATAAGAAATAAAATAAAAACAAAATTATTAATTTCGACTTAATTTGGCCAAAATTTAAAATGGGAAAAGTGATTTTTTAAGGTCGTTTCACGACAGTATGTAGGGCTAATATGGGCGTCCATAAGATCATTTTCAAGTAAGGGCAAAATAAAAAAAAATTATTATAAAATTTAAGCAGTTAAGAACCTGGGGGCAGATAACCATTTTCCCCCCTCACCCCTAATGAACGCCCATGAGTAGGCTTGCTTAGAAATGAAAGTGATGTAATGTTGGTCAACATAGCCAAACCTTTTTAAAAACAAAAATTTTTCTTTCGGTCATTTAAACACGTAAGTCTTTTATGTAACATAATTTGCAAGAAGTAGTTAGCAAAGTGGTAAAGAGTGAAACTTGTGATACAAATATTAGTGGTTCAAGTTTTCTTTTTCTTCTTCTTCTGCAAGTCTTCGCTAAGGTGCTTTTTTGTTGAATTGTTTGTAATTTGATCTTTAGTATTCAAGTAGTTCAAGTCCTCATCAGGAAACTTTTTTTTCTTTAGTTTGATATCAAAGTATATTATTTTAATTAAGAGGAGCCTTTAATTCAAGGTTTTTTAATTCAATCAACAGATGGCGCTTATGGCCCTTATTTAACTATTTTTACCTTGAATTTTACACAGAAGTTGGAGGCTTTTGTATTTAAAATACATTTTCAAGTCAATGACACAATTGACCTACGTTATTTTTAATTATTATAAATCAAACCTCGATATATAGAGATGTAATATATCTTTGTTTGACAGAAGAGAACGACAGAAAAATATATCAAATATAGCGGTAAGACTGTGTATCAACTTGAAAGAGGTAAAATTTTAAAATTGACCGCTTCCAAAGTCAGGGCCAGTCTTTTAGTAGCAATCAGTGCCGCGCTTTCGGCACTTCTGTCAGATATTCTTTAATTAAGCTAAAATTTTTTTTGGCCGCTAAATTGTTTTATTTTTACCGCTAAAGTACCTTCCAACAATTTATTCCAGATTTATAAAATTTTATTAAACGTTATAATTGTCTTACAAGTTGTAGAAATTATTTGGTAATTAAATGTGTAAATTTGTAGGACAGTTATGTGAAATTTTTGATATTCCAACTGCGTTGAATGATATTAACGATAAGATTACGTTTCATTTGTATAATTCCTTTAGAATTGATTACAACATTCGTCTAAGTAAAGATTTGTTCATTCCCTGCATTTGTGTTTTATTTTAATTGTGGAATTTTTGAAATCTTTCTTGAACTCACTCCCTGGGAGAGCCTAATATTGCAAACTCCGACTATAACAGCACGGACTTCTTTAGCGCTTGTTTTATAGAACACGACAATACATATTTGCAATGACACTTCTAAAAATTTCATATTTTCAGATATAAACAATAAAATAGCTGCTTGCATGAAGTCGAATATAATTTATTGATTTTGATAAATAACACAAGTCAACACTAGTTTTGGTGCCGAGATGTTGTATTTTTTTTTTTAATTTAGGACTTTATACTGATTATCAGCAAAAATTTTGAGATCCTACGTGTAGTTTTCTAGATTTTGTCTTGTACAGAAAAACACAAATTTACATCAAAAACAACATTTATAACATTATTATGTATATGGGGCATTCCACACTAAATCGACCACTTTTGAACCCAACACCTTTTGATTTTTCTGAAATTTTTTACTCAACCCAAAAAAAGTTACGAATTTTTGTAAACAATTTTGAAAAAATTTATTTTTCTTCAAACAATCGTAACTATTTCAAAAATTGACTAATCAAAATGTTTTTTCTTTTGTTTTGGTTTGTCTTTAAACGTACTTTTTAGGAAAAAATACAAAAAAAATATTCAAACTTGGATTCTACAAAATTTTTTATTTTTTCGTAGAAAATCATTGATTTTTCAAATTTATCCACTTTTGATTTTTGATTTTTTTATTTCAAAAGAAACTCTTATTTATTTCTCGTATAACAACGCAAACCCCATAATGGGCTCACAATTCTTTCTATTTTTTTTGTTTAATTAAAAAATATTTTGTTTTATTTTTACGCAAATAATATTTTTTAATTAAACAAAAGAAATGTCGGCCCATTATGGGGTTTGCGTTGTTATACGCGGAATAAATCAGATTTTTTTTTTAAATAAAAAAATCAAAAATCAAAAGTGTCGAAATTTGAAAAATCAGTGATTTTCTCCGAAAAAATAAAAAATTTTGTAGAATCCAAGTTTGAATATGTTTTTTGTATTTTTTCCTGAAAAGTACGTTTAAAGACAAATAAAAACAAAAAAAACGTTCCGATTAGTCAATTTTTGACATAGTTACAATCGTTTGAAGAAAAACAACATGTACCACAAATTGCTCTTATTTGTGTCGCTTGCCCCGCTGATCTGCGATGGAATGGCAGACAGGCCAGCTAAGGGATTACACCCCCGTCCAGTACCAGAGCATGGGTCGCGCATGCGCGTTTTGTGGATTCTTTCACGTTGTGACTCAGACGATCTTTGGCAACTAACTAAGGAAAAAAATATAATCGGGCGCCAGTCTTCTAAATAAAACACAAAAGTAGAAGAAGGGGTGGTTTTATTTATAAAACAAAAGTCGAGATAAAAGATGGGGTTGACAATGCTTGATTCCAAAACTCCATATAGGAGACACAAACACATAACAATTCAAGTTAAATCCAGGATACCCTGAAGGGATACCTTGGGACAATAAATCAAAATAAAAGAAATAAAAAAATACAAATGAGTTGTCATATGAAGACAACCCACCAAAAATAATATCGCGCATCTAGGAAACTGCCCAACGCAGACATAACACGTCGGTAACATTGACTACAAATACTCATTCGCAAGAGATATCATCAAGTAGAATTAAATACAGTAATTGCCTTTTCAACTTACCCTTCCACTACAATCATTCCGATTCAACATCGCTATTCTTTTGGAACCTCTGGAATATTAATGGTTCATCGTGCAAACTGAGTTTCAGATGTAAAGCTAAAAATAACAAAACTGCAATAATTAAACAAGAATCAATTCACCTGCGAACGGTAACATCCCAATGTCGATGTAAAGTATTAAAGAAAGCTAATTTCCTAAATGCGCTTTTAACAAAATAAAAATCCATGGTTTTCCGGTCATCCCACGTCGTCGAAATTATCAAAATCAAAGCCGATGATAGGGCGGCGACGTCAAACGGACAAGGTCAGCTCAAGTGGACTGATAAGAAATAAAACCAGATGCGGATCCATTAACAACATCCATGGAAATAAAAAGTAAAACGTCCTCATGGAAATGGCTCCAACACGCTGATTGAACAATAGAAATATATCAGCTCCACTTTAAGTTTGCTTCCAGAAAACCATAAACAAAAGTTGAAAACCAAAATGGACGAACACGGAAATGGACAGGTGGTAATAAAAAGCTAAAATTTATCAAAGTCAACATCAGCTCAAAATGGAAAATATCAATGTAATGCTTACCCACAAACATAAATCTAAAGGTTATTAAAAAGATCACTTCATTAAAATAAAGTTTGTGGCTTTTAAAACTCAAACATTACACAGAACAAAAATGAAACTTCCATTTTAGATGGTGATAAACGAAAGAATGCCAATTTGATAAATTTTCGAAATGTTAACGCTTGCGCGTGATGGATATACACAGGATGATGCGTAGATTTCAAACCAATTTAAATAATAGCATTTGGAATGCTACAAACATCAGTTTTTTTAAAAATTTGTAACTGTTTTGGTGTTGAATAAAAAATTTTGAAAAAATTCACAAAGCTGTTTTTGGTGAGATAGTATAATATGTAAAAATTTCAGGAAAATCAAAAGGGGTCGGGTTCCAAAGTGGTCGATTTGGTGTGGAATGCCCCATATACAAACTTTCTTTTTCTGGACTTTTGTGAATAAGGTGTAGTGGGACTATCACATTGCATCCCCCAGCAACAATCAGCCATCATAAGTTGATCCCATCGGCCTTGGTACCTTTCTTTCATAATTTTTAAGTCCTGCTGAAACTGCTCCCCTTGTTCCTTTCTGTAGGAATCAAGATTGTCTGGAAATTGGTCAAAATTTGCTTTAGATCAACACAAATACTTCATTGGTGTTTGCAGGGACGTGCCCATGGGTGGGGTGGGGGGGACCTGTAGATGGTACATTCACTTTATTAAAAATTTCTTCAAATGATGGTTCACGAATAGAAGAAACAGTTGGAACAGGTACTTTCTCTGAATGTGGTAAAAGTCTTATAGCCAAACCTAAGTCTGAATAAATCATTTTTTTAACGTTAACGCCACGTAAATTAACACAACAGAAGTAACAGTTATCAAAGTGATTTTTTATTCTTTCTATTGCATAGGCGATTTGAACCCAGAATTTCCGCTCTATACTCAACCAGCGATCACATCACTCCACTGCTGTGGCCAAATCGCGGATTGCACAGAATTTTTTGGCTCGCCTTCCGGTGAACATCCACACTCTGTGGTGATCCCTGATATTTGTGTCGACGTCATTACCGTAAATTCGGCTGCGTCACACACGCAAAGTTAGCAAGATAGGTTAGGTAAGCAGAGAAAAGCCATGGGCCTTCTAGGCCTGTAGAGCTGTGTCAATAATAAATTGCATAGGCACTCCAAATCTCATACGACCTCTTTAGGTATTAATCCACTGTCTCAAGTGTTCACAGCACATTTTACAAACAATTCGGGATATCCACGGCTTGTATTCATCCACAATTTCCGACTTAAAGTAAGAAAAATTAGTACTTTTTATAAAATTTGTTATAGATTTTCTGAAATTTTTAACTGTGTATTCACCACAAATGTAACAAAACACATTTAGATCATTGAGACAACTTCTTCGCGATGAAGACATGATATAAAAATCAATTTATTTTTAGGAATGTATCGATAAGAAAGCAAATTTTGCAAACGCAAGTACTGATTACAGCCAATATTCAAAACTGAGGGTAGATTCAAAATTACACGTAGGAAAAAAAATAAAAAATATTTTTAGTGTTGCCAATGGATACCTAACACAAAACAACTAACAATATCTCGGCACCAAAATTTTTTTTTTGATTTTGTTAACCTGTGTAATAGTAAAAACAAATTATAATTTAATTTAACAGAAATAAGAAAAACATATTGAAAAAACTTAACACAAAGCTCAAAGTAGGTATAATGTCTTTAATCAATATTTAATTTTCTAAAAGATCCAACTGTTCCAATTACATCACCAGAGGAAGCTGACTTTTCTGGTCGCTTTGCTTCATTTACAAAATATTGATTACTTTCTTCAAACCACAAAGAGTAACTTTCTACTTTTTTAATCCAGTAATCTGAAATTTAAAAAATTATTATTATTTTGTTGGTTAGAAATGAAAGAAGAATCAGGTAACAAAATTAATTTCTATTATTTTATAATACTAAAATTGTTAATTTTCCTGTCAGTATATTATTTTTGGAGCTGACTTCTAAATTTTGAAATGCTAATTTCAAAATCAGATTTTTTTGGTGCTTAACATATCCTGTAATCTACTATTCTTAGAGAGAATTTCATACCCCCAAAAACTAACCATATCTATAACACATACCTAAATGTATAATATTTTTTTTTATATTAATATTAAAAACTTTTGTATTATTTTCTCTATTATATTGTCGTATTAAAAATATTTTTGCATACCTCTAATTTCTTCTACGTTACTGTTTTCTCCCCCATACTCTTTTGGCATACATTTCTTAGGTACACTTGGGTATATGTTTTCGAATTTATTTTCACTATAGACATAAACCTGCAAATTTTAAAAAGTTTAACAAAATTAAATAACTAAGTTGTTTTATTAGAACAACTAAACGAAAACCCCCAACAAGGAGTTTTTGTAATTTTTAAGTTTTTTCTGCGTCCCGATTTACTACGTCTACTTAATAATAGATCAACGTACCCTATCTCTCAACTTTGGACCCATATATCCCCTCATTAAATTGAAGACCTTTTCGGCCAATGCGGGAGATCCTGTCGCATGAATTCCTTTAATTCGAAGAGGAAAAGCATTTTGAATGCAGTGAAAAAAATTTCTAATAAAAGTTGGAGTAAATTGTAATAAAAAACTTAATGGATAATGATCCATATCGGACCAATATAAAACTCCAGATACAATTAGGTTATCATCTTCTATCATTAAGATGTTCATAATCATATAGAACAAAGCCGACAAGTTTTGTACGTTAATGATGTTGGTATCGCAAGTGTTAAAACGGAGTAATATTACTCTTGGTCCTTGATACTTATTATAATATGGTAAAGGAAGTATGATACTGAAATAAACTTTGTTAGTTACAATGTTTACCTGTAATTTTGGTTAATATTACCCTGATTTCAAAAGAGTTTGAATTTCGATTGAAAATATATTTCTTGGATTTACCAATTCCGGCATTATATTTTTGGCAGTATAGTACATATCAAACTTTTCTTTTGTAGTTTGTAAACTAAATTTGCATCCACGTAAAAATCCCAAAATCCATTGTTTATCTAAAATTAAGACAAAAACGTTTTAAAATGCAGCCAATTCAATAAAAATCCCTCCCCACTGCTGTTCAGCCAGCCACAACCAAATAGAGGTTATTGTATTGCTTCAGGTGGCACCTTAGTTCAAAAGTTACATTTTCCTGTTTTATATGAATAAAATTAACAATAAATCTACCCTCGATATGTCTATGATTAGATAAAAAATATCAAATATATTATCCCAGTCAACATTTTTATAAGTTTTTAATGTATAAGTAAAACTTATATAATTATTGTAACTTATACATGATATAAATATTATATAAGTAAAAATTTATAATATATATATGATTTTGGTTTATAAATAAATTTATATACAAACCTATGTAATTATTATATATTTTACAATATATAAAATATTATACACAAAAAACTATATAAATTATATATGCTTTCTTGAACACAATAAGTTTGTACTTTAAATTATGCAATAATTATAAATATTTCAATATATAAATATTATTATAATGCACAATTCAAAACTTTTACATATTTTTGGTACCACAGTAATTTTATATTTTAATTTATTTAATAATTGTAAATATTTAAATATATAAATATTATTATATTCCACAATTCAAAACTTTTACATATTTTTGGCACCACAGTAATTTTATATTTTAAATTATATAATAATTATAAATATTTAAATATATAAATATTATTATATTGCACAATTTAAATTTTTTTTCTATTTTTGATACCATAGTAATTTTATATTTTAAATTATATAATAATTATAAGCATTTAAATATATAAATATTATTAAGTACATATCCAGTCCTTTATATAGTGATAGTTATTGCAATAATCCGTTAATACGGATAATCCGTTAATATAGATAATCGTACGGATTATCATAAATCAAATAACAAGAAGTTTATCCTACGGATTATCTATATTGAATAATATGAAAAACTATATAAGCAAAAACTTTGATAAGTTGTTACGACTACGTCGAACAATCCTTAAATTCATTTAAAATTTTGATTAAATCATAAGAATTATCCGAACGAACCTGGTATATATTATAGACAGTCGTCTCCATAGAGTTATTTTTAGAACTTATCTACGTGAGAAACTTGCCATTCGTAGGCTTTAGTTCTAAGAATCTGTCCTCAAAATTGCTAACAAGCAAAACGAAGAATTACGTCATGTACCTCGACGAGAAAAATAAGAAATCGGTTCATTTTAACTCCTATAACTAGGCAACCAAATTATCTTTGAAGAAACTTTAAGTAACAATCCCTGTTAAATTTCAAGAGCCATCTTGGAAATGACTTCACTTTCGGTTCGACAGTCAAAGTAGTAAGATGCGTTCCTTTGGTCTCGTGATTTAGTCTTCCAAGCAAGGAAGAGGTGTTTAACTTCTTGTCGTGCATCCATCGAAGTCAGATGCGTTCATTTTGTCTCGTGCTGCAAATAATTAACTTAAACTTTTCTGTGTACCGAAAAATAAATAACTTAAAACTTTCTGTCGTACTTCCATCGTGATAAGATGTGGTCAATATTTCGTATCGTGATCCATACAATTAATTTAATTATTTCGGGTACCTAAAGTCAAATAACAAACATGTGTAAATTGTGTCGTGTATCTAAAATCGAATAAATACCTGATTAATTGTTCGTGTAACAAAAATTAAAGAAATAACTTAAAACTTTTTACCGATCTATCGAACAAAATGTGTTTTATAATAAATCTATCTAACATGGCAAATTTGAATAAAGGCAAGAAATTTAATATTTTCGATCATTACCGACGATGCTAGTTCAATGAAAAAGAATAGACAAATTGTTGATTTACGATAAATACTTATACCTACTGGATGGATAAAATTTGGATTATTAAGAAGATAGCGTATACCTATGGGACGAAGGCGATTTGGATTATCAAATAATCAACGACGGCTACCAGGAAAAATGTATTTGGAAAGACGGTGTGCAATCAACAGGTGTATCGATAAACCAGCTTTTCCGAATTTGAATTCAGGAAAAATAATTAGAGTGCAACGACTTACCACGTTTAAACGGGTCAAAGGTTAGTTTTTGTTCAGTTTAATTGTATGTAACCGCACGTATCTAATTGTAACGATTGATTTGATGTATTGCTTATTCAACGACTATTTGGTTCATTTTCCATTAAAATTACATTAAAAATCCATCGTACAATTACTTATGATTTTTATCTGTAAAAAGTATTTATCTGTACAAATTATTGAAGTGGAAATCAATCCATAAAAATGATAAAGTAAATGGTTTACTATCATTGATGTTGTTCTACATAACGCTTAAATTAAGTAATTTTAATTAAATCTTGCGGAAGCTTCCTTGATCATTTAGGTAAAATTAAGGAAAATTTGTATTTATGTTCCGTATTTGTGGCGACGTTTTGTTTAACTTTATTATATTTCTTTACCTCAAATATCTTTTATTTCAAGAGCGCCGAATTCTTTTCAGGATTGTGTATATATGTAAAAGCGGGGTAAGCGTATATTTTGTTTCACGTAAGTACCACCCTGAGATAAAGTTCTCAGGATTTTTTGAATTCAAGTTCGAAAAATCTGCTCGACCGACAGAAGTGAGCTAGCGAGGAGGGGTAACAAAGTTATAATCAAAAATCATAACATTATAAACAAAAATATTATTAAAAGGCTACAATCGATTCAAGACAGTAATCAACAAGAAGAAATATGTATATATTAGTGCAATTTACCGAATCCTACAGTGGAAGTTGTTCCACAGTTCTGGCTTAAAGACGGAATTTGCCCCTGGGACAATGGAAAACTGTGTCAAAATTTGATAAAAAAATTTCAGAATGAACTCTTAATGAAAATTAAATAACGAAAATTTAAGTGTTGATTTGGGAGTTGGAGAATGTTTCCCGATCAAATTTTTGAAGGAGTTATCCGATTTCGAAAACAATTTAAAAATTGCTGATTTTAAAAATAATGTTGAAAGACGATTACGCTACACAGGAGGAACTACAGGGGATCAATGCATACGATTGATTTAGAAAAAAATCATGACCAACGACCTCCAATATCTATGCAACTGGATTGGCCGAAATGGTAAAAGAGCTGTTAAAGATTCGCCTATAAATAATTTCGTCGAAGGAGTTGAGGATAAAACAATATGGCAACACAATGGCTCTAAAACAAATACAAACAACCACGAAAGATTATTTGCAGCAACCGGATCAATGCATCAAAAAAATAAAATTTTATATTTATAAAATAAATTTTTTTGTTTATGTAACTTATTAGTTTTGTATTTTATTTAAAAGTTTATGTATGTTTATTGAAATTTTTGTAACTTTTTTAAGCCATCAATAAATTATTTTATAAAATAAAATGGATTCATCTTAAAAATATATATATATAATTTATTTAAACCATAAATTTATAATAAAATAGAAATTATACTTGGAAAAAACTTATATAATTTATTTAAACCATAAATTTATAATAAAATGGAAATTACACTTTTAAAAAACTTATATAATTTATTTAAACCATAAATTTATAATAAAATGGAAATTATATTTATAAAAAACTTATATAATTTATTTATATCATAAATTTATAATTAAATTGAAATTATACTTGGAAAAAACTTATATAATTTATTTAAACCATAAATTTATAATAAAATGGAAATTACACTTTTAAAAAACTTATATAATTTATTTAAACCATAAATTTATAATAAAATGGAAACTATACTTCTAAAAAACTTATATAATTTATTTAAATTATAAATTTATAATAAAATCAAAATTATACTTGTAAAAAACTTATATAATTTATTTAAAGCATAAATTGATAATAAAATGGGAACTTTTATGTACTGAAACTTGGTAATAAAAAATTCCAATATGTTAAATAAAAAGTGTAACATACTTTTAAAATAATTTTAAAATGTTTTTAAAAGGAAAGTTACCATGTTTATAAGATTCGATATATAATTATTTTAAAAGAATTACAAAAAATGTTGACTGGGTATGTATCTTAAAACTTCAGATTTTGTTGTAAAAAGAAAATGGTGGTAAAAGTTTTCAAAGCAAGTAACCAGGTTACTAAATTCAATAAATAAATTAAGATCAATTTCTGGGAATAATTTTTGCATTAAAAAGCAAATAACCTACAATAAAAACTTACATTACATACACATAAGTGCATACCAATTGGATAAAATGAATAAATTAAGTTTAACATTTTAACCGTATCTTTACAAGTTAATAAAATAAAAATAAATTACCTGTTGGTGCATTTAAATGAGGCTGCTGTTTAATCCATTCTTGTATATATTTTATATCTTCTTCAACCCTTTCAGGAACTTCATGAAGCTCTTCTACAGCAATTTTTTGCAATTCGTTTGACAACGCACGCATCATCGTAGCCAACGTTTAGTTCCTATTACGGTAAAAAAGAAACTGACACCGATGCTTTCTTAGCTACAACTCCACTTGCTGCTTGTTAAATAAAATTAAAAATTACAATATTACTTGTTGCAGTTACCTGCATATTTAATCGTATTTTTACAAAACCTGTTTTAATTCAAAATACAAAAAATATGTTCACTTCTCCATTCGTATTTTTTCTTTCCGAACAAAAGTGGTTTACATCGTTAGACATTTAATTCTATCTTTATGTTCCAACAAACTAACCAAATTAAAATATTTCATTGTTTCTAGCAGTTTTAGAATATTGTAAGCAAAATTTTTTGATAACTATAAAAAGGATAATCACCTTATTCAAATATTCACAACATTTGAAGTTGAGAATTTCATGGTCATGCAAGACACAGCTGTGGCTGATGGGCTAATAATTTTGATGTGGATGTGAACCTTTAAACCTTAAAACAAGTTTTCTTGTCTCAATTCCTGAAAAGGAAAACTCGCCCGACAAATATTTTCAACTTAAAAAATAAACAATAAAACTCCTGCGGGTACCGTCAAATGGAAATTTAACTCACAGTGAGGTTCGAACGTGGATGATTTATGTGGTATTTCAGATGCATAAGAATTATTCACCGAGACACATTAATCTTAAATTTATTATTAGTAAAAAAGAGTTTTTCCGGTCTGCTTTTGGATTAAAACTTTTTTGACAAATTAATTCTACTGATGAATCAAAACCCAATGACCAGCAGCGCACACGGACACGCTCTATTGGATGAAAATAAATCGTCATTAAAAATTTATAAAACTTTATTTTTATTAACAATACATCAACATTTATAGAATATTGAAACAAAGAAATAATAACTACACCTAAATCATTTTTGTTATAAAATAAACTCACAGATTTATCTAATTACTAACGCGTTTTTCTAACCCCAACCAAAAACCTTTTTCAGCATTCACTGAAAATTGAGATCGAGCTAATTTTAACGGAATTTGGGTTTTATCAACTACCACGATTTTAAATTTTGATAGTATGTAATAAATAGCAATTTTTATTTCCAACAATGCGAAACGATTTCCCAGGCAGTGACGGGGGCCTATCCCAAAAGGAATATACGATCCAGAAAGAATGTTATGTTTATTTTCGTCGTTAAATCTTTCCGGATCAAAGCGCTCGGGATTTGGAAAGTACTTTGGATCTTTGTGTAATCCATAAATTGGAATAGTGATTAAATTTCCTACTTTCATGCTAATTGGAATTTCGTCATCGGTTGTGGGTTGAAGCGTGTAAGGTGTAGTACATATTCGATCAACTATTGGTGTTACAGGGTATTTCCTTAACGTTTCTAAAAATTCATTTTTTTAATTATTTAAATATAAAAGACGTAAAAAAATGTATTCAGAAAATGTGATTTTTGTAGACCAATATTTAATTAGATTTTTAATAAAGAGAGAATAAGAGGAGACGGTCGGAGAGCAATGGTCAAGCGAGTTGACTACGAACGCTCAATACCCGGTTCGAATCCGAGTAAGTAACAACTTATTCTGGCCGTCTCGTTTGGTCCTCCAGGTTGGGGGTTCTACCGACGGGCTGGCTCCTCGTCGTAGGTAAAAAATGTAAAATGCTAAAAAAACCAAGCACCAATTCGCAAAGTTGGTAGATTCGTATCGGACAGCGTCGCAAGACGTTTAAAACCGACTATATATATGTTAGCGTAAGCCAAAATATTTGCAATAAATTAAGCTAAAATAATATTCTTCTCGATTTTCTATATTTAGGTTCTTCTACTGTCTTCACACACCTATGATAAACTGTGTTTTGATATAGTAATACTGTTATAGTTGATTACCAACCTAATAATACCAAATTAGGTTGGTATTATTTACTCAACGCATTTATTTAAAAATATTAGTCAGGGCAGAGTATTTCATTAACGTCATATACAGGTCCGGGCTCAGGTTTAGTAATCCTTGCTTATTCTAACATATATATATATTGACATGACCCGTGGTAATTGCCCATTTGAGAATTTCCACAATTAAAGGTTTAATTTGATATTTTCTTGAATTTGAGTAATTTTAATTTTTACTTGGACGAATTGCAGGTGTATTGTATTCAGTTGTTGCCTATTGTTTGGTATGCTGAAAACGAGATTTTTACAGGTGGAGTATTGTTCCGAAACCTAAAGATATTTAAATTAATCAGATATGACTGCGTTTTATTTAATAAAATTTTTTTTGTATTGTTACATTGCTCACCTTTGTTTAAAAACAAAAGTGAGTGCGTACGAAGAGACCTGTAATTTTGTGTTTTGTGCTAATTGAACTAGATGGTGTTGGAAGCAATTCAATTTGAATTAAATTGGTAACATTTAATTTTTTCTAAAAATTTTTCAAATTTGGCTGGCTGAATTGACCAATCGGCATGAGACACGATTTCCAAAAACCTGGAAAGGACAGGAAATGAGAAATTTTTAGGCGAGAAGGGATTGCTGACTGAGAACCGGAAGAATAAAGTATTGAATTCGAGGAGAAAATAAAATTCTCGATAATTTTTGAAAACGTAACAATTTTGAAAATAATTTGTGAATTATGATTGCAAGTAATATTAGTAAAGTGTCAGCATGATGAAAATTATAATTTGTGGAAGATTGGTTTATGGAATGTAAAATTTGGAAAATTTACCTGATAAACTGGAATGATGGCCGTTCATTTTATGAAATCTCAACACGATTTATTCTCCCATAATGGTATTATTTGAAGTCATCATACGGTAATTAGAATTTGAATTCTTTTAGTTTGCGTTATTTCAACATTATTTATCTAGAATTTGAAAATTATGAGTTTGAAGAATTCGAGGTTATACACGAGACACACTTTTTCAAACATGAAATCTTCGTTTATAACTAATTAATTTCACATTTGCACCAATTTTATAGCACTGTTACAACTATTTAATTATTGGATTAATTCGTTCGTGGTTGTAAATAACTTTATTTCGATGAATATGATCAACTCGTGTAGTGTGCGTCTATTACAAACTTCTGTTGCTACCGATGGTTGCGTTCAGTTGTAAATTACGCGTTCAATTACAGGTTGGCGCAAATATTTAAATCAAACAATTTTAATTTATTATGTGCACAATTATTTTATTTTCAGCTTGTACCATAATTACAACGTACGATTTATTTACAAGTTATAGTAATAAATTTCACATAGTAAATGTGTGAACTTGTGGATAGATCACGTCAATATCTGGTTTCTTCTATTGTTGAATTTGATTTAATGACAAAAATTTCGTTTTTGCTTGTAATCAGGACTTTAATTATTACCAACATTCGTCTAAGTAAATTTTTGTTAATATCCTGCATAAATTTGTTTTATTTAATTGTGGAAATTTTGAAATCTCTATTGAACTCGCTCCTTGGAAGTGTCTCGTATTGCAAACTACGACAAATTGGGCACGGACTTTAAAGAGTTGTTTGTCAGACACTTTAAGGTCCGTGATCAAATGTCGGTAGAGTAATAAAAACTCCCCCAGGTAGTGAGTTCAAATGAGATTCCAAAAAAATAAAATTTTCACTATTAAAATAAAACCAAATTATTCAGGGAATAAATAATTTAATTAGACGAATATTGGTAATATTTAAACTTTGAATTTCACAAGAAAACGAAATTTTTATGATTAAATCAATTTCTACACAGAAATAAGCCAAACTTAGACACAATTCCCCTACAAGCTTATGCATTTAATAATTTCAAAATTGTTACTTAAACTTGTAAGTAAATTGGACATTGTAATTATAAAATATCCTGAAATAAATTGTTTACACATAGCAAAATAAAAATTGTCTAATTTAAATATTCGCGCTAAACTGTAATAAAGTACGTAACTGATAACTGAACGCAGCCATAAATTAATTTGGAAGTTAATCGTGACGAAAGTGCACAACACGTGCTGGTTAGAAACACTTTAATAAAGTTATTTGTAAAACCGAACAAGTTAATTCAAAATTAAATCGTTGCATCAGTGATTCTAGTTCGTATAAGTGTGAAGTTAATTATTTAAAATAACAACGATTCCATATTATTCAAACATAATGCGTAACATGATGAACCTCAAACTCTTCAAATTCATAATTTTTAAATTGTAGATAAACAGCGTTGAAATCGCGGAAATAAAAGAATTTAGATATTATTTACCTTTTAATGACTCCAAAAAAAAAACTCTGCTACACGTAGAAAAATCATCTCTAATTTGTCTAAAATGGCCGTTATCATTCCAATTCCACAGGTAAAATCATTTATAAAATTTTCATATTCTATAAAACCAATCTTCGTTACACTATAATTTTCATGATGCTTACTTCAATCACTAGCTGTTTCTTAAATTCATAAATTATTTTCAAATTGATGCATTTTCACATTACCAAATTCAATTAGCTCCTTGAGTTTTTGACTTCATGCATCGCATCCCAGTTAGCAACTAACCTATTGATTTACAAATTTTCACGTCCTGTCCTTTAGAATTTTGGAAAAATCGTGTCAAACTGTCATTGGTCAATACAGCCAGCCAAATTTGAAATTATTCTTAAAAAAATCAAACGTTCACAATTTTATCCAAATTTGAATTTCTTCCAACACCATCTAGTTCAATTAGCACAAATCACGAAATTACAGTTTTCTTCACGCACTCACTTTTATTTCAAAAGGTAAGCAATGTAAACAATACTAACAATACAAAAATAATTAATAATTCAAAAATGTCGTCCAATTCGACTGATTTAATTTCTTTTAGGTTCTGGAACAATCCTCCACCTATAAATTCCGTTTTCTGTATACCAAACAATAGGTACAATAACTGAACTCAAATCATCTTCAATTAGTCCAAGTAAATAAAAATAACTCAATTTCAAGCAAAACGCAACATTGAAATCTTAATTGTAGAAATTTCAAATTGATAAATGAACCGGGTCACAACAATATATAAGAAGTTTTAATTTACTGATCTTGTTATCTTTACTGATAACAAAAAACTTTCAAGGTAGGAAAAACACACGGAAGAGAGATGATAATTGTTTAACTGAGAAGCCTTAATCAGAAATCAGCGGTAATAGACAACAAAAACAAGCTGAAAGTCACTAAGATATTGCGATAATTAACTGTAAAAACCTGCTGATATTTACCCTGGCTAGCTCGCAACTGCGGAAACCCTAAGAAATTCTTTACAAGAGTCGTGGTTCAAAATTCTATTTAAAATTGTGGCAAAAATTTTCAAGAAAAATCAATAAAAAATTTCACAAAACCTTAAATTGAATTGCTTTAATAAGATAATTAGATTATTTTATATTAAATCAATTAGATTATTTTCTATTAAGACATTCTACTCATTGATAAATTTTTAAGCATTAAAAAAGTTGTTATGTAATGGTGTAATTGGACGATAAGAAACTCTACTTTCTAATAAATAATGAAAAAGCAAACTAATAAGTCTTTTCTTTGACTTCCAAAGTGTGACTGTAAAACTTGAAATTTTTACAAAATCAAACAAATTTATAATGAAAAGGCCAAAATGTTAACTTTTTTTTATTATACGCTACTAAATTTTATTATTTAAACTGTTAGTCAGATAATTCTTCACCGGATGTTCTTGTCCTTATGTTGTTTCAAGTGAAAAATCACATTCTGTGAAATTTTGTTTTTTTATTTAAATTGGATTAATGTCTGATCATAAAAATTTTATTGGATTTTCTGTGTTTAGACTTTTTTATAACCATTAATCTCTTTCGAAAACTAAGCACCCCCTTTTCTACATACACTAAATACATAGAAAACACAAAAAGAAAAAAGCAGATAAGATCTTGGAATATGCGAAATTGAGGTAGCAATTAAAAGAATGTAAGAGTGAGATACAAAAAGTTGACAGTAGAAAATAAAATATATATGAAATCAAAAAAAAAATAACTAGTTTTAGCAGCAAAGGCAGAATAGGATCACTAAAAAACTGACCAATGGAGAGAGAGAGAGAGAGAGTAACCGTAATGTCTTTTATAAAGATTTTTTTAAGATTTTTATAAAAATTTTTATAAAGAAATTCTGACTGTAGGAAGCAAAGGGGTTTATTTTAGAGGATCAGAAGATAAAATTTGACTTTAGTTTTAACATTTTTTTACAATGAGAATCCCAGTTTAGTAATAACAGCTGTTATATAATAAATAACACAGAGTAAAAGCTTTCCAGCAAAAAAAAAGGTACTGGCCTTTTATTGTATTTGTGATGTTAAATTCTTGTAAATATAATTTACCTGATAGAACCATATCCAAATATTTCATTTGCGTTAAGTTTTCGTAATTTGGATCTTTTCCAAAAGCTCTAATATTTTCTTCTATTTCTTTATACAACCTTTCTTGAATGTCTGGATTAATAGCAAGTTCGTGTATTAGAAAGCTCATAATTGTAGAAATAACCTCAAATCCAGCAGCAAAAAATAACAACGCTTGAGCTATCATATCCTCATCAGTAAGTTGGATCTTTTTAATTTTATTTTCGTTATCTTTAATAACCGCATATATTTCGTTATTTTCTTCAACTATTTCTTCGTATTCTGAATCAGTTTTTCTTTTTGCCTCTAAAAGTAACTGAATCAAATCTGGTCTTACAATTCCTTGTCTTTCTCGAACTTGTATGTTTTGCGTAATTAAATTGGCAAAAAAATTTGTCAATTTTGCTTTGAAAAATGTTAGTCCTAAAATCTATAAACAGTTAAAATTAATTTTTAATTTAATTATTTTTAAACACTTACAGTTGCTATCTTTGGAAAAGTCATAAGAAACATTATTTTGAGATTACTTAAAATTCCACCAAAACTACTAATTTCTTTTGCCATAACAAAAAAATCGTTATTTGGATTTTCAAAAGAATTATATGATATTCCAAAAGCTGATGTAGCAATTACATCATTAGTAAGTTTGGTAAACATTTCTTTTGCTTCTACTGATATTACTCTATCTTCCATATTTTCAAAATGATTTAAAAGTTGTTTGGCACTATCACCAATTAAATGAAAAAGTGTTTTTAATTTTTTAGGGCTAAATGAAGGACTTAAAATCATCCTCATATTTTTCCATTCTTGGCCTGAAAAATGCAACGTTAAGTATTATCAATAAGAGTTTTCAGGTGTAAAAAAACCTTTTAGAGCTATTACACCTTTAACCAAAATATTGTCACCCGCGTCTGTAAATGGGACATAATGATCAGTAAAAAATTCAAAATCTTTTATGGTAAGTTGTTTTATAAGTTCTGGGTCACGTAAAAGTAAAGTTGGCTGTCCAAATTGATACGAACCATTATATCTAAAAATAATTAAAAAAATGCTAATTGTAAAATGTTCTCTTTGACATCTTTTGCAATAAATTTTTGCAAACTAATCATGACGTTAGACAGCAATCACGTGATGAGCAATTTCCAGTCATATTAGCATGGTGAGTATACCTTATGAACAAAGAATATTTACTACTACAAGAACAAAGATGCGGCAGTCGAAAGGTTATTCTTTAATATTCAGATTTGCCACAAAAATTGTCACCGTTGCTCATAGAAGCAACTTGGGTCAAAATTTTTTTAGAACTAAAAAAATGTCTTGAAAATTAATTTTGAATTTTTAAAATACTCCAACCAAATATTTTAGAAGAGCTAATTTTTATAGGTTAGTCTCTCCTAGTTGCTTTTTGCAGTATATTCTGATGCTAATAGAAAATGCTCTTATATTTAAACATTTGGACTAATCTAAATTCGACTAAGGCAAGTGACATATTCATATCATAGATCACTTTAGATTTCTTACTGAGCTTGGTATTACCAATGCTTATTACCTTTTATCAGGATAATCATTGTAGATATTTTGTATTGCGTCGAAAGCACTTCTATATGGAAAAAACATGGATAACAATTCAAAATATATTGTAATTACACTATTTTGCGCTACTCCCAAACGTTTCCAATATTGAAATGGTTTTACCATGTAAAAATACAAAAGTATGATTAATACTCCAATTCCAATAAACCAAAACATCTTATATAATCTTTTTCACTAAAATATTAAGTCGTTTATTAACATTAGAATAAATTTTGATAACTTACAATTTTATCAATCGATTTCAATGTTTTTCAACGCTTTCATTACTTGAATATTATTTTATATTCGCTATTATTGATTTTAACAACAAAATAATATCAACATAACATTTTGTTATATAAAATAACATTTTTTAAATTAGTACGAAGTACTTCCAAAACACCTAAAAAAATTTAATTCTGTTAGTTGTATACCTATTCATTTTTATTTATCACTAACTTGCATTATTATGAATTCTTTAATTCTGATCTTTGCATTTCTAATCTGACAAATTTCAGTTTGGGTTTACTTTAAGATTAGATTATAGTTTATTAATATATTATAACAATTTTGTTTTTATGTTATTAAGAGTTTAATTCTAATGTTATTTTTAGATTAATTTTATCGGGTTAGGACTTTTGAGCGCCGCCGTTTGGGCGCCGGACTTTTGGGCGCCGGATTTTTGGGCACCAAGAATTTTGGGCGCCAGGACATTTGGGGGCCGGCATTTGGGCGCTGGACTTTTGGGCGCCGCCGTTTGGGCGCCAAGACTTTTAAGTGCGCGACTTTTACGCGCACATTTGCCTCCAAATTTAAAACATGTTCTAAATATTTTACATGAAAATTTAGCACAAAATTTGCTGGTAAATTTGCTGTATGCAACGGTGCATGATATTTTAAAAAAATTTACATGTGAATGGTAACTAACCAATGAAAACCTTCCGATGGCTACTAATACGCTCTTTCTATTGATCAGTTATCATTTACATGTAAATTTTATGTACAATTATGTATCGTGTCATACAGGCATTATAGATAAATAAATTTAAAAAAATATTCTCTTTCCCCACGTAAGAGTGCGTAAGATTTCCCATACCCCCCCTTCCAAGGGTGGGCAAAATACAAGATACAAAATACATTTTATATTTTGGGCAATATATTGGAGGTTAATATTTAAAATATTGAATGTATTTTGTTTTAAAATGTATTTTTTAAGGAGATGGGGGGGGGGTCAAAAATTAATTTTTATTTGTTTGTATTTTCGTATTGATGTTTTCAAGAAGCTTTGTTTGCTTTTATTAAAATTATTTTTTACTTTTAAGCTTGTATGACACGATGCATAATTTTACATAACATTTACATGTAAATGGTAACTACCCAATGAAAAACGTCCGATGGTTACTAATACGCTTTTTTTATTGGTTAGTTAGCATTTAAATGTAAAATTTATGCAAAATTATTCTTCGTATCATACAGGCTTAAGATGGAGGGGGTGCCACCCATCGATCTTCATAAATATAAAAGACCAGCACGCTGCTGCTGCTTCTCCAGCGTGTCATTTTTCACTCTGATTGGTTGTTGTGTTTGGTCGTATCAACTTAAAATTACCTTAGCACTCCATTCAGAAAAGGTTATATATATTTCTAGATGGAGTGGTAAAGTAGTTTTAAGTTGGTACAACCATCGACAAGAACCAATAAGAGTGCGTTGTGTCTTTTAAAAAATGACACGCTGCATAAGCAACAGCAGTAGCAGCGTGTCATTCTTTTTAAAATACACAACGCACTCTCATTGGTTGTTATTTTTGGTTGTACCAACTTAAAATCATTTCCCCTGGGATCGAGTTGTCCACCAATCAAGTTTTTAACTTTGATGGGACGCCCGTCTATATTACCCTATATTAATTAAATGATCTAATTTCTTTTCAATTTAAAATCACCCCCCCCCTGGAATCGAGCTGCACACCATGTAAATTTCAACTGAGATACTTAATATATAAATTTTATCTCGGTTAATCCGAGGATTATCCATCCAGAAAATTTAATATTTGATTTTTACATTTTTAATAAATGTATTTTACAATAATAAACGGCCAGCACACGCTACTCCTCTACCTCCTTCTCCTTCTTTAGCGTGCCATTTTTAAGACACACGACGCACTCTGATTGGTTGTTGTCGTTGGTTTTTAGCAACTTAAAATCAACTCCCCTGGGATCGAGTTGCACACCAAACAAGTTTCCAACGTTGGCGAGACGCCAGTCCGCGATTGAATTAGCTTTAAATAATCATTATTTTTAAACTTAAGAACGTTTGAACGTGAACAATTAAAATTGTCAGTTTAAAGATTTAATTTTTTTTAATGAAGAATGTTAAAAAACAAATCCATCGGTTGAGCTTAGGTTAATGTTGGTGTTTGAAAACAAATTTTTTTTAAATTAATACCTCTAAAATAAAGATCCACCGTTTAGCTACCAGTCCTTGGACGGGCTTTCCAACTAATATATTATAAAATAACTGATCTAAGGTGCTACCCTTGCGTGGATATCCTCCCTTATGGATTAAGTTATTTATTGGTAATTTTTGCGGAGTTGGTAATGCTGAAAAAAATAAAACACGGTATAAAGAAAATCTTCAGCAGTTCAGAAAAAATTGATTTTTTTTATTTTTCGACAAATGAAGATTAATCTATGTTGAAATTTAACCCAATTGGCTGGAAACGCTCTTGTCAACGGCCCTAGGGACCGTCTATTAATTACGTAAAGGTATGGGGGTAGAGGGAGGTATGGTAAGAGTTTGGAAGAAGAGAGGGGGGGCAAATGTATTTCAAATACAAATTTTAAAATACATTTTAAAACAAAATACATTCAATATTTTAAATATTTACTCCCGATATATTGCCCAAAATACAAAATGTATTTTGTATCTTGTATTTTGCCCACCCTTGAGGGAGGAGTATCGAAAATCTTACGGACTCTTACGTGGAGAGGGGGAATATTTTTTAAGATTTATTTATCTATAGAGCTTATATGACACGATGCATAATTGTACATAAAATTTACATGTAAATGATGATAACTAATCAATAGAAAGAGTGTATTAGTAGCCATCGGAAGGTTTTCATTGATTAGTTACCATTCACATGTAAATTTTTATAAAAATATCATGCCGTTGCATACAGCAAATTTGCCAGCAAATTTTGTGCTAAATTTTCATGTAAAATACTTAGAATATGTTTCAAATTTGAAGGCAAATGTGCGCGTAAATGCGTAAAAATTAAAAGTCTTGGCGTCCAAACGGCAGCGCCCAAAAGTCCAGCGCCTAAAAATCCGGCGCTCAAAAATCCCAGCGCCCAAACGGCGGCGCCCAAAAATCCGGCGCTCAAAAAATCTGGCGCCCAAAAGTCCGGCGCCCAAACAGCGGCGCCTAAACGGTGGCGCCCAAATGTCACGTACCGAATTTTGTTTATTAATTTTAAAAAGATTAATTACGGCGTAATAACTTTTTATTCGATCTTTGCAGATTTTTTATTTTTAGGTTGAATTTTTCTACATTTTCAGAATATCAGAATTATCTGTCAGCTAGGCAACTTTACTCCCAAGGGATATCCAACACTAATTATATACCCAAAACACAAACAACAAATTCTACCTCCATAGTTCCCGCGTCAACTCACCAAACACAAAATTTGACTAAGTCGTTTTAACATATTTAAACGTTAAAGCATTGTGAACCAGAATCAACCACTTTAACGTAAAAAGAAGGCAACGCCAAAGCAACAATCCAGAACATGTGTACTAAATAAACCATCCTTATCAATCACTGCCTAAGCAAACCAACACCAAACTCAAATCAATTCCAGATCCTTGCAGATAACAAAAAGAAAAAAAACTATGATAAGAAAACAGAAGGTGATAAACATACAGAAAATCACTGCAGAGCCTAAAAAACCACCACCAATATTTGTAGATTTGTAGAACGGCTATACAATCAAGAATCTTTATAACAATCAGGTAAAAGTCCAAGCAAATAATTCTTAAGGCTGTGTTCTCACTTAGAATGAAAATTCGATTTTAAATAGAAAATGGACTATTTAGTGTATAATAACAGTAGCTGACTAAAAACGTACAATAAAAAATAAAGTAATGTGTAAAAAAAATCGCGAATGCAAGAGATACGCGCATTTTAGCGTTAATTTTATTTACAATTTTCTGACTTTATTTTTGAAAATAACGCGTTCAAATTTTTACAGTATGTCTAAAACGTTATTTTTAATATTATGTCGAAACCAAAATTTTTTTAAAATTGCGTCAAAAAAATTTTTTTTCGCGATTTATTTATTCGCGATAAAAGCGCTCCGACATAATATTGTAAATAACATTTCAAACATACTGTAAAAATTTTAACTCGTTATTTTCAAAAATAAAGTCAGAAAATTGTAAATAAAAAAGTGCTTGCGAAAGAACAGCCTTAATTGTACACAGAAATAAGTAATAAAAGCACTCACTGCAAATAAAAAAAAAACGCACTTTTTGTGTAGTCATAAGTAATGTTCATCTTCTTACAGACTTGCAAAAACTTGAAGAAGATATTCGAGCCAAAGGACACAAAGTTAAAAACATTTCCTACATCAGACAAAGAGGCACCAGATTATTGTTACCCTTAATCAACCTGCAGTAAAACACCAAGCCAAATAACAAAGATATCTGCAGAATTACTAATTTACTAAAGACAATAAGTAGTTAAAATAGAACCTTTCCATTCCAAACGTTAGGTTCCACAGTGTACACGTTGCCATTCTTTTGGTCATACCTAAAAATATTGCCAAAGTAGACGGCGCACAGTGGAGTATTTAGTCAATCTAGCTAGACAAAAGTCTATTTCAAAAAGGCATAATCAATGAAAAATAGGTATCACACCATAAAGTTGAATAGTTGGGGCACATGAAAATACCATGTATGTGATATAGAGGGCGCGGTGGTGTTATAGTACTACGGTGGAGCCCGCTTAATGTGATCACATCGGGACTTGGGGTTTTTGATAACAATAACCGATTGAAAACAATACACACACAAAATTTTTATTGCTTATTTATTAGTAAATATGTACTACATCTACAATAATTAATTAATACTAATAGTTACTCATTGTGAAGTTTTTTATGTTTTTAAACGACGGAATTGATAATAAACATAAAAATGTAATGTGATATCACATATTATGTGACGGTGATAGAAAGAGTCTTTGAAAAAAATGAACTATAGGCAGATTTTCTTGCTAAGACCTGACTTTAAATTATGTGGGTGACTTATGCATCATATAAAAAAATGCTTGTAACTGAAATTCAACTCCTTTGCTCGTGGGAGAAAATAATTTTAAGAATAATATGATAACATAAACCGAATTATGATAACTATAAGCGATGTTTTTTGTGTGTAATAATATATGTCCGTTCCGTTCCTGGCAAAAGTGATAACAATATCCGAATAATGATAACATTAACCGCGATCACATTAAGCGGGCCCCACTGTACTTTGAACTTGACAATTGCTTTAATTACATATTGGTGCCATTTGTATACTAGAAAATCGGGCACAGTTAAAAGTGGTTTACATACATTCAAAAAAGTTTAATAATCTTGAAATCATAGAATCAAAGCACTTAAAATTTATAATTGTTTTTGCTATGTTTCCCGAGGAGTCCCGCGGCTTTTTTTTATAAACGACTAGTGAATAGTTTCAGCTTTCAATTCATGCTAAAAGCGTTTCCTCATTCTTCTTCTTTTTAAATTTTTTATATTAACTTCGATTTTGTTTGTTTTGATTTTATTTAAAAATATTATTGTTTAAATGTTATTAAATTTTATTTTTTTATTATTTAATTTGTCATTAGTGTCCATTACCCAAAAATAAATAAATAAATTAAATTTAAAATAATTTTTTTTTTTAATTTTAAAATTTAAATTATTAAAAATTTAATTAAATTATTATTAAATGAAATAAAAGCATAATAACTTTAGTAACCCCTTAAATAAAATTATCTATCCAATATGACCTCATTTGAAAGCTCAAATAATTTTGTCCAGCTAGATTGGCTAAATACTCTACTGTGCGGCGTTACGTTAAATGCACTGGTGATCACACAACTTATGATAGCCCTTGTAAGAAAAGAGACAACAATGTTTCATGTAGTACAATCTATGACAAAAAACCTCCGGTCAACTATAAAAGGTGCTCTGTATACAAGAGGTTCCAAAAAAAACAATATCTGATTCTGAAACAGGGCATTGAAATGTTGAAGGTATTGGACATCATTTGTTGGCTTTGTTTACCACTATGCTAGATTTGATTATTATCGTTATGTTGATATTGGTTTTCATTACTTTTATTTGGAAGAGATGCAAACGAATTTATGTTAATGTTAATTATGATTGTAAAAAAAATCAAAACCGATCTAGAACTTAAGAGACACTGTTCAGTTGTCCTCCAGAATATCTCAAAGGCTTTAAATAAAGTGTGGTTCTTTGGAACTTAACCCGTGTTCTACGGTGCAGTAGATCCATCCCCTGAAGGAAACCAAATAGACACCTAAGGAGTGAAAGTGTTCACTCTCAACAGGAAGACCTGTGCGGGTAACAGATGGAAGCTCTAGTGGATTCTAAAAGCAACAGCTTAAATATGTAAGGCGCCAGTATGTCTTTAAGAGCGTTAAAGCCACGTCTTAGAGTCATAAACTCGTTAGAGGATTTGAACAAACAATCGTTTACAGGAGTAGATGACCAGGGTTAATTCTCGCGTAAAGCGTGCTTGACCTTGCCATTTACTGAGGTAAGATTCGCAGTGGCATGTGGTGGGGAAAGTAGGTTAATACGATGTGCTTGGAACGAGATTTTTGTCTCTGCGAAAACACTGTTTTCTTTAGTACAGACCTCAACTATCTGTCGAAAAACCCTCCACTTAAAGCTCTACCTAGATCTAGCAAACTTTGAGATAAGGGGTAAGTATTTTGGTTCAATTGCCCATTGAATCATGGAATATCCTGGAGACTCCTCTGGTGTGGTATAATACGTCGGCCAATAGCTTGCTAAGAGGAGGCTGCAGTAAAAACCTTAAGTGTATATACAGCAACTACATCAAAATGTTCTATCATCTGTACACGATCCATTGTGTACAAGTACAATGTACTTTCTCTAGTACTAAATAAAAAAAGAGACACTTACACAAGAGTTTTAAAATTTCTCTTAAATTTGAAATCAGATTTACATACTGTAAATATTATGACACCAATTTTTAGATTGCTCAAAAGAAGACGTTTCAAGCTTTTTTCTCTAGAATCAACCACCACAGATGCTTTTTCCATTTTAGCCAAAGTATTTGGCGTGTAATAGCCGCTTAATAATCTTAATAGAAGAGGATACCAGAATCTGGCTGAGCCACATACGCTATAAATTTTGAAACATTTGTTGCTCTAGCCTATGCCCCAGTAGAAAATGAAGAAATTATGTTTGAACACCTTATGCAAAGTGAGTTAAACGTGAGAAAATATTAGAGCCCCTGTAGATTATTATTTTAAAAATACTTGCATTGGAGCCATACAAATCAGAAACAATTTGGTACAAAAACTCGTAAATTTTGGTATTCTGATACTGTTTGGAACTGTGATGATGCTTATCTGGATCTTTAACGAAAAACTAATAATTTTATAACAATAACAATGCAAACAGAACTCAACACGACTATCTCACAGATCTTGCTGCTAATCTTCATTTCAAGTTTCTAAAGGTACCTATTAGAAGTCAAAAAACAAAAAGTCATAAGCCCATATTTAATAGGCGACACAGTAGAATTTAAAGTGACTTAACCACTGACTCATTTAAAATTTTTAAAACTTTATTTTTACTAAATGTACATCAACATTTATCTTTGGTATATTAAAGCAGTACATCTATAACAAAAAACTAATGTCTACATCTAAAGCATTTTTGTTGTGCTAAAATAGATTTACGAATTTTTATAATAATTAACTCTTTTTTCTAACCCCAGCCAGAAACCTTTTTCAGCATTCATGGAAAATTGAGATCGAGTTAATTTCAATGGAATTTGGGTCTTATCAACTACCACAATTTTAAATTTAGATAGAATGTAATAAAGGGCAGTTTTTATTTCCAACAATGCAAAACGATTTCCCAGGCAGTGACGAGGTCCTATCCCAAAAGGAATATACGATCCAGGAAGAATGTTATGTTTATTTTCGTCGTTAAATCTTTCCGGATCAAAGCGCTCGGGATTTGGAAAGTACTTTGGATCTCTGTGTAATCCATAAATTGGAATAGAGATTAAATTTCCTACTTTGAAACTAACTGGAATTTCGTCCTTGGTTGTGGGTTCAAGTGTGTAAGGTTTAGTACACATTCGATCAGCTATTGGAGAAGGAGGATATTTTCTTAACGTTTCTAAAAATACATTTTATTAATTAAACCTATAATTAAACAAAAATCTAAATTTAGTAGGTCAATAAATTGATTGCAAATAAAATAGTATCGTAAGCATTGTAGCCCTGTGCAATTTTAACAAGGTCAAAAAAGTTAGTTGAAGCTCAAAATTGGTATTCATATTTTAAATAATTTTGCATCGGAAGATAAGTTATCTGACTTTTGTTTTGACATTTGTTTTCATAGCTAATTCACTAATAACAGCTGTTACCTGACAAATGACACAAAGGAGAAGCATTCCAGCAAAAAAAAAGGTAGCGGCCATTTCTTCCATGTGTGATGAAAATTTTTTTATAAATATAGTTTACCTGAAACAACCATATCCAAATATTTCATTTTCATTAAGTTTTCGTAACTTAGATCTTCTCCAAAATTTTTAATATTTTCTTCTATTTCTTTATATAATCTTTCTTGAATGTCTGGATTAATAGCAAGTTCATGTGTTATAAAGCTAAGAATTACAGCAATAACTTCGAATCCAGCAAAGAAGAATAAAAACGCTTGGGCCATAATATCTTCATCAGTAAGTGGTACCTTTTCAATTTTATTTTTTTTATCTTTAATAACAGCATATATTTCGTTTTCTTCTTCAACTATATCTTCGTATTCTGCAGTTTTCTTTTTTGCTTCCAAAAGTAACTGAATCAAATCTGGTCTGACAATTCCTTGTTTTTCTCGAATTTGAATATTTTGATTAACTAAGTTTTTAAAAAAATTAGTCAACTTTACTCTGAAAAATTTAAGTCCTAAAATCTACAAACAGTTATAATTTTTAATTTGATCCTTAATGAACACTTACATTTGCTGTTTTTGGGAAAATCATAAGAAACATTACGTTGAGATTTCTGAAAATATTACTAAAATTAGTAATTTCTCTTGCCATAACATAAAAATCGTTATTTGGATTTTCAAAAGAATTAAATGATATTCCAAAAGCTGATGTAGCAATTACGTCATTAGTAAGTTTGGTAAACAATCCTTTCATTTCAACTGATATTACCCTATCATCCATGTTATCAAAATGATTTACAAGTTGTTTTACACTATCTCCTATTAGATGAAAAATTGTTTTTAATTTTCTAGAGGTAAATGAAGGACTTATGATCATCCTCATTTTTGGCCTGAAAAATGTCACGTTAAGTTTTCACATTAAGAGTTTACATGTGTAAAAAAACCTCTCAGAGCTATTACACTTTTAACCAAGATATTATCACTGGTCTCTGTAAATGGGATATAATGATCAGTAAAATATTGAAAATCTTTTATGGTAAGTTGTTTGATAAGTTCTGGGTCACGTAACAATAAAGATGGCAGTCCAAATGCATACATACCATTATATCTAGAAATAATAAAATTGTACTTAAATTTTTAACTTGCTTAAAAGCTAATAATGAAATGTTATGTTTGACATCTTGAGTAGTAATTTATTCTGGCAAAAGCAAAGCAAAGATTTGTCAGTTGAAAACTTTTTTAAAGCTTCATAGTTAGGTATCAAAATTGTTGTCTTTGCTCATAGGAACAACTAGGGTCAATACTGGAGTTTTTAAAACATATCTTTTACTCCAGGCAACTTACTTATGAAGGGAGGGGGGGAATTACACTATTTTGCGCTACTCCTAAACGTTTCCAGTGTTGAAAAGGTTTTACCATGTATAAATACAAAAGTATTATTAATACTCCAATTCCAATACACCAAAACATCTTTTATTATTTTCTTCACTAAAATATTAACACGTAGGTACATAAACATTAACATAACTTTTAATGACTTACAATTTTATCAATCGAATTCAATCTTTTTTAATGTTTTGTAATAATTGAATTTTATTGTTTATTCACTATTGTTGTGTTTCAAACAACAAATTGAAATTAACAAAAAATTAAATAATTTAAATTAGCACGTAAAACTTGCAAAACATCTAAAACAAAATTTTAATTCAACTAGTTTTTATTCCTATTTGTTTTTAATTATCATTAAATTGCAAAGAATTTTTTACTTCTGATCTTTGTAATATCATCAGCTTCCACAATCTGAAGAGGCTAAATATTTGGGTATTTACCTTGACAAACGATTAACTTGGCGCAAACATATATTTACAAAAAGAAAACAGCTTGGAATAAAACTACAAAAACTGTTCTGGATGATGGGCAAAAATTCAAAACTGACAATTGAGAATAAGCTGTTAATCTACAAAGTCATATTAAAACCTATTTGGACATACGGAATACAACTATGGGGCTCAGCCTCTAACAGCAACATAGAAATTCTGGAGAGATTTCAATCCAAAATACTACGTATGATTGTGGAGGCTCCATGGTTTGTACCAAACGAAATAATCCGTCGCGACTTGAAAATGCCCACAGTTAAAGAAGAGATTAAGAACCTTAGCCAAAAATACCACATAAGGTTAAGCGAACACCCTAACAAACTAGTTGAAGAACTAAACACAAAAAATGGCAACAATAGACTGAAAAGAAAGAACATTGGTGATTGGTTGAACAGACTTGATTTGTGATAGTGCTATAAATATGTAAGATTTCTGTAAGGTGGTTATCACTGGACAACCTCCTACATGTTATTTCTTTTGCCATATAGTTATTTCTTGTACCATATAAATTACTCAATGTCTACGGGCAGATTGTAATATTTATTTGAATAAAAAAAAAAAAAAAAAAAAAAAAAAAAAATCTTTGTAATGCTATTCTAATAAATTTCAATTTGGGTTCACATTAAAATTGGATAATAGTACCTACATTATTATAGGTATAACAATTTTTTTTTATTTTATTACACGTTTATACACAAAATCAAACTAAACTCTTGACTGAAATTTAAATTTTTTTTATTTTTAGATTAATTTCTTACTGCGCAATAATTTTTTATTCGATTTTAGCAGATTTTATACTTTTAGGTTAAATTTTTTTATATTTCAAATTGTTTTCTAAACCAAAAAGTTATGTAGAAATTGTGTAGTGAGATTTTAATTATATCTAAATGATATTTTGTTTTTTTATATTATATTTTAATTTACTAAATAATTTTTTATATTTCAATTATGGTTATTACAGACCTTTTTTATTTTTTACTCATTGCCACAATCTGTCCTAAATTAACCAGCTACTGACCAAATAATATTGATCGTCTGCCTTCCGGTATTCAATGCCATTCCGCTTTCAATGCCATTTAGCATTCATAGTCATTCCACATCAATAAAATTCGTAGTGATCCAATTTTGTTAATTTAAAACAATTAAAACTTTATTCAAGTTATATCAAAGATATCAGTTCATGTTATTTTCCCAGAAAACAAAGTAAATTTTATAATCAACTACAAGAATAAACAAGATTCAGAAAACAAAATTAGAAAAGCTCGGCTACACCATGATGAAATTGCTCACCCACCCTTTTTGGTAAATTCGCGCCGATTGCTGCCATTACGGAATACTAAATTTGTATAAAAAATATATTTTTTTATTTTTTGTAACGGAAAAGACTCATTCATAAGTGACTATCATATAAAAATTTTAATTTTACAATAATAAGACCAATTTGGAACAATTGGACAAATTCTGGAACTCAGAGAATAATGTAATTATAATTTGTTTATTGTCTATTGTAACAGACGTAAACAGATTAAAATTTGCACTATAAGTTTGTATTTTGCTGTCATATTTGTGTTTTGCTACAGCACCATAATTATAAAAACCGTAATAAAGAATCAAATGGTGATATTATTATTTCCGGGAAAGGTCGGCATCCAGAGTAGTTTGCTCCAGAATATCCAGAACTCCAAAATTTTAAATAGCACTGTAAGTTGAAAATCGTATGTTTGAAAAGATCTTTAAAAAATAAGTAAGTTTTGTAGGAAAAATTATGTCATTACTGCTACCCTTTTTTAAGTAACGTCCAATTAAAATTAATCAGGGGAAACACCACTACTGTAAACTTAAAAGAAATCGACCTTTTCTTTTTTTGCATTTTGTTGCTTTAGCCAAATTTTATTTCAATATTCCTAAAATCCAAAAAAATTTTTGAAATTGCTTACCAATAATTCAGAGAATAACGGGATCATTTATAATCATTAAAAAGCATTTGGAGCAGTAAGAAAATAGAACTACTTTTATGATCCATCTTCAGTTCTAACTTGCAGTTCTAACAATTTCATATTTTAGTATTTAAGCAATATAAGCCGGAATATGTGATGATTATAATAAATAGCAGGTAGTAAGATCTACTAAGTAAGAAGGTAGTAAGAAAAACATCAGTTTTTCTAAAAATTCGTAACTTTTTTTGGGTTGAGTAAAAAATTTTGAAAAAATTCACAGAACTGTTGTTGGTGAGATAGTATATATTATGTAAAAATTTCAGGAAAATCAAATGGGGTCGGGTTCAAAAGTGGTCAATTTGGTGTGGAATGTCCCATATGTATTTAAAAATTTAAAATTTTGTTGTAAAAAGAAAATAGTTGTAAAAGTTTTCAAAGCAAGTAACCAGGCTACTAAATTCAATAAATAAATGAAAATTAATTTCTGAGAATAATTTTCGCATTAAAAAGCAATAAAGCAAATAACCAACAATAAAAACTTACATTTCATACACATAAGTGCATACCAATTAGATAAAATGCATAACTTAAGTTCAACATTTTAACCGTATCTTTACAAGTTAATAAAATTAAAATAAATTACCTGTTAGTGCATTTAAATGAGGCTGCTGTTTAATCCATTCTTGTATATACTTTATATCTTCTTCAACCCTTTCAGGAACTTCATGAAGCTCTTCTATAGCAATTTTTTGCAATTCTTTAATAATAGAAAACAAGAAGAAGCTGAAGGACACCAAGATTTAGCGATGATTTACCTGTAAGACCTCACTGATATTTACCCTGGCTAGCTCGCAACTACGGTAAACTCTAAAATTTTTTTCTACGGTTCGTGGTTCCAAATGGTATTTAAAATTGTAGCAAAACTTTTCAAGAAAAGTCAATTAAAATTTTTTACAAAACAATAAATTCAATTGCTCTAATAAAATTTAGTAGAAAAGAAAATAATGAAATTAAAATTCACCTCATTGACAAATTCTTAAACATTAAAAAAGTTGTTATGAAATAGTGTGATTGGACCATCAAAAGGCACTACTTTCTAATAAATAACTAAAAAAGAAACACTTCCAAAGTGTTACTGTGTAAAACTTGAAATTTTTACAAAATCGAACAAATATATAATTAAGAAGCTAAAAAGTTAATTTTTTTATGATACGGTCTTGAATTTTATTATTTAAACTGTTAGTCAGATAATTTCCCACCGAATGCCTTGGTCTTTATGTCTTCTCAAGCGGGAAACTCATCCACTGACGGTTTCATCAATTTTTAAGGATGAAGGTGAGAAATATAAATATTATATTTTCTTTCCCGTTTAAAACTTTTTCTTGTAAAAATGATGTCAATCAGAGCTCCAAAATCTAATCAATTCAATTTCATATTTTATTTTTATAAAGAATTTTATAAAGAAGATTTTTATAAAGAAATTCTGACTGTAGGAAACAAAGGAGCGGGTTATTTTCCTTCGTCAGAAGATAAAATTTAACTTTTGTTTTAACTCTTTTTTTACAATGGGGATCCCAATTCAGTAATAACAGCTGTTATATAATAAATTTCTAATAATAAATTTCCAGCAAAAAAAAAGTACTTACTAGCTTTTTATTATATTTGTGATGTAAAATTCTTATAAATATAATTTACCTGATCTAACCATATCCAAATATTTTATTTGCATTAAGGTTTCGTAATTTGCATCTTTTACTAAATCTCTAATATTTTTTTCTATTTCTTTACATAACTTTTCTTGAATGTCTGGATTAATAGCAAGTTCGTTTGTTAAAAATCTCAAAATTGTAGAAATACCCTCAAATCCAAAAGCAAAGAATAACATCGCTTGAGCTATTTTATCTTCATTAGTAAGTTGGATCTTTTTAATTTTATTTTGTTTACTTTTAATAACCGCATTATTTTGTTTTTTTCTTCAACAATTTTTTCGTATTCACCAGTTTTTCAATTTGCTTCTAAAAGTAACTGAATTAAATCTGGTCTGGCAATTCCTTGTTTTTCTTAAACTTGTATGTTTCAAAGCATGCACACAGAACTCAAGAGGACTTCCTCACAGGTCTTACTGTTAATCTTTATTTCAAGCTCAAAGGGTATTAGAATTGGCTTGTGTCTGATTTTTTTTTCTTAAGATTATCCAGTTCAGTCCAATACAAAGTGTTCCAAGTTTACAAACAATTCGATAAGGGTCATAAGCCCATAATTAAAAAGCGACACAGTAGAATTTCTGGTGGCTAAACCAACTCATACAAAATTTTTAAAACTTTATTTTTAATAAAAGTACATCAACATTTACATTTCATATACTGAAATAGTAAGTGCCTACATTTATAACAAAAAACTCATGTGTACAACTAAAGCATTTTGGTTATGATAAAACTTATTTTTCTAATTATTATTAACTCTTTTTTCTAACCCCAGCCAGAAACCTTTCTCAGCATTTAAGGAAAATTGAGATGGAGTTAATTTCAACGGAATTTGAGTTTTATCAACTACCACAAATTTAAATTTAGATAAAATGTAATAAAGGGCAGTTTTTACTTCCACCAATGCAAAACGATTTCCCATGCAGTGACGAGGTCCTACCCCAAAAGGAATATAAGATCCAGGAATAATGTTATGTTTATTTTCGTCGCTAAATCTTTCAGGATCAAAGCGTTCAGGATTGGGAAAATACTTTGGATCTCTGTGTAATCCATAAATTGGAACAGTGATTGATATCCCTACTTTGAAGTTAATTGGAATTTCGTCCTTGGTTGTGGGTTGAAGTGTGTAAGGTTTAGTACAAATTCGATCAGCTATTGGATTAGGAGGATATTTCCTTAACGTCTCTAAAAATACATTTTTTAATTGGTATTTTTTTCATAAAAAAAAAATTTGAGTTTAGTAGGTCAATATTTAATTTCAATTAATTGATTGCAAATTAGTAGGTATCACAAACTTTGTAGCCCAGTGTAAATTTGCCAAGATCGAATAAGGTAACAAAAAGTTCAAAATTGGTATTCGTCAGAAGACAATATTATGTGACTTTTGTTCTGACATTTCTTTTCATGGTGAGGATTCTAATTCATTAATAACAGATGTTATATGTTATAAATGGCGCAGAGTAAGACCATTCCAGCAAAAAATAGCAGTGGACATTTATTGTATTTGTAAAGAAAATTTTTTATAAATATATTTTACCTGATACAACCATATCCAAATATTTCATTTCCATTATGTTTTCGAAATTTGGATCTTTTCCAAAATTTCTAATATTTTCTTCTATTTCTTTATATAATCTTTCTTGAATGTCTGGATTAACAGCAAGTTCATATGTTATAAAGCTCAGATTTACAGCAATAACGTCAAATCCAGCAAAGAAGAATAAAAACGCTTGGGCCAAAATATCTTCATCCGTAAGTGGGACCTTTTTAATTTTATTTTCTTTATCTTTAACAACAGTATAAATTTCGTTTTCTTCTTCAACTATATCTTCGTATTCTGCAGTTTTTCTTTTTGCTTCCAAAAGTAACTGAATCATATCTGGTCTGGCAATTCCTTGATTTTCTCGAATTCGGATATTATTCATAACTAAGTTTTCAAAAAAATTAGTTAATTTTTCTTTGAAAAATTTAAGACCTAAAATCTGTAAACAGTTATAATTTTTAAATTGATCCTTATTAAACACTTACATTTGCTATTTTTGGGAAAGTCATAATAAACATTAAGTTGAGATTTCTTAAAATGTCTCCAAAATTAGTAATTTCCTTTGTCATAACATAAAAATCGTTAGTTGGATCTTCAAAAGAATTATATGATATTCCAAAAACGGATGTAGCAATTACGTCATTAGTAAGTTTGGTAAACATTTCTTTCATTTCTACTGATATTACTCTATCCTCCATCTTTTCATAATGATTTAAAAGTTGTTTGGCACTGTCACCAATTGAGTGAAAAATTGTTTTTAATTTCTTCGAGGTAAATGAAGGACTTATGATCATTCTCATGTTTTTCCATTTTTGACCTAAAAAATGTCACGTTAAGTTTTTACATCATGATTTTCCAGGTGTAAAAAAACCTTTCAAAGCCATTACACTTTTAACGAAGATATTATCACTGGTATTCTCAAATGGGACATAATGATCAGTAAAAAATTCAAAATCTTTTATGGTCAGTTGTTTTATAAGTTCTGGGTCACGTAACAATAAAGATGGTTGTCCAAAAAAATAAGCACCACTATATCTAAAAAGAATAAAATTGCTCTTAAACTTAGTAAATTGTTTAAAAGCTAATAGTAAAATGTTATGTTTGACATCTGGAGTCGTAGCAAAGTTTTGTAAAACTAAAGCAAAGATTTAGGTCGGGTTGCACCAACGTCTATTAAAATTGGCATATTAAGCGCTATTATCATAATAGCTAATACTCTGTTAAAATTATTTTAATAACGTTATTAGGCTATTAGTTTAATATTTTTATAATTGCTAAGGCAACGCTATTGTCATTGTCAAAACTTTGCAGTTAGAACTGCCCTTATAATGGTGTATTTTTACGTTAATTTTCATTTCTAATAAAAAATGCATTCTAAGTTGTCTTTTTTCAATCACATTTTATATACACAGGGAGTAAATTTATTATTTTCAATATACCGTAGCAATTTGTTAGATTTTTGAACATCTCACGACGTGAGTTTCTTGCTGAAATCATTGCATATTGGAATTGTATAACGGCCACAGAAGATGTAAAAAAATTAAAAAAATTTTACATCGCCCGGTCCTATAAAAACATTTTCATAAGCGACAAAGTTTAAAATTTATGCCCACAAAATTGTGAAGCTTGAGAAAATTACCTCGTTTTTGATAAGGCTTGTCCAAAATATTAATATTTCTATCTTTCGCTTGCTTCCTTGAAAAAGTTTTGTTGTTTAAAAAATTTATTTCAAAATTCAACGATTACTTGTCAGCTTCGATGTAGTTCATAACCTAAAAATCTATTATTTATGTCAAAATATATGTAAAAGTTATTACCCTGTTAAACTATTACCCTGTTAAATTTTTTTGCGTTGCACCAACATTTTTCTCAATTAAAAATCTCATATTAGTTATTATGAAATTCAACAATGGTCGCCATACTAATTTGACATTTCTCGCTTGTTTAAATATTAATTTTAGGTTAATACAGTAGCGTATCTATATAATATCTATAAAAGGGAAAATCAAGTACTATCCAAGAAGATGCAAATGTTGAAAAATTAATAAAAAAATTTTAAATATTAACTTAACTCTCAATCCTAAACTCCTGAACTATTCCTAGATCTGCCACTAGGTAAATGTGTACGTGATTATTAAAAATATATCATGGAAATTAACGAAAAAAATGTAAAGGAAAGTTCTTGAGCAAAATATATAAGCAGAAATTGCAACAATCCAAGTCATCATTTTTATAAAAGAGACAATATCCTATAATTTTTGCATCACGCTTTGATTTTCTTGGCCCAATAGTAGTTTTCAATATCCAGTGGCAAAAAGTGAAGTAACTCTTCGTTTGCTTTAACACTCAATCAGAAAACAGTTTTCTAACTGCAATAATTTGAAGACTTTAATATTTGAGAAATATTATTAAATACGAATTCTTTTCAGTGGTAATAAATAACTTTTTCTTTTCTGTATTAACGACAACATAATATTACTGTCATAATATTCACATATTGTGAGTAAATCCATAGAGGAATATTAACTACTCAAAATGTGAGGCTTTAGTAACAAATTTATATCTTCATCTGTACTCGAAAAAAAAATTGTAGCTGACATTTTCTACTCATAATAATATAATTTTGAATTCAGCGATTAATTTTTCAAGTTCTATGTACTACATAATTTAAAAATCTTCTTTTTTTATCAAATTTTTTCTAATAAAATTTCAACTTAAAATTTTAATTGACCAATTTTGGCCAATTTGCTTATTATTAAATTTATTACCCTGTTAAACTAAGTCGCAATGGTGCAACGCATTTTTTTGGTAACTAAGGAATTTTTATTAAATATTTAATAATTTTGCTAATAATTTCCTTACTAAACGTTGTTGCGAGGGAAACTGACATATGTCATTCATTTTAGTGGAGATTTTAATCTAGTAATAAGTTAAGTCTCGTTGGTGCAACGCATCTTATGTCAAAATGTCAATTTTTAATCTAGTAATAGCTTATTACTCTATTAAATCCTTATTATGCGTTGGTGCAACCGGACCTTATTAGTCGAAAACTTTTTTTAACTTTCACAGTTACTACTATCAAAATTTTTTTTCAAAAATTCAAAAATTTAAAAAAAAAACATTTTTTTAATTCCAGGCAACTTTATGGAAGAGGGGGGAAGTAATTTTTAGTTTGGGGCTAACCCAGGTAACACACAATACTGCCCCAGTGTTGCCCCAATGTTGTCCCAATGTTGGGCTGTTGCTGCCGGTATTGGCCCAGTGTGTTGTGTGTTACCTGGGAAGTCTCCCTCCCTAGTTGCGCCAACTTTCCTTCCTGGTAGTAAATGCTCTTAAAATCAACTCGAATCGATTCGACCATTAAACCATTAAAAAATTAATTGTAAAACGTTATACGTTTGTGACGTCACAAGTTTTTAAAGTTTTAATTTTACAATTGCGAACCTAATATCGTCTAAAACCTGATGATTATTACCTTTTATCGGGATAATCATTGTAGACTTTTTGTATTCCGTCGTAAGAACTTCTATATGGAATAAATATGGATAAAAGTTCAAAATATATTGAAATTACATTATTTTGCGCTACTCCCAAACGTTTCCAGTATTGAAAAGGTTTTACCATGTAAAAATACAAAAGTATTATCAATACTCCAGTTCCAATAATCCAAAACATCTTTTATTATGTTTTTCACTAAAATATTAAGTCGTACATTAACATTAGCATAAATTTTAATGACTTACAATTTTATCAATCAAATTCAATAGTTATCATCGTTTTTAATAATTGAATATTATTGTTTAACAAATCAACAAAAAATTAGCACGTAACACTTCCAAAACACCTAAAACAAAATTTCAATTTAATTAGTTTTGATTCCTATTCGTTTTTAATTATCATTAAATTGGATAAGAATTATTTACTTCTGATCTTTGTAATGCTATTCTAATGAATTTCAGTTTGGGTTCACTATAAGATTGGATATTAGTATGTTACTTTACAACAATTTTTTTTATCTTATTACAATCATATACACATCATAATCAAACTAAACTCTTGACTTAAATTTAAATTTTTTTTATTTTTAGATTAATCTTCTACTGCGCAATAACTTTTTATTCGATTTTTGCAGATTTGGGCTTTTTAGGTTAAATTTTTGTATATTTCAAATTGTTTTCCAAACAAAAAAGTTATGTAAGAATAATGTAATAAAATTTTATTTTATTAAAATGATACTCGAATGTTTATATTATATTTCAATTTGTAATATAATTGTTGATATTTAGACTATGATTACATAACTATTTTTATAATTTTTCACTCACTGCCACAAACTATCCTAAATTAATCAGTCACTGACCAAATAATATTGATCGTGTGCCTTCCAGTATTCAATGCCATTCCGCTTTCAATGCCATTTAGCATTTAATGTCATTTCACATCAGTAAAATTCGTAGTTACACAATTTTGTTAATTTGAAACAATTAAAACTTTATATAAATTATATTAAAAATATCTGCAGTGGTTCATGGTATTCTTCCAGAAAACAAACTAAATTTTATAATAAACTACGAAAACAAACAAGATTCAGAAAACGAAACTAGGAACGCAGGGCTACACTATGTTTAAATGTCGGTGATCCCCCCTCCCGTTATGGTAACGGCTGGCATTACAGACTGCTACATCCGGCGCCACTAGGAACAAATCGGGCGTTTTTGGCTTAAAATCTCATAAAAAATATTTTTTTTTGATTTCTTGTAAAGCCAATGACTTTTAAGTGACTGTACGTATAGAAATTGTAATTTTACAAATTAAGCCAATGACTACAAATTTAGTAAATCTGAGCAATAACTTCAATAAAAGTTGGTATTATAAATCTGACATAAATTATTGTAGGAAATAATGCAAAACGACAAGATTTTGATTGAGCATCACTTTCTAAATTCATACACAATTTTTTCAAATCAAATTTTAGAGACTCCCATGAGTGGATTCACGAGATTACTTCTCTCCAACAACATTCAATTCAGATATATTAAATTTTTGTTGTTGTATTAAAATATCAATTTAGATTAATTATTTCAATTATTAATTTAATTGGCATCGCCATATCCGAAAAGATAATTTTCTTTTTATTCTCTTATATCGTAATTATGTCCTAATTATGAGCCTGTAAAATCTCACCTGCTTTCCCGACTGGCTCACCAACTACGGTAAACCCTGAGAAATACTTTCCAAGTATTGTGGTTTAAAAATTACTTAAAATTGTGACCAAAACTTTTTAAGAATAACCAATAAATTTTTATTGGACTAATAAATTCAACAAAAGAAAGAAAATAATCCAGTTTTTATTTTGCTCTAGTACAAAATTTTGAGTATAAAAAGTTAATAGTGTAATGGTGTGTTTTGGGCGGTCAAAGACGTTATCTTACAATGAAATATTCCAAAATGTTACTAATAAGTTCCGCCTTTGACCTCCAAAAGTGTTTTCATGTAAATTTGATTATTTTATACAAAGTTAAGGGGGAACAACACTGTGACAAACTGAAAAAAAAAAAATATGTTTTTTCTGATGTTTTTGTGCATTATAGTATATTATACACCGAGGGAGTAAAGTGCCACTTTTCGTCATGAGGGTAAAGGTTTTTACCCAAAGGACGAGAAGTCACTTTACTCCCGAGCGCGAATATACTATTTTTTGTTTTTCTGCTATAAATCGATTATTTCTATATCTCGAAGTTTAATTTCGTCAACTACTCGAATTTCTAGAAAAATTTGTTAAATAAAATTTAAGTTTTCAAAAATACAATGCGGTTTAGGTAGTCGATCTTTCTTGAAAATAACCATAAACTTTATTATGCCTACCCCAGATGTGGTAGTTTGCGTAACATGATATCATTGTCAAAGTACCATATGCATTTTTGGAATCTTAGACGTAGTAATAAATTTGATTTTTTTACTTTTCGTCCCGTTGTTTTACTTTTCGTCCCGCTCCTAAGTAAACTGGCACTTTGCTCCCGCAAAAGTGGGAGTAAAGTGACCGCTTTACTCCCGGAAAGACAAAAAATTATTTATTTCGGATTTTAAAAAAAGGTATATTATTAAGCATACATTTAACTTATTTTGAGTAAACTTTTATTAAAAAAAATTAAAAACTGCCATGGTTATTGAGGTATAAAAGGACCTCAGCAGAAAAAATGTAGTCTAACATTATACAAATTAAACAAATTTTTCCATTATACTTCTTCGACAAATAAAATAGCAAACTTCTTGAAATTAGAACAAATTTATTCTGACCTGACTAGGCGGAGCTAATGTGCAGAAACAAAAATTAAATTCTTTCTTCACGTCTATAGATGTATACTGCTCAAGAAATAAGCTACCGCCTAGTCAAGTTGGAGTATAAAAATTGATATCAATAAGTTGTATAGTGCATTTGATGTTAATACGAAAATGTTATAATAATTAATTTGTTCAATTTATTATAATTATTTATGTATTATTTTGCTTTACTTGTGGCATAAGTAGTATAAGTCTAAGGTCAGACGAGCTACAAAATGACGCTAACCGCAGCAGTAAAATGAAGCTGCAGTAAAGTTGACCAATGCACCCTATGACTGCAGTGGTTGGCTAGACGGAGCTGGAAATGTCGCTTGAGAAACGCGAAAAGGCGCATCTTCAAGGTAACGACGCCGCTTCAGCGATGCACTTGTATCAGTTTTTTTCAACCGCGATATCAGTACTATTCACAGCGGCGCGGCGACTACTGTTGTCAACCACTGCTTCAATTGCTGCCGTGGTGCACTACTTGTGTGGTCATGGTTTCTACTGCCTTACTGTAGCTTCATTGTACTATAAAAAAACTTTTATGACGCTGAATCAAACTTGCGACTCTCATGTACCCCTCTGAAGTAGTATAATACATCGGCCGATGGCTCGTTAAGGGGAGGCTACAGTATAAATCTTAAGTATATATACCTACAGCAACTAAGTGCAAAAGTTCAGTCATTTATACACTTTGGACAGAAGGCTGACCTGGTGTACTCACATATTCAATAAAAGAAAACAACTTGGACTAAAGTTCAGACAGATTTATTGGCTAATTGGCAGAGGATCTGAGCTGTCGATGGAAAACAAGCTATTAATTTATAAAGTTATATTAAAGCCGATTTGGACATACGGCATACAGCTATGGGGAACAGCCAGTGTATCCAATATAGAAATCTTACAAAGGTTTCAAAATAAAATACTCAGAACCATTGTCAATGCTCCGTGGTATGTTCCAAATGACCTCATCCATTCCGACCTTCAAGTCAAGAGGGTAAATAAAGTAAATGAGGATTACTCAAATAAATATCAAATTAGAATCGAATCGCATCCAAAGGAACTAGCAAGTGACCTACTAAGTCAATCTCATGAAGTTAGAAGACTAAAGCGCTTCAAGCCCACCGATCTATTCACGCCATTCATTGATCGCGATTAATTGAAATTTTATTACACATAGTGTAACGTGCGAATTTCGCCTTAGCAGGGTCCCACTAATTTAAGTATGAAAATAGGATACAAAATTTTGAAGCACCCTATATTCTTTTATTTACATTCTATTGTTTATAAATTTAGTAATTTTATTTTTCAACTAAACAAAGAGAATATAGGGACTGCGCAAAATTTTTCGAGAAAAGATTAGGATATCGAGAGATAGCAGGTGAATTGTAGTGAAAATTGGCAATTAGCGACGATCCGAATGGAAAAGTGCGAATTAGGCGGTCGATATCGATTTTTATTAGTTTAATTTAGTTAATAATTCATTGCCGGTTTTTCGGATTTCGAATTTCGTATCGATCTTTGTTCACAAGGGAACGGTCAAGATTGTAACAGGACGTTCTTCGTGATATTCCACCTGCCGTGGGTTACAGCCGATCAATTCGAGGCTACTATTTTGGATTCGAGCGAGCAATAATTTTCATCCATCCTATACATTTGAGTGTTAGTATCCACACCTTCTCGTCACAATTTTCATCAGTGAGCTACAACCGACAGTTAGACTCCATTTTATCATTTCCTACCGTATAGATCGGAATCAAGATATCAGTTTGGTTGCGTTCAGTAGAAGTACAATTGACAAGAGGCGCTACGTTTCGAAGGGGTGAGCGTTTGTTTTTATTATTCCCTTACCATTTAGTATTTGCGAAGCAAAGTGCTTCAAAAGAGTGCGACGTAGTTGTGCACCTAAGTACGCGGGCGATTATTCGGCGAGGAAGACAAGAAGATTATTTATCATCCTAAAATTTATTTTTCTGTTTGCGAAAAATTGGAACAAAAGTTCCAATTGTAAAATCTTGTACGCCGAATCAGATCTGACGCTGTATTTTATCTTGACAGCTGCGTCTGAAAATTTACTGTGGAGTACCTTTCTGAATTGCTTTGACCACATTTTCTTTTTTGTATATTTCATTTTATTAAAGCCATCTACTTGTACTCTGGGGTTTTATTTCTATTACTTTCGTGCTTTCAGGCTTTACTGACATCTGGCGAGCGGCGATAAGCACGTGGCGCCTTAGTTTTTTGTGTAATTTTAAATTTTAAATTTTAAATTCAACGTCACAATAGGTACTTGTAAGTTAATTTTTTACAGGAATACTTAAAAAAGAAAAAAAGATTGTAAATATTCATTGAAATAAAAAAAAAAATTTATACACGATCCATTGTATCAAGTACAATGTGGCCATTCCGGCTGTATTTTCTCTAGTACTAAATAAAAGGGAGAACACTTACACAAAAGTTTTAAAATTTTTCTTAAGCATGAAATCTTTACATACTGTAAATATTATGACACCAATTTCTATATTGCTCAAAAAAAGGCATTTAAGCTTTTTTTCCCTAACATCAAGCACCGCAAATGCTTCTTCCATTTTAGCCAATGTAATACTCGTAATTGGCGTGTAATACCGGTTACTTATTTCAATAAAATAGGATACCAAAATCTGGCTGAGCCATCATACGCTGTAAATTTTAAAACATCTGCTGTTTGGAACTCTGATGATGCTTGTCTGGATAGTTTGCTAAAAATTAACAATTTTATTGAAGGATGGAATAACAAAATCAGTCGCCTTTTAGGAGCTAACCTTCTCACTGTGTGAAAATTCATTGATCAAACAAGGTATTATTTAATTTAACCTTGGTCACTACATCAAAGATTTTGTGGCCGATCCTCTCAAGAAAAAGCATGCAAACAGAACCAAGACGACTATTTCACAGGCTTTGCTGTTAATCATAGAATTAATTTTATTAATCGGATTTAATCGGATATTAGGATTGGCTTTTGTCTAATGTTTTTTTCTGTAAATTGTCCAGTCCAGTCCAATCCAAAGTGTCGCAAGTCAAGAAACAATTTGATAAGGGTCGTAAGCCCATAGTTACTGGGCAACACAGTAGAATTTAAGGTGGCTCAACCAACTCATACAACATTTTTAAATTTTATTTTTACTAAAAGTAGGTACATCTACAATTATATTTGGTATATTAAAATAGTACATCTATAACAAAAAACTAATGTGAACACCTAAAGCATTTTTGTTGTGATAAAATAGATTTACCTATTTTTCTACTTTTTAACTCTTTTTTCTAACCCCAGCCAGAAACCTTTCTCAGCATTCAAGGAAAATTGAGATCGAGTTAATTTCAACGGAATTTGGGTCTTATCAACCACCACAATTTTAAAATTAGATAAAATGTAATAAAGGGCAGTTTTTACTTCCAACAATGCAAAACGATTTCCCAGGCAGTGACGAGGACCTATCCCAAAAGGAATATAAGATCCAGGAATAATGTTATGTTTATTTTCGTCGTTAAATCTTTCAGGATCAAAGCGCTCAGGATTGGGAAAATACTTTGGATCTCTGTGTAATCCATAAATTGGAATAGAGATTGATATCCCTACTTTGAAGTTAATTGGAATTTCGTCCTTGGTTGTGGGCTGAAGTGTGTATGGTTTAGTACATATTCGATCAGCTATTGGAGAAGGAGGATATTTCCTTAACGTCTCTAAAAATACATTTTTTTAGTTACATAAATATAGATGACTTGAAAAATGATATTTTAAAAAAAAATTTTAGTTTAGTAAGTCAATATTTAATTTCTAAAATTGATTGCAAATAAAATAGTACTATCACAAATTAGAAAATAGTCTGAAAATAATATTATGTGATTTTTGTTTTGACATTTCTTTTCATAGTGTAGATGCAAATAGCACAGAGTAAGTTCCTTCCAGCAAAAAAAAAGATAGTGGCCATTTATTGCATTTGTGATAAAAAAATTTCTTATAAATACAATTTACCTGATATAACCATGTCCAAATATTTCATTTTCATTATATTTTCGTAACTTGGATCTTTACCAAAATTTTTAATATTTTCTTCTATTTCTTTATATAGTCTTTCTTGAATGTCCGGATTAATAGCAAGTTCATGTGTTATAAAGCTCAGAATTACAGCAATAACCTCAAATCCAGCAAAGAAGAATAAAAACGCTTGGGCCAGAATATCTTCATCCGTAAGTGGGACCTTTTTAATTTTATTTTCTTTATCTTTAATGACAGTATATATTTCGTTTTCTTCTTCTATTTCTTCGTATTCGGTAGTTTTCCTTTTTTCTTCTAAAAGTAACTGAATCAAATCTGGTCTGACAATTCCTTGTTTTTCCCGAAGTTGAATATTTTGCGTAATTAAATTTGTAAAAAAATTTGTCAATTTTTCTTTGAAAAATTTAAGTCCTAAAATCTACAAACAGTTATAATTTTTAATTTGATCCTTATTTAACACTTACATTTGCTGTTTTTGGGAAAGTCATAAGAAACATTAAGTTGAGATTTCTGAAAATATCACTAAAATTAGTAATTTCTTTTGTCATAACAAAAAAATCGTTATTTGGATTTTCAAAAGAATTATATGATACTCCAAAAGCTGATGTTGCGATTACGTCATTTGTAAGTTTGGTAAACATTCCTTTCATTTCAACTGATATTACTTTATCTTCCATCTTATCAAAATGATGTACAAGTTGTTTTACACTATCTCCCATTAGATGAAAAATTGTTTTTAATTTGCTAGAGGTAAATGAAGGACTTACGATCATCCTCATACTTTTCCATTTTTGGCCTGAAAAATGTCACGTTAAGTTATCACATTAAGAGTTTCAATGTATAAAAAAACCTTTTAGCACCATTACACTTTTAACCAAGATATTATCACTAGTATCCGTAAATGGGACATAATGATCAGTAAAATATTCAAAGTCTTTTATGGTAAGTTGTTTGATAAGTTCTGGGTCCCGTAACAGTAAAGATGGTTGTCCAAAAAAATACGCACCACTATATCTAAAAAAAAAAAAAATTGCACTTAAACTGGTAAATTATTTAAAAGCTAATAGTAAAATATTCTGTAATCTCGAACGTAATATTGTCCAAAACCTGATACTTCTTACCTTTTATCAGGATAATCATTGTAGATTTTTTGTATTCCGTCGTAAGAACTTCTATATGGAATAAATATGGAGAGAAGTTCCAAATATATTGTTATTACATTATTTTGCGCTACTCCTAAATGTTTCCAGTATTGAAAAGGTTTTATCATGTAAAAATACAAAAGTATTATCAATACTCCAATTCCAATAAACCAAAACATCTTTTATTATTTTCTTCACTAAAATATGAACTTGTACACAATCATTAGCATAAATTTTGATGACTTACAATTTTATCAATCGAATTCAATAGTTTTCAACGTTTTTAATAATTGAATATTATCGTTTAACAAATCACCAAAAAATTCAATATTTTACATTAGCACGTAACACTTCTGAAACACCTAAAACAAAAGTTCAGTTCAATTAGATTTTATTCCTATTTGTTTTCAATTATTATTAAATGCTATAAGAACTTTTTGTTCTGATCTTTGTAATGCTATTCTATTGAATTTCAGTTTGGGTTCACTTTAACATTGGATAATAGTACGTTATTATACGTATAACAATTTTTTTTCATTTTATTACTTTCTTATACACAAAATCAAACTAAACTCTTAACTGAAATTAAAATTTTTTTTTATTTTTAGATTAATTTTTTACTGCGCAATAATTTTTTATTCGATTTTTGCAGATTTTGTATTTGTAGGTTAAATTTTTTCATATTTCAAATTGTTTTTTAAACAAAAAAGTATGTAGAATTACCTAATAAGATTTTAATTTTATCAAAATGATACTTGACTTTTCATATTATATTTTAATTTATTATATAATTGTTTATATTTCAGGTATGATTATTACATAACTCTATTTTTATAATTTTTCACTCACTGTCACAATATGTCCTAAATTAACCAGCTACTGACCAAATAATCGATCGTCTGCCTTCCGGTATTCAATGCCATTCCGCTTTCAATGCCATTTAGCATTCATTGTCATTGCACATCAATAAAATTCGTAGTTACACAATTTTGTTAATTTAAAACAATTAAAACTTTATTTAAATTATATCAGAAATTTCAGTAGTGGTTCATGGTATTTTGCCAGAAAACAAACTAACTTTTATAATCAACTACAAAAACACACAAGATTCAAAAAACAAAACCATGTTTCAATGGTTGAGGTCCCCCCCTTTTTCTGGTAATTTTGCGCCAATTGCTGCCATTACAGACTGCTACATCCGGCGCCACTAAAAACAAAACCGTCGTTTTTGGCTTAAAATTCGCATAAAAGATATATTTTTTGATATCTTGTAACGCCAATGATTCGTAGGTAACTGAACTACATATACAAATTGTAATTTTATAAATTGGACCAATTTTTTCTAATAAAGAATTTGAGCTATGCGTAATAGTAATCTTATGTAGCTACTACAAATTTAGTAAATGTGAGCAATAACTTCAATAACATTAGGTATTTGACATATAAATTATTGTAAGAAATAAGCCAAAATTGAGTATAATTACCTTAGCATTTTATATATAATATTTTTTTGCTAGTGTAAAGCAGCTTTTTGACGAATTTATAAGACTTTGATTGAGTTTTATTTTCCAAATTTTTACTCAATTTTTTCAAATCAACTTTTAGGGACGCTATGAATGGATTCACGAAATTACCGCTCTCCACCAACATTTATATCAAATTTGATCAATTATTTCAATTAAGTTAATTAATAAATGATAATAAACCTATGGTGGCGATGCTACGCTCATGTCAAGTTATCACGTCATATCCAAAAACAAATGTTTTTTTTTAATTCTGTATGTTGTAATTTTGTTCTAATTATGAGCTCTATATTTTGCCTTAAATAATATTGTCATATTCTGAAACTGAAAACCATATGAATCCAGAAAAACTTCAGCTTGAATTGAGAAAAATTGAGGAAAAACCTTGCAAATTTAGAAAATATGTGTACCGAAATACGTCTCAAGTAAAACGTATTATGTTCTTTAGGTGCAAGTCAGTGCCCTCCCCCCACTTTGGAATTTTTAGATAAATTTGATGTCAAACGTTAGAGCATCGCTTGAGCTTGAATGAGCTTCCATTATTTTCGTTTGAGCCTCAAAGGTCGCGAAGTTATTCGCAAAACACTAGTGGGAGAGTTGTAGACATCTTTTGCAGTTTTCCTTCACATTTTGAATTTATGTGTGCAATCGATGTAAATTGATAGTTTTCTTTGAGCCTGAATGAGTTTTAGTGAGCAAGAGTTTAAGTTAATTTTTTACAAAGTTATGGATAGTAGAAATTTTTCGACTAAACTCCGAGCAGCATGCGTTAATTTATAAGGTTTTTAAAAAATTTTATTTTGGCAAAACGGTAGTATTACCCAATTGCTTTACTATTTCCGACCAAGAGATATTTGATGGGCCCTAAAACATTTTAGCAATTTTTTTTTTTTTTTATTTCAATTAATTCTTACAATCTGTCTATACAATAAGCAATAAGTAAGTGGAATGACAATATTAGGTCGCGTAGAAAATTTCCCACTGAAAATTTTCTTTTAATAAAAGCAATTTGGTTTGGGTGTTATAATTTAATCATTGGACAAAACGAGTAGCGAGATCGGCTATCTTGAAGCGCTTCAAACGTCTTATTTCGTGTGTGTTGTCCAGTACTGCGTTGGCAATTACATCATAAATTTTTTTTTATTAACAACAATAACAAGTAACAATGTCAAGCCGCATCAAGTCAATATTAGATTTTCTCAGCATGATTTCTATTTCGGTAAATTATTTCGATTTTAAAAAAGTTAAAAAAAATTTTTAAACTGTAACCGTGCTAGCTTTTATACTTGGGTGCTAGCTGGTGCTAGCTATAAGGATTCGGAAGCTAGTTTTAAAAAAAATATATTAACTTATTAGAGGAGCTAGCGTTAACTTGGCTCCCCCTGTTTTAATTACGGTTTGTAGAAAAACTATAACGGTGCTAGTTTTTATATTTGGGTGCTAGCTATAAAAATTCGGGAGCTAGCTTTTGGAAAAAAAACTATTAACTGGGGAGGAGAGGCGGCAAGGTCATGCTTATATTTGTTTAGTTTCACAGAAAAAAATTGCTGGTGGCAAATTCACCCAATGTTGGGCTGTTGGAATTGTGCACTTTTGAAGCCTAAATTTGTATTTTGCTAAGTACAGCGATTGTTAGAATTATGCAAAATTTTATACCTGGAAAATTGTATTGTATATTCTCCCAATAGTTGTGTTCTTAATCGGTTCTTAAGATTATGCGAATTGTAAACGCAAAGTTATTCTTGAATAAGTGCTAAACGGTACAATTCAAAAATTTTTCTTTTATATTTTGTCTTATTAAGGGTAGTTCACACTACATGATTTATCATATGACTTGTCACATGACTTCTCATATGAGGGATTTTTTTACGTTCACACTATATGATTTTTGATATATAGAAGTTATGGCTTTTATGATTGACTGTTGTGATGGTATGATTTTAACCATGACTTTTCTTATGAATAAGTCATGATAAATCATGTAGTGTGAACTACCCTTTAGAGACATTTTGTCTTATTAGATTACACCACTATTAATTTACCCCGTAAATAATACTGTTATTAATAGTTTTAACACGTGGATTATAATTTTATTTTAAAAATTTAAACTGGATAATTATTAATACTGTTTACTGAAAGTTAAAATTTTATAAAATTAAATCAATTTTAATGTAATTTTAATTAGATTTAAATGTTCATAAAACAATCAGAATAGAAAATGGAATTTTTTAAGATCTCAAAACTTCTGATAGTTGTACAAAATAATTATAATAAATCAGCTTCATGGGCTAGTGAATACCACGTTTACCTCATAAGCCAGAGGTACCAAGTTCGAATCCCACGTCGGCCTATGAAAAAGAGTAAGTATTTATTTAAGTTCCTATTTTAGTCAAAATTTGTCGCAATTTAAAAAGGAAAAATTAATATAAATTAAAATGTGTGAATAATATTTTTAAATTTATTTATAATTATTTTTATTTATAAATTAAAAATTTTTTTTTCCACATAATATTGGGTGAAAAATAGGAAAAAAGGGTGTACTACAAAAAGGTATCATTTGGGTTGTATGCAGGTATAAATATGTGGACTCAACAGTTTTCATTTTTTAAACACAATATTCTACCTGTAACCTATCTAGGGAGAACTTGTACCTGAAATATGCATAATTTTACAAATTTTTAGCCCAAATTTTTTTCTGTGTTGACAGACGTAATTTTGACTGTCAGTTTTTGGCTATCTGATGAGCGGACTTTGGAGTAGTTTGTGATTTGAATTTTGCTGTTCGATTTGAGTTTTTTGATTTTTTTGAGAGGCTGTTTTCCAGCCATTTTTTAATGTTGTTTTATTCCTTGTTAGTATCGTTCTCTGTTGACGTGTTTTCTTTTTGTTCTTGTAGCTTACTTTGATATAGATATCTAACACTTGAATCTTTTATTAAGTAAACTTTGTAAACCTTTTCCACTTCATTGATTTTGCTGTACTGCATTTGCTTTTTTCATTTTTTAATAAATTTGCTTTTGATATTAATAATAGGTAGTGATCTGATTATATGTCGCAGGAGTTACTCTTACATCTTGGTAAGGCAAAGCTTACAAAAAGCTCCTGTTTGCTTTTTTTTTCCTCTGGTGCCTATGCACCAATTACCGTGGCATGTCCTCAGTCGATTTTCAGTTTGAGACTCATTATTTGTTTGCTTATATAAGAGTAGCACCGCCATTCTTGAAAATAACAAAAATTTTAAATATGCTGGATTATGCCCGGTGTGTGCCGCGTTGTGCCGTATTTTTTTTTTAATTTTTGTTTCCGGATTTTATGGAGGTAGCCTATTTTGAGGGTGGAGGTTAGCACCGCTATTTTCGTTAATCTTAAAAATTTTAATTGTGCTGAATTGCGCCCGTTGTGTGTCACAGTGTGCCGTAAATCATAATATTTTATTTTAATAAATAAATTTTTTTTGGGCCAAAACGTGTTTTATCAAACCGTCGTTAGCACCGCCACTTTTGACAATTTCAAAAATTTTAGTTGTGCTGAATTGTGCTGGTCGTGTGCTACAGTGTGCCGTAAATTTTAAAATTTTATTTTGATAAATAAAATTTTTATGGGCCAAAACGTGTTTTATCGAAAGTCGTTAGCACCGCCATTTTTGATAAACCCAAAAATTTTAATTGTGCTGGATTGTGCCCGTTGTGTGCTATAGTGTGCCGTAAATTTTTAAATTTTATTTTCACAAATAAAATAAATAAAAAAACAAATAAAAATCCTATAAACACAAAAAAAGGTCCTATAAAAGTACTAAAAAAAAAGATTTTATACCTAAGCATTCTTAGATACTCACTGAAAACTTGTAATTTTTCTTAGCTTGGCACATATTATGGTAAGCTGCCACCACCGAGCAACAATTTTAAAAAAAATTAAAAAATTTTAATTTAGGTTAGAGGCGTCGTAAGAGTGAGATTTTTTTTCTATTTAAACTGAAAATTAAAAAAAAGTTTCTAAAATGCTAAAATAGGTCGTAAAAATGAAAAAAGGTTGCCAAAATGATAAAATAGGTCGTAAAAATTAAAAACAGACAAAAAAGGTAAAAAAAAGTAAAAATAAACGGCGTTTGTAAATTCCTCCTCGGAAATATAATCTTTTGTAATCTGATCCTTGAAAATCAGGGGCTTAATAGTTTGATTTCTATGGCGTGGTCTAATCTGCACCTGAGTAGTTTAGGTAGGCGCCGGTAAATTGAAGTAAACTTATCTCCGGTGCTTTTTTGAACATTTTTTATTTCAGGTATATGAAAAAGGTAAAAAGTCTTTAGTGGTAAGGATTATTTAGAATATCCTTTAAAATAAAATAAATAGTAGTATATCATAAGGACGTAAAGGGTCGATTTTCGGCAAAAGGCGTGTTTTATAAGCCGAGCCGCTAGGTGGTGAAGCCGCCTAGTCGGCGAGGAGAATAGAAAAAGCCGATGGCTTCGTTGTGAAGGAAATATATCCGACAAAATTTACAATTTTTATGCAATAATTGAGTAAATTTCATAAAAAATAACACGTTTTAATTGACATCTTGGTAGTGTAAAACTTATTTCTACTTGTAACTATGGTGTTTTTGTTGGCACCAGTTGGTACCCTGGAGGGCGGCCATGTTGGGAGGCCATGTTTATTTTCATTTGTGATATTGTGGTGTGTAGATGCGTGCCTGTTGTGTGTCAGTGTTTTCAATTAAAAAAGCCTAAAAACCAAGAAATAATCGTTAAATAATAATTAATAAATAAATACGACAATTGTGGTCGCATCTATCGATGTTCATGAACACGCTGCAAAAAAATTGCAAAATTTCCATGCATCGCACGTGGTACGTACCATTGCCCGCGCTCAGCAAAAAGCAGTATTTGTGAGTCAAATTTATACATAATTTTCCATTTTAGACTACATTTTGAGCCACGATAGTCGATCTACGCGTTCTACTCTCCCATATAGGATTTTTTATGCGCCGACAAGCGCATATTTTGAAGATCAAAAATGAAGACAACGAAATGCAAGATTGCTATTCAGCAAATATGTTGAATTTAAAAATTTCAACGACAGGCAAGTTTTTTTACTCTGCACGCTGCCGATTTTTAATCGAATCCAAAAATAAAGTTATGTATTTTTATAATTTGTGTTGTACCATTCCTTATTTTGTATGCCTCTCTCCTCGTGCTGTGTTCGGCTACGCCCCTCGAACGAATAAAGTTTTACGGCTACGCCCCATCACGTGAAAAAACTTTTCGGCTACGCCCCATGCACGAAAAAATCTCAAAACGTTTATGGGGCGTAGCTGAAAAAAAAGAGAGACAAAAATGGTCTCTTTACCTCCTAAAAACAGGTATGAAAACTACCCCAAATACGACCTGAATAACGAAAAATGTATTTGTAACTTAACTAATAAAAAGACGGTAAAAAAACCATCAGACGTTTTTCATTGGTTAGTTACCATTTACATGTAAATTTTTTACAAAATTTAGCAGAATGTTATACAGGTTTTAGATTTCGCTCTATATTTTATGTTGGCATTTCCCTCACTTGGGGAGAGTTTAAAAGAGGGGGCCTCATGTTCAGGAGTGGACGAATAACGGCTGATTGTGTTGTAATCGTAATTTATGTAAAAATGCGGGCGATTGTAGCTTCCACCGATGGGTCAAATCCTTTTTAATCCAACATGCAAGTTCCACCAGTCGGTTTTGAGTCACTCTTATCCCATATGCAAGTTCCACTGATGGTGAATTAAGTCGAAGTGGTCAAGAGTCAAGGTATTAAGCTTCTAAGTATTTTAAATTCTTTAAGCTTTTATTGTGTTGTGGGACTTGATTTTCATTCAAATTATGCAAAAATCTTGGGATTTATGAATATGACACAATTTTAACTTAGCTCTAAGTTAAAAGCCTAAAGACACGATGCATAATTTTACATAAAATTTACATGTAAATGGTAACTAACCAATTGGAAGAGCGTATTAGTAGCCATCAGACGTTTTTCATTTTTTTACTTTATTTACATGTAAATTTTATGTAAAATTATGCATCGTGTCATACGGGCTTAAGATATTAGATGGCTGTTTATTCCAGGGTTGTATCTAATTTTAAAAAGAGGGTGGAGGTATGAAATTAAACGGTGTTACTAACTGCCGAGTTGAATATATTTAATTATTAATTTCCCCTTTTTATGCTGCTACTGCTGTTGCTCCTCCAGCGTGTCTTATTTTAGAAGACACAACGCACTCTCATTGGTTGTTGTCGTTGGTCGTACTAACTTAAAATTACTTTACTTGCTTAGGTGATTACTTTACTTGCTTAGGTGATTACTCTACTAACTTAGGTGATTTTAAGTTGATACGACGAAAATAGTATTCACATAACCAAAGAGACTAATAGTGATACTGCGAAGAAACGTAAACGGTTGCAGCATTTACTTCAATTATATTCTACGAAGCAGATTAGAAAGTTTCACTTTGTAAAAAATATCTCTAACCGTTTCTGTAATATTGCTCAAGAAGCAATTTTAAACAAACATAAATTAACATAATAAACATAAATTAGGAAGAATCCTAATTTATGGAGGGGGGGGGTTGTTTCAGAATATTATAATGCTTACACTATTCCAAGTTTGTGGGGATTTTATGTGATTGTTTATTGCAAATGTAATACATACAACAAAAAATATGAAATGAAGAAAATAAAGAAATAATAATTTGATTTTTAATATTTTTTACATTAACTGAATTAGAGTCTTGATGTAAAAAGGGGAGGGTTAGGTTACTGTTGTTGTTTATTATGCTATGTTTACTATTTCATAATACATTATTATTTATTTACTTTGATAATATAACAAAAAATATGAAATAAAGAAAATAAAGAAATAATAGTTTGATTTTTAGTATTTTTTACATTAACTGAACTAGAGTCTAAAATGTAAAAAAGGGGGACTTAGGTTACAGTTATTGTTTATTATCTTAGTTTACTATTTTATAATACATACTTATTATTTATTTATTTTGATAAACACACAGCATACTCGCAAATTTTACGTTTTACAAAATATCTCTAACCGTATCTTAGAGATAGTGGTGGAAGAATCGTAATTTAAGGAGTGGGAGAAATTAAAAGTACCATTTTAGAGTTTCGTTTCAAATAAGCACTATTTCAGAAAAAATAATGGAAAAATCAACTTCTAATTTGTAAAAATTCGTAAATTTGAAAATTTTTCAATTTGTAAATGTTTGTCATATCATTTATATCGCAATTTTAAAAACAAAGTACTATAAGCCGCTTTGTGAGTTTTAATCCAGTAATACCTTAAGTTACAATCAGTGGAACTTTCATGATTTGTTCGGTTATCTTTTCTACCAGCGGTGGAACTTACAGTAACCTTCTGCAACTTAGAAAAAAAAAAGGATTAAAATTTGACCATTGGTGGAAGTTACCCCTGTCCAAAAATGCTCACTATAATAGTTGGATGTATAGAAATTAATTATATATTAATTCCTTACCAAATAAAAGATAAACCAAATTAATAATCCCTACCCCTAAAGACTTTTACCTTTTTCATCTACCTGAAATAAAGAGGTTCAAAAAAGTATCAAAGGTAGTTATTACTTAAACATGATTATAGTGTCTTTCATCTCAACTGTGCTGAAAGCCTATTACACAAAATTTATATATGGGGCATTCCACACCAAATCGACCACTTTTGAACCCGACCCCTTTTGATTTTCCTGAAATTTTTACGTATTATACTATCTCACCAAAAACAGTACTGTGAATTTTTTCAAAATTTTTTATTCAACCCAAAAAGAGTTACGAATTTTTAGAGAAACTGATGTTGTTTTTCTTCAAACGATCGTAACTATTTCAAAAATTGACTAATCAGAACGTTTTTTTTTTGTCTTTGTTTGTCTTAAGCGTACTTTTCAGAAAAAAATACAAAAAAAATATTCAAACTTTGGATTCTAAAAAAATTTTCATTTTTTCGGAGAAAATCATTGATTTTTCAAATTTTGACACTTTTGATTTTTGATTTGTTTATTTCAAAAAAAACTCTCATTTATTCTGCGTATAACAACGCAAACCCCATAATGGGCCGACATTTCTTTCTACTTCTTTTGTTTAATTGAAAAATATTATTTGCGTAAAAATAAAACAAAATATTTTTTAATTAAACAAAAAAAATAGAAAGAAATGTCATCCCATTATGGGATTTGCGTTGTTATACGAAGAACAAATCAGAGCGTTTTTTGAAATAAAAAAATTAAAAATCAAAAGTGTCGAAATTTGAAAAATCAATGATTTTCTCCGAAAAAATGAAAAATTTTGTAAAATCCAAGTTTGAATATTTTTTTTTTATTTTTTCCTGCAAAGTACGTTTAAAGACAAACAAAAGCAAAAAAGAGAACGTTTTGATTAGTCAATTTTTGAAATAGTTACAATTGTTTGAAGAAAAAAACATCAGTTTTTCTAAAAAAATTTTAACTTTGTAAAAAAATTTGAAAAAATTTACACAACAGATTTTACGTATTATACTATCCCATCAAAAACAGTTCAGTTTCTTGCTTGATTTTTTGTAATAGTTTCTTCTCTTAGCCAAGAGGTTCCAGTTTCAGGGAGCTGGAAATTCACCCTTACTCTCTTCCGTTTGCTACAACTTTGTTACATTGTATTTGCCATATTTAAATAAAGCATAATCAATTATAAATTTTATAAAATTGTTTTATTAGCAGTAGTACAGTTTATAACTATGTATTATAAATGACACTATTTGTGTGAAATAAACAAAAAAATAATAAATTTCTACAAATAATATACAATAATATCTTGAATACAAAATCTTTCAAATAAAACAAATTGACATATTTTCTAATTACTGACTCTCTTCTCTAATCCTATCCAAAAACCATTCTCGGAATTCAGCGAAAGTTGAGATTTCGCTAATTTTAACGGAATTTGAGTCTTATCAACCACCACAAATTTAAAGTTAGATAAAATGTAATAGATGGCAGTCTTCATTTCCAAGAGTGCAAAACGAGCTCCAATGCAATGACGAGGTCCTATCCCAAAAGGAGTATACGTTCCAGGAGTAATATTAGGTTTATTATCGTCGCTAAATCTTTCAGGATCGAAACAATCAGGATTTGAGAAATACTTAGGATCGCTGTGTAATCCGTAAGTTGGAATAGTAATTAAGTCACCTTCTTTCAAATAAATTGGTGTTTCGTCCTCAGATGTGGGTTGAAGAGTGTAAGGTTTAGTGCACACTCGATCACCGACTGGTGAAGGAGGATACTTCCTGAGAGTTTCTAAAAATACATTTATTTTTATTTATTAAATAATATTAAAACTTATTTTGAATATTGTAAATCGATTTTAAATAAAAACTATTTTAAAAAACATACATAATATGTGAGGATGATAATTTATTTTTAATTTAATGTAATTTACCTGATACAACCATATCTAAATATTTCATGTTCATTAAATATTCGTAACTTGGATTTTTTCCTGTATTTCTAATATTTTCTTCTATTTCTTCATATAACCGTTCTTGAATGTCTGGATTAATAGCAAGTTCATGTGCTATAAAACTCATACTAGTAGAAACAATCTCAAATCCAGCAAAGAAAAATATAAATGCTTGGGATAGGATATCTTCATCTGTCACTTGTATCTTCCTATCTTTGTTTTCTTTATCTTTAATAACGGCATATATTTCGTTTTCTTCCTCAATTATATCTTCATATTGGCCGCTTTTTTTTCTTGCTTCTAAAAGTAACTGAATCATATCAGGCTTGACGATTCCATGTTCTTTTCGAGCTTGTATATTTCTCGTAATTAAGTTTTCAAAAAAACTTATCAATTTTAAATTAAAAAAGTTGATTTTGAACCTCTACAAACAGTTAACAATTTTAGTATTACTCCCGATCCTACCTTTCACCATCTCAAATTCGGGGGTATTTAATAGGTACACTTACCGCTGCTATCTTTGGAAAAGTCGCAACAAATGCAAACTTAAGGTTTTTAAAAAAACCACTAAAATTAATAATTCCCTTTGCCGTAACGAAAAAATCGTTATTTGGATTTTCAAATGAATTATTGGAAATTCCATAAGCTGATGTAGCAATTACATCATTGGTAAGTTTGGAAAACATTTCTTTCATTTCCACTGTTACTACACGTTCATCCATTCTTTCAAAATGATTTACAAGTTGTTTGGCGCAGTCGATCATAAGATGATAAATTGTTTTTAGTTTATTAGAGGTAAATGAAGGACTTAAGATGGTCCTCATGTTTTTCCATTTTTGTCCTAAAAAATGTCATGTTAAATTTTTACATTAAGAGTGTCCCTTGGTGTAGTATAAGAACCTTTTAGAGCAATTACAGTTCTACCCAATATATTATCATCAGTGTTCGTAAATGGGATATAATGATCAGTAAAGTATTCAAAATCTTTTATTGTGAGTTGTTTTATAAGCTCTGGGTCACGTAAAAATAAAGCTGGCTGTCCAAAAGAATACGTTCCGATATATCTGAAAAGAAGAAATTTACTATTTGCATGATGTAAAACAAACTGTTCTAATTTGGGCCACTTGCCCCGCTGGTCTATGATGGAATGGCCTTCATTAATCATTTCAAACTTGGGCAGAAGTAAAACTAATAGTTCATTACCGTTTATTGGGAAAATCTTTATACGGTTTTTGAATTGAGTCAAAAAATGTTCTACGTGGAATAAAAGAGAATAAAAGTTCCAAATAAATAGTACTTAAACTATATTGAACTACTCCCAAACGTTTCCAATATTGAAAAGGTTTTACCATGTAAAAATACAAAAGTATTATCAAGATTCCAATTCCAACTAACCAGAACATGGCTATTATTTTCTTTACTAAAATATTTAAAAGCAATTAATTTTACCGATACTTTAATCAAATTTAAATGATTTGAACTGTCTAAAAGTATGTACATCGTAATAGAATACCATCAATTTTGAAAACTTACCTTATTATTCGTAGATTTTAATCTTATTTAAAACTTATTATTTATTCACTTATTACACACTTATTTATTCACTTGTAATGGTGTTTTAACAGCAATTTAAATGATTTTGTTCCGTTATAATTTAAATACTCACAGTACTTCTAAAGACAATGAAGATACTGAGAGTTTACGTCAATTTATTTATTTCTATTTTTGCAATAAGTACCTATCACTTTTAAGCAATTATCAATTTTGATCTTTGTAGAAGAGTTATCTAATAAATTTTGGTTTACAATTTAATAAAGATAAGATAGTAAAATATTACTTTCTCAGTTCAGTTTTCCTTGTCAATCAATTCATTCTACCACGCTTTTATTATAAATAAAAATAAAATCAAATTTTTAAAATAATTTATAACGTTTTGCCCTGTGAATAAAAATCTTAACCACTCTTAGCAAATTTTTATGTAGTTTCGGTCCGCTTCTTGGTGAGCATCAGTCTCAATGCCTAAATTGACGGTTAGTACTTGGAATTAAGAAGCATCCGTGGTGAACTGAGAATGAAACAACTAAGTTTATAAAATTTGATGCTGTATATTAAAAAACAATTTATTTACTAGTATATAAAAATAGTTACATAGTCAACAAATAAACAAGGTTAGTATTTTAAAGTTATTTACAGAATTGCTTTAAATCTGTTAATTCGTCAAACTGTCGAACTTGGATGATTTATTTGGTATTTCAGATGCGATAGAATTATTCACCAAGGCAAAGTAATCTTGAATTTATTATTTGTTATTTTTGTAACTACGCCAGATTACAACTTACTACTTAAAAAATTAATTCAATGACCAGGCGCGCACATGGACACGATCTATTAGATGAAAATAAATTATCGTTTAAAATTTTTAGAAGTGTATTTTTATTAACAGTAGGTACATCAACATTTATATGTGTGGTATTGAAACAATTCATCTAACTCTAACAAAGAAATAATAGCTACATTTAAAACATTTTTGTTATTATAAAACAGATTCACAAATTTTTCTAATTACTGACGCGTTTTTCTAATCCCAACCAGAAACCTTTTTCAGAATTTACTGAAAATTGAGATCGAGATAATTTTAACGGAATTTGGGTCTTATCAACCACCACAAATTTAAATTTAGATAAAATGTAATAAATGGCAATTTTTACTTCCAACAATGCAAAACGATTTCCCATGCAGTGACGAGGTCCTATCCCAAAAGGAATATACGATCCAGGAACAATGTTAGGTTTATTTTCGTCGTTAAATCTTTCAGGATCAAATCGTTCGGGATTGGGAAAATACTTTGGATCTCTGTGTAATCCATAAATCGGAATAGAGATTGAATTCCCTACTTTGAAGCTAATTGGAATTTCGTTCTCGGTTGTGGGTTGAAGTGTATAAGGTTTACTACATATACGATCAGCTATTGGAGAAGGTGGATATTTCCTTAACGTTTCTAAAAATAAATTTTTTTAATTATCTAATAATTACAGAAAACTAAAAAATTACATATTTTTGTAAAACTTTTAACAAGTCACTGACTGAAAAAGTAAAACAAAGCTATAACAAAAGTACTGTTATTATTATAAGATCTAAAAAAATCTAAACTCGTTCACTGACGGTTTTATCAATTTTTAAGGGTGGCGGTAATTTATCAGTTTTGGTCCTGCAATTTCTTTTTTCCTGTTTTAAACTTTAATATTAAGCAGACTGACTAATCGCTTAAAGGCCATTTTGAGAATGACGTACTTAGTCATGTGAAGGGTGTGTAAAGAACACCGACGATTTTTTATATTACAGAGACTTTTGTATACAGGCGCCTTTGGCTCTGGTACACCGACACTAAGCAAAGTTGTTACGCCAATGAATTTTAGCTTTTATAAATGGGGCCTGTATATAATAGTGTTTTTGCTGTGAAAACGACCAAAATTGCTAGCTAAAACATAATTACGGTGAGCAATGAGTAATTCTTGCCGAGAGTACGTGGTTCTGTTTGCTCTCTGTAGTTTTTTCGAATTAAACACAATAAAACTAATAATTGGAAAAATCCTTCAAAAATTAAATTTATTATTCTATACAAAATTCTATGTAATTAAAAGTTTTCTTTGTGTAATGGTGTAGTCAGACATCAACAGCGATTCCTTTTTTAAATAATTATAATTTATACCAATAAAATACGATTTTGCATATGACAGGGTGTAATTGTGTATAATCAATAATTTACAATCATCAAATATATAAAATAAAACTGGAGAAATGTTTTTAAATTAGACTTTCTGGTCCAATTTCAGTATAAAATTCGTAAAATAAGGTCCACCACGACCCAATGATCTTTTAGTTACCTAGATCAAAAGTCAAAAACAAAAAGAGATCAAAAGTCAACTAACTCTTCTTAAAAATTTCTATCTTCCCTCAAGAGTTTATTGAAGATAACGCATCAAAGTTGCGTTTTAAAAGTCATTTTATCACTTTGTTATTATGCGTGCACTTTTTAAAACTTTTAAGTATAAAAAGTATAAAAGTATAATAAAATGTAAAAGCATAGAAAAATGAAGTAAATAAATTTTTTACTAATTTTGACTTAATTTTATTTAAATTGAAAATGGGTCAAGTGTTTTTTAAAAGCGTTTATAAGTGCTAAAGAATCGTATGTATACTTATAGTGAGTTTTACCTCTAATAGGACGATATTATATACGATATTTGTAATTTAAACATTTGAATTTTGGCACTTTCTTTTAAACGGCAGGAATCATATTAGCCATACCCTAGTTATGGCACTGGTGGCCAGGTTTTGGTCTGGTACTTTGAAAAATTTAGTTTGTACAAAAACTGAAGCCACTACATCATCGTTTCCATCGTACGTTCGGTGTGAAAATCAATTGTAAGTTGACCCTATGCTTTACCGCAACCCGGCTACAAAATTTATCCAACTTCAGTATGACCCTCTCCTTTTGAAAGCCAATAGCAAACCACCGATTGTAATCTGCCAAGAAATCCATTTAATATTAATAATAATATTAAATTGGTAGCCAACGTCTAAAGAAGATATGGCACTAAAAACAAGAAGACAGATTTGCACAAAAGATGTGATTCCAACAAGACAGTACCACATACCATACAGCCACCGCAATAATTAATTTATCGAAGGAACAATTCGGCGATGAAATTGTTCTGAGAAGTAAACCTGTCAACTGGCTACTAAAGTAATGTGATTTAACGCTTTTTAAATATTTTTATTAGGGCTAAAATCTAATCAGCTGTTTAGACGCCAGCTCTAAATTTTTTCAAAATTGTTTTCGAAAATATTCCACACAAACACACATACAAAATCAATTTAAAATTTGTAAAAATTAGTTGCTCACGGCTCAGATACCTTAAGGCTAGGGTTTTGCAAGTGCCGGACTAAGAAAATGACTCATTTAAAAACGGCTTGACGAATTAACTTGAAATTTTGGAAATACATATAAAAAATATTGACGCACAAGCTAATCTATTTTATATTTTAAAATTTTTAAAAACAATATATTTTTTGTCGAGATATATAATTTCTAATTTATTTTATTCAAATCAAAATAATTCACAGTTTATAATGATTACTGTTATAAACAAAAAAAAATTAAAAATTCAAATTTTATTATTAATAACAAAGTAGAAAATTAGGAAAATGACCCACTCAAAAATGGCTTATCTGATTGATCTCAAATTTTAGGGTAATATTTATGAAGCAAAGGTCTACATACTAATCTATTTTTAAAATTTATATTTTATTAAATAATATAGTATTTTAATTTGTTTATATTAAAAAATGATAATTTTTTAACATTTTTTATATATACGTGAAGAATATACTTAAGTGAATATGCCTACCAAATTTTAAATTTTTTGAATTTATATAAATAAGTAATTTTTAAATTTTAAAATAATTACTTTTTTAATACATAATAGCCAAGATATTAATCAAGTTCAAAATAGAAGGTGTAGCTTCTTAGTGTCGGATGGCGCTGTTTTAGACAGTGGTTTTAGATATAACTAGGCAACAATATTTTATCTTTTTCTCTCATAACAATATAATATCTTACTCCTACGCTATCTTATTCCGTCAAATACTAACTATAGAAGCCAGTAGCATTTTACTTCCATGTACTGTTTTGTTAGTTTTACAACATTTTTGATTCTCAAAATTGTATGTGTTTTTTGCAGACAATTTCTTTTGAATTTCATACAATAAAGCAACAATAAATATATTGTCGTGTTCTGACGAACAACTCTTTAAATCCCGTAGCTGTCAAAGTCGGAGTTTTGCATAAACGAGACTCTCCCTCAGTAGTAGGTTCCAAAACTTATTTGCAAACTATCCACAATCAATAAAACAAAATTCTCAGGGATAAAATTATAATTTAATGTGACGATAATAGTATTCATAATCAAATAAACTAATGAATTGAGACGAAATTCTTGTAATTAAACCTTATCGATTCAATCGATAATTCCAAAATCTTGAAGAATTATTCCACAAATTTACACATTTAAATTTTCAAAATCAGTATCTCCAATTTGTAGAATAATCAACGTCATATTGTAATCTAAAGAAAACATCTGTAATGAAAATTTACAAAAATAAGAAAAATTGTTTAACGTTTAAAAATTAGCGCTTTTGTAACTGTTCATAAAAAAAATTGGCATCATTAAATAACCTTTGTTGGTATGGTAACCATTACTAAATGCATAAAAACCGTTCGAAAAAGTTTATCGCGTAAATTTAAATTTCGCAATCAAATAACACAAATCTATTATTAAAATTGTTCCACTAATGTGTTTAATAAATTAAATGTGAAGAAATCCATTCATAATTGCGACTTGAAATGCAATTTTAACAACGTCCATTGTAGTTAACCTCAAAATTTCCGCGACATTGTAACAAATATCGAAGATCATCGTGGAAATAGCGTAAATAAACAATTTAAATAGTATTTACCAAGATGATGGCTTGAATAATTGATGATTGGCTTTTAAATCTCTTGCATCCACGATTGACAAAATGGTGGCCTCATGTCATGACTGGTACGTAAACTTTCCAAATCTTCAAAAATTACAATGAATTTCATAACACTCTTCTTTAGCAGCACACACCATCCACAAAATTCCAGTTGCTCATAATCCCCGTTAAATTAGTTACCAATGGGTAATTTTCACACATTCCAAGATAACACCTTGAAGTCGTCAAGTCGTAGACTTCACTCGTTCATTACGCTAGGGCAACTGACTATTTATCTCGTTTCCTGCACAAAGTTCTCCCAGGAAAATCGTGTCGCACTCTCGTTGGTTGGTTTTCCAGCGAAATTCAAATTTTCTGATGCCAAATTCAACATTTTGAAGTCACTAAATTTTTAATTTCGAACTTCACTTTTTGTTTAAAAACACTGCATCGATGCTCGTAGCTACCATTATACCAACTCAATTTTTAAACGTAAGTTAACAATTTAAAAATAAATAAAAATTAAATTAGTCTAAAATTTTAACGTTTTCATATTTGAAATGTTTAATTTTCAGGCTTTCTGGACTAATCTCCAAACCTAAAAATCTCGTCTCTGCATGCATTCATTGGCGCATAATTGAAAAATAACAAGTGACTAATTTTCGTCTAATTAAATTTAAGAAAATCTCCAAAACAAAACCTTGACCAAATGAAATTTTAAATTGTGGATAATTTAAACTTTTGGTAACTACCCCTGTACATGTCATCATCCCCTTATTTTACGAATTCAATTTTTTATTTATAAAAAATTGTGAGTAAAATAACAACAAAAAAAAATTTCCCTAAACGTTAAATTTTCAAACTTCCCATTATTAAACTTATTTACAAATTATTTACAAAATCAAATGACTAATTCATCAACACAATCCCCTACATTATGCAACTTTAAATTAGTTATCAAAAACTGATAGAATTCAAATTTCATCTAAATACCTCCTAACTTTTCAAAATTTTAATTTTTCCCTTGTGGATATTTAATAATTATAAAATTTTCACTCGTACCTCGTAATCTTACTAAATCTCAATTTTCAAATTGACTTTTATTTACTTAAATCCTTTACTGTGGCTTTCAAATTACTTAATCATTTTATTTTATTTCCCAATCAATTATTCATAAATTTCATATCAATTCACTTTTAATCTCTTTTCATAATTCTTCATCAATTTTCCCCATTTTAATTAAACCCCTTAAAATTATTAAATTCCAAAATCTCACAGTAACAAATTCTTTAGATAATTATCAACCTTATTATTAATTTTCAATTCCATTACTCAAGTACGATTTCAATTTCCATCATTAAATTTGTTGTAATGTTTCCACCTTAATTTTTAGAAAAACCTTAATTAATTAAAATTGCTCAGTACCTCTTAAAAACCTTTATTCTACCCATGTTCTAATTCTCAATTATTTATCACAATAACTTTCAGGAATGTTTGATACTCATACTTATAATTTTATTTTTAATTTTTCTTTGTTAATATCAAATTTACAAATTTTAATTCTAATTTCTTTCATCTAATTTACAGCTATCCTCTAAATTTAACTTATTTTACAAAATCACTAAATTTACTTTATTAATTAATCATATCATTTACAAAAATTTTAATATTATTCAAATTTTTACTAATATCTTAAACTTTTATCAAATTCCACTTTAATTGCAATTGTCTTAATTTTAAATTTCCTGATCTTTATTAATTTTAAGGTTTTTATTTACAAAATTATTTCCATCGCACCCTGCGATAAGCCCATTTTAACATGACACATAGCCATTCCCTTCCTGCAACTTTCTTCGTGCAAGAAATTAGTTTACAAAAAATTATCAATTGAATAAATTTTGAATTTTTGTCACTTTTATTATTTTCAAAATTTTGTTTAATAAAATAACCTAAATTCGCATACTCATCTTCCTCATTATTTGTTTGACATGAAAATAAATTTTGTTGCTGTCCATCCAGCTCATCATTTACTCGAGAAATTTTTAAAATTGGCTAAAGCCTCCTCTTTTGAATAAACCTTTAAAACTTTTACTTTAAATCTAAATTCTTTTCTCTTAGTTTTATTTATACCTGGGTATTTTGTAAACTTTAACCTCCTTCTGGCTTTTAACTTTCTTAATTTCATCCCCCTAATTTCTTTACGAGAGAAAATTTTTATTTTATTAACATTATTAACAATTTCATCACAAGTTTCATAAATAATAAATTTTACATTTGCAATTACAGGTTCCAAATATTCTTCTTTTGTGAGACAACTTTCAGTAATCAAATTTTCCTCTACCTGTATTATTTGATCTACTTCAATATTTTGATTTGAAACTTCCTCTATCCCCTCATCATTTATTTTAAAAATTTCCCCTGTTATTATAGGTTCTAAAATTTCATTCTTAATGGGACAATCTACAGTAATTAAATTTTTATCACTAATTTGAATAATTTGACCTTTTTCATCAATTTTATTGTAATCTTTTTCTATCCCCTGATCTTTCATGTTTAAATTATCTATTGTGATCGTAGGTACTGAAATTTCATTATTTGTTATTATTTCCAAGGAAATTGTGTTTTCTTCCCCAACTTGTTTTTTGCAATTAGCTTCATTTGTTTGTTTTGTTGTTTCTGACAAAGTATGACCAATTTCTTTTAAATGTTCTTTAAATAATTTATTGTCCTCAATTAAATTTTTCACATTAAGTTCAATTTCACCCAAATTAGCAATTTTACTTTTAATTTCATTAATATCATTTTTTAATTCTGTTTTCATTTCAGATAATTGAATTTTATTTTCTTTTGATATTTCGGTTAATTGATCATTATTAATTTTTATTTCTGCTAATTTAATATTATTTTGTGTCATTTGTGTCATTAAGGTTTGAAACATCAATTTAACTTCAGGATCTGTTTCTCCTGTCTTTTGTTTTGAGTCACACGGTGTACTAGTCATCCCAGGTGAACCTGTTACATCCCCCTGTTCTACTTCCCTACTTGACTCATCACTAATTTCATGTATTACTCCTACATCCTCAGGTTCATTTTGTACTACTCTATCCTCGTGCACATTTGGTACCTCAGTCTCAAAAACGTCTCCCGATTGATTATCCCCTGTGATACTATCCATTTTTGATATTATTTTAATTAATCCCCTTACTTTTAAAAATCCTACAACTAACTCTATCAAATGAGGAATCCACTTTTGTTTTTCGGAGCCCCACGTTCGTGCGCCAAATAAAAGATGTCGTGTTCTGACGAACAACTCTTTAAATCCCGTAGCTGTCAAAGTCGGAGTTTTGCATAAACGAGACTCTCCCTCAGTAGTAGGTTCCAAAACTTATTTGCAAACTATCCACAATCAATAAAACAAAATTCTCAGGGATAAAATTATAATTTAATGTGACGATAATAGTATTCATAATCAAATAAACTAATGAATTGAGACGAAATTCTTGTAATTAAACCTTATCGATTCAATCGATAATTCCAAAATCTTGAAGAATTATTCCACAAATTTACACATTTAAATTTTCAAAATCAGTATCTCCAATTTGTAGAATAATCAACGTCATATTGTAATCTAAAGAAAACATCTGTAATGAAAATTTACAAAAATAAGAAAAATTGTTTAACGTTTAAAAATTAGCGCTTTTGTAACTGTTCATAAAAAAAATTGGCATCATTAAATAACCTTTGTTGGTATGGTAACCATTACTAAATGCATAAAAACCGTTCGAAAAAGTTTATCGCGTAAATTTAAATTTCGCAATCAAATAACACAAATCTATTATTAAAATTGTTCCACTAATGTGTTTAATAAATTAAATGTGAAGAAATCCATTCATAATTGCGACTTGAAATGCAATTTTAACAACGTCCATTGTAGTTAACCTCAAAATTTCCGCGACATTGTAACAAATATCGAAGATCATCGTGGAAATAGCGTAAATAAACAATTTAAATAGTATTTACCAAGATGATGGCTTGAATAATTGATGATTGGCTTTTAAATCTCTTGCATCCACGATTGACAAAATGGTGGCCTCATGTCATGACTGGTACGTAAACTTTCCAAATCTTCAAAAATTACAATGAATTTCATAACACTCTTCTTTAGCAGCACACACCATCCACAAAATTCCAGTTGCTCATAATCCCCGTTAAATTAGTTACCAATGGGTAATTTTCACACATTCCAAGATAACACCTTGAAGTCGTCAAGTCGTAGACTTCACTCGTTCATTACGCTAGGGCAACTGACTATTTATCTCGTTTCCTGCACAAAGTTCTCCCAGGAAAATCGTGTCGCACTCTCGTTGGTTGGTTTTCCAGCGAAATTCAAATTTTCTGATGCCAAATTCAACATTTTGAAGTCACTAAATTTTTAATTTCGAACTTCACTTTTTGTTTAAAAACACTGCATCGATGCTCGTAGCTACCATTATACCAACTCAATTTTTAAACGTAAGTTAACAATTTAAAAATAAATAAAAATTAAATTAGTCTAAAATTTTAACGTTTTCATATTTGAAATGTTTAATTTTCAGGCTTTCTGGACTAATCTCCAAACCTAAAAATCTCGTCTCTGCATGCATTCATTGGCGCATAATTGAAAAATAACAAGTGACTAATTTTCGTCTAATTAAATTTAAGAAAATCTCCAAAACAAAACCTTGACCAAATGAAATTTTAAATTGTGGATAATTTAAACTTTTGGTAACTACCCCTGTACATGTCAATATGTATTACATTTCCATGATTTTTGCTCTTACAATTTTCTTTTCAAATCATTAGTAAAATTCACATGGCTGGTAATAAGGTTCAGAAGTCGGTTTAATTCTTGTTTTAATTTTTGCATATTTTCAATTCGCACAATTACATATTCGCTGTCAAAGGGTTTCAGATTATAAATAAAAATGAAATATTTTACATTAATGCAGATATGCATTTCTTTCATTTAAACACGAGTAGGTGGCTTATCCTATATTTTATATTTAATCACGTACAAGTGATAAGAAGTGGCTGGTAGACATCAATTATTTATCCAAATACCTGCAAAAACAAATGCTACCGTTCTTAAAGTCGGTACATGCAATTTTACGAAGAAAATGCAATTAACATTGTACCGCATATTTAAAACGAAGTTAAAAAAAACTAAAGGACGATCAACTGATATAGATAAATTTAAAAAAATATATAAGATGGTAAAGTCAACAGCGATGGTACACCCCTTATCACTGTGGTCGTTGATGGTGCTTGCAGCAAACGTTCTTATAAAACTAATTACAACGCGTTGTCTGGAGTCGTAAGTCATTTTCTAAAAAGTAAGTCCATAAGTCCTTAATTAAATGTTATTCATTTTTAAGCATGTATTATTGGTGAAAAAACAAAAAAAATTATTGTATTTGGGAGTAAGAAATAAATATTGCTTGGTATGTGATAATGAGGAGTCTCTAAAATGTGAAAAAAAAAATTTTTTGGGAAAATTTTTTTATTATTTTTTAACATGTAGTCTCCTTTTAACTGGATAAATTTATTCCAACACTGTTTAAGTTTTTGAATATCGCCTGTAAAGTAAGATTTAACAAAACCTTTAAAATATGAATTAGGTTTTACGGTTACTTCATCGTTTGTTTGAAATCTTCTTCCAGCAAGCCATTTTTTCAGATTTGAAAACAGGAAATAATGGCAAGATGCCAAATCTGAAAAATATGATGGATGAAGAAGAAATTCTTAACGTAATTCATCAAGTTTTATTGTTGCAATTTTGGACGAATGAGCTGAGCTGGTGCATTATCGTGATCAATAACAAACGCGGCAACCATTTTGCTGATAGCTTTCTCATGTCCAAACATTTATGTAAAATTGAAATCATTGCACCTGCGATCAGCCAAAACCATGTCACGGATTTTATCCATGATTTCTTGAGTAGTAACTTTAATTTTTTTACCTGGACGTTTAGCATCTTTTGTTCTGGTACTACCACAACGGAATTTCATAAACTACTTATGTATCATTTTAATCGATGGTGCGGAATCCGGGTAATATTTATCTAATTTTATTTTTGTTTTTGTAATTCTTTTTCCACGAAAAACATAGTGTTATTAATACGCAAAATTCACTTTTTTCCTCTTTTTAGAACAAATTACAAGTTGCGTTATTTAAATCGTTGTGACGACCAAAATAATTGACATACCTGTTTGAAATTTTATATGTAGACCAGCAACAGGCTGAAGCTGTCAAATGTTTTCTGTTTTTGAATTTGTGACGTCATCTATTTGATTTTTACCGGACTTATTGAACTCCCCTCGTATAGTAGAATTTGAAAAAATACATAACAAAACTGTAAATAAATGTGGATTTTTTATAGACTCATAGTTATTCCATTTAGGTGCTAGCCCGGGGTAATGTAAACTGGACCAAAAAACTACCTGAAAGTGGTAAACTGGGCCAAAAGTAATTGCTACTAAAATTTTGAAAATGGTAAACTGAGCCAAAAACATAATTTTTTAAGTAACCGCTGAATTGAAATTAAAAATAAAACTTTTTATTAAAAACCACCATGGCACGAAGAGGATTCACGCGAAAACAAGTTTCACCTCTCAATGCTCCACCTTTTCCTGAACCCACGGACCTAGGGTAAATTTGTATAAAAACCACCACGGCACGAGAGGATCCACGCAAAAAAGTATTAACTTTTCGAAAGTTTTCAAATATTTCAAATACCCAGAATTGTTACTGATTTTGAGGTTGCGATGAGAAATGCGTGTACTACCCAGTGGCCGGAAGCAAATGTCGAAAGTTGCAGGTTTCATCTTGGACAGGCGTGGTACCGAGCTCTCCAGAGATACGGCTTGGCTTCAGACTACCAAAATGTCGGTTCTGAAGTTGGCATATGGTTACGGTATTTCTTTGGTTTAAAGTTTTTGGCAGCGGACGTTTTGGGAGGTTACAATGATTTAATGGAAACCAAACTGAATAATGCGAATCTCGACAAGTTCTGTGACTATTTATTCACTTACTATGTGGTAGGGTCAGCTGTGTTTCCTCCGGTGGTTTGGGCTAAGGCTTCTGCAGACATAATTTTGACGACTAATGAATAGGTAATTTAAAAATTTTATGTTTTGTTGAAATGTATTCCGTAAAAGTCGGAAGTCAACCCAAAGATATTAATTTTACTATCCGTAAATTTTTTTCCTAAATTGTAAACTATAAACATAAATCTTCTACTATTTCTATAGGAAATTAAACTAAATAAGCTGAAAACAAACAAATCTGCGCACAAAGGTAGATCGGGCGAGAGGATGTAGATCTGTCGGTAGGTTACAGTTTCTAATATTTTTTTTTAAATAATAACAAAAAAGAATTCACACCGGCACACCACTAAACTATAAACATAAATCTTTCACTATTTTTATAGGAAATTAAACTTTGGCCCAGTTTACCATTTTCAAAATTTTAGTGAAATTTATGCTTTTGGCCCAGTTTACTATTTTCAAAATTTTAATAAAATTTGCTTTTGGCCCAGTTTACCATTTTCAAAATTTGGCCCACTTTACCATTGGCCCAGTTTACATTCACCCGCTAGCCCAGATGGGTTAGTGGACGATGACGCACTCGTAGAAGTGAAATGCCCACATTCTGCTTCCAACTTACATCCTTCAGAAGCAATTAAAAACAAAATTATTAAATTTGCGTCCATCAAAAATAGAGAACTATATTTGAAAAGAAATCATAATTATTTCTATCAAATTCAAGGACAGATGCATCTAACATATAACAAATAGACAAATTTGATACTTTATTTGTTGGACTTCTTTGGGTATGTTGGTGGAGAAGGTACCTACATACAAAAAAAAGAATATAGGTATTATAAATAAATTGCCCACGCTTTTTTTTCGCTCATCAATTTACCTCTACCCTAATTGATAATAAAAAATTCTTCTTAATTACTCTTAATTAATTACTTATGTTAGTTATTATTTTAAATTAAAACCCATCATTGAATTTTAAAACTGTGGCAGCATCGTTCTTTTTTTAATTAATAATTTTGATCAAATAATTAAAAATATAAAATAAAAGAGATTTGATTTGTTACTAGGATATAATAAACTTAATGATTATTGTTTTCTTTTTTTTCGGTAGACATATTTAGAAGAAAGGCTGGTAATTTTATTTAATTTGAAAATACTACATCAATAAATAACAACATTAAAAATTGGTTTTAATTATTAATTATGTGGTGAAAAACGCCACAAAACTAATACCTATAACCGATAAGTTTTTGTCCATTTTTTTAATAACTTTATAATAACTTTTAAATTTGGTGGACTAGAAAATTTAAATTATATTTAAAACCAGCATTTCTTATATTTTTTTATTTTACTTATTGTATTATTTCAGAAGTAAATACACGCATACCAAAGATAAGCAAGACTACCTTTCATAATATAGTAATTATGTTACGTCTCGGCTCCTCCCATTAGCAATGATAAAAATACACCGAACCACACGTCTTTACCTCTCAGAAACTTAAAGATTGCAAGCATAGCCCATTTTGTATTCGTATGAAATCGTATCAATTAGTAGATTTTACCGCCTCTTTACAGCGGCCACTATTACAGAGTAGCGTAACTTAGAGAGGTAGACGTATAAGAAGGAAACTGTAAAGGTAGTTAAAATCATTGCAATACCGAATTATGCGCCGTCTTGTGGTAGCGAAACAACACCGGAACCGTGGAGCGTATCCTTAAGGTACAAGCTAACTATTCATATTATTGCGATTACGATACTTTTCTTTACTTCATAAAGTGGAAAGTAATTGTATAACCAGAAGGTAAAAAACCTTCTGGTGCTAGGGAAGGGGCACTCTCTAAGACAACCCGGTCACTACTTCACGGTATATTTATGTTGGATTATTTATAAACTTATAAACCTAAGTAAATGTGCACCTACCCAATCTTATACTATTCAAACATATACATATCCACGCTTTGACTATGAAGTAGTGTATGGAAAACATAAATTATGTTTAAAAATATTGTTTATTTTAGATAAATAAAAACACAAGTTCTATTCAATCCCACATGTGACGTCAGAGCGCGGCAGAGCTGATCTTGGCTGCGAGACGGTAGCCGTTGACGTTTAGAAGTGGAGGTTAGAATTTTGAATTTACATTACCGTTTTTAATTTTAAAAAGTGGCACTTGTCAAATCAGAAAAAAATACTTTTCAAAAAATTATTTTTCAAATAAAATTTATTCAAACAATATAAAACAAATCACAAATTAAAATTAAAACGAATTACAAAGTGTTATGTGTGGTCAAACCTAGTGCTAATGTTTTCAGTAGCATCGGTTTTAGTCAAAAAGCCATTCATTATATTTTTTTCTTCAACAATTGTTTGTTTATTAATTTTTAATACGTCTTTAATTTTCTTCTTTTTAGTAGAAAATAGACGCACCTGTTTTTCTGTATTTTCATTTGCGTTAATTTTTTTTTTTCAGTTTTCAATTGAATGATCCTTCGTTTGAGTTTCAAATTGACAAAAAATATGTCTGAAAATATTTGAATATTAACACTGAAAATATAACAGTGTCGTTGAAGATATGTTATTATGATATAATTATGATAAAGAACATTGATACATTCAAAATAATTTTGATAAAATTATAAACACGATGAATAAATCAAAGATCATTCAATTGAAAACTTAAGAAAAAATTAACGTAGTAAATGAAAATGTAGAAAAACATCAGGTGCGTCTATTTTGTACAAAAAAGAAAAAAAATTATTTTTATTTCAATTTGTGATATAATTTGTAATTTTCTTTATAATGTTTGAATAAATTTTATTTGAAAAATAATTTTTTGAAAAGTATTTTTCTTTTGATTTGACAAGTGCTACTTTTTAAAATCAAAAACGGTAATGACCGCGTTCGAATATTACAGGAGTAAAAGAGTAAAGTAGTAAACAAATAATTTCACCTGCCATCTAACGAATTTTTGTTGAAACTTTGCTTACATTGACAGTTTAAAAATGAAAAAACAATTCAATTTATCACTGTCAATATAAGTAATTATTATAACCCTCGTCATAAATTTTTTTCAACAAAAATTTGTTAGATGGCAGGTGAAATTACCCCTTTACTCTTGTAATTTTCGAACGCGGTCATTGTAAATTCGAAACTCCAACCTCACTTCTAAACGTCAACGGCTAAGTACGTCACCGCAGTACAGATGTCGCTAGCATCTCGCAGCCAAGATCAGATCTGCCGCGAGACGCTCGTGATATTTGCTTCAGTTTGTAATCAAGAAAAGGCAGAAAAGAGGGCGTCTATAAGTTTAAACAGTCTAAGATCTAAACAGATGAACGCTAATTAAGTAATAAAAGTTATTTTATAATCAATGACACAGAGTAAGAGCTTTCTAGCAAATTACTATATTCGATAACAATTTATACTGTTTCAAGATAAGGTACCGACCATTTATTAAATTTGTGATCATGTTTTCTTATAAATATAATTTACCTGATATAACCATATCCAAATATTTCATTTTCATTAAGTTTTCGTAACTTGGATCTTTACCAAAAGTTCTAATATTTTCTTCTATTTCTTTATATAATTTTTCTTGAATGTCCGGATTAATAGCAAGTTCATGTGCTATGAAGCTCATAATTACAGCAACAACCTCAAATCCAGCAAAGAAGAATAAAAATGCTTGGGCCATGATATCTTCATCCGTAAGTGGAACCTTTTTAATTTTATTGTCTTTATCTTTAACAACAGCATATATTTCGTTTTCTTCTTCAACTATTTCTTCGTATTCGGCAGTTTTCCTTTTTGCTTCCAAAAGTAACTGAATCAAATCGGGTCTGACAATTCCTTGTTTTTCTCGTATTTGAATATTTTGAGTAATTAAATTTTCAAAAAAATTTGTCAATTTTTCTTTGAAAAATTTAAGTCCTAAAATCTAGAAACAGTTATAATTTTTAATTCGTTTGTTTTTAAACACTTACATTTGCAGTTTTTGGGAAAGTCATAAGGAACATTAAGTTGAGATTTCTTAAAATACTACCAAAATCAGTAATTTCCTGAGCCATAACATAAAAATCGTTATTTGGATTTTCAAAAGAATTAAATGATATTCCAAAAGCTGATGTAGCAATTACGTCATTAGTAAGTTTGGTAAACATTCCTTTCACTTCAACTGATATTACTTTATCTTCCATCTTATCAAAATGATTTAGAAGTTGTTTTACACTATCTCCTATTAGATGAAAAATTGTTTTTAATTTGCTAGAGGTAAATGAAGGAGTTAGGATCATTCTCATGTTTTTCCATTTTTGGCCTGAAAAATGTTACAATAAATTTTTAACATTAAGCGTTTCCAGGTGTAAAAAAACCTTTTAAAGCCATTACACCCCTAACCAAGATATTATCACTGGTATCCGAAAATGGGATATAATGATCAGTAAAAAATTCAAAATCTTTTATGGTAAGTTGTTTTATAAGTTCTGGGTCACGTAACAGTAAAGAAGGCTGTCCAAAAAAATACGAACCATTATATCTAAAAAAAAATAATAAAATTGCACTTCAATTTGTTACTTGCTTAAAATATTATGTTTGACATCTTTAATCGTAACAAATTCTTGCAACCAATCATGACGTTGCTTAATGCACAATGCTCCAATCATGAGCTTGGTGGGTATACATTGAGAATACATTGTGATTTATGCGAACAAAAAATATTTACTACAAATACAAAAATTCTGCAGACAAAATTGTTTATAATTTAAGACTCATCACCAAAATTGTCGCCGTTGCTAGGAGCAATAGGATCAATATTTTAATAATAAATTTTTTTGAATTTTTAATTCAAAAACTAATTTTGGTAGACAGCTAATTTTGAGTATACACTGTCTAATTTACTTTCTATAACAAATTCTCATTAATATAATCAACTCGATTAATCGACCTTTAAAATTTTACGTGACATCATGTCATTTTAAATTTTTTGTTAAGCTCACTTAGTTACGTAAAATAATCAATTATAACTATATTAGTTTTGTGTAAAAAAGTTAATAATTGTATCACGTATACAATTGTAACGTCACAGCTTTGTAGAACTTTAATTTTACAATATCAAACGTAATATATCGTCCAAAACCCGATGCTTATTACCTTTTATCAGGATAATCATTGTAGATTTTTTGTACTGCATCGAAAGCAGTTCTATATGGAAAAAATACGGATAAAAGTTCCAAATATATCCTAATTACACTATTTTGCTCTACTCCCAAACCTTTCCAGTATTGAAATGGTTTTACCATGTAAAAATACAAAAGTATTATCAATACTAAAATTCCAATATACCAAAACATCGTTTATTATTGTCTTCACTAAAATATTAAGTTATACAGAAACATCAGCTTAAATTTTTAAGATATATAAATTATTAACTCGTTGATATTAGATAATATAAAACTTCAAAATATCGAGTTATTATTAAATTAAAAATTGTTAAAAGATTTATTTAGCTTTCAAACGTTATATCGTTCGTCATCAGAATAATACATACATACATACATACATATACATTACATTTGTATATTATTCTGATGACGAACGATATAACGTTTGAAAGCTAAATAAATCTTTTAACAATTTTTAATTTAATAATAACTCGATATTTTGAAGTTTTATATTATCTATTAAATTTTTAAGACTTACAAAAAATTGTGTCAATCGATTTCAATGTTATTTCTACGTTCTTAATAATTGAATATTATTGTATATTTACTAGTGTTGTTTCTAACAACAAATTGAAATTATCAAATAACTAAATTTATTAAATTAGAAAGTAACACTTTCAAAACACCAAAAATAAAATTTTAGTTCAATTACACCATTTTAAGCGTAAATTCAGAAAGTGTTAATTGTATTTCAGATTCGTAAGCTGACATAAAATTGACATATCCGAATTACAAGTGACGCTTTCTGAAAGGCTTTTTACAAATCTGAATTCTAATGTGATTGGTCTATAAATCTGTAGTCAGATAAAACCATGTAGCAATGCAATTTGTAAATTTGAGTTACAATTGATGCTTTCTGATATACTTACAACTGATAGAACTTAACTATAAATTACGATTTTTAAAATATACGTAACCGTTTCTAAAATTACGTTTGAAATAGTGTAGTTGCTATTCTTATTAATTTTTAATTATCAATTATTATTTTATTTTTTAGTTTTTAGTATGATTACATAACTTTTTTATAATTTTTCACGCACTGCCACAATATGTCTTAAATCAACAAAAAACTGAACAAATGATATCAATCGTTTGCCTTCCGAAATTCAATGCCATTTAGCATTCAATGTTATTCCACAACAATGCAATTAAACTCTTATTCAAGTTATATCAAAAATAGCAGTGGTGGTTCATGATATTTTCGCAGAATACATTTATTTAAAACAATTATTGTACAGATAAATATATTCGCGAAGATATTATTAACCTAAACATACAAACAAATAAATTTTACAATCAACTACTAGAACAAACAGAATTCACGCTCGATTAACAAAACGAAACAAGGAGAGCCGGGCTACACCATGTTTAAATTTGGCGCCCTCCCTCTCTCTTGGTAATTACCCACCAATTGCTGCCATTACAAACTGCTACATCCGACGCCACTAGAAACGGAACGGCAGTTTTTGGCTTAAAATTCACAAGACAGATGTATTTTATGATTGCTTGTACGCCAATTACTCGTAAGTGACCTTGCATGAAATAATATCTTCGCTGTCGACGGCACTTTTGGTACTTTTACAATTTAGACCAATTTGGCCTAATAAAAAATTTCAGCAATGCGTAATAGTAATCTTATGTAGGTACTTCAAATTTAGTAAATATGAGCAATAGCTTCAATAAAATTAGGTATTATACACTTGACATCAATTTGTCGGAAATAACGCAAAATTTACATAATTTAGTTAGCATTTCCTATCTTTTGATTAAGAACAAAAATATATTATATTATACTCTAGTTTAAAGCAGCTTTCTAAAGAGCTGATAAGACCTTAACTGAAATCCAACTATTTTTCAAATTTTTACCCAATTTTTTAAAATCGAAATTTAGAGACCTCATGATTGGATTCAAAAGATTATCGCCCTCTAACAAAATTTAATTTAAGTTATACTATGTTAAATTTTTATATTATAAATCAATTATTTCAATTAATTAAATGATAGTAATTCTGTAGTGGCGGTGCTACAATTCTTATGTTAAGTTAGCAGGTCATATTAAAAAAAATGAATTGAGCTCTATTATATTTTGTATTGCATAATTATATTGTCATAATCTGAAATTGACAACTACATGAAACGAGAAAACCTTTAGCTAAAACTTGAATTTTTAGATCGAAAACCTGCGTAAAATGGTTGGAATACTATTATCATACTGCTACTAACGCATGCGCAGATTCACTTTAAACTTATGATTTTTCGAGCGGAAGTAGTCCACTTTTGCCTTAAATCTGCCTTAAAAAAATGCCTTCTAAATCAAATCCTTTTGGTTTTCGAAATAAAACGCAAGATTTAAAGCAACAAAAGTTTTCAAAATTTTTTTAAAATTACATTAGAAATTTCGAAGGTTGTGTTAAACATTATAATTAAGTGTTATAATAAAAAAAATTATTAACTGCAGGTATAATTTTGGTCATCCACAGCCGTGGAGTGATGCGACCACTGGTTGAGTACAGAGCTGAAATTATTGGTTCAAATCGCGAACTATACAGAATTTCTTAGCTTGGCCTTCCAGTGGGCATCCACACGATATTGATTTATGTGAACTATCAAATATGGAGACTAATCCACCCCGCTAATCGAATTTGTAATTCCCAAAAAAGGAAAGCAATGTTCTACTTAAAACCTAAAAAGCTTAATGATTGAATGAATAATTTTGGTTATTTAAACTTTTCTTCATCTACTTTTGGCTAAGGTCAACCCTGTTTGCCTTAAACAGCCATGAAGTTGTTTTTTCTTGGCAGTGCCAGATCTTTAAGCATATAAATTGTTTAAGAGGTGCCTAGTAGAGATAGCATGAAACTATAACGCACTCTGTTGCACTCATGGCGCGAGATGGGCAAACCGAGATGGCAAAGTTTTTTCATAAACCATAAAAAATTTTCAATTTTTTTATGTTTTTTAGAATCTACATAGTTACCATTTGGCTGTAAAAAAAGATCAAGCTATTTTGTTAAATACTTTAAAAAAATTACAGCAATTTAGAAATCATCGATAAAAATGGTCTTTTCATCAGCATCAGCACACTGATTATTATTATGGATGAAATTATTAACCTCACGCTTGTATTAATGTTTTTAATAATATTTTTAGTCATCTGATGTATCTTATATTATCATGTTATTATGATTCCAAATTGACATCAAGAATAGTTCTTTAATTAATGATAGAACGTCCAATGGGCCTGCCGGCAGGACAGATTGTCCTGCCAGCAGGCCCTAAAATTTAAAGTATGTTTTAATTAGTATTTCTGTCTTTCAATCAGGATTAAAATACTACCATTGGAAAGATCTTGAAATTTTGCCTATATAATGTAAAAATTTCAATCTTGTAACTCTCAAAATGAATGAGTTATTTAAATTACAAACCATTTTCGTTGCTGTGTCAGTAATGCAGGGGCGTTCAGTGCGTTAGTTTCTTTTAAAGAGAGATTTACTTTTTAAATAAAATACAAATAGTAAAAAAGGAAATAATGATTCGAGTAAATTTGTTTTTGGAAGTTCTTATAAAAATGCGGTTTGTAAGGAAACGGTTAAAAAAATAAGTGACAACTTGGCTATTGTTTTGTGGGACATTGATTATTACGTTACGATTATGAATTAACTAGGTAATTATTGATAAAAATATAATACGACGCTTATGGAAATATGAAAGGTACTGCCAGAAGAAAAGAAAGGCCTGCTAGAAGGACTGGCTCGTTTAAATTTAAGTCCTTCCAGCAGGACAAATTTATATGTCCAACTGTCCTGCTGGAAGAACCTTCCAGCAGGACAATTGTCTGGACGTTCTATCATTAAGGGGACACTAAGATTTATTCGTAAGAAAAAAAGGCATGTTTTTGTGAATTTTTTGTGACGACACAGTTAAAATCTCTTTATTAAACCCAACAGCACATTAAAGTATGACATTTGAAGAATGTTGTATAAAATATTCACAAAGAAATATTAAAAAATACGGCAATGGCAGCAATTATTCGGACGTAGAAGTAAATAATTGCGGTGCCCCTCATAACTGCAAAACTACTGCACCGACCTTTTTGAAATTTTGAACACTATTTCTCTACATAGTTTACGAGGTAACGCTGGAGAGTTTTTCTTTAATTTGTTGATAATTTTTATTTTACAATAACAAATCAGCCGATTTTTGTCACGAAAAATCGCGTTTTTCCCTTCAAAGTGTTCCAAAAAAATGAAAAATTAAAATTTCGAAAAACCCTCCCAGCGTTACCTGGGAAAAACTATTATCTAACGAATGACCTTTGATTTCAAATAATCCAGCACCAAGTTATGAAGGGCACCGCAATTCTACTTTTTTCCGAGACACGTCCGAATAATTGCTGCCATTGCCGTATTTTTTAATATTTCTTCGTGAAAATTTTATACAACATTGTTCAAATATCATACTTTAATGTGCTATTGGTTTTAATCAAGAGATTTTAACTGTGTCGTCACAAGAAATTCACAAAAACATGCCTTCTTTCTTACGAATTGACCTTACCCTCCTCTTAACAATAATCATACAAAATATAAGAAGAAGATTGTATTGTCATGGTAACTACGCATGTGCGTAAAATTTTAAGACAAAGCATGCAAAAACAGGTCAAAATTGGATTACAAAATTTGTAGCAAACATCAGCAACCACATTGTGAAAGTAAATAAGAGCTTGTAAACAACCAAACTAGTAACAAATGAAAAAAGTATAAGTTATTATTTTTATAAAATCATTTTATTAGCAGTACATCTTATATTAGTTATTATAATCACAAAATTTGTTTTAAACAAGCAAAAAAATACTAATTGCTACACATAACATATTTTTTAATACGAAGTTGATATTTTCTAATTACTGACTCTTTTCTCTAATCCCACCCAGAAACCTTTCTCGGCATTCATGGAAACTTGAGATTTTACTAATTTTAACGGAATTTGGGTCTTCTCAACCACCACCAATTTAAATTTAGATAAAATGTAATAAAAAGCAGTTTTTATTTCTAACAGTGCAAAACGATTTCCTACGCAGTGACGTGGTCCTATCCCAAAAGGAGTATACGATCCGGGAGTAATATTGGGTTTATTATCGTCGCTAAATCTTTCAGGGTCAAAACGATCAGGATGTGAGAAATACTTAGGATCGTGATGTAATCCATAAAATGGAATAATAATAAAATCACCTTCTTTTAAATAAATTGGATTTTCGTTCTCGGTTGTGGCTTGCAGTGTGTAAGGTTTAGTACACACTCGATCACCCATTGGAACTGGTGGATGCTTCCTGAGCGCTTCTAAAAGTAAATTTTTTGATATTTAATAACTAGTAAACTTTACTTTCCATGTTTAAAAAATAACATTTCGTTTTTAATAAAAGAGAAAAATTTAATATTGTTGACCGATTTTTAATAAAAACAATTTTAAGAAAAATATAGGTACATCTGTGACAATGAAAATTATTGTTGATTTATAGCGTACAAAGCATTTACTGAGCAGCGATGTAATTCTTAGTACCAAATCTTTCAAAAACTTTTTTTTTATTATTTTTTAACAACTCGCACTGGTTAGAGTTGTACGGCATGCCTAGATTATTTCTTACTGATAAGTGATAAGGAATTTTTCATTAATTTTTGAATATTTTGTACCTGCTGTATACGGCTATAACTTATTATAAACTTGTAAAGGGTAGTTCACACTACATGATTTATCATATGACTTAGTCATAAGAAAAGTCATGGCTAAAATCATACCTTCACAACAGCCAATCATAAAAGCCATAACTTCTATAATATCAAAAATCATATAGTGTGAACGTAAAGAAAATCTCTCATATGAGAAGTCATGTGACAAGTCATATGATAAATCATGTAGTGTGAACTACCCTTAAAACAAAATAGCTGCAATTCGGATCAATAATTTAATTTACCTGATACAACCATATCCAAATATTTCATTTTCATTAAGTTCTCGTAACTTGGATCTTTTCCGAAATTTATAGTATTTTCTTCTATTTCTTCATACAACCTTTCTTGAATGTCTGGATTAATAGCAAGTTCATATGCTATGAAACTCATACTATTAGAAACAACCTCAAATCCAGCAAAGAAAAATATAAATGCTTGCGACATGATATCTTCATCGGTAATCTGGATTTTTCTATCTTTATTTTCTTTATCTTTAATAACGGCGTATATTTCGTTTTCTTCCTCAATTATTTCTTCATATTTGCCAGTTTTTTTCCTTGCTTCTAAAAGTAATTGAATCATATCTGACCTGACGATTCCATGTTCTTCTCGAGCTTGTATATTTCTCGTAATTAGGCTTTCAAAAAAATTCACCAATTTTAAATTAAAAACATTGATTCCTAACCTCTACAAATAGTTAACATTTTTAGTAACAGAACAAATTCGAGGCTGTAATACACTTACATTTGCTATCAATGGAAAAGTCGCAATAAACGCAAACTTCAGATTTGTAAAAAAACCTGTAAAATTAGCAATTCCTTTTGCCATAACAAGAAAATCGTTACTTGGATTTTCAAAAGAATTATTGGCAATTCCAAAAGCTGATGTAGCAATTACGTCATTGGTAAGTTTATGAAACATTCCTTTCATTTCTACTGATATTACACGATCATCCATTTCATCAAAATGATTTACAAGTTGTTTGGCGCAGTCTCTCATAAGATGATAAATTGTTTTTAGTTTATTAGAAGTAAATGAAGGGCTTAGGATCATCCTCATGTTTTTCCATTTTTGGCCTGAAAAATACCACGTTTAGTTTTCATATTAAGAATTCTCCGGTATGAAACAACCTTTCAAAAAGAGTATATTTCTAACCATGATGTTATCGTTAGTTTCCGTAAATACGCTAAAATGGTCAGTAAAATGTTCAAAATCTTTTATCGTGATTTGTTTTATAAGCTCTGGATCACGCAAAAATAAAGCTGGCCGTCCAAACATGTACGTACCAATATATCTAAAACAGAAGGGATTTACTCTTTGAATTGGAATTTTGCCAAAAAAAAAATCAGTAATGTGGTGTAGTAGACTAATCAAAATTTTTGCATATGAATACTCTAACAATATTAGGTATTAAAAAGAAACTGCTAAAAAAACAAAACACCTGTAAGCTTTTTTTGTGCAGTTTCAAGATCAAAATGGCCGCCAAGATCAAAGAATGGCACTTTTGCTGATAACGTGATAAATCTGGACCTTAAAAACGGTAACGAGGCCCTGGTTAGTCTTAAATATTACTTTTTGTTTAAATAATAAATATTTCTTGATGTAATCAATAAATTTAGATTCATTTTGAATCATTTTGAACTTGGACAGCAGCAATTAGCATTTTAGCTGTTTATCCGATTAATTACCTTTTATCGGGAAAATTGTAATATAACTTTTGAATTAAGTCTAAGAATGTTCTACATGGAATAAACGTGAGTAAAATTTCCAAATATACAGTAATTAAACTATATTGTGCTACTCCCAAACGTTTCCAATGTTGAAAAGGTTTTACCATGTAAAAATACAAAAGTATTATCAAGATTCCAATTCCAATTAACCAGAACATCTTTATTGTTTTCTTTACTAAAATATTTGAAAACAATTAATTTTACCGATTTTTAAACCGAGGTTAAATGTTTTAAACCAGGCATAGGTTCAGAATGAATTTTGAAAACTTACGTTATTATTGGATGATTTCAAACTTATTTAAAGTTTGCAATAATTATTATAATATATTCACTTGTATTTACGTTCTAACAACAAATTAAAAATAAAAATTAAATGAATTAATTGTTCATTTATATGTAAAATGGTCGCAGTACTTCCAACTACAACCAAAATACTGATAATAATTTACGTCAATTTGTTATTTTTATTTTTTCTACAAGTATCACTTTTTAAGTAATAATTATCAACTAAGATTATTGTATTTATAATCTAATAAATTTAAGTTTACATTTTTGTAAAGATAAGATATCAAAATATTGTTTTCTCAATTATGTTTTTATTTTCATGTAAATTCATTTTATTATTGATTATAAAGAAAAATAAAATTTAATTTCTAATAGACTTTTAAGATTTTCGACCTATGTACCTGCGGTTATTGGTCTCTTATATTTAAACCCAGTGATATTTAAATGCATAGAGAAACATTTTTTACAATTTAATGTTCTGTTTGTTTAATGTTTTTGTTTAATGTTTGTAATGTTAATATATTTAATAAAAATATAAAATATTCTTTTCTCAATTATGGTTTCATTTTATTGCGCCTTTGTTATAAGTTACAATAAGATCAAATGTCCAAGAAGGAGAATTTATAGATTTTCAACCTATGTAAACAAAAACAAGTGAAAGCTGACTAACAACAATTGCGTAGTTAATGTGGAGAGCGGACGTTCAAATGATGTCATTAAAGTGACGATGTAAATGTCTTTCTGCTCATTGCGCCATCACTGCATTCACTAGCTGGGTTTGGTCTACCTACGATTATTGAGCCTTTTTTATTTTTTCCCCGGTAAAGTTGCCTAAAAAATTTTACCTTTGCTAATAAAAAGTAAAGAGTTCAAAAGTGGACGGACGGATAACGGTTGAAGAAGAGAAGGTAATAAAATATTGACTTAAAATCTACACCAAGTAGAAACCTGTCAAAATCTGTACTTGAATAGAAAAACCTGTAACGGTCGGTAAGGAATATTGTAAATGACTGCCAAAGAAGTGAAGGGCTTTGTAATCTTTTTACTCACACTTGCTTATAGAAGCCAAAAGTTAATAATTCTATTGTTAAGATTTTCATAATCAAGAAAAGATGAAAACACTTTTTTCATTATCAGGAATTTACCCCTCCTACCCACCGCTGCTTAGCCGGCCACTAAAGTGGCATTGAAATAGAGATTGTTATCTTGTGTTGTTATTTAGTTTGAAGTAAGGAAAAATAAATCGAATTGGCGCTATTTCTTACTACACTCATACCCACGATTTATCTAATAACAGTTGATATGATAAAATCCAATGATTCTATTTTTAAAAAAAGTGGTGGTAAAAGTTTTCATAGCAAGTAGCCAGGTTTTTAAATTTTACAAATAATATGGAAATTCATTACTGGGAATAATTTTCACTTTAAAAAGCAGTAAAAGAAATAATCAACAATAAAAACTTAAATTTCATACACCTACATAATGGTATTAATAATTATATAATTGGATAAAATGAATAGATTAAGTTCAACACTTTTACGGCATTTTACAAGTTAATAAAATCCAAAAAAATACCTTTTTTGTGTATTTAAATGAGGCTGTTGTTTAATCCATTTTTGCATATAATATTTTATTCTTCTTCAACTTTTTCGGGAACTTTGTGGAACTTTGTTTTCTCAAGTTATTTTTTGCAATTCTTTAAACAACGATGCTTTGTTAGCCACAAAAATTGCCGTTACAGTTAATTGTATTTTTATTATACCTGTTTTAATTCAAAATACAATAAAATATGTTCTGTCCTTTATTGAAATTTATTTTTGACAGAGTAGTTTTACATCGTAATAAATTTAATTATTATATCTCTAAGTTTCCAACAAAATTAAAGCATTTTATGTTTCTAAGTAGGTAGTTTTAGAAAGCTGTGGCAAAATTTTCTTGACTACAATAAAAAGGATAATCACCTTATTCGAATATTCACGACGAAATTTGAAGTTAAGAATTTCATGATGATCATGTAAGGTACAGAAGAGGCTGAGATGATAATAAGTTTTTTTGCCACAATCCCTGAAAAGGAAATCTTGCCAAAAAAATATTTTTAACTCAAAATATAACGATAAAACCACTTCAGGTACCTTTAAATAAAAATTTAGCTCACACTGAAGTTTCAAATAAATTAATATCATTCGAATGTTTTAAAACTTTATTTATATCAATATTACATAAACATTAATATTACATAACATTAAGTTAGGACCTTATACTGATTACATTAATAGCAAAAATTTTGAGATCCTACGTGTAGTTTTCTAGATTTTGTCTTGTATAGAAAAACACAAATTTACATAAAAAACAACATTTATTACATTATTATGTATTGTCGTGTTCTGACGAACAACTCTTTAAGGTCCGTGCCCAGTTTATCGGAATTTGCAATAGGAGACTCTCCCAGGGAGCGAGTTCAATAGAGATTTCAAAATTTCCACAATCAAATAAAACAAAATTATGCAGGGCTTCAACAAAAATTTACTTAAACGAATGTCGGAACTAGTTAATGTCTTGATTACAAATAAAAACAAAATTTTTGTAATTAAATCAAATTCAACAATAGAATAAACCAGATATTGACGTGATCTATTCACAAGTTCACACATTTACTATTTTAAATTTATTACTATAACTTGTAAATAAATCGTCTGTTGTAATTATTAAACAATCTAAAAATAAAATAATTGTGCACATAATAAATTAAAATTGTTTGATTTAAATGTTCACGCCGACCTGTAATTGAACGCGTAATTTACAGCTGAACGCAGCCATCGGTAGCAACAGTAGTTTGTGATGAACGTACACTACACGAGCTAATCAAAATCATCATAATAAAGATATTTGCAACAACGAACGAAATTAATCCAATAATTAATTAGTTGTAACAGTTCATTAATATTGGTGTAAATGTGAAGTTAATTTGTTATAAACAAAGATTCCATGTTTGAAAAAGTGTGTCTCGTGTATAACCTCGAATTCTTCAAACTCATAATTTTCAAATTCCAGATAAATAATGTTAAAATAACGCAAAATAAAGGAATTTAAATTCTAATTACCCTATGATGACTTCAAATAATTTTATTATAAGAGAATAAATCGTGATGAGATTTCACAAAATGTACGGCCATCATTCCAGTTTATCAGGTAAATTTTCCAAATTTTACATTGCATAAACCAATCTTCCACAAATTATAATTTTCATCATGCTGACACTTCATTAATATTACTTGCAATCATAATTCACAAATTATTTTCAAAATCGTTACGTTTTCAAAAATTATCGAAAAATTTTTATATTCTCCTCGAGTTCACAACTTTATTCTCTTGCTTCTCAGTCAGCAATCCCTTCTCGCACAAAAATCTCTCACTTCCTGTCCTTTCCAGGTTTTTGGAAATCTTGTCTCATGCCAATTGGTCATTTCAGCCAGCCAAATTTGAAAAATTTTCAAAATAAATTAAATGTAACCAATTTAATTCAAATTTGAATTGCTTCCAACACCATCTAGTTCAATTAGCACAAAACACGAAATTACAGGTCTTTTCGTACGCACTCACTTTCGTTTTAAAAAGGTAATTAAAGTAACAATACAAAAAAAATTTTAATTAAATAAAACGTAGTCGCATCTGGTTAATTTAAATTCTTTCAGGTTCCGGAACAATACTTCACCTATAAAAATCTCGTTTTCAGCATACCAAACAATAGATACAATAACTGAATACAACTCAACCGCAATTCGTCCAAGTAAATATTAAATTACTCAAATTTAAGAAAATATCAAAGTTAACTTTTAAATGTGGAAATTTTTAAATTGGTAATTACCACGGGTCACTACAGTATATAAAATCTTTCTTTTTCTCGACTTTTGTGAATGAGGTGTAGTGGGACTAAAACATTGCATCCCCCAGCAATAATCAGCCATCATAATGTTGATCCCATCGGCCTTGGTACCTTTCTTCCATAATTTTTAAGTCTTGGTGAAACCGCTCTCCTTGTTCTTTGCTGTAGGATCCAAGATTGTCTGGGAATTGGTCAAGTTTTGCTTTAGATCAACACAAATACTCCATTGATGTTTGTTTACAAGGACGTGTCCATAGGTGGAGGTGGGGGGGGAACCTGTAAACGGTATTCCTTTAAAATCGCTGGCGCTACTCACTTTCTTCAAATGATGGTTCACGAATAGAAGAAACTGTTGAAACAAATACTTTCTCTGAATGTGGCAAGAGTCTTCTAGCCAAATCTAAATCTGAATAAATCATTTTTTTAACATTAACATCGCGTAAATTAACACAGCAAAAGCAACAGTTATCAAAATGATTTTTAATTCTTTCCATTGCATGGGCACTCTAAACCTCATACGACTTCTCCATTGATCCACTGTCTCAAGTGTTCACAACACATTTTACAAACAATTTGGGGTATCCACGGCTTGTATTCATCCACTATTTCCGACTTAAAATAAGAAAAATAATTACTTTTTATAAAATCTGTTATAGGTTTTCTGAACTTTATAACTGTGTATTCACCACAAATGTAACAAAACACATTTGGATCATTGAGACAACTTCTTCGCGACGAAGACATGATATAAAATCATTTTATTTTTAGAAATATATCGATAAGAAAGCAAATTGTGCAAACGTAAGTACTGATTATAGCCAATATTTAAAACTGAGGGTAGATCCAAAATGACACGTAGGGAAAAAAATAAAAAATATTTTTAGTGTTGCCAATGCACCCCTAACACAAAACAACTAATAATATCTCGGCACCAAAATTTTTTTTTGATTTTGTTGACCTGTGTTATAGGTGGTATATTGAAGCAATTCATTCGTAATAAAGAAATAATTACTTCATCGAATACTGATCTACTGATAATACTGAATCAAATCTGGTCTAACAATTTCTTGTTTTTCTCGAATTTGAATATTTTGCTTAATTAAGTTTTCAAAATAATTTGTCAATTTTTCTTTGAGAAATGTAAGTCCTAAAATCTAAAAGCAGCTATAAGTTTTAATTCGATCTATTTTAAACACTTACATTTCCTATCGTTGGGAAAGTCATAAGGAACATTAAGTAGATATTCCTCAAAATACTACCAAAATTAGTAAATTCCTTTGCTTCTTTTTCTTCTTCACTTCATGGCTTAGGCTTTATTAGCCTGTTCCGTCTTCATACTTTTTTCCATTTTCGTCGCGGGCGGCCAACATTTCTTTTTCCATATGGTTTGTATTCCAGAATTTGTTTTGGTATTCTTTCTTCATTCATTCTATTGACATGTTCTTTTCATTTACCCCTATATTCCTGGATTTTTTCATTGATGTCATAGATGTTTAGATCTCTCTTTATGTCGGTATTCTTAATTTGATCTCGTAGTGTACATCCTTTTACTCTTCGTAAGAATTTCATTTCGGTGGCTTGTATTTTAGATTTATCTTTTTCCAGAGGAACCCAAGACTCGCATCCATATGTAAGAACCGGAGTTGCCATTGTCTTATAAAACTTCAGAATCGTGTCTTTTTTGGTCTTGTTTCTCAGGGTTCTATTGATTGTTCCCCAGATATATTGGTATTTATGTAATTTTTCATTTATATCATTGTCATAATTATAGCTTGTATCGCACCCGAGATATTTGAAATGTGACACTTGTTCAATTGGTTTCTCGTTGAATTCAATTTTGGTTCTCACATGGTACGCTCCTGAAAACGCCATAACTTTTGTTTTATTCGTTGAAATTTTCATTTTGTATTTCTTACACACTACACAGTATATGTAATTGGTAGAGTGATCTTTGTTAGTCGTCTTCACTTTCCTGGATAATAAATAGCCTGGTCGTCTGCAAATAAAAGTGTATTGATGTATGTATTATCGTGTTCTGTTGAACAACTCTTTAAGGTCCGTGCTCAATTTGTCGGAGTTTGCAATATAAGACTCTCCCAAGTAGTGAGTTCAATTGAGATTTCAAAATTTACATAACTAAATAAAACAAAGTTATGCAGGGCATGAATAGCAATTTAATCAGACAAACATGTAATTAAATGTAAATTGATTAAACAAATGAAACGTAATTTAATTGTTAAATCTCATTCAACACAGTGGAGAAACAAAAAATTATGCATAATTGTCCTACAAATTTACACATTTAACTGTCAAATAATTTCTACAACTTGTAAGACAATTAAAACGTTTAATAAAAATTTTATAAATCTGAAATAAAGTTGTACACAAATAAATAAATTGTTTTCATTTTTTAAATCTGGCGCCAAATAAATCAGTTCAAATTTTATGGTGTAACAAATTTTTGCATTTGTTACGTAGTCTTACTTTTCATTTCATTTCACGATATTCCTCGATCCAATCCTGCATTTTTATTTTCATTTATAATGCTTGCATTATAAATTGAACGCAGGGATTTTTGTTGCAAAGGTTGGTAGGTTGAACTTTTAGTTCCCCGAGAGCGACTCGGAAGCAAGCAGCTTGTTTTTTTGTGGTCAACAATTTTCAGTGCCGATATTATTGAATTGGACGAATATTAAGTATTCAGAAGTCATAGTTATCGTGTCAAGTTTTTGTGTGACCTGTTGTCCATCTGTCGCTCGGCTACTGTGTGTTTTGACAACACATGTCTAAACATCTGGGGGACTGTTTTCTAGCTGCGCAAATTACTACGCTGTTCTTGATCCAAAGCGCATACTGACGATCATTTCCGATCTCCCACGAAGGGCTACGTTTCGGTGTTGTGTTTTGGAAATCAAAACAATTGTCCATTTTGTTCTTCGTTGGAAGATAGATCTTTTGGAAATCTTTTCATCATCTGTAAGAACGTCGTCTCTCACTGGTCCAGCTACGTCAACATCAGCAAGCAGAGTTAGTCATTCGCGAGTGTCTGGTCAGTCGTTGCCTGCTGATTATTGACAAGAGCTCCAGCATTTTCACCTGCAAAGCCATACACGTCCCACTCGTTTGGAAAAAGGGCCTGTCAACTAAAATTTTGTACACTTACCAAGCGCTTACGTAAGTAATTTTTATTTTTCCATTTTGGGTGACCGATGTGTATTTATTTTGGCTTTTTGTGTTCATTGTGGGGTAATCCTTAGTGGTTACTGTTTTTTTGGTACTTGTCAATTTGAAGTGGGTACGCTTTTGATTGTGAACCGTAAAATTCAGTTTACACTGTGTGCATTGTTTTGCACAGTTAGACATTGCAATTCTTGGAACTGTGAACATCCTTTTCAAATATTCATTGTTATTAAAAGCCTTTTATTACCTCTTGGGTTTTATTAGAGTTTACCCCAAACTACCCTTATTTTCAGGATTCACGACCTGGCCTACGCAATCATAAAGAGCTGGTCTATAACATCGTGGCAAACAAACTGGAGAGGTTCTCTCCGGATTGCAGCAGACTCTGTTCTCTTTTCTGGTCAACCCTCTCATTAGGGGTTGAGATTCAGAGGGCAGTTTTTTGTTTCAATGGTAGCAGTAACCCTACTAGTAGCACTAATAGTAAATGTGCAGCACACATCTAATACGTCGCAAATTAAACACTTCCGTAAATTAATCTTTTTAATCGAATAAATTAAAATAGTGATTATAAAAGTTTCATCAGTGATTTTAATTAGCAAAGTGCAACGAATTGTTCATTAAATACAAACTGGGATCCAATTTTCATAACATAAAATGTGGTTAACCTCAAAATTTTTAAACGCATCATGACGAAAATGCTGATCACAATTATTTAAATAACGTAAAATAAAAGAATTTGGATGCTATTTACCAATAAGATGACCTCAAAAATTCATAATTAAATCGGACAACTTTTCATATCCATGATTTCACATGCCTTCATAATTCACCAGTAACCCATAACACAATCAGGTTCAAGGTAACTAACGCGGGTCCGAAAATACAAATTTTACGATTGAAATCTCGATGAATTCTGAAAGAGTATATATTAAATAAGAGAATTAGCTATGACGGAATGCCTTAAATGCACCTGTTTTTTCAAAAATCGAATTTAAAAACTTCGATTTTCACAGTAAATTTTAAAGCAAAGTCGATCGGGATTGGTGAATCAATTCATTCAGTTCATTCTCCTGACAGTACGTGTACTTTTAACTGGTCTTAGCTTTGCGCAGAGTGGGAGCGACACTTGCATTGCGATGCAGTAACAGTGCACTCCGAACGAAAATCATGGTTTTCAACCCTAAATGTGAAATGTACCATAATTTTTCCTTGCACAACCACCTTTCCGAATAGTACATGTGCTGGAAAAATGGCTTAAAGCGCCCGATCGCAGCGAGGGGTGCTTTAAGTCGATTTTTCTTTGCACAACTACTCTGCGTTAAAAATTCACTCTCACGAGTTTCACCCCTCAAAGATCCACCTTTTCCTTAACTCACGGGCCTAGGGATATTTTTAAATTAGTTGCCATTTTGATCAAAACCACCCTCGCAAGAGTCGGATCCACGCGAAAAAGTAACTACCGTTCGCTAAATTTAAGTAACCTTTTTCTAAAGTAATTTTTAAATAATTTTAAATTTTTAAATTAAAATTTTTAATTAATAAAAAAGGAGAACGCATTCCTACCATAGCGTAACAGGTAACATTTCATGGCATCTGCGGAGCAGATGCGGGCGCAGCCCGCTTATCTCCTTCATCTAGTATATGAAACTAGCGTTTGGGAATTTTTTAACAAGGATTTCAAACCCGAGGCCATAGCGTAAGAGTTACTGACAAATTAGTGAAGTGCAACACTACTATGCATTACTCCACGCGTACCGACAACAGAATGCCTGGCTTACCGTGATTAACCAATCACGAGCGATTTATCCTTCGAAAATCAAGCTTTTTTAAATTCGATTTTTGAAAAAACAGGTGCATTTAAGGCATTCTGTCATAGCTAATTCTCTTATTTAATATATACTCTTTCAGAAAAGTTCGAGGTTTCAATCGTAAAATTTGTATTTTCGGACCCGTCTTAGTTACCTCTCCCCCACAATCACTATCGCACTTACAATTATTTTCTAGTTGCTTAATATTATTGCAAACCATTTTCAAATTATTAAATTTGCCAAACATGCAAATTTTTACTACGAGGTGGTTGAGTATTCGACTTCATACATCGCTCGTCTATCAGCAACTCTCTTTCTTATCTACCAAATTTTCACTTCCTCTTATTTCAGGTTTTTGGAAATTCGTGTCAAACACCCATTGGTCAACTTCGCCAGCCAAATTTGAAAAATTCATTGACTAATTAAACATTTTGAATTCTCCACACTACCATTTAATTAAAACACCATCTTGCGTTTCTAAAGTGTACCAACGATAACAGTTTGCTACCTCCGCACTACACTCCACTTTCAAAATTTGGTATGAAAACAAATCTCAAAAAGAAATTTTAATGACTAAAATTAAACGCTTTTCCATTTCTGATTAATTTAACTCATTTAGGTTTTAGGACAATATCCCACCTATGAAAATTACGTTCCTGCATGTCACCACTTCGACACAATAAATGAAAACTAATAATTTTATTCGTCCGAGTAAATCAAAATAAAACTCAAAAACAAGAAAATATTAAATTGAACTTATAATTGAGGAAATTCTCAAATTGGTAATTACCACGGGTCACTACAGTATGTTGGTTAATTTTTATTCCCGGCTTTGCTCTTTTCTTCCATTTCTTCAAAATGTCGTCGATGTATAATATATTGACGTGAATAGGGGTAATTACAAATATTAAAGTTTCCACAATTAAAATTTCATTTTAGTCAAAATTTTCGTTTTATAAAGTTTTCTTTTAATTTAATTGGACGAATGATTTTATTTTAATTATAAATTTATATAATATTATTAATAATAAAAATTAGAAATTTGATTATGAATACAAATTTTGTAAAATTAAATTATTGTTTCATCCCTTGTAATTTTGTTTCATTTTTGATTGTGGATAATTTTAAGAAAACCCCTGAATTCGCAAACTAAGAGAGATTTGTGCTCCCGAGTTAACTGACTAGCTGGACCTTAAGGAGCCGTTGTTCAACAGAACACGACAATATTTAACAGAGATGGCGATAGGCAACATCCCTGTTTGAGGCCCTTGTTGGTTTGCATTGGTTCTGTTTCGTGAGTGTTCATCTTTATTGTGATGTTTGTATCTTTGTATAAGCTTTTGATAGTTTCTATTAGGTGTTTGAGGTATCCTTTTTTCTTCATTATATTCCATAGTTTGCGTCTGCTAACTCTGTCGAATGCTTTGTCAAAATCTACAAATCCTATATGGGTCTCGAGATTGAATTATCTACACTTTTCAATAATTTGTTTTTTGGTGATCTACCCTTCCTGAATCCATTTTGTTCCTCTAATGGGATTGCTTCAGATATAACTTTTAATCTTTTGTTGATGATTTTTGAGTAGATCTTATAAACTGAGTTTAATAGACTAATGCCTCTATAGTTTTTGCAATCACTACGGTTTCCTTTTTTGAAGAGGGATATCACCTGCGCCTTCTGCCACGTCTTGGGAATTTCTAATCTTTGCCAGCATTCATTTATTAAATGTAATAGTCTTAGATATAAGAATGTGTCAGCGTACTTTATGAGTTCTATTGCTATTCCGTCTTCACCTGTTGTTTTTCTGTTTTTCATAATTTATAACAGTGTGGTCTAAGTAGTGCAACTTGATAAACATATCACAATTTTTTAGACAAACCAAAAGTGTATCGACACTTTTGGAACTAAAATATTAAAAGTTGACACAATGTAAATTATACTAAATGTATAATTTTATTCACAAACGTTTTCGCTATACCATAGCATCGTCAGGTGACTAAACAGAAAGTGTGAAAAGAATTTTTGGTTAAACATACCCGTAAAGGGGCGTGGAAAAGTAAGATTTTTGGGGAATTTTGGATTAGATTTTTAAAATGTAGGGGTTATTTAAAGGTTAATGTTGGGTTTAGACGGGAGTAAAGAATTAAGTAAAATGTTAGTTAAAGGAGGGGGGCTTGTTAGATTTGTTGGGGGGGGGGGGGCAATATTGAAGATATTTAACAATGGCGAATTGTTCAGATCAAATTGACTATTAAGTAAGGTAGATTGGTATTTAAGTCTATTAATTTCCATAGCTTCCAAGAACTAATTTTTTACTTTTTGACTCGACGTGTAAAATTTTTTCACCAAGTTGCTTATGATTATTTTCCGTAAAATGTTTCGTAAAGGTGGATTTTACGTCATTTAAACGATAAGATCTAGAATGTTCTTTGAAACGCGTTTGAAAAGTTTTGCCCGTTTGTCCAATATATTTTTTTGAACATTCACAAGTGAGTTCGTATACTCCAGATTTTGATAAAGTGTCCGATTTAGATTTGGCGTTATTAATGAATTTGCTAATTTTATTGTCCGTTTTGAAAGCGATGTTAAAATTATGTTTTTTTAAATATTCGACTATATTTTTTGAAGATTTTCCGAGATAGGTGATTAGTTCAAATTTTGTTTCGGTTTTTTTATAATTGTAAGGATAGATGGAATTAAGCATATTCTTTTTTAGTATTTGATTTAATAAATTGTATATTAATTTTGTTTCGTAACCGTTGGAGACCACGATGAACTTTATTCTGTCTAGTTCTTTTTGAAAATTAACTGGAATAAGGGGGGCTCTGGTGAGGCGGTTAATAAAAGCTCGGAAAGAAGCCATTTTTTGAGCGAATGGGTGCTCAGAGCTGTTATGAATAACAACACCGGCTTCAGTAGGCTTGTGATAAATATTAAATGCGTGACCGTTGTTTTCTTTAAAAATTGAAATATCTAGATAATAATTAATACTGTTGTTGGTTTCCATTTCTTTAGTAAATTTTATATTCGGGTGAAGATTATTAATAAAGTTGAACAAATGATCCAATTGTCTATCTGAACTTTTAAAACAAATTAAAATATCATCTACATATCTATACCAGTAATTAATGGACTTTTTGAATTGAGAATTGAGAATTTTTGTTTCTATGTCATTCATGAAGATATTCGCGAGTAAACATGATAAAGGGTTGCCCATGGGTAAGCCATCTTTTTGCAGAAAAAATTTATTGTTGAATTTGAAGTAGTTTTGATTTAAACAAATAGTTAACGCGTTGAGAATTTCTTGAGCTATTACCGGGTTTGTTCTGTTATTTTCTAATTTATTTTTAATTATTTTTATGGTGTCACCTATAGGAACACTAGGAAAAAGATTTTTGACATCAAATGATACAAGTTTGTGAGAGTGATTTAATTTTTTATTTTTTAATTGATCTTCTAAATCTAAGGAATTTTTGACTGTGAATATTCACAGTCAAGTAATTTTTTAGATAAGTAATTCCTTAAATTTAGTAGATCAATTAAAAAATTAAATCACTCTCACAAACTTGTATCATTTGATGTCAAAAATCTTTCGTTTTTGACCCTATGATTATTATTACATTCATCTTGCGAGTATTCAAGGGTTGTTTCTGTTTCGTCAAACCATAAGTCTCTGTAGTGTTCTATCCATTGCTTTTCTTCTATAACATTCATCTGTGCTGTACCTTTTTCAGTTCTATTTAAGTGTTTCAAGACTTTGTAAGCCATAGTCTGTCTTCCATGAATGTCATTCTCTATGACACTAATAAATCTCTCCCAAGATTCTTAATGTGCTTGTCGTGTTATTCCTTTGCCATAACGTAAAAATCGTTATTTGGATTTTCAAAAAAATTAAACGATATTCCAAAAACTGATGTAGCAATTACGTCATTAGAGTAAGTTTAGAAAACATTCCTTTCACTTCAACTGATGTTACTCTAATGATTTAAGAGTTGTTTTTACGGTATCTCATATTAGGTGAAAAATTGTTTTTAATTTGCTAGAGGTAAATGAAGAACTTAAGATCATCCTCATGCTTTTCCATTCTTGGCCTAATAATGTCACGTTAAATTTTCATAACTATTAAGAGTATCTTCTAATGTATAAAAACCTTTCATAGCCATTATAGGCCAGTCGAAATAGTATCAAAACAGGGGTGTACCTTGCAAGCGGTGGTGTATAAGATTTTATTTTTTGAACTTGTATACCGAGTGAGACGGTCATTTGCCTTGCAAGTAACGCGATCAACTGCGAATGCAAGGTACCGGGTTCAAATCCGGAGAAGGGCAACTTTCTTATGACTGGTCTCCGTGCTTTGGAAGGCACGTTAAGCCGGTGGTCCTCCTGGGTTAATGAATTGCCATCATTAACATAAAAACCAGGGTTACAGGCTCGTCTGGAGACAAGTCTAGCACACTACCTCTCAGACGTTAAGCAATTTATATGCTCAAGGATGCCAAGAAAACAACGCAGTGGCTGTTTAAGGCAAACAGAGTTGACCCTAGCCAAAAGTAGAAGAAGAAGAAGAAGTATACCGGGTGCTGAATGAGTTAGCCGAACATAGGATATTAACGTGTAAAAACTTATTTTTGCAAATTCCTGCTTCCCTAATTATTTTAGAGAAAAATTGAAAGACACAATTATAATGTAGAAATATAAACTACGCATGATAAGAGCATTAGGTTTTATCTAACTTTTACTTAAAAGGTCACAAAACTCTTTTAAAATTGTTAAAATTTTTATTTATCAGATTGGCCGTGTAAGTTTTCAAGGTAATTATTTTTGATAAGTAATAACAAATTTGGCAAAGTTGTACGTATTAATAGTCGTAATAACAATCAATTGCACGTTGTTTACCGTTTTGCATTTTATTAAATTTTAATTTTATAAAATTATTATTTTCTGGGTTTTTACCCAGAAAGACCAATACCTTCTCTTTCCACAATTCAAAATGTAATTAATAATCAAAATCAATATGGATCGGTATTTAAGCCATCATGCAAAACCTGCAGAAATAAAATATTAAATTTAGAAGAAATCAATATTTTGAATTGTCGAAAGAAAAGGTATTGGTCTTTCTGGGTATAAACCAGCAAAAAGATCTCGTATACCATACGTATACTGTTTCCAGAGTAGTATGTATAGTTTTAAAAATTGATTTTTTTCACTAATTGTGTACTTTGCTTCCATTTTATGAAATTAAAATTTAATAATGGCTTAAATACAGATCCATATTGATTTTGATTATTAATTACATTTTGAATTGTCGAAACAGAAGGTCTTTCTGGGTATAAACCGAGAAAATAATAATTTTATGAAATTAAAATTTAATAAAATGCAAAACTGTAAACAACGTGCAATTGATTGTTATTACTTATCAAAAATAATTACCTTAGAAACCTACATGGCCAATCTGATAAATAAAAATTTTAACAATTTTAAAAGAGTTTTTTGACCTTTTAAGTAAAAGTTAGATAAAATCTAATGCTCTTTTCATGCGTAGTTTATATTTCTACATTGTATTTGTGTCTTTCAATTTTTTTCTAAAATAATTAGGGAAGCAGGAATTTGCAAAAATAAGTTTTTACACGTTAATATCCTATGTTCGGCTAACTCATTCAGCACCCGGTATATGGGTTCCAACAAGTAAAAAACAAAAATGCTAACACGGGAGACCTCGGGAGAACTTATGGCCTCCAAAAAACCTCCAAATTTTATAACTTTTTTAGCTTTTTTGCTTATAACTCCTAAACACTGCATCCTAGTAAAAAAGTTAAAATATAACAAATTAAAGAGAATTAAATTCTGCGTTGAATGTGTAGAGCCACTTAATAATTTGGTCAAGTAATATAGTCAAAAATCACGGTCAAAAAACGACAATTTTTTTCAACTTTGTCAAAAATTAAGATGTAGTTCTATATCGTCGACTTACTGCTAAAACAAGCTAACTCCAAAATGATAGTTCTGAGATAAAATGACTTTAATGTTTGATTGCACTGCAAACACAAAGGAGCTAGTAAAATTAAACTTGTTAATACTCCTTTAAAATTGAACTTACAATTACCTACTTTTGCCAGAATATAATTTGGTCTTATTTTAATGCAACCACGATTCTAACTCATTTTGGTCAAAAGTGGAGTTATCTGGTTTTGGCAGTAAGCCGACGATATATAAGTCTGCAGCTTTGTAATGAGTACATTAAGAAAAAAATTTTAAAAATAAAAGTTGTAGTGCGTGAAATTTTGTATCTACTGAATACCAACGTTTTTAAATTTGGTATATACTACACGTTTACAAATTGGCAGTCTCCCGATGTCCGGCAATTGGCATATTAGATTTAATACATTATATAAATCCATTACCTATGTATGATTTTTAATGTCACTCTCAAAGGGAGAGACAAAGTTAAAACCTTGGCATCTGCTGTAAGTTGTCTACTGATCTTCTGACACTGTTTCAAAGATACCTTTGTGCCTCATAAAGCAATCAGAGGAAAACTTAAAATATTTTTTCACTTACGAACTTGCCCTTCACCCAATGCCACTCTTTGCAGAAAAAGCTATGCGGAAAGAAACCAAGTCGTTTATATGCGGGGCATTTACCTCACTTCCCTCTAATGCTTTAGAAGAGCGATCTGTTTCATAAAGTCGTTTGGTCTCGCATTGCCTCCTTTGCAACAATCGCAAAAAGGTTCTACTCTTTTTTAAAGAAATACTATGTTTGGGATTAAATTCATGTTCATGGGTAAATTCATCGGTAGACAGTAGACAATTATTAAATTTTTAACGCAATTTACGAGAATTTTTGTTATTATTTTCAACACATTAGTAGCCATGCGCCAAGAATGCACACGGCATAGTTTTGTATGTGAAACGAATGACCTGCGATTGCGGTCTTTTTTGCATTTAATAAAAACGGTAGCCTATTAAATGTGCGTCACAATCAAAGTTTTTTAATATAGTGTGTAGTACTGATGAAGACAAAACGAGCCAGAAACACAGTTTTTGGTTGATGGATTTTAGGACGTCGAAAAATCGGTAAGGCTGTGTGCCACTCTATCTTTGATTGTGTTAATTATTTTTCAATTATTAGCTATTCAATGTGAAGGTAAGTAAAAGCTTGTAAATTTATAAATAACAAAACTGGTAAACAATATAAAAAATATTTTTATATAATTATTTTATTAGCAGTATATCTTATAATTAGATATTATAATGACACCGTTTGTTTGAAATAAATAAAAAAAAATAAATTGCTACACATAATTATATTTTTTAACACAAAGTTATCATATTTTCTAGATACTGACTCTTTTCTCTAATCCCACCCAGAAACCTTTCTCGGCGTTCGTAGAAACTTGAGATTTTACTAATTTTATCGGAATTTGCGTCTTCTCAACCACCACCAATTTAAATTTAGATAAAATGAAATAAAAAGCAGTTTTTATTTCCAACAGAGCAAAACGATTTCCTAGGCAGTGACGAGGTCCTATCCCAAAGGGAGTATACGATCCCGGAGTAATATTGGGTTTATTATCATCGCTAAATCTTTCAGGGTAAAAGCGATCAGGATGTGGGAAATACTTGGGATCGTTATGTAATCCGTAAAATGGAATAACAATAAAATCACCTTCTTTTAAATAAATTGGATTTTCGTTCTCGGTTGCGGGTTGCAGTGTGTAAGGTTTAGTACACACTCGATCACCCATTGGAGCTGGTGGATGCTTCCTGAGCGCTTCTAAAAATAAATTTGTAGATATTTAATAAATAGTAAACTTTACTTTTTATGTTGAAAAAATGGCATTTCGTTTTTAACAAAAAAGGAAAATTTAATATTGTTGACCGATTTTTAATAAAAACAATTTTAAGAAATATACATCTGTGAGAATGAAAAATATTGTTGATTTATAGGGTACAAAGTATTAACTGAGCATCAGCGACGTAGTTCTTAGTACAAAAACTATCAAAAACTCTTTCTGCTTTTTTAACAACCCGCACTGGTTAGATTTGTCGGCATGCTTAGATTATTTGTTTACTGAGAAAGAATTTTACAATAATACAATACGGCTCTAACTTATTATTTTGTAAAAAAAATATGGCTACAATTTGGATCAATAATTACCACATTCTCGGCGATGTATAATTTCTCATAAATGTAAATTATACCTGATACTACCATATCCAAATATTTCATTTTCATTAAGTTCTCGTAACTTGGATCTTTTCCAAAATTTCTAGTATTTTCGTCTATTTCTTCATATAACCTTTCTTGAATGTCTGGATTAATAGCAAGTTCATATGCTATGAAACTCATAATCGTAGAAACAATCTCAAATCCAGCAAAAAAAAATATAAACGCTTGGGACATGATATCTTCATCGGTAATCTGGATCTTTCTATCTTTATTTTCTTTATCTTTAATAACGGCATATATTTCGTTTTCTTCCTCTTTTCTTCTTCTTCCTATTTTAAAAGATTTAAAATAAAAATTACATGAATTTGATTATTTGAACAACTTTGATTATTGTATCTTTAATCTAATAAGTTTAAGTTTACATTTTGGGAAGATAAGATATCAATATATTTTTTACTTAATTTATGCAATTCATTCTATTCTTGATTAGAAATAAAAATGAAATCTAATTTCTAAGAGTAGACTGTTTAGATTTTTGACCTAGTATGTACCTGCAATTATTGACCTCTTATATTTAACTCCGGTGATAATTAATTGTCTAGATAAACATTTTTTTAAATTTAATATAAGTATATATCTATATTATTAATATAGTACTACTATTAATACCTACCTACCTATTACCTGTATAGGTAATATGTACCTATACAGGGTGTCCCCGGATACACTTTACATAACTTAGGTGGTGGTAGAGGACACTTTTCTAAGAAACATTTTTAACAAAAATTTTTTTCTAAATTCAAACCCTGGAGAGTTAGGCCTTTTTGAAGCATTTTTTTAAATTTTCACCTTCGCCTGGCCATAGCTCCGAAAATATTGATTTTTCAGTAAAAATTGTTCAATACTTTTTTAAAGAGCATGCAATAATCTACAAATTTATTTAAACCGTTTATTGTCTAAAATCAACGGTTTTCGAGTTATGAATTAAAGTAAGTTAAAAAATGTTGAAAAATTCAAACCTTTTTTTTCTTTTTTTTTCAAGACTTTGTAACTTTTATACAAAACATTTTTTCCATTCCGGAAAGGAAATTTAACGGACTACAACTTTTGTCTAATAAAAATGTTTGAACAACTAATCCATTTCACAGAAAATCAGAAAATAATAAACAAGGCAGCTACAAAACAAAAAATTAAATTCACAAAATCACAGAAAAACAAATGACGGTTGATGTTTACAATTTATAACCTAGTTCTTCCGGCACAAGAAATTTTACCTAATGTGATAGGTTCCGTTTGTTAACGTCTAAACTGTGTTTAATTGGTTTGCTTTACAACAGCTTTATCTTTTATTCTATCTTCAGAGTTTTTTATTTAAAAGCAATATTTTGTTTTCGTGTGTACATTTATAATATCATTTTCAAATAATGAATATGCCGATATGCATTTTGTATATGGCTATTGTAATGGCAGCGCAAGTGAGCTAAAATCGAATACCAAAGACGATATCCGCAAAGAAGACTTCCATCTGCTTGGGCTTTCTCTAACTTACAGAGGTTTGTTATAAAAATTATTTTTATTTAAATTCAAAATACATTATCTGTTTTAAAACATTTAAAAACAAATTCCTGCAGATGCTTAATAGAAACTGGAAAATTCCCAAATAGGAATAGAGAAAATATTCAGAATGCTGTCAGCGACAACGAGTTACCAAATAGCCAAGAAGTAATGGATAGAGTAGAAAATAATCCGGAAATTAGCATAAGAAAATTACAAGCTGAACTTCAAATGTCTAAACATAAGGTTAGTAGTTTATAGGTTTATTTGTTATAAATTAAATAATGTAGGTATCTAATAATACAAATATTACTTTGATTACATTTTAGATATGGAAAATTTTACATAAATACCAATACTACCCATATCATTTATATCCAGTACATGTGTTGGAGGATGGAGATAATGGACCAAGACTGATTTTTTCCAATTGGTTAAGAAGGCAAGAGAACCCGCAAAGATTTGTCTCACACATCTTGTTTACCGACGAAGCGCAATTTACAAGGGATGGTGTAAATAACTGCAGGAATGAACACCGATGGGCAGTAGAAAATCCGCGGGTAAAACTGGAATCGGGACATCAAAGACGTTTCAGCGTGAACTGTTGGTGTGGTATATTAGGAAGCCAGATTATTGGTCCATATTTTTTTCCAGAAAATTTACGTTTAACAGCTGCTGGATACTTACAATTTTTAACAGTTGAGCTTCCAGTATTGCTAGATGACGTATCACTAGCAACACGTCAAAGAATGTGGTACCAACACGATGGTGCGCCTGCACATTTCGGGCGTCAAGTAAAAGATTTTTTAAATGAAGCATACCCTGAAAAATAAATCGGAAGAGGAGGAACCTCGGGAGGAACTATTAATTGGCCAGCAAGATCCCCAGATTTAACTCCTCTTGACTATTTTTTATGGGGTGCGGCAAAAGCGTTGGTGTATAGCAACAGAAGAAAGCCTGACACCAGAGAGGAATTAATAGAGAGAATAACAAATGCTATTGTGGCTCTTAACGAAAAAGGAAATGTAATAAATAATTGTATAAAATACCTGTTAAAACGATCACGACTGTGCATTGAAAATGAGGGTGGTCATTTTGAACATTTACTCAAATAAGAATAAAAATTTTGTGAATTTAATTTTTTGTTTTGTAGCTGCCTTGTTTATTATTTTCTGATTTTCTGTGAAATGGATTGGTTGTTCAAAAATTTTTATTAGATAAAAGTTGTAGTCCGTTAAATTTCCTTTCCGGAATGGGGCGTCAGATTTTTTGTAAAATGTTTCGTTTAAAAGTTACAGGGTCTTGAAAAAAAAAACAAAAAAAAGGCTTGAATTTTTCAACATTTTTTAACTTACTTTAATTCATAACTCGAAAACCGTTGATTTTAGACAATAAACGGTTGAAATAAATTTGTAGATTATTGCATGCTCTTTAAAAAAGTATTGAACAATTTTTACTGAAAAATCAATATTTTTGGAGCTATGGCCAGGCGAAGGTGGAAATTTAAAAAAATGCTTCAAAAGGGCCTAACTCTCCAGGGTTTAAATTTAGAAAAAAATTTTTGTTAAAAATGTTTTTTAGAAAAGTGTCCTCTACCACCACCTAAGTTATGTAAAGTGTATCCGGGGACACCCTGTATACCGAAACCGAAATATTTCAGTCCTTATTTGGAATGTCAGAACTTAGTTTATTTTGTTGTGATTGGCTATTTTTAAACAATTATCAATTTTGATCATAGTACCTAATGTTAATTTAATAAAAGAGTTTAAGTTAATTTTTTACAAAGTTATGAAAAGTTGAAATTTTCGATTAATAAGCTCCGAGCAACATGCATTAAATCGGAAGGTTTTTAAAATTTTTTATTTTAAATAAAATTGCCCAATTGCTTTACGAAATTCAAAACGAGAAGAAAAATTGCAAAACATGTCTACAGCCCCTCCACCTGTTTTTCGCGAATAACTTTGCTACCTTTGAGGCTCAAACGAAAATAATGAAAGCTCATTCAGGCTCAAACGATGTTCTAACGTTTGACACCAAATTCATCTAAAAATTTAAAGGAGGGGGGGGGCCACTGACATGCACCTGTTTATTTCGCACACTACCTGAAAAGGAAATTTGGTCCACAAATATTTTTAACTCAAAATAAAACAATAAAACCACTGCAGATAATATTAAATAAAAATTTTTGCTCACACTGAGGTTCCATATAAATTATTATCATTTAAAAGTTTTTAAACTTTATTTTTATCCATATTACATCAACAATAATTATAGGTAGTAGTATATTGAAACAATTCATGCATAATAAAGAAATAATAACTTCATCTAATACATTTTTGTTGTTATAAAATAGATTTTCTTAATTCGTGTCTCTTTTTTCTAATCCCAACCAGAAACCTTTTTCAGCATTCAAAGAAACCTGAGTTTTAGCTAACTTTAAAGGAATTTGGGTCTTATCAACCACCACAATTTTAAATTTAGATAAAATGTAATAAATGGCGGTTTTTACTTCTAACAATGCAAAACGATTTCCCATGCAGTGACGAGGTCCTATCCCAAAAGGAATATAAGTTCCAGGTATGATTTTAGACTTATTTTCGTCGTTAAATCTTTCAGGATCAAAGCGTTCGGGATTGGGAAAATACTTTGGATCTCTGTGCAATCCATAAATTGGAATGGCGATTGTACCCCCCTCTTTGAAAATAACTGGAATTTCGTCCTCGGTTGTGGATTGAATTATATAAGGTTTAGTACATATTCGATCAGCTATTGGAGCAGGTGGATATTTCCTTAACGCCTCTAAAATAACATATTTTTAATTAAATAATTATAGAAAAACTAAAAAATAATTCTGATTTTAGTACCTACTAAATACCCATTCAATATTTAATTATAAATGATTTCGAATAAAATAGTGTACAAACTTTGTGGCTCAGTAATACAAACGAAAAAATTTTGCAAAGGTCAAAAAAAGTAATGAAAAATTGATAATTAGTAGGTATACATATCTTATATGTATTACAACATCTGAAAAGTTTCAACTCCTCCGCTTACGGTATCATCATTTCTCAAGAAAAAGGAAAGTTTATAATTTTCCTAAATGGTGTGCATGTAGCTGAATTGTTATCGATTTCAATGTTTTAGAAATCAAGTATTTTTTTTTCTTAGTTTTTATAAAAATTATTTAAACACAATCACTCTCTTCCGGATATTATCATTGATATGATTAATTGGTTTTTGGCCTTATTCAGGGGTATTTTGCTAAAGCCCATTATGTAGTTTAGAAAGTTGTCTTAAGTTAAACTTAAAGAGATACAAACAGTAAAGATGCTAATTCAGTACCTAATTTAAACTGGTAAATAATAAACGACATAGAGCAGGAGCTAGCAAAACACTAAATCGAATAATAATTTATACTGTTTCTAGATAAGGTAGTACTGACCATTTTTTGTATTGTTGATGATATTTCCTTATAAATATAATTTACCTGATATAACCATATCCAAATATTTCATTTTTATTAAGTTTTCGTAAGTTGGATCTTTTCCGTAATTTTTAATATTTTCTTCTATTTCTTTATATAACCTTTCTTGAATGTCTGGATTAATAGCAAGTTCATGTGCTATAAAGCTCATAATTACAGAAACTACCTCAAATCCAGCAAAGAAAAATAAAAATGCTTGAGCCATGACATCTTCATCGGTAATTCGAATCTTTTTAATTTTATTTTCTTTATCTTTAATGACTGCATATATTTCGTTTTCTTCTTCAACTATTTCTTCGTATCTACCGCTTTTCCTTTTTGCTTCCAAAAGTAACTGAATCAAATCTGGTCTAACAATTCCTTGTTTTTCTCGAATTTCAATATTTTCCTTAATTAAGTTTTCAAAATAATTTGTCAATTTTTCTTTGAGAAATTTAAGTCCTAAAATCTAAAAGCAGCTATAAATTTTAATTCGATCTTTTTTAAGCACTTACATTTCCTATCGTTGGGAAAGTCATAAGGAACATTAAGTTGATATTCCTTAAAATACTACCAAAATTCGTAAATTTCTTTGCCATAACATAAAAATCGTTATTTGGATTTTCAAAAGAATTAAATGATATTCCAAAAGCTGATGTAGCAATTACGTCATTGGTAAGTTTAGAAAACATTCCTTTCACTTCAACTGATGATACTCTATCCTCCATCTTATCAAAATGATTTACGAGTTGTTTTACGGTATCTCCTATTAATTGAAAAATTGTTTTTAATTTGCTAGAGGTAAATGAAGGACTTAAGATCATCCTCATGCTTTTCCATGCTTGGCCTGAAAAATGTCACGTTAAATTGTTATATTAAGAGTATCTCCTACTGTATAAAAACCTTTCATAGCCATTACATTTCTACCCAACATATTATCACCAGTGTTTCTAATTGGATTATAATGATCAGTAAAAAATTCAAAATCTTTTATAGTAAGTTGTTTTATAAGTTCCGGGTCACGTAAAAGTAAAGAAGGCCGTCCAAATATATACGCCCCATTATATCTAAAAATAATAAAATTGTACTTAAATTCGTCAAGCGGTTTAAAAGCTAAGAGTGAAATGTGATGTTTGACATCTTTAGTTGTAAGAAATTTTTGAAATTTTTCAGCAAATGATTTGGAAAAGCTGAAATTGGAAATGTGACAATTTACTTCATCATATCTGGTTTGCTGACTGTACCCCGACTTTCTATGACCAAAATACGGTCTGATCTGAAAGTATCAGCTTTTCCAAAACTTTTACACTTTTTCGTTGCTGGCTCTTGGACTATTACAGAAAGTAATTAATTGGAATTATATTATTCTTCTGTAACAGAATTAATTTTAAAACATATACGTTCGTGACGTCATATGTTTGTAAAAGTCCAATTTTCAATATCAAAAGTAATATTATCCAAAACCTGATGCTTTATTACCTTTTATCAGGAAAGTCATTGTAGATTTTTTGTATTGCATCGTAACCACTTCTATATGGAATAAATATGGATAAAAGTTCCAAATATATTGAAATTACACTATTTTGCTCCACTCCTAAACGTTTCCAATATTGAAAAGGTTTTACCATGTAAAAATACAAAAGTATTATCAATATACTCCAATTCCAATAATCCAAAACATCTTTTATTATTTTTTTTTGCTAAAATATTAAGTCGTACATTAACATTAGCATACATTTTGAAGACTTACAATTTTATCAATCAATTTGAATGTTTTTCAGCGTTGTTGATAATTGAATATTATTGTTTATGCACTAGTATTGTTTCTAACAAACTTAAATCAAATAAATTTATTTTTTAAATTAGTAACTATAGGTACCACTTCAAAAACGCTTAAAACAAAATTTTAGTTCAATTAGTATTATACCTATCAGTTTTTAATTTTCACTAACATAAATAAATTTTTTATTTCTGATCTTTGTAATGCTAATCTTCTAAAATTTAATTTGCTTTATTTTAAGATTAGATAAGACTATATTATTATAATATAATATTATAACAAGTTTGTTTTTATTTTATTGCACGTTTATTTTAATAAACAAAATTAATCTAAACTATTGACTTGAATTTAATTTTTTTATTTTTTAGATTAATTTACTACTACGCAATAATTCTTTATTCGATTAATTTAATAAGTAAATTTCAATTTTTGCAGATATTATAGGGAAAATGTGCCTATGATAGACCCCCGCCAATGATGGACCACTGGCTGTATTTTTAAATTTACAGCACATAATACACTACCGCACCGCCATATTGTTAGGTTGACTGAAGTTTTACAGTCAGTTGTTTACAAGCGTTTACGAAAATGTAAGCAGTTTTTATGAAAATAAATAAATAAGTAAATATTGGCATGTGTTGATATATAACAAATGACCAGCAGTCTGGCATAAATCAAACACGGATAGACTAGAGAACGGGAAACCGCGGTTCTAATCCTGGTTGCGTCAGATATACGTGCTGTGAGTTCAAAAGTCCAAAATCGATCTGTGAACTATAAAACTTTTCCCAACACGCAACTAGGCCAGCGTGGAAAGATATGGGCTAAACCTTCAAGTTAAAAACTTCAAGAGGCGTATATACAAAAATGGATGTAAACAAAAACGCTAATAAAGAAGAAGAAGATATAACAAAATAACTTGGCATGATGTTAGGTAACTTTTGTATTACGCTCAGCTAGAATCTGCTTTTATTACTGTAGTTTAAAGGAACTGTTGCATGATAATTGCCTAAATAAATATAATCAATTAATTATCTTTGAAGGGAAACAACTCTTGATTAAATTAATTTGAGGGAGATTTAAAAACACAAGGGTATGTAAAATACTATTTTTCAGGAGTTTAAAACTACCTTAACAAAATAATAATTCTTCAATATGTTATGAATTCAAAATATGGGGCCAATTAATCGCAAATATGCAGATTATTATAAATTTTTTTAAAAAATGAGACGATTTCTACCTTACGAAAAGAATGTAGCATTCCAATGTTGTAATTAGAATTTTTCTAAGTTATTTAATAAAAGATGTGGCTACCTTCAGATATGTTAAGAAATTCCTATGTTAAAAACTACTGCACAACCCTCTCCACGTTTTTTTTCCGCAATCCTTGAAAAGGAAATCTAGCAAACCAAATATTTTTAACTTAAAATATAACAATAAAACCACTGCAGATACTATTAGATAAAAATTAACCCCACACCGAGATTCTAAATAAAAATAATTATTATTCAAAATTTTTAGAACTTTATTTTTATCAACATTATAATGTACAATTCATCCATAATAAAAAAATAATTACTGAATCTAATATATTTTTGTTGTAATAAAATGAATTTTTCTAATTCTTGTTTCTTTTTTCTAATCCCAACCAGAAACCTTTCTCAGCATTCAAGGAAAGCTGAGCTTTAGCTAATTTTAAAGGAATTTGGGTCTTATCAACCACCACAACTTTAAATTTAGATAAAATGTAATAAATGGCAATTTTTACTTCCAACAATGTAAAACGATTTCCCATGCAGTGACGAGGTCCTATCCCAAAAGGAATATAAGTTCCAGGAATGATTTTAGACTTATTTTCATCGTTAAATCTTTCAGGATCAAAGCGTTCGGGATTGGGGAAATACTTTGGATCGCTGTGCAATCCATAAATTGGAATAGCAATGGAATTCCCCTCTTTGAAAATAACTGGAATTTAGTCCTCGGTTGTGGGTTGAAGTATATAAGGTTTAGTACATATTCGTTCAGCTATTGGAGCAGGAGGATATTTCCGTAACGCCTCTAGAAATACATAATTTTAATTATATAATTATAGAACACTTTAAAAACTTTTGTTTTTATAAAAAAATAAATTTGATATTTAGCCCAGTCAATAAGTAGGTAATTTTATCTTGCAAAAGGTATAGGAAAGTTTATATTTGGCATGATTGTTTTGTTAAATAAATTATATAAAATTCCAAGTTTTCGACCTTGAGGGAGTGCCGCTCGCGCCGCCATCTTGGTTTGAAGAGGTGTAAAATCGCTTTTTTGCTATTATCTTGTTACTGCTACTAGATACGTTAATTAAGGTTATTATAAAAATTGTAGAGAATGCGATTCTCTATATTTTTCGCTTTATACATTTTTTTCTAAAATTAATAGTTTTAGTGTTACAACGCTTTGAAAATGAGCGTTTCCGTCAATTTCGAAGTAATATTAATAGTCATTTTAAAATTTTTTTTTTTTTTTGATTTATTAAGTTTTGATAGTGTTTTTTTTTAGTTTTAAGTAAATACTTGTTACTTTAATTTAACAATAACCTTTTCATTTGAATTCCCGATTATTGTAATAATTTCACAATGAGCTCATTTTATAGTAAAATAGTTATATCATTTTTCTAAAATAAAACATAGCAAATGGTTATAAAATTTCGAAAACTGCACTAAACGAGAAATTTTTTAAAATAACTTACTAGGTTAGTGTGATACATTTTTATAATAAAATAAAGAGTCAAAGTTAGCAAATAAAAAAATAAATTCCTGAATAGGGCAAAAACATATTTTTTTTTCAAAAACTATGGCACCATTAGTTTTATTTTTATCTGTGATCAATAGCAGGGCTACTCAAGGTTACGTAACCAAAATTAGAACTTTATAATAAAAATTTCGTACTTGTGGCACACGATAACTCATTTAATGTGTCGTTTTTTACAAAATTTATAAAAGTACGAATATCTCGAAAACTAACGATTTTTTACGAAGGTCATATTTTGATTTTCTGGTCAGCCATAAGCTGGTCTATCAGCCCTCCAAGGGATAACGTTGAATTTTGCCACACACTGTATAAGGGATGATAAGATTTCTAATAGATCACATGATGCAATCTTTTATATAGAAACACTACTACCCTTAGTTGCAAAGGAGAAACTAATGAACAAGGTTTTACAACTGATATGAGTAAATGAGATGAAGCGGTACATTTAATTAACCATTTTTTAATGAACCCCGCTTGTTTTTCAATATGACCATCAATACTTTAAAATTGACGAAAATGCTCATTTTCTACGCGTTATAACTCTGTAACTATTAATTTTAAAAAAAAATGTATAAGACAAAAAATATGCAAAATTGCACGTTCTACAATTTTTATAATAACCTCAGTTGACGTATCTAGAACCAATAACGAGATAATAGCAAAAAAGCGATTTTCCATCCCTTCAAATCAAGATGGCGGCGCGAGCGGCACCCTCTCAAGGTCGAAAACTTGGAATTTTATATAACTTACCAAACTGAACAATCATGCCCAAATATAAACTTTCCTATACCTTTTGCAAGGTGGCGCTATTTTTTTCGCTCTATTGACTGGGCTATTTATTATCTAATAATAATAATTAATTAAAATTGATTGCGAATAAAATAGCATACAAACTTTGTGGCTCAGTTATATTCACAAAGAAATTTTGCAAATGTCAAAAAAGTAAGGCAAAGTAAGGTAAAATTATTTAGAAAGAATAAAAAATAAATTGATATGATTAGCTGGTTTTTGGCCTCACTCAAGAGTTTCGCCAAAATCCATTTTGTAGTTTGTACAGTTGTTTTATGTAGACAAAACGTTTTGGTGTGTAGTAATGATAAGCAGTCCATCCCAAAACTATTTAACCCCAAACTATACATATACAAACAGTGAGGATGCTATTTCAGTAATTAAAGCTACATATTATATAAATCAAATACACAGAGCAGGAGCTTTCTCGCAAAACACTAGATAAGCTACTGGTCATTAATTATAATTGTAATAACATTTTCTTATAAATATAATTTACCTGATATAACCATATCCAAATATTTCATTTTCAATAAGTTTTCGTAACTTGAATCTTTTCCATAATTTCGAATATTTTCTTCTATTTCTTTATATAATCTTTCTTGAATGTCTGGATTAATAGCAAGTTCATGTGCTATGAAGCTCATAATTACAGAAAAAACCTCAAATCCAGCAAAAAAAATAAAAATGCTTGAGAAATAATATCTTCATCTGTAACTTGGACCTTTTTAATTTTATTTTCCTTATCTTTAATCACAGCATATATTTCGTTTTCTTCTTCAACTATTTCTTCGTATTCACCGGCTTTTCTTTTTGCTTCCAAAAGTAACTGAATCAAATCTGGTCTGACAATTCCTTGTTTTTCTCGAATTTGAATATTTTGCGTAACTAAGTTTTCAAAATAATTTGTCAATTTTTCTTTGAAAAATTTAAGTCCTAAAATCTACAAACAGTTATAAGTTTTAATGTGACCTTTTTTAAACACTTACATTTGCTATCTTTGGGAAAGTCATTAGAAACATTAGGTTGATATTTCTTAAAATATTACCAAAATTAGTAATTTCCTGTGCCATAACATAAAAATCGTTATTTGGACTTTCAAAAGAATTAAATGATATTCCAAAAGCTGATGTAGCAATTATACGTCATTAGTAAGTTTAGAAAACATTCCTTTTACTTCAACCGATGTTACTCTATCCTCCATGCTATCAAAATGATTTACAAGTTGTTTTACGCAATCTCCTATTAGATTAAAAGTAGTTTTTAATTTGCTAGAGGTAAATGAAGGACTTAAAATCATCCTCATGCTTTTCCATTCTTGACCTGAAAATTGTCACGTTAAGTTTTTATACTAATAAGAGTATCTCCTAGTGTATAAAAACCTTTCAAGGCCATTACAGTTTTACCCATCAAATTATTGTCACCAGTGTTCTGAAATGGGATATAATGATCAGTAAAAAATTCAAAATCTTTTATGGTAAGTTGTTTTATAAGTTCTGGATCACGTAAAAGTAAAGATGGCCGTCCAAATTGATACACACCACTATATCTAAAAATAAAAAAATTGCACTTAAGTAAATTCGTCAAGTTGTTTCAAAGCTAATAGTAAAATATTATGATTGATATTTTAAGTCGTAACAAATTTTTGAAATTGTCTGGGGCGCTAAGAAAGGTGTATTTTAATTAGTACACCTAAAGTGTTTTGGAGAAGCTGTTCTTATCCTAACTTCTATGTGCTGCTGACTTAGTGTCAGTAGAGAGTAATAGGATGAAGTAAAATTTTTTTTTCCTACGCCCGATAGTGAAAGTAGGCTTTTCAAGCTGTCAGTTGATGGTTGAAAGCTGGCATTTGCCACTTGGCGAGCGGCAATGAACATTGCCATTGGAACTATATTATTTTTTTGCAATAGAATAAATTTCAAAACATATACGTTTGTGACGTCATAAGTTTGTAAAAGTCCAATTTGACAATACTAAAAGTAATATCGTACAAAACCTGACGCTTATTACCTTTTATCAGGAAAGTCATTGTAGATTTTTTGTATTGCATCCAAAGCACTTCTATATGGAATAAATATGGCTAAAAGTTCCAAATATATTGAAATTACACTATTTTGCTCCACTCCTAAACGTTTCCAATATTGAAAAGGTTTTACCATGTAAATATATAAAAGTATTATCAATACTCCAATTCCAATAAACCAAAACATTTTTATTAATTTCTTCACTAAAATATTAAGTCATAGAGTAGAGGGAGGTAAAAGTCCGCACTTAGTACGTTGTATTTTTTTACGCTTATATGTTTTACTCAATCAGCTCAATATTTGGATGAGAAGTTTGTGCAGTACTTAGGCTTTGTTATAAATAACAATAATGCCATGATTTGGAAACGGTGTGTATAAAAAAACCATAATACACAAGTTGCGGAAAATGGGACTTTTACTCCATAGGTGGGGCAAAAGTCCGCCATTGGACTCTGCGCTATTTTAAGTCAAATTAAAATCAACAATTTTTTCCAAATGAAAAGTAATAAGCAAAAACAACAAAAGTATAAGATATAAAAAAGATAAAATGTAGAAAAATTTCAACAATGGTCACAAATAAATTGGCCAATTTCGTGCACTCTTCATGACACCATTGTTTGCAGCTATCGCATTGAATCCACTCTTTCATTGATAAATTCTCATATTATTCTTTGCAGCCTAAACAAAGCACTTTGCCATCGGTTAATTCTTGCCTTTTTTAATTCTTCAAACTTTTGCTTGACATGGGTTCAGCAACATAGGACTCTTGCCCCAAGTAGCCAAAAACATTTCCGAGTCATGACCTTTCCAGACCATCAAACCTAACATCGATTATATCCTATAAGTTTATAGCAAGAAACATGTATTTTCAATAAAATACATACTAGTTATGGTTACCACTCATTTTCAACATTTCAACGCAATTTCTGCAAGAGCTAATGATACATCAGGCATACGCAAAATCGTAATTACTTCATGGTTCTCCAGTAATCCAACTTTGCGTGATAAAATTTGGTATAGACACTGTAATTGATGACTACTAACTGCACCTTGCGCACAATGATAAAAATTTTTGAAATATAGTGAGATATTTGAATTTGGGACTTTTGCCCCATGCGGACTTTTACCTCCCTTTACTCTACATTAACAATAGCATAAATTTTAAAGACTTACAATTTTATCAATCAATTTCAAACACCTAAAACATCTATTTTTATATATCTATCTATTTTTCACCTATCACCTATCTATTTTTAGTTTTCACTAACTTGCATAAATACAATTTTTATTTCTGATCTTTGTAATGCTAATCTTATAAAATTCAATTTGCTTTACTTTAAGATTAGATAATATTATATTATTATATAACAATTTTGTTTTATGTTATTGCACGTTTATTGCAATAAACAAAATTAAATTAAACTATTGACTCAATTAAATTTAACTTTTTATATTTTCTATATTAATTTTCTACTACGCAATAACTCTTTATTCGGTTAATTTAATAATTAAATTTGCAGATATTATACTTTTATGTTTAATTTAATAATTTGTTTGTTAATATTTTTTGGGGTTAATGGACATTAATTAATTAAAATTACGTATTTTTTCTATTTTTTGCTCTTTGCTGTAAACTTCATCAACTTCAACTGAAGTTGTCATTTGCAATTTAAAAATTTTTTATATTATGTTATTACTTCTTGAAGAAGCTTACAATAAAGAGCAAAACGTAAAAGAAATGCGTAATTTTAATTAATTAATGTCCATTAATGGACAATAACATGTCATTAATTATTAAAATTTTAATCGGAATAGACTTACATGACCCTATCAAAAGCGACTGAACGGATCAATTTAAAATTTTGAAATACTATTTATAAAAACTAGTTCACACTACATGATTTTTCATATGACTTAGTCATAAGAAAAGTCTGGCTAAGATCATACCATCACAACAGCCAATCATAAAAGCCATAACTTCTATTCGCTGTGTGCGTAGGTGTAGAGGGGATACGAAAATCGATCAAAGCATTTGGAGTGGCCGGTAATAGAACTGAATTAGGACTTGCTTTATGTGATTACCATGGACTTAGAAGGATTATGACCCGCGACTCCCTACCTAAAAGCTTAAAATTTGCCAGCTTCTTATATGTCAAGAGTGTCAATTATTTTGTCTAATTAAGCCACCAGAGGGCAGCAAGAGCAACGTACACAGCAAATAATATCAAAAATCATATAGTGTGAACGTAAAAATATCTCTCATATGAGAAGTCATGTAACAAGATTTTAACAAACATCAGCTACCATAATTTGAGGTTAAGTAAAACCTTGTAAAAATCATTACAAAATCGATAAAAATCATTTTATAAGCAGTAGGGGAATGACGGGCAAAATGGGGTACCTAAGGCTTAAAATGGCTACAAATAAAAACCTGATGACTTATAATGCTGAACATGAAAACTCAGACTTATTGTAGTATTAACTCTTTATTTATGCGATTTTGATTAATAAAAAAGCACACATGGCTTACAAAATAACCTACATCTGAAAATATGCACTCAAAAAGGTATAGTCGAGTTTAGGCTTAGTTTTAGGCAGAATTATTCTGACACTGCTTAAAAAAAACGTTGCTTTGTCGTAGTCATCTTTTACATCTACACTCAAATTGTGTGCCCATTTACGACTATTTGAACAAAAGATTCATCTCTCTGTTGATGTTGAATGAAAACCTCCACAATATAAACAATCAATCTCGCTCACATCTCTGTCGGTTTCAGATTTTACTTTTTTATTCTTGCATTTGATTTTTTTGCTGGTTTTAGTTTACTTTAAACATTTATTATCTAAAAACATGATCAAATACCCAATATGATCAAATATCAATACCAATAACGGTACCCGTTATACCCTACCCCATTTTGCCCTATAACAGCTTTCTTAAGTAAGTTCTGATTTTTTTATTAAAAAGTTATTGTTTTTGCAACAAAATTTATGAAAGACATGCATTATAATATACTACTTGCGGGGGCAATAATAATACGGTAGAATAAAATAATTTACTAATAATTGCATTGAGTTAAATATTGAGTTAAATCTATATTAATATTGTAAATTTGTCACATGAAAACTAAAATTTATTTTTTATGACAATTTAACAAAGACTGCAAGTCCAGCCGATAATGTACTTGTCTGTGACACAGTATTAAATATTTTTTTTACATCGGCGCATAAATAGCACTACGCAGGTGCTAGAAAACGTTTGCCGTTTTTGATCGTTTTTGAAAATGACCGTTTTGCCGGTCATTCCCCTACATCTTATAATATTTTAAGTATACACCATCTGTTTAAAACAAACAAAAAAATGCTACATATAATTTATATTTTTTAATACCAAATCTTTATTATAACAAAAGTTGACATATTTTCTAATTTGCGACTCTTTTCTCCAATCCTAACCAGAAACCCTTCTCGGCATTCATCGAAACTTGAGATTTTGTTAATTTTAACGGAATTTGAGTCTTCTCAACCACCACAAATTTAAATTTAAATAAAATATAATAAAAGGCAGTTTTGATTTCCAACAATGCAAAACGATTTCCCATGCAGTGACGAGGTCCTATCCCAAAAGGAATATACGATCCAGGAGTAATGTTAGGTTTATTTTCGTCGCTAAATCTTTCAGGGTCGAAGCGATCAGGATTTGGGAAATACTTGGGATCTCTGTGTAATCCATAAAATGGAATAGTAACTAAATCACCTTTTTTAAAGTAAAGTGGGTTTTCATCCTCGGTTGTGGGTTGAAGTGTGTAAGGTTTAGTACACACTCGATCACCTAGTGGAGAAGTAGGATACATCCTCAGCGCCTCTAAAAATGTGTTTATCTTTTAAATATTAAACTTCACTTTTTATATTTAAAACTATTATTTTTTTAACTGATTTTTAATAAAAGCAATTTAAAAAAATATATTAAATCTGTAAGAATGATAATTGTTGATTTATACTGTAGACACAATTATGTAAAAAGTACCTACTAATTGAGCAACGACATAGTGCTTAGTGCAAAAATTGTGCTAAGTTAGGCTTTCACTTGGATAGGTGACCGTTTGGTAACCAGTTTACTGTTGCTGCTTTTCTACCAACTTGCACTGGTTAGGGCCGATTTCATAAAAGTGGATTTCCATAAGCTTTGTCGAGTTAACGGCCATTTTCTATTTGTTGATTATAAAGCTCTCACTTAAATAGAAATTAATGATTTTATTGCCGAATTGGCCCTAAAAGTATTACCTAAACAAAAAAACTATGTTTTTTTGGCTGTAGCTTAGAAGAGCTAAGAAATACATTAAACGTTTTATGTAAAAATACAAAAATGGAGTCGCTTTTGGACCACTCTTCCCTACTACTTACGGCTCTGACTATTTATAGATTTATGCTGACGTCTTGTAGGGCAAAACTGTCTACAATTTATATCTACAATTACCACACTCTCAGAGTATTTTCCAATAACTGTAATTTACCTGATATAACCATATCTAAATATTTCATTTTCATTAGGTTTTCATAACTTGGATTTATTCCAAAATTTTTAGTATTTTCTTCTATTTCTTTATACAACCTCTCTTGAACGTCTGGATTAATAGCAAGTTCATGTGCTATAAAACTCATAATCATAGAAACCATCTCAAATCCAGCAAAAAAAAATATAAATGCTTGGGCCATGATATCTTCATCGACAAGCTGGATCTTTCTATCTTTGGTTTCTTTATCTTTAATAACGGTATATATTTCGTTTTCTTCCTCAATTATTTCTTCATGTTTGTTAGTTTTTTGTTTTGCTTCTAAAAGTAACTGAATCATATCTGGCCTGACAATTCCATGTTCTTCTCGAGCTTGTATATTTTTCGTAATTAAGTTTTCAAAAAAATGTACCATTTTTAAGTTAAAAATGTTAATTCTTAACATCTACAAACAGTTAAAATTTTTAGCGTTTAGCGTCGGTATTACTACACAAATTCGGTGCTATTCAAAACACTTACCTCAGCAATTCTTGGAAAAGTCACGACAAGTAGAATCCTAAGACTTGCTAAAAAACCAGTTAAATCAACAATTCCTTTTGCCATAAGAAGAAAATCGTTATTTGGATTTTTAAAAGAATTATTTGGAATTCCAAATGCTGATGTAGCAATTACGTCATTGGTAAATTTTGCAAACACTTCTTTGATTTCTACATCCACTACACGATCATCCATTTCTTCAAAATGATTTACAAATTGTTCCGCGCAGTCTCTCATAAGATGAAAAATTGTTTTTAGTTTACTAGAGGTAAACGAACGACTTACGATAGTCCTCATGTTTTTCCATTTTTGGCCTGAAAAATATCACTTTCAGTTTTCATTTAAAAAAAAATTCTTGGATTTGGAAAACACACTTTCGTAATTTACTGATATTTTGCGTATTACTCAAAGAAATAACACAAAAGTACCTATAATATATTCTATAAAATAAAAAAATGTAATTAAAAAACATTTAAAATTTTGTAATAAGAAAATTATCAGCAAATTAGGAAACTGCGTTTTACAACTAAAAAGAAAACCTTTCAAAAGTAGTAGATTTCTAATCAAGATCTTATCATTGGTTTTCGAAAATATGTTAACATGATCGGTGAAATACTCAAAGTCTTTTATGGTTAATTGTTTTATAAGCTCCGGGTCACGTAAAAATAAAGCTGGTTGTCCAAACTGATACACACCAATATATCTAAAAAGGAAAACATTTACTGTAAGAATTGGAATTTCGCTACAAAAAATCTACAGTTATATCAAAAATCAAATTTTTTTTGTTTTTTTTTCATTGAAATAGATCACGACATATTTTTAAAATAAAAAGTAGACTTTGTACACAAAATTTGGGCAGCACCCCTGTTACAATGGACTAATCTAACTTTTTCCACAGGATCAGATGGTTATTTATCGATTACTTACCTTTTATCGGGAAATTTGTTATATATATTTTGAATTACGTCTAACACTGTTCTACATGGTATAAACGTGAGTAAAATTTCCAAATATACTCCAATTAAACTATACTGCACTACTCCCAAACGTTTCCAATGTTGAAAAGGTTTTACCATGTAAAAATACAAAAGTATTATCAAGATTCCAATTCCAACTAACCAGAACATGTTTATTATTTTTTTTTACTAAAATATTTAGGAGCAATTAGTTTTACCGAGATTTAAACCGAGTTTAAGTGATTTATTAAACCAGGCATAACTACATAATCAAACCAATTTTGAATACTTACACTATAATTTAAAATCGATTTTAATCATATTTAAATTTTGCAATAAATATTATGTATTTTCTTGTATTGATGTTCCACTAACAGAATAAAAATAAAAATTAAATAAAATAACAAATACTTAGTCCTTCCAACTACAGCAAAGATACTGAAAGTTTTCGTCAATTTATTAATTTTATTTTTTCAATAAGTATCACTGTTGAAACAAATATCAATTTTTGTAAAAGATAATCGAATAAATTCCAATTTGCAATTTCATAAAGATAAGATAATAAACTTTTGCTATCTCAATAAATTGTATTTCCGTGTTCAGTCAATTGCAGTTACAAACATCGCAGTTTTATTATAAATAAAATCGAATTTTCAAGTGAATTTATAGATTTTTGATCTGTGTCATGTTTTTGTTCTTGGAAATACGAGTACATAAAATTACCCTAAAAAAATTAAATTACCCTCTTTTACCGTAGAAAAAGGTACCTAGAGTTATTTTACCTTCAATACTAAAAAGTAAGGGGTTAAAATGCTTTTAGTGAATTTTATAAGATCATATAAGTTAAATATATCCTCAATAAATTGTTACCTTTTTAATATTATAGTATATTGCGATGATCTCTCTGTGAAATCGTGGTTCCAGGAGTCGTGGTTCAAATGCTGTTTAAATTTACGTCAAAAATTTATCACAATAAAGATCAACAATTTGTATATGATTTTTATAATTTAGTTCAAATATCAAAATTTATCTTTTAAATTTTGTTGCTCTTTTACAATTAAAAATTTGGCAACCAACGGTTCATTCGTGTAATGAATGGTGTTCGGGTTTCAAAAGCAACGCTTCTAAATACATTAGTCAAAGACTAAAATAGAAGTAAACCGGGGATCCAGAGGGCAGAACCTTCTGGCAAGGCGCGCTAGCACTGAGTTTTTTTTTGAACTTCTACAAATTTATATTTTTTGAATTCTGTGAATGCTTTGGTGTTTTCTTGTTTGGTGTTGTCTACTTTTAATAACAGTTATTATTAATAAAAGTATTCCGAGGACAATACTTCCGACGTTTACAATCCGGCCAATGCTTGGCCCAACATTGACAAATCGACCGTTGCCACCCAACGCCGGGGCCAAGCTTAGGCTGTAAGAAAAATTTTCTTTAAAAAGAGAACACTCTGCACACCCAGTAGAACTGGTAAAATTTGACGTGCGAAGGCCATGGTGGTAAATGAACTAGCTCAACAATTAATTCGGAGGCAAAGTGACGGGTTTGATCTATTGCTTCTCAAAGTATCAAAACAAAATAAATTTTAAATAGCTTTAAGTCCGGTCTTGAGCTTCAAGGAGATAACACGGGCGATTCCTTGTGCATTTATAAAGTTATTAAATTGTAATTGTGAACCGATTATTAATTTATTTTAAAGTGTTCAAAGTGTAAATAAACTAATATAGTACCAGTGCAATCAAAAACGGTACCGTGAGTAAATTTTTAATTGTAAAACATCCCAAAATCAAAACATTATTGTCAGTTAAAATAAACAAATTTAATTCTTATCAAAGACAGGTGACAGATAGTAAAATAAATAGAGCAGATCCGGAATAAGCCATTCTGTTACTTTGAATGTTTCGATCGTACAGCCGTGATGGCTGGAAATGATATACCTCAACCTCAACAGTCACAACTTATGCAATCAATATGCGACCCTAACGTACAGCAGCAATACATTTCTCAACAAATACCGCAACCGTTTACACAAGCAATGCTTTCCCAATACCCATGGCAACCATCATCAACAATCCAACAACCGATGTTATTACTGCCTAATGCAGCGCAGAATATGTACAATGGAGTACCAATGATAACAACAAGTCACCCAATGCCACAAAATAGTCAGATTATCGAGCAGGAAGCTGTACACAACGAAACATACACAAATGAAAATCAACACGACAACGCATTTCAAACAGTGCAAAATAAAAAAAGAATCAGAAGCCCTGAACAGCTGAGATCAAGAAAACAAAGTAAAATCTCAGACTACTGGCTTGGAAACAACCCTATCAAAACACAAAACAAATATGCAGTACTGGCAAGCGGAGAAGCTGATGAAACAGATAACGCAAATCAAAATCCCAAAAACCAAACCGAAAAACCAGAACCTAGACCACCACCAATAACAATTTATCATGTGCAAAAAATTGCACCACTGCATGAAAAGTTAACCTCAATAACCAAAGGTGAATACCAAGTCAAATCTCTAGGAGAAGACACTGTAAAAGTTCAAATTTTTAAACGCGAGCACTACACCCCAGTTATTCAAGCATTAAATGAAGAAAAAACTGAATATCACACGTATAGACCCAAGGAGGAAAAGAGCTTCCGAGTTGTCTTAAGAGGATTACATCCATCAACTGAACAGAAAATAATAATGGATGAACTAAGCAAGTTAGGACATAAAGTTACAAATGTGTGGAACATTAAACGCAAAGAAAGAATAGATGATAAAACAACTTACATACCACTGCCAATGTTTTTCGTTGACTTAAAACCTGAGAAGGATACTAAAGAAATCTACAAAGTTAGCCACCTAGGCCACTCCTCGGTCAAATTTGAACCACCATATGCCAAACGCGAGATACCTCAGTGCTCGAGATGCCAAAATTATGGCCACACCAAGAACTTTTGCCGAAAAACACCGCGTTGCGTTAAATGCGCAGGAGATCATCTGACTGGAGAGTGTAAACGGAAAGAACGAAGCTCACTGGTAAAATGCGCTAATTGTGATGATAAACATCCAGCCAATTATCGCGGATGTGAAGTTCATAAGCAGCTGCAACAAAGATTATATCCGACCCTAAGAACAAAAGAAAAAATCCAAACAGCCGAAAAAACAAACCAAGAACAAAACAAAACCAAAATTTACTATAGGTCACCAGCTAATTATAACAATTCCTATCCAAGTCTACCAAACCAACCAACCTCATACTCGAACGCAGCAAGAGGCGAGGTACAGCAACAGCAACCACAGCAAGATTGCGTAAACAATCAACCATCAAATGATATTGGAGAACTTAAACAACTATTAAAAGAACTAATTGAGCAAAACAGAGAAAACGCCAGAAACATGAGCACTATGTTGAACCTCTTAACATCTCTCGTCAGCAAAACATCGTGTCAATAAACCATAAATACAAAATATGCATCTGGAACGCTAATGGCATGTACCAACACCTTCTCGAAATCAAATCTTTTTTAATAGACCTAGATATTGACATAATGTTAATATCTGAAGCAAAAATTACGGACAAACATAATATCAATATTCCAAAATACAAGGTATATTACACCGAGCACCCAGGGGAGGGCAAGGCCCACGGAGGCACAGCCATAGTCATCCGCGATAGTATAGAACACCATGAAGCGGAAAAATACCAAGAAAAATATTTACAGGCTACTAATGTGATCCTGAACGACAAATTAAGGGATTGCCTTATATCCTCAATATACTGCCCACCAGGTCACACAATCAAACAAAATGAGTACGACAAATTTATCAACACTTTAGGGAAAAAGTTCATTGTCGGGGGGGATTTCAATGCTAAACACCCAATATGGGGTTCCAGATTAACAACTACAAGAGAAAGATAATTAATCAAAACTATTAAGACCAAGGCTCTCCAAACTATATCTACAAGAGACCCAACCCATTGGCCTTACGATGAAACAAGAGCCCCCGACGTAATCGATTTTTTTATTACAAAGGGTATCGACATCAAAAAAACCTCAATAGAAACCAGTCTTGACCTTTCTTCTGATCACTCCCCAGTGATCCTTTCTATCTACTCTGAAATAAAAAGAAAACAGAAACAACCAACCCTAACAAGTAAAAAAACTGACTGGAATGCCTTCAGGGAAGAACTGGACCAACTTATAAATTTAAAAGTTCCCTTGAAGTCAGAACAGGACCTGGAAAACGCAGTTAACGAACTGACAAACAACATCCAGCAAGCTGCATGGAAAGCTACCCCAGACATCAACGAAAAAGATATCAAAGAGATAACACCACTCATAGTTCAACATAAAATAGGCGAAAAGCGTGAATTGCGAAAAAGATGGCAACAAACAAAGTCTCCAATAGATAAAGCCAACCTCAACAAAGCCACTAAAGAGTTGAAACAGGTTTTGACCGACATTCGAAAAGAGGGACTTCAGAAATACCTTGAAAATTTGAGTGCAACGGACGCTACTGATTATTCTCTGTGGAAAGCTACTAGAAAGCTAAAAAAGCCAATGCATATCAATCCTCCAATCAAGGACCAAAATAACAAGTGGACTAGAAATAATAAACAGAAAGCTGAGGTCTTCGCAGAACATTTGGAAAACACTTTCCAACCTAATCCATCACTAAACACAGCAGAAGAAGAGGATAAAATTTAAGATAATCTGGAAGCTCCATTCCAAATGGACCTACCACTCTCAAAATTTAAAATTAAAGATATTAAAAAAAACATTAAAAAGAAGGTCAACCCAAAAAAAGCGCCCGGATTCGATCTTATCACCGGGAAAGTCCTACAAGAACTGTCTGAAAAAAGGTTTAAAGCAATAACTCAAATATTCAATGCTGTTATTAACACTAATCATTTTCCAAGTCAATGGAAGGTAGCACAGATAATAATGATCCCGAAGTTTGGAAAAAATCCAAATGAAGTCAAATCATATAGACCTATCAGCCTGCTTCCTCTGATGTCGAAGGTGTTTGAGAAGGTGTTTATAGACAAACTGAGACCAATAGTGGAAGACCGAGGCATTATACCTTACCATCAATTCGGTTTCCGTCATAAGCACGGTACTATTGAACAAGTCCATCGCATAGTCAAAATTATAAACAGAGACCTATACAGCAGGCGTTACTGCTCGGCAGCGTTCTTGGACATAAGTCAAGCATTCGATAAGGTCTGGCACGTAGGACTACTATACAAAATAAAACTTAACCTACCTTATCAAATTTACCAGATCCTTAAATCTTATCTTAGTAATAGACATTTCCTGGTTAAACAAGAAAACGACTACACTGACCTTCACCCAATCAATGCTGGAGTTCCTCAGAGAAGTGTCCTTGGTTCTCTCCTGTACCTTATATACACATATGACATACCATCAGTAAGTTTTGTTACAGTCGCCACTTTTGCTGATGACACAGCGATACTCGCCTCGCATATAGATGCAACTATAGCATCTAGACGTCTGCAAGACTATCTTAACAGAATACAAGATTGGATGAAAAAGTGGCGAATAAAGGCAAACGAAACCAAGTCTGCACATGTGACCTTCACTATGAAGAGAGACACCTGCCCACCTGTGAAACTCAACAATTGCCAACTACCACAAACTGGGAACACCAAATACCTCGGCATGCATCTGGACAGACGGTTGACGTGGAAAAAACATATAATCACAAAGAGACTGCAGCTTGGACACAAATTGAGACACATGTACTGGCTTATCGGGCGAAATTCCTAGTTATCCATCGAAAACAAGCTACTATTGTACAAAACCATATTGAAGCCGATCTGGACGTATGGGATCCAGCTCTGGGGTTCAGCTGCCAACTCAAGCACAGACATAATTCAAAGATTTCAAAACAAGGTTCTTCGTATTATAGTCGATGCACCGTATTACGTTCCCAACTCGGTCATACTACGAGATGTTCCATTACCTTATAAAAAGTGATTTAGTGAACAGACATTAAAGATATTTGAATAAAGAGATTGCTCACGGTGTATAATAAGATAGGTGAGCTTACGGCCTATGCCTACATCGCAAATTTGTGGGTCTCGAGCGTGGTCAGTGTGCGAGAGAGACGAAGCTACATGAGATAGACAAAGTGCCTCTTGCGAAAGCACGTAATGCATATGTGCTTATAGGATAACAGTGCATTTTGTTGCATTGAAGTCTAATTCTTCTCGATACAATCGGTTTTTTGTTAATTTTTGGCAATGCCTCGAAGGTACTGTTTTGCGCATAACTGTAATAGTGGGTACAAAAGTAATACGGAAAAAGTATCGTTGTTTAAAGTGCCCAAAAACAAATTAAAAGAGTGGAGTGCTGTGATTCCCCGTGCGGACAAACAATTGACGATTAATAACGTTTTGTGCGGGAAACACTTTTTAAAAGAAGGTGTGATCCGTCAAGTAATCACAGAAACTTATTCGGTAAGTTGTATACAGTAGAATCCGCTTATAATAACATCGAAGGGAAGTGACAAACAAGTCATACTAAGCGGACGTCATACAAAGCATAGTCTTAGAAAATAAACAACTTCCTATTTTTATTAGATATTTAGTTTAATAGAGAAAAAAACTACAAATTGTGTATATCTATTAATAAGAAAGAAACATGAATTGACACAAAGCAAGCATATTAAAAACAGAATCACCGAGAATCAACACAAAAATGAGCCTAGCACCAAAGATCGTTGCAGGGAAAGGAATGTTGGTCACATGATTTCTTAAAAACTTTTCTGAAAATGCATGTAATTCAATCCATTTTTTTTCACAAGCAAGATGAAAAAATTGTCCTGGATGTGATCTACTTTAAGTACTTCTGCTAATAACGGTAACGATTACAAAAATTACGATATGGCTATTTTCGTTATCTAAAAAATAGAGTAACTTTGCAGCAAAATGTTCAATATTTCTAATCATTTGATTGTAATAAAAATTATATCACGTCCAAGAGCTAAGTTTTATCTTTAAAATGATTACAAAATAATTCTCTAAAAGTTTGAATTTTTGCATTTGTAGTAAATACAAATGAGCGAGCTGTCCCATATGATTACATAGGTAGGACGGCAGCTTTAGAACCAACCGCGGCACTCATTCTGTCCTTGTCTAACATAGTCGACCACGTTCGAGAACCATGCGACAAGCGCTCGTAAGCCCACCTATCTTATTATACACCGTGAGATTGCTCACTGGGACAATTCTCTACATGTTTTTTTATTGTAATTTGCTAGTAAAAAAGCTTATTATCCTAGGATAGATTGCTTGTATCAAAGGAGATAATAAAAAAAAAATAGCTTTAATATATAAACACATAGCTACAAGAAATCACTTGAGATAAAAAATATAAACAATTCAAAATTTCCGGTTAAATACACCACTGGATTATAAATTATAATGTATTATTCGGTTTTATTAACGCTCTACGACGTCTTCCAAATCGTTTTCCGATTTCCAAACATCGTCAGGCGGCGTTTTGGTTTTGTAAACATTTTATATTTTTTACCTACGACGAAGAGCCAGCCCAACGTAGAATCCCCCAACTTGGAAAACCAGCAAGACGACCAGAATAAAGTTGTACTTTTACCCGGATTCGAACCGGGTGCGGAAATATAAATTATAATACTTACCGTATTGTATTGTACTTTGTATTGTACTTAGGGGTCGTTTGGCTACGAGAGCCTTTCAGAACTGCGACCAGTATTGATCTTTTGTTCATAACCCTACTAATTAGTTATTCAGGAATTCAATTTCGCTTGCGAAACACAGAATGCTCCTGAGAGGTAAGCTTCTTACCTCTTTGGGCGTCAGTTGTATCTGTCCCATATGTTTAAGCCTAGTTCTGGCTAAGGCATTGCAGTTACAGAGGATGTGCTCGGCCGTCTCTGTTTCCGATTCACAAAGTCTGCACCTGTCGTTTCCTTCCAGCCTCATTTTTTTGAGGTGATATTTCACCGGGCAGTGTCCGGTGAACAGCCCCGTAATGAGTCTAATTTCGTTCTTTGTTAGAAGAAGAAGCTTTTTTGCTTCTGCAGTCGAGTACTTTATAAACTTCTTCGCCTGTCTTTGTCCTGGTGTATTTTTCCAGAAGGTTTCTTTGCTCTTCGCCTCCCATTTTTGGACCTCCAACCCGCTGTGTGCTTTGGTTAACCCACAGAATGGTTCGGGTCCAGTCGGGGGCGTTCTTGAGCCTGATCTACCTAGTCTGTCAGCTATTTCATTACCCTCTATTCCCTCATGACCTGGCACCCAGCGTAGAGCAATTTTATTGCCCATTGCCAGTTTCTTGAGAGATTGTCAACATTCCCATGTGGACAAGGACTCAAAACTGTTTGCTTCGAGTGCCTTTATCGCAGCTTGGCTGTCAGACATTATATTGATCTGCTTGCCCTTTAAATTCCTGTAGAGGCATTCATGGGCACACAGTTCAATCGCAAGTATTTCAGCTTGCATAATTGTAGGATAGGTTCCTAAGGCTATTGATGCCGTGTATTTTGGGCCGTATATGCCTATACCTGTTCCCTGTTCAGTTTTAGATCCATCTGTATACCAGTTGGAGGATTTGTTATCCACTTTTATTATTTGGCTTCTAGCCGTGTTGCGGTCCTGAATGACAACCTCAAACGGCTGTTGAAAGTCAAAAGTTTTTGGAATAATATCCAAAGGTTTTTCAAACAGATCTAGCTTTAGAAAGTCCAGTATCTTTAGGTGACCTGTCTTGTCTCCTGGTTTGAGTTTCCTGATTTGGGCAATTTTTACGGCAGCTTGTAGACCCTCCCTCTGCACTTGTATGTGTAGAAATATAAAATATAATATAAAACTTCAAAATATCGAGTTATTATTAAATTAAAAATTGTTAACGATAACGAACGATATAACGTTTGGAGGCTAAATAAATCTTTTAACAATTTTTAATTTAATAATAACTCGATATTTTGAAGTTTTATATTATCTAATATCAACGAGTTAATAATTTATATATGTAGAAATATAAATTATAATACTTACCGTAAAATTATAATTTGTTAAAAAGCTGCTCCATTGTGTCAATAATTATAGACAAGCCTCTAATTTATTGTGATCTAGTGATATCAAAATATGCAAAGGCAATTAAACACGGCCTGAGTAATAAATAACAATAAATTATACATAATAACTTTTATACAATTACTGTTTTATTAGTAAACAATATCTATACATACATGTTCAAATCTCTCAATCTGAAAAAGCAACTAATAGTTACTCATAATACATTCCTCTTATACAGTGAATAATAAAAGATCTTTCGAAAACATATGGAAGCAATCGATGCAGTAAATGACATAATTGAGAGGTGCAGTTTGAAATGGTTTGGACACTTAATGAAGATGAAAGGAAGATGTTTTGTTTCAATCGAAGCCCAAAATATACTTCAACTTCTGACTTTGGCCGAATACAGACGACCAAACCTAGGATTGTGCAAATGCAGAATATCCACAGCTTACACATTAAAAACAATTTTACTTCTTAACTTCAAACTAGATGTATGTACATACATAAATACAACTTATTGGTTCAATTTCTTCAACCAAATGGTAGCTTCCTCTTCCGCTTCCCAATTGCTGTAATCTGCAGATTTGATAAAAATGTTGACCTTTGGTCGAAATAAAACATCCAAATCATGGTTTATACAAGATAAGTTGCTATGGAGTGAATTTGCAGATTTTTCTAGTTAGTGACACGTTTTTCTAATCCCACCCAGAAACCTTTTTCAGAATTCATTGAAAATATCGATCGAACTAATTTTAGCGGAATTTGAGTTTTATCAACTACCACAAATTTAAATTTAGATCAAATGTGATAAAAAGCAACTTTTACTTCCAATAGTGCAAAACGATTTCCCATGCAGTGACGAGGTCCTATGCCAAAAGGAATATACGTTCCAAGAATTATGTTTGGTTTATTTTCGTCATTAAATCTTTCAGGATCAAAGCGATCGGGATTTGGAAAATATTTTGGATCTCTGTGTAGTACTATAATTGGAATAAAAATTCCGCTGCCTACTTTTAAGTCAATTGGATTTTCATCTTCGGTTGTTGGTTCGATTGTGTAAGGTTTAGTACATACTCGATCACCTACTGCTGAAGGAGGATACTTCCTAAACGTTTCTGAAATTACATGAAATGTTTTTAAAAGAGAAGGTCAACCAATTATTTGAGTTCGTAGAACCTTTTAACGGATTTTTGTTAAAGTGCAAAACAAAACCGTAAATAAATATTAAATGTTAAATAAGGTTAATTTTACAGCGGAAACGCATTAGATAAAAGAGACGTTTTTTAGTTTTCTGGGCATGATTTTTATCTATTGCAGATGAGCAGAGCCGTACACGTGAACAAGCTCAAAATTGTAGATTTTAAACTTATATCTTTTTTCGGATTCAAGGAAAATCCGTTAGAAGGCGCCACGAACTCTAATAACGCAACTGCTCCATAATTGGTCTATAAATGATCAGGTCCTTATCCAGAAGTAATATAATATAAACTTAATAGGTAAATATATAAATTATTAACTCGTTGATATTAGATAATATAAAACTTCAAAATATCGAGTTATTAGTAAATTAAAAATGATAAAAGATTTATTTAGCTTTCAAACGATATTTCGTTCGTCATCAGAATAATATATTTTATCATTTTTAATTTAATAATAACTCGATATTTTGAAGTTTTATATTATATAAACTTAATAGGTTACAACCGTTTGATTCAATCTTATTCAAAATTTTACATTTTTCATCATTCAAACTTGGACAGTTCCAAGTCTAATTCAGTTCGACCCATTCAGTCGCAGTGTCATGGGTTGTTAGCTAAAGGACAACTTACGTTTTAATATTTCAACATCGGTTGGATGTGCCCTGTCAAAAATTAGGAAAATTTTTTACATTACTAATTTTAATCGAACCTTTTGCTAAAGTTTCCAACGATCCTGATGATCCATAAACAAAAATGATAAAATGTTGTGAATAAATTTAAAGTAGTCTATTAAAATTTTTACTGACATTTGAAGTTATAAAACTTCTGAATGCGTTCCTGAGCATTAACAATTATATTGACATGAGCCGTGATAGATACAAAAATTGAAAATTTCCACAATTGAAAATTTAATTTAATAATTTCTTAAATTTGAATGTTTTTGACTTTTGCTTGGACGAATGGAATTATTTGCAGTCATTTGTTGCACTAATAGTTATGGTGCGCAGAAACGTAATTTTATAGGTGGATTCTTTGTTCCGGAACCTGAAAGAGTTGGATTGATCGAAGATGAAAAAGCGTTTAATTTTGGAAATGTAATTTTTTTTATGTTTTGTTTTCTTACCTGATTTTAAATTAAAGTGTTGTGCGGTTGTAGCAGACTGCAATAGTTGGTACGCCTGAGAACTACAAAATGGTGTAAAAATTTATTGTGTGGTAACTTGGAAATGTTTAACTTGGCAATGGATTCTTCAAATTTAGCGGGTGAGATTGACCAATAGGCATTTGACACGAATTTCCAAATCTGAAGAGGACAGGAAGTGAAAAATTAGAAAAAGGGGATAAGAAGGTTAGAAACGATGAGCGATGATGGAGTCGTAAGCTCAACCACATCGTCGTAGTTTTTCTGATGTTAGATAAATTAAATAATATGCAAGTAGTTTTATAATAATGTTGACCAACTAAAAAGAGAATTGTGAGTGCAAGGATAATTTCATGTGATAGGATGATTGAAGAAACATCGAAAAGGCGACTTACCTGTCATGCTGTATAATCTGCTCGACCATTTTGTTAAGTCATGAATGTAAATTTTATATGGCTCAATTTTGGCTTCTTTGCAATATCTTGTTGGTAAATAATATTTCAATTCTTTATTATGAACGTTTTCAACAATTGTTTTCAACAATTTCATTACAATACAATTTAAGAATTTGAGGTTAAACAAGATGCACGCTATGGAAAATTTGAATATTCGTGTGCAGCTAATAATTAATTTATCTCACTTTTCTAATTAAATTCACTGAAACTTTTATAATCACTACTCCATTTTATTCGGTTATAAAGAAGATTAATTAATGTGTTTAACTTTTCGATGTGTTACATGCACGATAAGTAGTTGCTACCAATTTCGTATCAGTGGTTTCAAAACTACCATCAATTTAAACTATTTGATTCGGCGACAGACTTAAATTTAAATGAGAACAATTTATAATTTTTTTTTTGTACAAATTTATTCCAGATTTATAAAAATTTATTAAACGCTATAATTGTTTTACAAGTTGTAGAAATTATTTGGTATTTAAATGTGTAAATTTGTAAGACAATTATGTGAAATATTTGATATTCCAACTGAGTTAAATGATATTAACGATAAGATTACGTTTCATTTGTGTAATTCCTTTAGATTTGAATACAACATTCGTCTGAGTAAAGATTTGTTCATTCTCTGCATTTGTGTTTTATTTTGGTTGGGAAAATTTTCAAAGTTTTAATTGAACTCACTACTGAGAGGTCTCAATAATGCAAACTACCGACTATAACGGCTACGGCTTTTAAAGAGTTGTTCGTCAGAACACGACAACTTATTTTGGCGCACGAACGTGGGGCTCCGAAAAACGATTGTAGTTTTTTTTTGCTTGATAGAGTTAGTTGTAGGATTTTTAAGATAAAGGGATTAATTTTACAAAATAAGGATAAAAATGGCGAGGATTTTTGAAAAACTTGATTTCACAAAATTACCATACCCAAAGGAAGTTTATGATATGAGGGAAATGGTAGCTACGCATAGAAGCTCATCAATAAATAGATGCATGAGTAGGGTTATTTGGAATAGGTATCTGGAATTGTTAAAAAAGGGTTTATCAGAAAATGAGTGGACGGAAATTAATAAAAAATTGTTTGAGAGAAATTTACCAAGAATTAGTTTGGGGTTTGATAAAAAAAGGGAACAGAATGAACTTCAGTATTTGAGTAATAGAGATGAAGAAAATGAAATTATAAGATCAGTCAAAAATGGAGTAAGGGCTCTCGCGAGCAAGGAAGGATTTGACTTAGGTAAAATTAGGAAAGAAACAGCTGAGAATGAGCTGGCTTATCTTAACAAAAAGTATGAGGAATCAAATCAAACAAAATCTTACAATCACAAATTAGAGAATGATAATAAAAATGTTGATAATCAATTAGGGGATGTTAATAAAAACGAGAATGAAAAAATTAATAGCTCAGATAAGATAAATGACAAAATAGAGAAAGGTTTAAATAAAAGTGGACAAATTAATCAAACAAATGACCAAATTCAAAAAAATGAAGAAAGTTTGACTACTCCAAGTTGTTCAAAAAATAATGAAATTTTGAAACCTACAATTATAGGGGATGGTTGTGAAATAAATAATGAGGTGATAAAGAAAGATTTAAACCAAAATATTAAAATAGACCAAAAAAGTCAAATTAGGGATGAAAGCGTCAAGTGTTTAAAAACTTTAGAAAATAATGAAATTTGTCAACCAAAAATCATGATGGAAAATTTAGTAACAACGAATGAAAATGTTGAAGGGGCAATTGACGGGATAAAGGTTTTAAAGACTCAGAAACATCAAACTGAGGGGTCATTAGTTAATAGGGGTAGTAAACAAATAGAAAATAATAACAAAACGAACGAAACAAAAGGAGATGATGTGATTGTAGAACAGCAAATGACATGTGCTATAAATCGTCTGACTGATATGATGATACTAATGTCTAGTAAACTTATTGAGATTGAAACAAAAATGGAAACTAAATTCTCAGAATTACAAGGGGATGTTAAAAATGATAGAATTCAATTAGAAAAATTAGACAAAATTGTAGACAATCTAATCTCAATAGAAAAGAACAATAATTTAGATCAGAGCAAAGAAACAAATTGCAAAAGTATTCAAATAGGGGAGACAAATTTGATTGCTTTAATCTGTCCTATCAATAATAAATTTTTGGTACCTGCAATCGCAGAGGAGCTTTCGAAAATAAAATTTAAGGGGATAGAAAAAGTTTGCAATAAAATTGATGAAGTAGGTCAAGCTGTTCGGATAGGGAAGGAAAGTTTGATTATTGAAAATTGTACTATTGATAATAAAAATTTAAAACCAATAATTGCAACGGAGGATTTAGTAATTGATAATTTTTGTGATAAAATTGTAGACGCTGAAAATAAAATTAAAATTTTCTCTCGTAAACAGATTAAGGGTATAAAATTTAGTAAATTAAAAGCTAAAAGGAAATTAAAATTTACAAAAGACCCAGGTATAAGTAAAACTAAAAAGAAAGAATTTAAATTTAAGGTAAAAGTTTTAAAAATTCATTCAGATGAGGAGGCTTTAGCCAATTTAAAAATTTCTCGAGTAAATGATGAGCTGGATGGACAGCAACAAAATTTATTTTCATGTCAAACAAATAATGAGGAAGATGAGTATGCGAATTTAGGTTATTTTATTAAACAAAATTTTGAAAATAATAAAAGTGACAAAAATTCAAAATTTATTCAATTGATAATTTTTTGTAAACTAATTTCTTGCACAAAGAAAGTTGCAGGAAAAGAATGGTTGTGTGTCATGTTAAAGTGGGCTTATCGCAGGGTGCGATGGAAAACAAATTTGTAAATAAAATTCAAAATCGATAAAGATCAGGAAATTTAAAATTAAAAGACAATTGCAATTAACATGGATTTAGAAAATTTAAGAAATTAGTTAAAATTTGTAAATTAGAATTTGTAAATAATATGATTGGTTGTTTAATTAAATTTAGAAATCGTTTTTAAGATAAGTTAAATTTAGGAGATAATTGTAAATTAGATGAAATTGGATTAAAGTTAAAATTGTAAATTTGATATTAACATAAAAATAAAAAATAAAATTATGAGTACATGCATCAAACATTCCTGAAAATTATTGTAATAAAGGATTTAAAATTAGAACATGGGTAGAATAAAAGTTTTTAAGAGGTACTAAGCAATTTTAATTAATTAAAGTTTTTCTAAAAATTAAGTGGGAAATTTACAACAAATTTAATAATGAAAATTAAAATCGTACTGAGCAAGATAATTGAAAATTAATAAAAAGATTGATAATTGTCTAAAGAATTTGTTACTGTGAGATTTTGGAATTTAAGAATTTTAGGGGTTAAAATTATAATGGGGAAAATTAATGAGAAATTATGAAATAAGATTAGAGTGAATTGATATGATGTTTATAAATGATTAATTGGGAAATAAAATAAAATGATTAAAGAATTTGAAAGCCACAGTAAAGGATTTAAGTAAATAAAAATTAATTGGAGGATTGAGATTCAGTAAGGTTGCAAGGTACGAGTGAAAGTTTTGGAGTTGTTAAATGTCCACAAGGGAGAAATTAAATTTTTGAAAAATTAGGAGGTATTTGGATGAAATTTGAATTCTATCAGTTTTGATGAATGAATTAGAGTTGCATAGTGTAGGGGATTGTGTTGATGAGGTAATCATTTAAATTGTAAATTTGATAACAACTTTGGAGTAAGTTTGGAATGGGATGGAAAGTTATTATTTGATGTTGATTTCATTTGTTAATTGGGATTTTCGTTTGGTTTGTAGATAACTTGTAAATAATTTGATTAATGGGAAATTTGAAAATTTAAAGTTTAGGGGAAATTATTTGTTGTTTTACTCACTATTTTTTTTATAAAAAAAAAATTGTATCGTAAAACAAAGGGGATGTTGACATGAGCCGTGATAGATACAAAAATTGAAAATTTCCACAATTGAAAATTTAATTTAATAATTTCTTAAATTTGAATGTTTTTGACTTTTGCTTGGACGAATGGAATTATTTGCAGTCATTTGTTGCACTAATAGTTATGGTGCGCAGAAACGTAATTTTATAGGTGGATTCTTTGTTCCGGAACCTGAAAGAGTTGGATTGATCGAAGATGAAAAAGCGTTTAATTTTGGAAATGTAATTTTTTTTATGTTTTGTTTTCTTACCTGATTTTAAATTAAAGTGTTGTGCGGTTGTAGCAGACTGCAATAGTTGGTACGCCTGAGAACTACAAAATGGTGTAAAAATTTATTGTGTGGTAACTTGGAAATGTTTAACTTGGCAATGGATTCTTCAAATTTAGCGGGTGAGATTGACCAATAGGCATTTGACACGAATTTCCAAATCTGAAGAGGACAGGAAGTGAAAAATTAGAAAAAGGGGATAAGAAGGTTAGAAACGATGAGCGATGATGGAGTCGTAAGCTCAACCACATCGTCGTAGTTTTTCTGATGTTAGATAAATTAAATAATATGCAAGTAGTTTTATAATAATGTTGACCAACTAAAAAGAGAATTGTGAGTGCAAGGATAATTTCATGTGATAGGATGATTGAAGAAACATCGAAAAGGCGACTTACCTGTCATGCTGTATAATCTGCTCGACCATTTTGTTAAGTCATGAATGTAAATTTTATATGGCTCAATTTTGGCTTCTTTGCAATATCTTGTTGGTAAATAATATTTCAATTCTTTATTATGAACGTTTTCAACAATTGTTTTCAACAATTTCATTACAATACAATTTAAGAATTTGAGGTTAAACAAGATGCACGCTATGGAAAATTTGAATATTCGTGTGCAGCTAATAATTAATTTATCTCACTTTTCTAATTAAATTCACTGAAACTTTTATAATCACTACTCCATTTTATTCGGTTATAAAGAAGATTAATTAATGTGTTTAACTTTTCGATGTGTTACATGCACGATAAGTAGTTGCTACCAATTTCGTATCAGTGGTTTCAAAACTACCATCAATTTAAACTATTTGATTCGGCGACAGACTTAAATTTAAATGAGAACAATTTATAATTTTTTTTTTGTACAAATTTATTCCAGATTTATAAAAATTTATTAAACGCTATAATTGTTTTACAAGTTGTAGAAATTATTTGGTATTTAAATGTGTAAATTTGTAAGACAATTATGTGAAATATTTGATATTCCAACTGAGTTAAATGATATTAACGATAAGATTACGTTTCATTTGTGTAATTCCTTTAGATTTGAATACAACATTCGTCTGAGTAAAGATTTGTTCATTCTCTGCATTTGTGTTTTATTTTGGTTGGGAAAATTTTCAAAGTTTTAATTGAACTCACTACTGAGAGGTCTCAATAATGCAAACTACCGACTATAACGGCTACGGCTTTTAAAGAGTTGTTCGTCAGAACACGACAATATATATATTTTTTTATAGCAGAGTGTAATTTACCTGATATGACCATGTCCAAATATTTCATTTTCATTAAGTTTTCGTAACTTGGATTTTTTCCAAATTTTCTAGCATTTTCTTCTATTTCTTCATACAATCTTTCTTGAATTTCTGAATTAACAGCAAGTTCATGGGCCATAAAACTCATAGCCAAAGCCAGCATCTCAAATCCAGCAAAAAAAAATACAAACGCTTGGGACATGATATCTTCATCGGTAAGTTGGATCTTTTTAACTTTGTTTTCTTTATCTTTAATGTTAGAGTAAATTTCGTTTTCATCTTCAACTATTTCTTCATATTTATCAGTTTTTCTTTTTGCTTCTAAAAGTAACTGAATCATATCTGGCCTGACGATTCCATGTTTTTCTCGAGCTTGTATAGTTTGCGTAATTAAATTTTCAAAAAACTTAACCAGTTTTAAATTAAAGATGTTAATTCCAATAAGCTACAAAAGTTAACCTTTTTAGTGCTAATTTCAAGACTGTTAATACACTTACCTGTGCTAGCTTTGGAAAAATAAAAAAGAACATACACTTAAGTTTTACTAAGGGACTATTAAAATTAATAAGTTCTTTTGCCGTAACCAGAAAATCGTTATTTGGCTGCTCAAACGAATTAAATGACATTCCGAAAGCTTATGTAGCAATCATGTCAATGGTAAGTTTGGAAAACAATTCTTTTGCTTCCAGTGTTGTCACACTCTCCTCCATTTTATCATAATGATTTACTAGTTGCTTTGCACAATCGTCTATTAGATGAAAAAGTGTTTTTAATTTGCTTGAAGTAAAGGAAGGACTCAAGATCATCCTCATGTTTTTCCATTTTTGTCCTGAAAAATATCATTTTAAGTGTTTACATTAAGAATCCCCAATTATTAAAAAACCTTTCAAAAGAAGTACATTTCTAACCAAAATGTTATCAGTGGTTTCCGAAAATGGATTCAAATGATCGGTAAAATGTTCAAAATCTTTTATGGTAATTTGTTTTATAAGCTCCGGGTCACGTAAAAATAAAGTTGGCTGTCCATATTGATACGCTCCAATATATCTAAAAATCCATTAGTAAATTTTTAATGCGAAATAAAATTTGGAAAAGATTGTTAAGTTTGGGGGATCAAAACTAATAGCTCACACGATTATCATGACGTCACGAGTAATAATCACTGGGCTCTAAATTATTTTGGTCCAGCTGACAATCTTCGACAGAGTACAAGAAAAAATGGATCATGAAGACTTGAAGAAGAACTGGTTATATTCCGTCAAGAATTGAAGCCAGTGATTTGATTTTACTCCAATAAATTAAAATCGTATACGTTCGTAACGTCATAAATGTATAAAATAATAGTTTTGATATTCCTTTATTATTTGTTGAATTATTTTAAATAAATTACAAGTAAACCAAACTGAAATAAAAAATGGGTGATATAAACTATGACATACGTTTCGAAAATTTACATAATTATAATAGTTCATAATTTTTGTACATTTTGTTTCAGTATAATTTATTGATATTTACTTGTATGATTCGAGAAATAATCTTCAGAATAGTGCAACTGTCACCTATACCTTTTCGTCCCTTACCTTTTGTCTGGAAAATCGTTGTAGATTTTCTGTGTTGCTTCTAAAACTGATTTAGGAGAAACAAAATATAGGAAATGTTCATAGCATACCGTAATCGCGCTATATTGTGCTACTCCCAAACGCTTCCAATATTCATGAGATTTTATCATATAAAAATACAAAAGTATTGCCAATATTCCAATTCCAACTAACCAAAACATTTTTTATTATTTTCTTTACTAAAATATTTAAAAACAGAATTAATTTGCCGTTACCATTTTACCGATTTTAAAATCAGACCCACATCAACAGCATCAGTTTTAAACACTTACAATATTATTAATCTATTTCAATTTTTCTTTTCCAATATCAGATTAGTTATTGTTCATCTTCTGGATGTTAAATTTAAAATAGTAGTAGCATTTCAAATGACAACAAAATTTTATTTCAATATTATATTTTTAATTTTTTTTACAATAATAATTATTATCACTTTATGTTCATAAATTTTTAATTAATATTGCACTTTTAAATAAAAAAAATAAACTAAAGCCTACAGTGAAATTAGAAATTCTAACCAAAAAATTTTCATTTACATTAATTTACTGCGAATCTATTTTTTTTATTTCACTTGAATGAATTATACTTCAAATTACAGAAACTTAAAGTACAATTAAATATTATATCATATCTACTTAATTCTTCTTTTTACACTTCACACATTTGTTAATTTAACCATGATTCACGAAAAACAACAAACAAACGCAAGTATCGACCCATGACAGTATCTGCCGAAGGCCAAATCTAAATTTGAACTTTTCCCTCTCTTCGTAATTAAATTACATCATAAACAAAAAATAATTATAATGTTAAATTGAAATATAATTTATTCTTCTTCTTTCTTTTAACGTAGTGCTTCGTCCTATGCTTATAAACTTAATTTTTGTTTTCTATTATATATAAATATAAATATTCTTTAAATTTAGTTAGATAAGATCTAATAATTTATCAAGATAATCGAGAAGTAAAGAGAAAAAATTCGGAACAATCAATGGCACTATTTCTATGTATTTTTATGTTACAAGGGTAGAAAAGGGAGTGTTTTACTTTTTTATTAACAAAGAGTTGCCAAAAACCAAAACACCACAAAAAATTAATAAAAAATTTGCTGTTTAATTTCAGAAAGGGCTTTTGTTAAAACAAAAAGAAGGGAGGTTTAGGACGATATTCCTGACTTGAAAGTATAATATTTATGAAAGGAAACTCGAGGGAATCTGATAGAAAATATTAAAATTAGTCAAAATTTAGTTAATCAAAATGGCTCGGAGAAGCGGAGCGGAGCAAAGCGTATCCAACAATGCTAAAATTTTAACGATATTGAAATTTTCCTTTTTTTAAAGATATTGATTTATTAATTTATCTAACTTACATTTTGATTCAAATTGAATCCAAAATTATTGATTACCTACTTGAAACTTACTTGAAATAATTTTTTTTTAATTAAAAATGAAATAATAGCGAAAACACATTAGTACACACTAGCTTAATTTACTAATTTAACAATTTAGACCAATTTAGTTGATTAAAGAATTTCGACAAAGCGTAATGGTAGTTTAATGTAAATACTACAAATTTTGATAATCATGAGTAAAAGTTGAATAAAATGAGGTATTATTAGTGTAAATAACATAATCAAGTTTAAAGCAATTTTTTAACTAAGACGGTCAAGGGCTATTAAAGCAGCTACTTAGCTATCTAACTTTTAATAAGATAGGTTAATAATATAAAAAGTTGTTAAAAGTACCTACTCTCAATTAGTTTAGTTCCTCCCTTCCGCCATATTAATTATTTTCTCACTTTTTTCTTTATTTTTTTTCTTTCCAAGTCAGTCTTCAAGGTTACTCGCGTGTAAGAAAATCTAATTTTAGTTTTCCAAATCTACAAGATCCGACATCAGACGAAGGAGGTAATGCTGTTTAAGTCAAGTCCCAATTAGTTACCTGCATTAACCATTATTGATCATAAGAACAAGAACCGCTGAAGATATCTGCCTAAAAAAGTGTAGGTTTTGGAATCACAGCTGGGAAGAAAACATGGGCTACTGTCAATCTCGATGTATGTAGCTATACAAAACAAGAGGCTCAAGAACTACGATGTTGAATAGCGATTCGACTACTTGGGTGCCTCCTTTCTAGAAGTTTTCATAGAAGTTCTATGAAACAAGGAACAAATGATCAACATCTTAAATGCGGTTAGAATCACAAGGTAACTATCATTGAAACCAACGTAGAAAATTAAATTTTTAGTAAACTACATTATGCCTAAATATTTTCACAGACTACTAATAAATTCTTCTTCAAAAATAAACCTGGAGAAGATCGACGGCGAGATTAGGGCCGAATTCAAGAAAATTCTGCATCTTCCACATCGCACCACCGACCAGTTATTTTACACACGAAAAAGAAATGACTGAAAATACTAATCATCAATAATGATCTAAAAGCCATGTTAAATGCAGGGCGAGATGACGACTGGAAGATAAGGAAAATTGTAAAAGAAACAAATTTTAAGAGAAACATAAAAAAATATGCAGTAGTAAAGAATATAATCCTTCCCATAAATAAAGAAGAAATCAATAAACTCAAACTACACGACAAAATACTTGAATATTCTAAATGGGTTCAGCAGGGTTCTCAAGGAAAGGGTGTTGCCACATTTAAAAACAACTTTATCCCAAACCATTAACTACTGTTCCTTAGAACATTATATCCTAGAAAATACATCGACGCACTCAAAATGAGAACAAGCACATTTGGAGTTAAGGAATCCGTAATGAGAGCAGGACACAGCCAACTAGATGTTACCTTTACTTGTGGAAGATATAACATCAAACCTAAAACCCCAGGCTACGTATTGGGTGAGTGCATAGCGAGTAAACCACAAAGAATCAAGAGACATAACGAATGGGTGAGAAAGATAGCTAAATGTCAAACGGTGTTTGACCAGATTTTTAAAGAAAAACAGTTTGAAACATCAAACAAAGCTCTAAAATTAAAGACTTGGCAAAAATAGTAGATGTTACCGTCCACTTCAAACAAGACGACTCTCTTACAGATACAAAAACGGAGAAAATTGAAAAGTACACACCATAGCTTAGCATCCTAAAATGGCAACTAAAAGCTAAAGACGTCGAGATTGTAAGAGCGTCACTAATGGCCACTAGCAAATAGACTACTAGGACGAATCGGATGATTTTCTGGTGAGGAGAACAGAAGCTTGAAAATGAATACTAGGTCTATGACTTGTCGACCAAGGGAGGAGCTTAGCCGACAAAGTTTCTGCATATGATAACTCCGAGCAAGGATCGTATGTGCTAAAGAGAAGTGACCAAAACCCGACTTCTGTGAGAAGATTTTGCTTTGGTCAGGTTTGAACAAAACGATGACATCAGCTATCATCTGTAGGTTTAGGAAGTGCTTCAACCTTATAGAATATCGTGTATCACATCACTCAGTGCAGAAACTGCTGTTTTGTGAAACTGCTTAAGGGTTATATTAGCGATCTTATCCGAACTTGAAAACTTCTTCACCTGATAGGTTATTTTGATGGCTACTTGAACTTTGGCAAACTTAGCAGGTTTCACATGGGTGAGATCGGAAATCTGCTTATTAGCGTAAGTAATGTGGTCAATATCTTTCTTATACCAGGTGTACGCATTAATTTCCACGTTTGTTTTCTTAATGTAAAAAAACACGCTATTTTAAGAAAATACTACGAAAATACTTTATTAATTTTTTTTTTTTTAGTATTTTCTAACATTTATACGTAATTGTTTTGTATAGTAAACAGTACATAAATACATAGTACATGTTTAGATCTTTCGATCTGAACAAGTAACTAATTGCTATAATAGATTTACAATGAACAGTAGCAAACGTGTAAAAATTTTGAAAATGTAACATGTTAAGAAAGAGGTCATTCGAAAACAATATATGGAAGCAATAGATTACAGTAAATGACATAATTGAGAAGTGCAGTTTGAAATGGTTTGAACACATTTAATGAGGATTATAGAAAATCGGTTACCTGCAAAAGTACATTATTAATTTAATTGAATTAGAAGCGGAGAAAACCAAAATAGATTATAGTGCGATAATAGTTATTTATGTACCAAGTCCTGAAAGTGCATCTTTTTGGTATGAGCGTGGAAAATTATAAACTGAGGCGCAACCAAAGTCTATGACCACGCAAATGCCAAAAAGACACTTTAAGGATAAGGTGCATACATACTATTTTATGTGTAATTGGAATAAAATGCCCACTTTCTGCAAAAAATGTACGATAACAACTATTATGTTATACGAAATAATTTAACGAAATACGTAAAGCACATTTCTGTACTAAAAACAGCTACTTTCAGTATTGTTTTGAATTATGTGAAAATGTACATTTTAGTACGATTGCACATAAAAAATGTTTGAATGCTTTGTTTTGATGTTTTGCTTCGATTAAAGCACAAAATGTATTTCATTTTCCGACATTGCATGGCAGCATACAAATGCCAAAACCAGCACAGAAAAAAATGTGTATTTAAAAGTAGAACAATTTGTGCTTAGATTGTCTACAGGTACAAATTGTGTAAAAATTTAGCACAATTTGTGCTATAAAATAGTACAATTGCGCTAGAGATGACTGAATTTGACTAAAATTAAGTACAATTGTACCTAATTTTCACCCAATTTGTACTTGTAGACAATCTAGGCACAAATTGTTCTACTTTTAAGTACACCTTTTTTTTTCTGTGAGGATTGTGCAAATGCAAAATATCACCCTCTAAAAATATTAGATACGATTTACATCTTAAATTCAAACTATGATATACATAAATACAACTTTATTAGTTCTAGTATTTCTTCAACCACATGTTAGCTTCCTCTTCCCAGTTGCAGACTTCATGTGAATCTCTTTCATTTATGTTTAGATTTGTGCTTCTTTTTTTATATACTTTGCTAGGAAAGTCATAATCGCGTAATCCATTACAAATATAAATCCCAAACATTGCTTTAAATAGGCTTCGGCTAATACCTCGATAAGCGATCTGTTTTTAATAATCAGTTGAAGTACAAATCCAACTGACACTTATTATTAAGTTGCAATAATAAAAAGTAATATAAAACGATGCAATCTAATATATTTTGAACATTAAATCTCTAATTACTAACGCGCTTTTCTAATCCCAGCCAGAAACCTTTTTCAGAATTCATTGAAAATGGAGATCGAACTAATTTTAACGGAACTTGAGTTTTATCAACTACCACAAATTTAAATTTAGATAAAATGTGATAAAAGGCAACTTTTACTTCCAATAGTGCAAAACGATTTCCCACGCAATGACGAGGTCCTATTCCAAAAGGAATATACGTTCCAGGAATTATATTTGGTTTGTTTTCGTCATTAAATCTTTCAGGATCGAAGCGATCGGGATTTGGAAAATATTTCGGGTCTCTGTGTAATGCTAGAATTGGTATAGAGATTCCATTACCTACTTTGAAATCAAGTGGATTTTCGTTTTCGGTTGAATGTTGGATTGTGTAAGGTTTTGTGCACACTCGATCAGCTACTGGAGAAGGAGGATGCTTCCTGAATGTTTCTAAAAATAAAAAGTATGTTTAAAAAAAAGGGTTTGGCTGACTACATGCGTTTTTGGCATCTTTTAACGGATTTTTGTTCCGTAACTGTAAATATATATTAAATTTTAGCTAAGGTCTTTTCCTTTTTAATACCTACTAATTTCTAGTAATATTACTAAGCGCTAGCGCAATAGATAAAAATAGACGTTTTTAGTCTTCTAGGTATGATTTTTATCCATTGCGTATGAGCGTAGCCGTACTTGAACTTTTTATCTGTTTGTTGGAACAGATATAGTGAAAATTGTAGATTTCAAAGTTATGTCTTCTTTCGGCTTCAACAAAAATCCGTTAGAAGGCGCCACGAACTCTACTAAGTGGATTATTTGATGAGTAAATTATCAGCTTCTTATTCAAAAGTAATATAAACTTTATAGATTACCACCGCTTGATTCAACCTCATTTAAAATTTCACTTATAATTTTGTAACAATGCAGTTTTACCATAAGCCATATGCAACCATAAACCAAATGAACAAAAAGTTCTGAATAAGTTTGAGCTAAACGTTTGCAATCTACTAATTTTAGTAAATTTAATATAAATTCCTGCTGATTTTAGAAGTAATAAAACTTCTGAATGCCTTTCTGAGCATTAACAATAATGACATTCTCAATATTGCATATTTTTTTATAATACCAGTGTATAATTTACCTGATACAACCATGTCCAAGTATTTCATTTTCATTAAGTTTTCGTAACTCGGATCTTTTCCAAATTTCCTAGCATTTTCTTCTATTTCTTCATACAATCTTTCTTGAATTTCTGGATTAACAGCAAGTTCATGTGCCATAAAACTCATAATCAAAGCTATAACCTCGAATCCAGCAAAAAAAAATACAAACGCTTGAGACATGATATCTTCATCGGTAACTTGAATCTTTTTAGCTTTGCTTTCTTTAATGTCTTTAATGTTAGAAAATATTTCGTTTTCATCTTCAACTATTTCTTCGTGTTCACCAGCTTTTCTTTTTGCTTCCAAAAGTAACTGAATCATATCTGGTCTGACAATTCCATGTTTTTCTCGAGCTTGTATATTTTGCGTAATTAAGTTTTCAAAAAACTTTACCAGTTCTAATTTAAAGATGTGAAGTCCAAGGCGCTGCAAAAGTTTACATTTTTAGTAGGTACTAGGATTCAGTCATAACTTTTGATACACTAACCTCTGCTAGTCTTGGAAAAGTAAAAAAAAGCAGAAACTTAAGTTTTACTAAACCGCGATTAAAATCTGTAAGTTCTTTTGCCATAACGATAAAATCGTTATTTGGCTCTTCAAACGAATTATATGACATTCCAAAAACTGACGTAGCAATCACGTCAATGGTAAGTTTGGAAAACATTCCTTTCATTTCCAGTGCTGTAACACTTTCCTCCATTTTATCAAAATGATTTACCAGTTGTTTCGCACAATCTCCTATTAGATGAAAAATTGTTTTTAATTTGCTAGAGGTAAACGATGGACTTAAGATCATCCTCATGCTTTTCCATTTTTGTCCTAAAAAATTTTACTTTAGTTCACATTAAGAATTCCTAATTATTTAAAAACCTTTCAAAAGAAGTACATTTTTAACCAAAATGTTATTACTGGATTCCGAAAATGGGCTCAAATGATCGGTAAAGTATTCAAAATCTTTTATGGTCAGTTGTTTTATAAGCTCCGGGTCACGCAAAAATAAAGATGGCTGTCCAAATTGATACCCACCAACATATCTAAAAATGAACTGTTGAATTTTTAATTTAAAATATTTAAGTTTTGAAAAATCAAATTTGGTAAGAGATTCTTAAGTTTGGGGGACCAAAACTAATAACTGACACGATTATCACGACGTCACGAATAATAATCTTTATTGGATTCAGAATAAATTATTCTGGTCCAGCTGATACAATCTTAGATGTACTACATGAAAAAGTGGTTGTTAGAAGAAAAATCTACTTCATGAAATGGATTGTGAAGACTTGAAGAAAAACTGGTTATATTCCGATAAAAATAGAAGCCAGTGATTTACTTTTAATCTAATAAGTTAAAAAAGTGTACGTTCGTGACGTCGGAAATGTACAAAATGCTAGTTTTGATTTTCCCCTCATATTTTAAATAAATTACAAATGATTCAAAATATTACAACTACTGTTGCCTAAACCGATTCGTCTTTTACCTTTTGTCAGGAAAATCGTTGTAGATTTTCTGTACTGCTTCTAAAACGGTTTTAGGAGAAACAAAAAAGAGTAAATGATCCAGGCAAATTGTATTTGCGCTATATTGTACTACTCCTAAACGCTTCCAATATTCAAGAGATTTTACTACATAAAAATACAAAAGTATTATCAGTATTCCAATTGCAAATAACCAAAACATCTTTTTTTTTTCTTTGCTAAAATATTTGGAAAAAGAATTAATGTGCTGTTACCACTTTACCGATTTTTAAACCGGGTCTACATTAATGGCATTAGTTTTAAACACTTACAGTATTATAAATCTATTTCAAATTTTATTTTCAATAGCAGAAGTTATTGTTTGTTTATCTTCTTGACTACCAAATTTTGAAATAATAGTCGCACTTCAAACAACAACGAAATTTTATTTCAGTTTGTATTTTTAATTTTTCCACAATTATCACTTTATATATTTATAAATTTTTAATTAATGTTACACTTTTAAATAAAAGAAATTAATTTGAAATTTTACAAATTTTGAACCTACAGTAAAACTTGGAATCCTAACCAAAAAATTTTAATTTACATTAACTGACTGCAATTCTCTTTTTTTATTCCACTTGAATAAATTTTACTACCAATTACAGAAACTTAAAGTACAAATAAATGTTTTATTATATCTACTTAATTCTTCTTTTTGCATTTCACATATTTGCTAATTTAACCATGATTCACGAAAAACAACAAACAAAGCGAAGTATCGATCCATGAGAGTATATACCGAGGCCAAATCTAATTTGGACTTTTCTCCCGCTCCCTAAACATAAATTATATCATACCTAAATAAAAAATAATTATTATGTTACGTATGATATTTTCTTCTTCTTCTTTTTATCGTAGTACTTCGTCCTATTCTTATGAACTTGGTTCTTGTTTTCTATTACATATAAAAGTATATATGAATATTCTTAAATATTTTTTATGGTCCACAAATCGATATTGAACTTTAAAAACATTGCAGAATGCTTTCTGTGTTAGAGTAATAGAATATTTTGATTCAAATTGCATCCTAAAATATTGGTTACTTGGAACACTAGTACCAGCTTAATTTACTAATTTAACAATTAGACCAATTTAGTCGAATAAAGAATTTTGACAAAGTGTAATGGTAGGTACTTACATTAGTTTTATGTAGATACTACAAATTTTGATAACATGAGTTAAACTTGAATAAAATTTGGTATGTTAGTGTAAATGACATAATCAGATTTAGACCAATTTTTTTAAGTGAGCTTTTCTGGCAACTACACCGTTAATGCTATTTAAGTCAAGTCCCAATTATTTTTGTCCATTAACCTGTATTATCATATAAGTAGGTAGGGGACCGAGTAAAGGTTAAGAACGCAAAAGGAATGAGATCAATCATATCCATCATGTACTAAAATGGCCAAAGGCGGCTGAAGATCACCAGTATCAGCTATCCATCCAATATTACAATTTGCTCAAAAGTTCTTCTCGCAGATGTCATTTATAGAACACATTATGATTGTTTTTTTCAACCAATCCATCAAGCAAATAATGTATCACAATCCCTCAAAGGAGGCCGCTAAACCGAACAAGCTCATCAAAGATTAGATCTGAGAGATCCATAATATTTAAATAAATAATTTTTAGTATAAAGGCGATAAACGGCTTTAAAAGATATTAATTTTATTAATAGAAACTCAACAAAAATTAATCGATAATATTAAAATGAAACTTTTTTAGCCAAAAATTGATTTTAAAGTTTAAATTTTTACACAAATTTTGTCTGTAATCGCCCTATTCTATTGCCCGTTTGTGTGGATTTACTTGGGCTTGGGGCTGGACATGGCAAACAATCATGGTCATGTCGGAGTTGTTTATTCATTGTTTTAGCACCGATTTGTATTAGTTTCCTTCGGAAGTTGCATAGGTTTTGATTTTTTCCAAATAGTGCAGCATATCAAGAACATTTTCCCAAATTTTCAAGTCAATCGGAGTAAAATTCTAGGAGAGAAAGCCTCTAGAAATTCCTCTCATAGGCTAATATTATTATCATTACTTTTATTCCGACTTAAAACTGCAATCCTTTTTTTTTCTCAAAATTTCATTTTGGAAGTTAGTGAACACGATTTCTCGAAAACTAATGCACCGATTTTATTGAAATTTATTTATTGAAAAAAAAAATTATAAAAAATATGCTATTTTTACTTTTGAAACCAATGTAATTCCTTCAGGAACGTTGCGGTGGGGTGTCAAGGTAGTATTTCTTGTTTCACTGCCCCACCTGAGTCCGTTAGCTTGCCCCCCCCCCCAAAGTTAATATTTTTTTTTAAAAGCTAGCTCCTGAATCTTTATAGCTAGCACAAGCTAGCACCCAAATATAAAAGCTAGCACCATTATAGTTTTTCCACAAACCGTAACTAAATCCGTTAGAGCTAAAATAACGCTAGCCCCTTCCCCCCAAGTTAATATTTTTCTTCAAAAAGCTAGCTCCTAAATCCTTATAGCTAGCACCCAAGTATGAAAGCTAGTACCGTTATGGTTTTTCCACAAATCGATATTGAAACTGATGCACAGTGGGGTATGAGACTTCAAGAAGTGACATTAAATAAAATACTATTTCAACGGATTTATAAGTTGGATATCTATTTTTAGAGCTTTTAGTAGTATTCAAAAAGGCGGTCGTTAGCATAGCGATTAAGCGCACAGACTACTAATACAGAAAACTGGGATTGACTCCGGGTGAAGTAAGAATATTATTCTGACTGTCTAAACTCGGAAGGCAACGGCAAACCACCGAGGTGTAATTTGTTTAGAGAACATTTGAAAAAATGTCACTGTATCCTTTCGTAGGACGAAGGAATCTGAGAGAATACATTTATTTACTTAAAAAATCAGTTTATTTAAAAAAAAATTGAAAAAATTAACTTCATCAGCAAAAATCACAGAAAGAACTTTGGAAAGTTAAAAAAACGTGAATTAAAAACAATACCGCAAAGCTCACAAAGAAAATAAAATTTTTAAATCCCAATTATTATTATCCGCAATAAAAACTAAAGTTATTAATCTACCTTAATTCATATCCAAATCTTTGTTTTTTTTTTTTTAATCATGTGCAAAAGTTAATCATACGATTGTACCACATTTACTAAAAGATGAATTATTTTAGATATCATAAAAAAAAGTTAAAATTTATAACGATTTGTAGCAAAATTGAGCTTTAAAAACAATGTGAGATGTATGTTGCTGCCTCCTTCCCCTCCCAATCGAATTTTTAGGTGAAATTTGCGTCAAACGTTTGAGCATCGTTTGTGCATTAAGAGCTTCCAATATTTGCGTTTGAACCTCAACCGTCGCGGAGCTATTCACAAAAACTTTTAAAGGGGGGAGGTTGTAAACTTGCTAGCCCAAAAATGGTGTCAAACGAGCATCGTTTGAGCATCAATGAATTTCCAAATTTTTTGTTTGCTACCATTCAGTTACGGTTTGTGGTAAGCTATAATGGTGCTAGCTATAAGAATTTGGGAGCTAGCTTTTTGAAAATAAATATTAATATGGAAAGGCCAAATTAACGGACCGACCTTACCTGCCAATCTCGACTGTGTAAAACTCAATTCAACTAAAGGGCATAGCCGGATTAATATGAGAAATCTGCCCCCGCGACTTTTTTGGCTCATACTCAGGGAATTGATTTGGTGTCGAATAAAAATAATTCACACCAATTTTTAGCTCTTTAACTCTAACGGTTGTCGAGATTTTCAAAAAAAAACTGTTTTTTCAATTTTATTTTTATTTTTATAGTAAAATTCACAATTGATCAATGATGAATTTTTTCCTAATTTTTAGGAGTTTAAGACATGAGAAAAAAATATAATCATGATTTTTTAACGAAAAGCTGATTTTTGGCAGACGATAGAAAATTAAATTTTTTTTTAGCCTTCTTAAAATATGTCACTTACCAAAATTTGTCAGAAAATGTCTATTATACTCCTCTACACTCATGAATTTTTTTGAATTTTTTGAAATGGTGGAACAATATGAAAAAAAATAAAAACTCATTTTTTTTCTAAACTCTTGCGTTCTAAATAACTTATATTTTTTTTTAGCTAAAAATATATTTTAAAATATTTTAATATTTTATTATTTTAATATATTTTAATATTCAAAAACTCTTTAATTTTGTTTTTTGTTAAACCCCATAGCATCAAAACTAAGCGAGCTATGATAAATTGATTTTTGGTATATTTTAATTTTAAATTATGATAAGTTGATCTATATTTATTTCGGCGACAAAAAATGTTAAAATCACCCCCTAATTTAATTACCATCCCAATTGAAAATAATTGTTATACTACTTCACAATTAACTTTATTTATGTACTTACTTGTAATATGCTCTAGTAGTTTTACAGGTTTAAAGTCCTTAGTTTTGAAAACATTTGAGGTTGATTTGAAGAGAGCATTTTTGCAATTTTGCAAAAAATTGCCTTTTCTTAAAAATATCTCAAAATTTATTAATGATACGCAAAATTTTATAAAATTAAAAATTGTAGGTTTGGCTTTTCTGAAAATTTAGGTTTTTGTTGTAGTATAAAAATTGTATAAGATATGGCCGTTTAAAGTTTGCATATGTTCGTAAATAGCTGACATGTTGTTCAAACCCTTTCAGCTCAAACCATTTCCAAAATAAGGGCTAAAAAAATTATATATATAAAAATTATAATTTATATGAAAAAATAAGGATCTACTTTATTTTTGTTATTAGCTCACTTAGTTTTGAGGCTACGGTATTTTATAAAAAACAAAAATAAAGGTCTTTTTAAGGACTTTAAAAAAGATTTTATAAGTGTTCCCCAAAAATGCATTATTTTAAAACATATTAAAATAATAAAATATTAAAATATTTTAAAATATATATGAATTTTTTTATGGTAATCTTTATTTATATTTATTTTTGGCAAAAAAATATTTTAGACAAATTTTTTTAGCTAAAAAAAAAAATAAGTTATTTAGAACGCAAGATTTTAGAAAAAAAAATGAGTTTTTATTTTTTTTCATATTGTTCCACCATTTCAAAAAATTTAAAAAAATTCATGAGTGTAGAGGAGTATAATAGACATTTTCTGACAAATTTTGGTGAGTGACATATTTTAAAAAGGCTAAAAAAAAAGATTTTAATTTTCAATCGTCTGCCAAAAATCGGCTTTTCGTTAAAAAATCATGATTATATTTTTTTCTAATGTCTTAAACTCCTAAAAATTAGGAAAAAATTCATCATTGATTAATTGTGAATTTTACTATAAAAATAAAAATAAAATTGAAAAAAACAGGTTTTTTTGAAAATATCGACAACCGTTAGAGTTAAAGAGCTAAAAATTGGTGTGAATTATTTTTATTCGACACCAAATTGATCCCCTAAGTATGAGCCAAAAAAGTCGCAGAGGCAGATTTCTCATATTAATCCGGCTATGCCCTTTATACAAAATTTGATTATCTCCTTTCGCCTGTCAATACTCGACTTTGCTACTATGCTAAAACTTTATGCTTACGATGTTCTATAACTTTGACAAAGGTAATGGAGGCTTCGCTTCTACCAAACTCTGAACACGATGTGAAGTTATGCTATGCTATGGCGAACAATCGGGAGAGAAGTATTGTGTGTACACAGTGGTAGTGTTTACATCAAGGTAATATTACAGTTTAAGGGTAGTTTTACCGTTAAAATACAGATCCACAGGTCGAGCTTAGGCTAGTGTTAATATTTTTGATATCAAATTATATCCTTTTCAAGTACCTACTAATTTATTTATTTATAAATTTCTGCAATGGTGTGGTGGTTGACGTGGTGCGGTGAGGGTGTTGCAATTAATGCAATTAATTTTAAAAAGGATTGAAAAACAAAACAAATAATTTGTTACAAGTTCATCGATTGCAAGTCGCGTTGAAGATATAAAGCAAAAAGTTCTCACTAATTTCAATATAAAATCATGGAGGTAAATAATCTAAGTGAAATCAAAGGTCAAGGAAATATGGACTACATGTGGTCACATTTCTCCTGAATGAACTTGAAAACCAAGCAATTTACTTCAATTACGTACTTTTGCAAAACAAAAATGAAAACAAATTAACACTCATAATTTTTATAAAATTATTTTATTTAAAGAATAGTACATCTTTTTGGTCAATCTTTCGATCTGAACCAGCAAATTTAATAGTTACATTTATTACATTTTTATACAGTATTATACAAAAAAAAGTGCAAAAATATTTAAAATGCAGCCTTAATGATCGTCAGATCATCAGGAAACTTACGGAAGGAAAAGACATAGTAAATACGGAGTTAAGAGGTGGAGTTTGAAATGGTTCGGACAATTAAAGAAAATGGAACAAAGTCGATTACCTTAATGAGACTATCAATGATCTTTCTTCTGGAAAGAAAAAGCTTCAAAAACCAAGAATATCTTGAAGTGATAGAATAGGACGAACAAAATTTTAGATAAAAATTCGAAAAAGAAACAAACGCGGAATAGAGAACATAGCCATGTGTAACTATAAAAGGTCTTTTGGCTGTATATACCCAAAATATACCTATATTAGGCGCAATGTAAAGTATATTTTGGCCTTTGATTGACAAGAAACATCCAATTAAAACTAACGGTGGTAGCAATAATATAAAAGTGCACTACGTAAGTGCAAATGAACACACATCCACAGATTTTATTTGTACGTTATGTTGAAGTATTGTAAAACAATTTTGACAGTAGTCCTGTCCTGAAAATACTCCTGAAAATACTTAGAAAACTTTTACTTTAAAACATCTAAACCCAGATTTCGTTAAAAAACGGCCAATGTCCGTTTTAAGACTTTGCGCTTCATATAAATGTAGTATAATGTACTTAGAGTACATTCTTGAGTAAGAAATCTGTTATAAAATAGCTATCCAAAATTTTCTAATTATGCACTCTTTTTTCCAATCCCAACCAAAAACCTTTTTCAGAATTCAACATAAATTGGGTTTTAGCTAATTTTAAAGGAATTTGGGTCTTATCAACTACCACGATTTTAAACTTAAATAAAATGTAATAAAAGGCCATTTTTAATTCCAATAGTGCAAAACGATTTCCCATGCAATGGCGAGGTCCTATCCCAAAAGGAATGTAAGTTCCTGGTAAAATTTTAGGTTTATTTTCGTCGTTAAATCTTTCAGGGTTGAAGCGATCAGAATTTGGGTAATACTTAGGATCACTGTGTAATCCGTAAATTGGAATAGAGATTAAATTACCTGCTTTTAGATTAATTGGGCTTTCGTCTTCGGTTGTGGGTTGAATTGTGTAAGATTTAGTACACATACGATCACCCATCGGAGCAGGATATTTTCGAAGTGTTTCTAAAAATACATTATTATGAAAAACAGGAAAATCGTTATTAATAGTCCCGTAAACCGACAAATTTTTGAAAGTTTTGTCAAATAACAAAAACAAAAATTTTTGATTTTCTGACTTTCAAAAATTCGAAAAGAATTGCTTGCTATACTTTTCTGTTATTTATTGCAATGGATGGTTTAATGAATTTTTAAAAACCACAAAACACAAAAAAAAGTCTGGCTACCTCGATTGTTTTAACATAAAATAGTTTACCTGATACAACCATATCCAAATATTTCATTTTCATTAAGTTTTCGTAACTTAGATCTTTCCCAAATTTTTTAATATTTTCTTCTATTTCTTCGTATAATTTTTCTTGAACGTCTGAATTAACAGCAAGTTCATGTGCCATGAAACTCATAATTACTGCCACGACCTCGAATCCAGCAAAGAAAAATAAAAATGCTTGGGACACGATATCTTCATCGGTCAGCGGGATCTTTTTAATTTTATTTTCTTTATCCTTAATAGCCGCATATATTTCGTTTTCTTCTTCAACTACGTCTTCATATCCGCTAGTTTTTCTTTTCGCTTCCAAAAGTAAATGGATCATATCTGGTCTAACAATTCCATGTTTTTCCCGAGCTTGTATATTTTGGGTAATTATATTTTGAAAAAACTTTACCAATTTTGTTTTAAAAAGTGGAATTCCCAACCTCTGTAAACAGTGAATATTGCCTGTACTTTACCTCGGTGCTACCGGCGTCTTTGGGTCTGTTTAATACACTTACCTCTGCTAGCTTTGGGAATGTGAAGTTAAACATAAACTTAAGATTTACTAAAATGCTTTGAAAATTAGTAAGTTCTTTTGCCATAACATAAAAATCGTTTTTTGGATTTTCAAACGAATTACACGATATTCCAAAAGCTGATGTAGCAATCACGTCATTAGTAAGTTTGGAAAACATTTCTTTTATATCCACTGTTGTAATACCATCGTCTATTTTGTCAAAATGATCTACAAGTTGTTTTGTGCAATCGACTATCAAATGAAAAATTGTTTTTAATTTCCTAGATGTAAATGAAGGACTTAAGATCATTCTCATGTTTTTCCATGTTTGCCCTGAAAAATAAAACTTATACGACGTAAAAAAATCTCTATGCAATAAAAATAACCTTTCAAAACCATTATAGTTTTAACCAAGATATTATCACTGTCTTCCGAAAACATGTTAAAATGATCAGTAAAATATTCAAAATCTTTTATGGTAAGTTGTTTTATAAGATCGGGGTCACGTAAAAATAATGTAGGTTTTCCAAACTGATACAAACCAATATATCTAAAACAAAAAGAGTATACGTTTGTGACGTCATAAAATGCTAGTTTTTGTAATATCAAACTTGAACTTATCAAATCAAACTCAAAATGGCATCACAAAAGTAAACATTACCTTTTATCGGGAAAATCGCTGTAGATCTTTTTAATTGTGTCTAGAGCTGATCTATATGGAATAAACATGATTAATATTTCCCAATATACCTTAATTAAGCTATATTGTGCTACTCCCAAACGTTTCCAGTATTGAAAAGGTTTTACCATATACATATACAAAAGCATTATCAATACTCCAACTCCAATTAAGCAAAGCATCGCTTATAATTTTCTTTGCTAAAATATATTACAACTTTTTACAAATATTTATTTGCATTATGGTGGGTTCATCCCAAAAAAAGTAATGTAACAAAAAGCCATACAACACGTTCCTATTTTCCCAAAAAAATGATAGTTTTTGAATTATTTGGACGAATCAGAAGGTTTTGTGCTACTTTATGTTACTTTTCTTGCTCTTTTCTCCACTTAAATCCTACTACGACTGCGGTCGATCGTCAGTCCAATCTAATAGCCGCACTCAATCTTTAGTTCAACCAAAGAGCGCACATAGGTTTAAGTGGAACGCACTGTAAATAGCATCAATTTTGAAAATTTAACAACTTTACCTGCACTGTAGATAACTAAATTTAATTAGATTCCAATAACAATTCTAACAGCAAAGATGATAAACTTTTAATTGAATATTATTAAGTTATTGCAATTATTTTTGCAAATTTTTTCTTTTTTATAAATTTTTCATTTTTAATCTTTATAATTTTTTTGGAATTTTATTTTTGTTTTATTGCGCACTTGTGCACTGGTTCGGTGAACTTGTTGGAGTGAAACTTGGAATCCTACCAAATTCTTTTTAATTCGACAATGTTACTACGTCTAAATTTTTTTTCCATTAAAATATTTAAATTTTTATATTATGTTTCAAGTAAATTGTGATTACAATGCTTCGCACTCTCACAATCTATCCTAAGTCAAAAAATAACTGCTTTAGTAATATCGACCGTCCGCCATCCCACATTCAAGGTTTTTCCGAATCAATAAAGTGAGTTGTTTCTCATTTTTGTCAATTTAAAATAATTACACCTAATTCAACAACTACCAAACTTTGAGTGGTAGTTCATTGTTAGCTTAGCATGTCCTTGTGTACGGAGCGCATCAATTCGCTCATTGTATTTTATAATATTATAAAATCATTCGTTGTATAATTCACATGAGAAATGTATTGGAAAAAATATATTATATACAGTGAACTCGTCAAGTTTTTCACCGTCATTTATTTCAGATTAATACGAAGTGCGACGGATGCAATAGTGCGATATTTTAAAGCACACTTTCTAAACAAATTTAAAAATTAATAAAGAAAATGTTAATAAGATTTTATTAAGGTAGTTTTCGAGTGTACAAAAAATATTTTATCAAAACTTTTTAATTGTATTATTATGTTTTTTTTGGATCTTGATATACTGCAATCTAGGGGAAGTAAGTCCATGGCGGTAACGAATGAGTCTTGTATTTTTTACTTAACATAAAATTCAAACTGGCTGGGGGTTCTACGTCGAACATCTTTAATGATTTTCTTTACTAAAATATTTAGAGAGAAAATTAATTGATCTTTACCATTTTATCTATATTTATACGAATTAAATCAGGCATACATTAGTAGCGAAATTAACTGCGGTTTCCAATTTGTATTTCGTTAACAAATTAAAAATTAAAATCTAACGGTATACCTATAATTAAAGTTACTGCACTTCACACGACAAAAGGCAACAAAATTAGGTTCATAATTTTATTGATGCTATTTGTTTATAATTATCACTTGTTCATATACTTTTATCTTTAAACTTGAGGTGCTAATGCGTAATGCACTAAACTTAATTACATTTTCATATAGATAAGTTGGATATCCACTTAAAGAAAAATTTTTATATAGCTTCATCAATAAGAAGTATTCTGAAATCCAGTTTAAAATTTTTTGGGTTAATCGCAATTTATAAAATTGCACAAAGTTTCGTATTATATGAAACGAAAAATGTAATGAAATAGCGAGTATACGTCTCGCCGACGATTTCAAACACTGCAGCTAGACAACGTAGCTGTTAATTATTTTAATTCACCATCAACTGATATCAAAATTTTTTTACAAAATTATCACGGAGAAGCAAACTTTTGTTGGCGTTTCTCAGCTTGTTGGCCACATAAATGCCTTGAACGCACTCCCTTCTTTGTTAAATTGGAAAGTTAATATTCTGGATTTTGGATTCGTTCTAGAGGGCAAGACAAGCTTACACGCACTTGGGCCACCAAATCGGGCCCATTGTAGGTACTACTTCCGGTTTCAGTTACACCCCAGTCTTGTCATTCTCCCATAAGTCAATCCAGCTGTAAAACGAACTCTGGATACCTTTAAATTTTCTGTTGCTATAATAAAGTAAAATAAAATAAAAAACTCCTTTAGAAAATCGCAATTAAATTAATTTATTTGTGACACAATTTATTGCAAAAACAATATTTTATTATCTTATCTTTCCTCAAATTTAAACTTGAATTTATTAGAAAAGATCAAAGATTAAAAGGTGATACTTATTTAAAAAAAAACAGAAACAATAAATAGACGTAAATTATCAGTATTTTCGCTGTCGTTAGAAGTACTGTGACTATTTTAAAAATAATTAAGTAACGAAAATATTTAATTTTTATTTTTAATTTGTTTAATTAACTGTAATATTATTAATATTGTATTAATTATATATAATAATTATTTATAAGGTAAGTTTTAATTCCTTAATATTAATATTTTATTATTTTAGTAAAGAAAATAATAAAGATGTTCTGGATAGTTGGAATTGGAATCTTGATAATACTTTTATATGGTAAAACCTTTACAATATTGGAAACGTTTGGGTGTAACGCAGTATAGTGTAATTAGAACCTATTTTGAACTTTTACTCACGTTTATTCCACGTAGATCAATTTTAGAGACAATTCGGATAATATATGGCGATTTTCCTGATAAAAGGTAAATGATAAATAAACTGATAAATGGGAATAATAGTCCATCATTCGCGGAAGTTCATCATAAGCACTTTTCCTTTTCAAACATAAATATCATGGATAAATATTATATTTTCGATAATAATACCTTATAATATTAGTGAATTATATCCTGCGAGCCCTGCATCAAAGAATATTTATTATTGCAACAAGAAGCACCATTCGAAATTAAGAGCTTTTTACAGTTTTTAAAGTGCAAGTTTATCATAAAATGACTATTTTGGATTTGGCTTAAACAGAATGTAAACGGCGCCCATTATATTCTTAAAGCTGTGCACTGAAAAGCTCTCGGTTGTCGTTTCTTGTTTTTTCAGTAACTACGCTTTGATCATATGTAAAAATTAGGATTTATCTACTATAGGTTTGTTCCAACCAGCCGAGAAACCGTACAATGTACAGTCACACTCATGCACAATTGGTAAAAATTTACCATTGAACGGTTTCTGGGTAGGTTGGAACAAACTTTATATCACAATCCTATTGATTTTTTCTAGCAAGATTCCAAATCAAATAGTATATTCTTTCCTTTTTAGATATATTGGTATATATCAATTTGGACAGCCAGCTTTACTTTTACGTGATGCAGAGCTTATAAAACAAATCACAGTAAAAGACTTTGAACATTTTACTGACCATTTTGGCATATTTCCAGATTCCAGCAATAACATCATGATTAGAAATATAATTCTTTTGAAAGGTTTCTTTAAAAATGTGAAATTCTTAATAGGAAAACATAAAGTGCTGTTTTTCAGGTCAAAAATGGAAAAACATGAGGATGATCCTCAGTCCTTCATTTACCTCTAGTAAACTAAAAACAATTTTTCATCTTGTGATAGACTGTGCGAAACAACTTGTAAATCATTTTGATGAAATGGATGATCGTGTAATAACAGTGGAATTAAAGGAAATGTTTTCCAAATTTACCAATGACGTAATTGCTACATCAGCTTTTGGAATTTCTAATAATTCATTTAAAAATCCAAATAACGATTTTCTTGTTATGGCAAAAGGACTTGTTAATTTTACTGGTTTTTTTAAAAATTTGAAACTTATCATAGTCGTGACTTTTCCATGGCTAGCAGAGGTAAGTGTATTAAACGGCCCCGAATTTGTGATGGTAAAAAGTCTAAAAATTTTAAATGTTTATAGAAGTTAAGAATTAACGTTTTTGATTTAAAATTGGTAAGTTTCTTCGAAAACTTAATTACGAAAAATATACAAGCTCGAGAAGAACATGGAATCGTCAGACCAGATATGATTCAGTTACTTTTGGAAGCAAGAAAAAAAATTGACCAATATGAAGAAATTATTGAAGAAGATAACGAAATATACGCCGTTATTAAAGATAAAGAACATAAAGAAAAGAAAGTCCAAATTACCGATGAAGATATTATGTCCCAAGCATTTATATTTTTCTTGGCTGGATTTGAGGTTACTTCTACGATTATGAGCTTCATAGCGCATGAACTTGCTATTAATCCAGACATTCAAGCAAAGTTATTTGAAGAAATAGAAGAAAATACTAGAAATTTCGGAAGAGATCCAAGTTATGAAAATTTAATGAAAATGAAATATTTGGATATGGTTGTATCAGGTAAATTACATTTATAAGAAAATACTATAGGCATTGCTCAGAATGTGGTTATTATTGATCTAAATTGTCGACACTTTTTTTAACAAAATTATCACCATAAAATCTCTAAACAGTCAGAGCCGTAGGTAGTACATATACATATGGTTATTAAAATACCAATTTAACCGTGGTTCGAAAAATTTCTTTTTCGTATACCTAAATGATAAAGAAAATTAAAGATTTGACGTTGTAAATAATCTTTTTACATAATCATATCTACAGTATAATCAACAATTTTTATCATTCTCCCATTAAAAAAGTAAAGTTTAGTATTTTATATTAAATAATATAAATAATAATGAATTTTTAGAAACGCTCAGGAAGTATCCTCCTTCGCCGATAGGTGATCGAGTGTGTACTAAGCCTTACACACTTCAACCCACAACCGAGGACGAAAAACCAATTTATTTAAAAGAAGGTGATTTAATTTCTATTCCATTTTACGGATTACACAGCGATCCCAAGTATTTTCCAAATCCAGATCGCTTCGACCCTGAAAGATTTACTGACGAAAATAAAGCTAGCATTACTCCTGGATCGTATATTCCTTTTGGGATAGGACCTCGTCACTGCATAGGAAATCGATTTGCACTGTTAGAAATCAAAATTGTTTTTTATTACATTTTATCCAATTTTAAATTGGTGGTGGTTGATAAGACCCAAATTCCGTTAAAATTAAGAAAAACTCAAGTTTCTCTAAGTTCTGAGAAAGGTTTTTGGGTGGGTTTGGAGAAGAGAGTCAGCGATTAGAAAATATTTCAACCTCTGATATAGCAAAGATTTTGTATTAAAAAAATATATCATGTATAGCAATTTATTATTTTTTTGTTTGTTTCAAACAAATGGTGATATTTTATAAGATGTAACTACTACTAATAAAATGATTTTATACAAATAGTGACTAATGCTTTTTCCATTTGTTAGTAGATAGTGTAGCACCACTTTGTGTAGCACGGCCTTATTGTTGCTTGTAGATGAAAGATACGTAGCGGCAAGTCGTCGGTGACAATGAGACAACACTCATGGAGTGAGCTTTGTTTGGTCCTTGTTTTGTTGGTTTTATGACCAGTTTTCTGAAAGAAAAAAATTTGGGCACCAAATGCAGAATAAAACGACAGGAAGAAGGGAAAGAGATTTATTCCACAGTATGAAAAGAAATATGTAAGTACAGATATAAAATTTACTGATAACAGCATTGATATAGGCACCACACGTTGCATCGTTGATAGTCGAAACGTCGAGGTGGATGTTGGACTCACTATAATAGTAATTGTATCTAACTCTAGTATTAGAGAAGTGAGCTAAGTGAACGGACTAAGGACCGGACTCTAGGCTAGAAGTCCTAGGTTCGATTTCCAACCCGGCTACAAAATTTATCCAACTTCATTATGACCCTCTCCCCTCGAAAGGCAATGGCAAACCACCGAGAGTAATCTGCCAAGAGCATTATGATCATGTTGTCTAATAATCGATGGCTCGATTACACGATTGGACACATGAAAATAATCACTCCGCGTCTGTTAAGACGGATAGACTGGAGGAGGATCTAACGCACGCACTAGCAATTGACATACAAAAAGGGAATATACAAATATGCCTACTACGTGAACGGCTTTACCAAAAATCGCTAAACCATCAGGACTGAAATACTGTTTGATCAATCGATCGATAAAAATGTGAAATAATACACACAAAAGACAATTGAAATGCTAATTCGTATAGAGATAAATTGACTTACCCCAGAATAGTCCACAAAGGTGATTAATGACAACGGATATGGTTGGCACGGCCGTGGCGATCCACTCGTACGTACAGAAAGTTGTTGTAAAAATCTAAAAAGTAAATAAATTATCAACCACACAAATAGCAAACAATATGTCACTGCGTCTCTCTGTATAAACAAACCCAAGCAACACAAGACCGTCGAAAATGTACATAATCGGTACATAAATTTCCGTTACGGATTTGTATCGTTTTGCCCATTTTGTCATAACTGCAGTTTATGTATCGTTTATGTACATATACGTTACATAAATTTTCATAACGGAGCGGCATCGATTTTTTCGTTATTATATTTTATGCATCGTTTATGTACATATACGTTATATAAATTTCCGTTACGGATTTGTATCGTTTTGCCCATTTTGTCATAACTGCATTTAATGTATCGTTTATGTACATATACGTTACATAAATTTTGATAACGTAACGGCATTGATTTTTCTGTTACTGTATTTTGCATATACGGCACAAAAAAATAATTTTTAATTAATTAAAAATAAAATTTTAATTATTAATAATTAATAGGAAATATAATTTTTTTTTTTTTTTTTTTATTGACATCCTATAAATTTACAATCTGTTTAACAACAACATTTAGTAAATGGTTTAGCTTTTATATTGTCAGAAGAGGTCAAGTCCATTGACTTTACCATCATACATCATTACTTATATTACAAATATTATGCAAATCTACTTGGAAGATCCCACGGGTGATTTCTTTTTAGTCTACGCTGTGTGTTGTTTATAAGAAGGTCCGTTGCCAGCTTATTTGGGTGGTAACTTTGTACCACAAATTGCTCTTAATTTGCGTCGCTTGCCCCGCTGATCTGCGATGGAATGGCAGACAGGCCAGCTAAGGGATTACACCCCCGTCCAGTACCAGAGCACGGGTCGCGCATGCGCGGTTCGCAGGTTCATTCACGTTGTGACTCAGACGATCTTTGGCAACTAACTAAGGAAAAAATAATCGGGCGCCAGTCTTCTAAATAAAACACGAAAGTAGAAGGGTTGGTTTTATTTATAAAACAAAAGTCGAGATAAAGGTAGGGTTGACAATGCTTGATTCCAAAACTCCATATAGGAGACACAAACACATAACAATTCAAGTTAAATCCAGGATACCCTGAAGGGATACCTTGGGACAATAAATGCAAAATAAAAGAACTAAAAAAATACAAATGAGTTGCCATCTGAAGACAACCCATCAAAAATAATATCGCGCATCTAGGAAACTGCCCAACGCAGACATAACACGTCGGTAACATTGACTACAAATACTCATTCGCAAAAGATATCATCAAGTAGAATTAAATACAGTAATTGCCTTTTCAACTTACCCTTCCACCACAATCATTCCGATTCAACATCGCTATTCTTTTGGAACCTCTGGAATATTAATGGTTCATCGTGCAAACTGAGTTTCAGATGTAAAGCTAAAAATAACAAAACTGCAATAATTAAACAAGAATCAATTCACCTGCGAACGGTAACATCCCAATGTCGATGTAAAGTATTAAAGAAAGCTAATTTCCTAAATGCGCTTTTAACAAAATAAAAATCCATGGTTTTCCGGTCATCCCACGTCGTCGAAATTATCAAAATCAAAGTCGATAGGGCGGCGACGTCAAACGGACAAGGTCAGCTCAAGTGGACTGATAAGAATGAAAACCAGGTGCAAAAACTCCATTATAAACATCCATGGAAATTAAAAGTAAAACGTCCTCATGGAAATGACTCCAACACGCTGATTGAACAATAGAAATATATCAGCTCCACTTTAAGTTTGCTTCCAGAAAACCATAAACAAAAGTTGAAAACCAAAATGGACGAACACAGAAAAGGACAGGTGGTAATAAAAAGCTAAAATTTATCAAAATCAACCTCCGCTCAAAGTGGAAAATATCAATGTAATGCTTACCCACAAACATAAAACTGAAGGTTATTAAAAAGATCACTTCATTAAAATAAAGTTTGTGGCTTTTAAAACTCAAACATTACACAGAACAAAAATGAAACTTCCATTTTAGATGGCGATAAACGAAAGAATGCCAATTTGATAAATTTTCGAAATATTAACGCTTGCGCATGATGGACATACACAGGATGATGCGTAGATTTCAAACCAATTTAAATAATAGCATTTGGAATGCTACAACTTAGTTTGTCTTTATATTTTTCACTGTGCACTTTTATTACCTCTTAAATGTTTTCCCAGCACAATGGAAGGTGGCGGAGATAATCATGTTACCAAAACCTGGTAAACCGCTTCAAGAACCCACTTCATACAGACCGATCAGCCTCTTGCCAATAATGTCGAAGTTGCTTGAGAGATTGTTGCTAAAGAGAATCCAGCCAATTTTGTTAAAGAAGAATGTAATACCAGATCATCAGTTCGGTTTTAGAAAGCACCATTCCACTATCGAACAAGTACACCGTGTGGTGAAAAAAATAAATGAAAGCCTTGAAAATAAAACATTTTGCACAGCCGCATTTATAGACATCTCCCAGGCTTTTGATAAAGTTTGGCATAAAGGCTTATTAATGAAAATTAAGCAATTGTTGCCTGAATACTATTTGCTCCTCGAGTCTTACATTATGGACAGAATGTTTCGAGTCAGATATGGGGAATCATACTCAAATCTCTACTCAATAAAATCGGGGGTACCACAAGGTAGCATATTGGGGCCAGTACTTTATCTGCTGTACACTGCAGATATGCCAACAACAGAGTATACGACAACCGCCACCTTTGCAGACGACACAGTAATAATGTCTTCTCATAAAAATAAAGATCAAGCATCTGCTCACCTACAAGAAAGTGTAGATATGTACCAGAAGTGGACGAAGAGATGGCGTATAAGACCAAACGACTCAAAGTCGGTACAAATTACTTTCACAACAAAGAGAGATAATTGTCCACCAATAACATTAAATGGTAGCACATTACCACAGGCTGACGATGTGAAGTATCTTGGTATGCACCTAGATAAGCGTCTCACTTTTAAGAAGCACATCTGGTCCAAAAGGAAACAGCTTGGTATTAAGTTTAGAGAAATGTACTGGCTCATAGGTCGAAATTCAAAGTTAACAGTAGAAAACAAGTTACTGTTATATAAATGTATTATAAAACCCATATGGACATATGGAATTCAGTTGTGGGGAACAGCAAGCAATTCAAATATTGAGATCCTCCAAAGATACCAGTCGAAAGTGCTTCGCACCATCGTAAATGCACCGTGGTACGTACCAAATGATGTCATACACAAGGACTTAGAAATGAAAACAGTGAAAAATATAATTTTAGTAATCGATTTATTATTAATTTATTCGAATCTTTTTACAGACCATTTATAACTTCCATTACTTTTACACAGATACATATTTATAGTAATATTATTAAATATAATACTCGTACCTACTAATAATATTATTAGAACTATTATTCCAATTGCCTGACCATGCCAGTATCTGAAAAATTTATCATTAAATTATACACTCTCATTATCGATGTTTTCCGAAATATCTGCTATTTTGCGATATATTTAGAGTTTATTCGATATTTTATCATTCCAACATCAAAATTAACAATTAGTATAGCTATCTTTATTATAACATTCCATTATTTACTAAAAAATATTAAGAAATTTCAAAATTACCACGTTGTGTCGAAAAAGTAGCGCGTTATCGGTACCCGATATTTACATAATTTTCAGTTAATAAAATATCGGTACACTTATGTACATATTGGGTACATCATTATCGATGTTTTCCGAAATATCTGCTATTTTGCGATATATCTAGAGTTTATTCGATATTTTATCTTTCCGACATCAAAATTAACAATTATTATAGCTATCTTTATTATAACATTCCATTATTTACTAAAAAATATTAAAAAAATTTAAAATTACTACGGTGTGTCGAAAAAGTAGCGCGTTATCGGTACCCAATATTTATATAATTTTCAGTTAATAAATTATCGGTACACTTATGTACATATTCGGTACATCATTGTCGATGTTTTCCGAAATATCTGCTATTTTGCGATATATCTAGACTTTATTCGATATTTTATCTTTCCAACATCAAAATTAACAATTATTAAAGCTATCTTTATTATAACATTCCATTATTTACTAAAAAATATTAAGAATTTTCATAATTACCACGTTGTGTCGAAAAAGTAGCGCGTTTTCGGTACCCGATATTTACATAATTTTCAGTTAATAAAATATCGGTACACTTATGTACATATTTGGTACATCATTATCGATGTTTTCCGAAATATCTGCTATTTTGCGATATATTTTGAGTTTATTCGATATTTTATCATTCCAACATCAAAATTAACAAATGTTATAGCTATCTTTATTAAAACATTCCATTATTTACTAAAAAATATTAAGAAATTTCAAAATTACCACGTTGTGTCGAAAAAGTAGCGCGTTATCGGTACCCCATGTTTACATAATTTTCAGTTAATAAAATATCGGTGCACTTTAAGTACATATTCGGTACATCATTATCGATGTTTTCCGAAATAATTGCCATTTTGCCGATATATTCAAAATTTATTTGATATTAAAATTCTAACTTCAAAATTATCAATTATTAATTAAAGCTATATTTAGGGTGCGTTCCACTTAAAGCCCACGACGACCACGATCGTTTGTCAGTCCAATCAAATAACCGCTCTCGATCTTTAGTCCAATCAAAGAACCACTGGACCACGCTGCGGTCGTCGTGGGCTTTAAGTGGAACGCACCCTTATTATTATGTCACATTAGCTCTGTTCGTTTGTCAAGCACTAACTTGAACTGAACACGTTTGAGTGACGTCAGAGTTCAACTTGGTGCACGTATTTTCAAGAGTACAAACGAACGCTTTCAGTTCACGTTAGTTCATGTAAATAGTGGAGTTAACCTAAAATCATAAACCGATAACCTCAAATTTGTAAAAGTTTTTATCTGGACAAATTGTATTTGATATAATTAAATAAATTAATGTAATTAAGAATCAATAAATGAACAATTATCGATATAGTCAAACGTATTAGCCGTAAAACGTAAGAGTAGAAGTCTCCAAGTAAAAAGACTAATAAAGTAATAATTTTGTAAATTTAGCAGGTCATTTTGTATTACCTCATACGAAGGCAAGAGGAAGGAAGCTGTGCTTTAACTTTAACCCCTTCTGCTTTTATTAGGGCTCGCACCATAAAATAGTACTTACATTTTTGTATGGTTGTGTATTTTATAAAATAACGCATGAATAAATCCGTTTTTTCAAAACAAACAGTTTTCTACTTGTTTATAACATATGTTTATTGTAATTAGTAGGTTTTCTGTAATATTATTAACATTAAGTTTACTAATATATTTGATTATAGGTTCTGAAGAAGCGAAAATCAATACCTCGAAACGTAAATAAATTAACAAATTTTAATTTGTTCAATGTACCCACAAGCCACAAAACAATAATATGTATATTTTAAGTCGGTTAAAGCCAACGAGTAACGTCATAAAAATAAACGATATTAAAAAATTAGTCATTAATTATTACAACTTAATCAGCTTAAAATGTAAAATTCACTAATCGAGGAATCTCTTAGGGTTAATTGCTATTGGAATGGCAATGCATAGATTCGGAGTTCGATCCTAATATCATTCGAAAACGATATAATTTCTGATATCTTTTGAATTAATGTATTTTAAAATTATTTTCTCTTTAATTAATACAACGATATTTCCAAATCTGTTACATAATCAACTACATTTCCTAAAAAAACAAATGAAATTATGTATGTACGCCGATAACAAAATGTTAACAACTAAAAACCAATAATCAAATCACAAGTGGAGTTGCAACGGTTGCTACCTGTTCAAAAACTTATTAATTTCACCAATTAATTGCAAAATACTTGTATTTACGTTGACGTAACTGTCAATTTTCAATTATTTTAGGTTACTTTCGCGATCGAAAAATCCCCACCACAAATGCTAGATAGTTGTTCTAACTTGAACTGGCCTGCACCTGATCTTGAGTGCGAACGAGTTAAAGATGAACTGAACGAGAACTAGAACATCAAACGAACGCTTTTATTTTGCACTAACTTGCTCGGTTCAGGTTAGTTCAACAAACGAACAGACCTATTATTCATTAAAAACTTTTATTCATTTCAAAATTATACGTTTCCAAGTTGTGTTGAAAAAGCAGCGCATTAACGGTAACGTATGTTCAAATAAACTTTAGTTACTGAATAATCAATGCAGTTCCGGTACTGAAATTAACTTCAAAAAAACGTTATAAAAAAATATGCACCAAAACTGTACCGAAATGGTACAGTGTAAACATGAATTAAAAATTATGTACTACTCAGGTACCTTTTCGGTACATATTTTTTAGTTATGAAAAAATATGTACATATCCGTTAAACTTCAGCGGTAAACCGGCATAAAAACGGCATTGGTGTTACTTGGGAAGCTACCTCAGTCTTAGTTAGCAGATATTGGCAAACAAACAATGACACAGCTTTTCAGGGTGAATTAAATGTAAAAATTCTGATACAATAATTACTGTGCAGTAGTCTACAAAGTCAAATCTTTGTGATAAATGGTAAGAAGTTGACATCGACAGATTGCTCTCCGAATGTCCACAGTCCTCAAAATTCGGGGTTGAAATCCAAATGTTCGAAATCTTAATATGGCGACCGATTCCAGATGTTAATTTGTACAACCAATTTAACATGTGGTCTTGAAAATAGAATTGAACAGGATTTTCTCACCAGATCTTCGATGTATGACGCGAAGCAATAACAATAACAGAAGTCACAATATGGTGTAAATACTGATTCATTAAGATAGATTAAAAATAATAGTCAGAATCCACTGGTGGATTTCAAACTAAAATTTACACGTCGGCGTCGTTACGTTGCTCTTGGTAACGTTCGAAGACTGTCGCGCTTCGTTTTCTCGATCACCGCTAGGGATCTCAAAAGGTGCGTTCACTCATGACGCTTAATAAAGCCGTGTTAAATGTTAAGCGAGAGAGCGCAAATTGTAGCATGCATTTAGCATGTTACAATAGAAATCCACTTATCCAATCACTTGAAACCTATAACACAAACTTTTTTCCAAAAACCCCTAAACTCAGAGATATCATCTCACCAAAAGCTGTCATTGTGTCTTCCCTCCGTTATCTTGAACCATCAAGATCCGTTCCCGTATCCGACTTTGATTTTGACTCCGATTCCATCTTTCAATAGATTGGGATGTACTTGCTAAGACAGGTCCTATTCTAGACAAGATACATTTATTTTATTTTATTTAAATCTCCAACGGCGCGGTGCGACTGATGCTTGTCAGCTGTATAAAAGCCTAAGGTAAGCATATGCGTGGCTTCGGTTACGCAGTGCTTACCTTACTGTGCAATAAATAGACCCAGTTCAATGCCGCTCCTCGGGTTTGAAATCCCTGTAAAAAATTCCCAAACGTCAGTTACACTTAAGAGATGAAGGAAATAAGCGGGCTATTGCCCGCATCTGTTCCGCAGATGCCATGTATCAGCTACAGCAGGAGCAGCATCTATTCTTGCAAGGGCAGCTCGCCAAGTTTGAAAATTTGATTGGTGTGCAACTCGATCCCAAGAGATGTCATTTTTAAGTTGCTATAACGTAAGACAACAATCAAGCAAAGTGCGTTGCGTATTCTGAAAAAATGTAGAAAAACAAATCCTCGTATTAGATTATTGTTGTTATGATAAGATAAGATGTCTATTGCTATAAATAAATTGTTAGAAAATACTGTTCTATTGATTTTTTTTTAAACATCATGAAAAAACTTGAAATAAGTATTGGTGGAGAAAATCTTGAGAAAAAAAGTTATAAATGACACAGATACATTACAATAATTATCTCTAAATAAAGAAGTATTTGATAAAGCTGTACCTTTGTTTATCAAGAAATGGCTTTAAAAAAAGCAAACCGAATTTTTTGAATACATGAAGCTGCAATGGTGTAGATCCTATCAAACTTCTACAAACGATGCATTGGAGTCTCAATTTACTCATAAAAAAGAAGATACATTTTGTGAAAGGTTACCTCTGTCAAGATTTCTTAAACGTTAGAAAAATAGTCAGAAGAATATTCCAATAAAAGTAAAGTATTCAAGACTGTGACAACAGTTGAATTACAGTTTTGAACAAATGAAAAAATTTAATTTAATATATTTCAACCGTATCAGAAATGCGCTGGAATACTTTCGATCAATTCAAACGAAGAGCATTTCAAGTGTGGTTTATGAATCTCCCAAAACAAAGAGAAAACTGCATGCATGGCTACCGCACTTGTCCAAGATTGTCACCCTGTTTCAGTTTACTGACCAAAATAACAAATAATAAGGCTGTCTCGTTAATTTAAACATAAAAGTTTTCTTCCCTTTATAAATAAAATGAAAAACATCGCAACAAGATTAATTGATTATTATTGACAAAATATACTGAGAAAACAATATTTTATTATCTTATCTTCGTTATAATTAAAACTTAAATTTGAAAGTGATACTTAATATAAAAACAAAAATAATAAATTGATGTAAATTCTCAGTATTTTCGCTGTGGTTAGAAGTACTGCAATTATTTTAAAAATAATTAAATAACTAATTTATTGAATTTTTTTAATTAATTATAATTATATTATATTAATAATTAATTATTGCAAACTTTAAATAAGATTGATGTCGCTTAAAACTAGTAAGGTACGTTTTCAAAATTGATTCTACACAGAAAAAAAAGGTGTACTTAAAAGTAGAACAATTTGTGCCTAGATTGTCTACAAGTACAAATTGGGTGAAAATTAGGTACAATTGTACTTAATTTTAGTCAAATTCAGTCATCTCTAGCGCAATTGTACTATTTTATAGCACAAATTGTGCTAAATTTTTACACAATTTGTACCTGTAGACAATCTAGGCACAAATTGTTCTACTTTTTAGTACACATTATTTTCTGTGTATTATGTGCCTATGCCTGGTTTAAATCAGTAAAATTAATTGCTTCCAAATATTTTAGTAAAGAAAATAATAAAAATGTTTTGGATAGTTGGAATTGGAATCTTGATAATACTTTTGTATTTTTACATGGTAAAACCTTATCAATATTGGCAACGTTTGGGTGTACCGCAGTATAGTGTTATTAGAACAAATTTGGAGCTTTTGCTCACGTTTGTTCCACGTAGATCAATTTTAGACGCAATTCGAGAGGTATATAATGATTTTCCTGATAAAAGGTAATTAATGACGATAATGAGGTAGAATGAATATTTTAGTTAACTTACGAATAAGAAGGGATAGGTACTCTAAAGGGTATTTTTAAAAGGTTTTTTTAAACGATATTTTAGATGGTTTGATGCCGTTTATATCTTATGTTTTTTTCGTCCTTATCATAAATTAAAGTTTATTATTCTTTTTTGAATTAGGAAGTTCTATTTTCAGTTCGAGTGCTTAATCAAACTGATTATTCATCGTAAGGTCAAGATTGTTTTGTTAGTTTTGGTATAAACAAACGTAATAAACCCAATTCCAAATTTGAATGACTCTTTACATTAGATACATTTTTTAATCTTTTTTGTTTTTAATCAAAAACAAATTCTTTTTTCTTAGTTTGTTGCTAAACTCTTGCTTGAGTCACAACTAGACGGAGGGTGTAATCCCTTAGCTGACCTGTCTATCATTCCATCATAGACCAGCGGGGCAAGTGGCCCATATTAAAGCAATTTGTTTAACACTATGCAAATTGTAAGTTACTTCTTTTCAGATATATGGGTACGTATGCTTTTGGACAGCCAGGTTTATTTTTACGTGATCCAGAGCTTATAAAACAACTCACAATAAAAGATTTTGAATTTTTTACTGACCATTATTCCGCAATTTCGGAAACCAGCAATAACATCTTTCTTAGAAATATACTTCTTTTGAAAGGTTTTTGATTCATACCAGAGGTTTGTTAATATGAAAACTTAAAGTGATATTTTTCAGGCCAGCAATGGAAAAAGATGAGAATGATCTTAAGTCCTTCATTTACCTCTAGTAAACTAAAAACAATGTTTCATCTTATGATAGACTGTGCCAAACAACTTGTAAATCATTTTGATAAAATGGATGATCGTGTAGTGGCAGTAGAAATGAAGGAAATGTTTCAGAAATTTACCAATGACGTAATTGCTACATCAGCTTTTGGAATTTGCAATAACTCATTTGAAAATCCAAATAACGATTTTTTTGCTATGGCTAAGGGAATTGCTGATTTTTCTGGTATCTTAAAAAATGTAAAGCTTATCCTTGTCATAACTTTTCCATGGCTAGCAGAGGTAAGTGTATTAAACAGTCCCGAATTTGTGATGGTGAATGGTGGGATGCAGAGTAATAGTCAAGCAAACAACTAAAAATGTTAACTGTTTATAGAGGTTAGGAATTGACGCTTTTGATTCAAAAATGGTAAATTTTTTTGAGAACTTAATTACGAAAAATATACAAGCTCGAGAAGAACATGGAATCGTCAGACCAGATATGATTCAGTTACTTTTGGAAGCAAGAAAGAAAACTGGCAAATATGAGGAAATAATTGAGGAAGATAACGAAATATATGCCGTTATTAAAGATAAAGAAAATAAAGACAATAAAATCCAAATTACCAATGACGATATCATGTCCCAAGCATTTATATTTTTCTTGGCTGGATTTGAGGTTGTTTCTACGATTATGAGCTTTATAGCACATGAACTTGCTATTAATCCAGACATTCAAGCAAGGTTATATGAAGAAATAGAAGAAAATACTAAAAATTTCGGAAAAGATCCAAGTTATGAAAACTTAATGAAAATGAAATATTTGGATATGGTTATATCAGGTAAATTACATAAAAACTTAGTTTAGTAGGTACTTAATAAATAAAAATAAATGTACTTGTAGAAGGGCTCAGGAAGTATCCACCTTCTTCAATAGGTGATCGAGCGTGTACTAAACCTTATACAATTCAACCCACAACCAAAGACGAAAAACCAATTTATTTAAAAGCAGGTCATTTAATTTGGATTCCTATTTACGGATTACACAGCGATCCCAAATTTTTCCCAAATCCTGATCGCTTCGACCCTGAAAGATTTAACGACGAAAATAAACCTAACATTGTTCCTGGATCGTATATTCCTTTTGGGATAGGACCTCGTCACTGCATAGGAAATCGTTTTGCACTATTGGAAATGAAAATTGTGTTTTATTACATTCTATCTAAATTTAAATTGGTGGTGGTTGAAAAGACCCAAATTCCGTTGAAATTAAGGAAAAATCAAGTTTCAATAAGTTCTGAGAAAGGTTTTTGGGTGGGATTAGAGAAAAGAGTCAGTGATTATAGAAAATAGGTCAATAGTGTAGCAATTTATTGTTATTTTGTTTGTTTTAAACAAAGCTGTATCTTACTACTAAAAAAACAATTTTATTCAAATAATGACTGATACTCTTTTTATATTTTATTAGATATAGTTTATAATCTATTCGGTTTTCTTCACCCTACTCACTATAAAGAAATTAAAAAGGGTGCCACTCTGATAAATCACCCTGCGCAAGATGGTAAAAAGAAAACGGCTAACGACTTTACAGTTCGATGATCTTTAGAGAAAAAGCGATATCTGAAAGCAAACTTAAAACTGTGCGGTTGGAGGTCGCATCTAACAAAAACACAACACATAGTATAAGTATAACAACTTTTTTTAAAACACAAGTAGGAAAGCCTTATGACAAAAAACTCTACTTGTAAATGAGTCTTTCCACAGAAAAAAAACAATTTATTATTAAAAATTTATTTCAATTTATGAATCACATACCAATACCTAATTATGAAGTAAATTTGAAAATAATCAGCTAAACGACTAGCCGTTAATTATTTTAATTCGCCATCAATTGGTAACACATTTCCAAAATTATTCCGGCATATTCAAAATTTGAAAATCTATGGTTCTTATTTTTCAAAATTCTTTTAGTACCTATATATTGTTTTATCCTGAATTTGATTTTCAAAATTGCATAGTTTTAAAACACTCAATGTCAGTACCAATGCATGAAATTGATTTAATAATTGAAAAAAAATATTCAACTTTTAAATATTAGCTAACAAATTTGCTTGTTAAGTAATATATATTTTTTTTGCGGAGGAAAGAGGAAAATCATTAAAAGACACCAGGAAGACCGCGCTCGACTGCTAGTGCAGGATTTCCACCTACTAAAAACCCCTTCCCTATGTTTGGGTGTTGTCCGCTGGATCAAAGTTGGCATGTGGAATCAGCATTCTTTACTATGCCAACCGGAGTGGACGTTTCCGTCTTGTTCCTTTTCAACCTTTCGGGACTTTTCCCTTCTTATTGCTGGTTTGCTTGTCTTGTCTTTTCCATTTTTTTCTTAGTTGTGAGTATATCCTTTATTACTTCTTTTAGCTTTTCGCTGATGAGCATCTGGTCGATTGTATGTTCCGGAGTTGGAAAATTAAATTGTTGGTTTTTCTCCTTTGTTTATTATTCCACTGCGGGCAGAGGAAAATGGTGTGTTTTGTTGTATTTAATTCTCCGCAGTAGTCGCATCTGAAAGTCGCTGATGCCTTTTTGTGTCTGAACAAGTAGCTGTTGAAGCATCCATGACCAGTCAGGGCCTGAGTGAGGTGATAGCCCAGTTCTGGGCTGAATGTTTGAGATGAGTTTTTTTGTCTGCACACCTGAAGTAGCCCGGGACCAACGGGCTTGCCAAGCCACTTCCAGCATATGCTTATGCTCCGCTTTTTCCTCTGCCCGTCCAAAATTTTGATGTTGTTCTTCTACTAGCAGGTCTATTGGAGAAGTTCCCGCCAAAACTAAGATGGCATCCTCCAAGACCGTTCTATATGCGTTGCATATGCGTAGTACGGCTCTCCTGTTTACTCGTTTTAGTTTAATTCTGTAGCTGTCGATCTTCATGGCTTCATGCCAAACCAGAGCGGAATAGAGCATTATCGATCTTGTGGCTGCTGCCAGCACTTGTCTCTTGTAATATCAAAAGCTGTCCATGTTTGGCATCAGCCTTGCCAGCGCTGCCAGACTTACCTCTGCTCTCTTGGCTGCGTTTTCTACGTGGGCTGAGAATGTGAGCCCCTTGTTTATCGTTACTACGAGCACTTTGGTTTCTTTTTTCGGTATTTTTGTATGGTCTCCCATCTTGAAGAAGACTTCCCTAATCTTTCTTCTTCCAGTTTGAATTGAAGGCATTCTTCACGTCGAAAGTAATAATTGCACAAATCTTTCTGGTCCTCCATGTGCCCTGCTGTGCCCCTTTGCTTATGCTAACCATTTCCTTTAGGGCGTGGATTGTCGACCTACCCTTCCGGAAACCAAACTGCTTTTCCGAAAGCACCTGCTCAGTACTCTCGACCGACAAGTATTTATTAGCCCTATCCTGATGATTTGAGCCTCGAGGATTATTTTAGCACTTGCCTCATCTAATTTGATATAGCCTTCTTTGTTTTTCTAAAGGCCTCCGTAACTTTGATCAAGGCTGCAGGTATTGGCATTCCACCAATGCCAAAGCGGCCTGTAATTTTTTGGATGTCTTTTCGAATCGTATCTTTATCGATCAGCTAGTCAATGTCCCTGATCTCAATCATGACCATTCTAGCCATGGACTTGACTTTTGTTTTCTCAATCTTTTTTAGTGTGGTTTGGAGACGGCTCTCTCCATCTTTCTCCTCCACCATTTCAATCGGCATACTTTCATCCTTTGTCTGATTTTCTCTATCAATTCCGCTGCCGTTTCGTCTGTCTCTGTAGCCTCTTTAACCTTTTGCAAGACCTTGTCGTAAAAGCATTCTTTGCTTACACTTATAAGCAAAGCAGATGTTTTCTTCCTGTTTCTAGGTTTTCGGCGTACTACCACTTGGAAGTCTTCTAAAGAACCCTCCACTTTTTCTGCGCTTTCGTGACTTTTTTCTTCCTTTGGTTGCTTTTTTTCTCTTTTTCCGCGAGTCAAGCTTTTAGCAGCTTCAAAGTAAGTCACGTCTTCATAATTTCCGTGGCACGAACTTGGGTTCGTGTGCGGGCCTTGGTTTGTTTGCTTGGAAAAACCACTTTATCGGTAGGTGGTAGTCCCTCCGAGTTGTCGGCAAAGTTGACTCCCAGCCTATCCTCTAAGTCCGTTATCGTGTCGTCGAAGACTCCATGGACCTTCACTTTTGAGATTCTTCTAGACTTATCTTTTCAGTGGCCTGGAACCTCAAATTTATCTTCTGCATAATATTGCAGAGGTATGTCTAACTTACCCTCATGTGTAGAATGGAATGAGGTCTCAAAACTACGGTCCGGAAGAGCATTTATGTCTTCCGCCGTTATGTCCGTTGTAAATTTGATCATTTTATGTGAGTCAAAAATCTCTCCAAATTCTTGGTGAAGGCCGTCAACCGCCGTCGCACTCTGTTGTGAGAGCTTTTCGATTTTCTCCATCCCTCCAGATTCGGCCCCGGATGTTTTTCTGCTTTTGCCAATTCCATCCTTTTGATTGCCTCTTCCATATTGGTAAGTCCTGCCAGGAGTCTTTCTTGCCATTTTTACGTTCACTATTCTGTAGTTTCATTTGTAGATTAATTTCTTCTAGCTATCTGTAAGTTTCGATAATGCTGTCTTGTACATTTTTGCCTCTATTATTGCTTGATCTCTTTCCATATATTTTTTGATTATAATATTTCTTACGTCCTTTAGTGCCGGTTTCAATTCTGTGCTGGTATTTTTGACTTCCGCATGTTTCTCAAAGGGGTCCAGGACTCTGTCTAAGTCATCATTATTCTGTTTGTTTATGTCGCTAGGGCGTATTTCGTTGTTGTTCGCAGGGGACGCTTTTAAAATCGAGGACGATTTATTTCTGCCATTTACTGCATCCGCGGCTTTGTCTGTGACCGTTATTTTTCTGGGCTTGTCTGTTATTTTTCCTTTTTTTCTTCCAGTAGTCGTTGTTAACTTCCCAGCCTGAACATCTACTGAGGCAGTGCCGTGTGGTCTCTGGTTGACGACCGGAAAGAAAACACTCCACTACTACCCTTACCGGCCGGTACTGGGGATCCAACCCTCTGCACCGTAACTTTATTATTTTTCTCGTTGTTTATCATAATTTTCTTTTTGAAGATTTCTGATTGAGGTCTTCAACCCCGAGGTATCGCTAGGGACGCCCGAATTAACTTCCGGGCGCCATTCAGCTATCAGCGCGACACCACAACCTTGACTTAAGAGAAAGAACGGTGTTGGCCTCCATTACGATACTTCTCACGTTAGCCTTGCCGGATTTTCTCATTCACCGGGGTTGGTTACTCGATCTCTGAGAGTCCTCGCAGGTTTCCAGGGACCACCAGCTTAAAGGTGTAAATAGGATTTTAGTCCCATTTCATTGTTAAGAGCAATTTAAATTTACTTTTTAACGTGCATTTAGTTATTAGCACCGTCCCAACAAGTGACTGGAGATACGAACCCGTTACTACCTATTCGTAGTCGCTTAAGTTTCACTTCATGCCACTCTACTGGGTGCTTGTTAGGTAATAAAAAAATTTAAACCTAACCTCAGTGAATTCATTTTCATCTTTGTTGTTAAACTTAAATGTTCTGACACCCCCAAATTTTTTATTCCTGTGATAAAGTAAAATACAAAACCTTTTATAAAAACAAACATCGCAATAAAATAAATTTTTTTTTTGACAAAATTTATTGCAAAAACAATATTTTATTATCTAATCTTCTTTAAAATTTAAACTTTAAATTATTAGAAAAGATTAAAGTGATACTTATGTAATTAGGTAACAAAAAATAGAAATAATAAATTGACGTAAGTTCTCATAGTATTTTCGCTGTCGTTAGAAGTACTGCGGCTATTTTAAAAATATTTACGTAACTAATATATTTAATTTTTATTATTATTATTGTATTAATTATAATTAATAATTCTTACAAATTTAAATAATATTAATATTACCTAATAGTAGTAAGGTAAGTTTTCAACATTGATTCTGTTATTTACCCATGCATGATTTAAATCATTTAAACTCGGTCGAAGAATCGGTAAAATTAGTTGTTTCTAAATGTTTTAGTAAAGAAAATAATAAAAATGTTCTGGATAGTTGGAATTGGAATCTTGATAATACTTTTATACTTTTATATGGTAAAACCTTTCCAGTATTGGAAACGTTTGGGTGTAGCGCAGTATAGTGTAATTAGAACACATTTGGAGTTTTTACTCACGTTTGTTCCACGTAGATCAATTTTAGACGCAATTCGAGAGATATATAATGACTTTCCTGATAAAAGGTAATTAGTGACAATATGATCGCATATGAACTATTAATTTTTAATTAATGATATGATTAATGAGAGCACGTACAAATTTGAGTAATTGTTTAATAAAATCAAAGAATAAAAACAATCAAAAGTGTGGCTAATTTGAAACATATGTTTCAAAATTTATATTCAAGTTTTGTATCGAGATTCCAATTCAAATAGTAAATTCCTTCCTTTTTAGATATATGGGTGGGTATCTGTTTGGACAACCAGCTTTATTCTTACGGGACCCAGAGCTTATAAAACAACTCACTATAAAAGATTTTGAATTTTTTACTGACCATCTTACCATATTTTCGGAAAACAGCAATAACATCTTTGCTAGAAATGTACTCCTTTTGAAAGGTTTTTCATACCGCAGGATTCTTAATATGAAAACTTAAAGTAATATTTTTTAGGCCAAAAATGGAAACACATGAGAATGATCTTAAGTCCTTCATTTACTTCTAGTAAACTAAAAACACTTTTTCATCTTGTGATAGACTGCGCGAAACAACTCGTAAATCATTTTGATGAAATGGATGATCGTGTAGTAACAGTAGAAATGAAGGAAATGTTTTCTACATTTACCAATGACGTAATTGCTACATCAGCTTTTGGAATTTCCAATAATTCATTTAAAAATCCAAATAACGATTTTCTCCTTATGGCAAAGAAACTTGTTAATTTTACTGGTATTTTAACAAATTTTAAGCTTATATTAGCAGTGACTTTTCCATGGCTAGCAGGGGTAAGTGTATTAAAAAGCGCCGAATTGAGGTGAGGTGGTGATCAATATTCAGAAAAGAACTAAAATTGTTAGCTCTTTTTAGAAGTTAAGAATTAACATTTTTGATTTAAAAATGGTAAATTTTTTTGAAAACTTAATTACAAGTAATATACAAGCTCGAGAAGAACATGGAATTTTCAGGCCAGATATGATTCAGTTGCTTTTGGAAGCAAGAAAAAAAAGTAGCCAATATGAAGAAATAATTGAGGAGATAACGAAATATATGCCGTTATTAAAGATAAAGAAAGCAAAGAAAAGAAAGTCCAAATTACCGATGAAGATATCATGTCTCAAGCATTTATATTTTTCTTGGCTGGATTTGAGGTTGTTTCTACGACTATGAGTTTCATAGCACATGAACTTGCTATTAATCCAGATGTTCAAGCGAGGTTATATGAAGAAATAGAAGAAAATACTGAAAATTTCGGAAAAGATCCAAGTTATGAAAATTTAATGAAAATGAAATATTTGGATATGATTATATCAGGTAAATTACAAGAAAATACTAAGCATTGCTGAGAATGTAGCAATTATTTATATAAACTGTAGATATTTTTGTCTACAAAATATCCGCATGAAATCTATAAATAATCAGAGCCGTAGGTAGTAATTATATATACAAAAAATTTTTTTGAAAATTCTAAAATCAATTTATCCGAGGTTTGGAATCTTTCAATTTGTTTCTCGTATAAATCATGAAAAAACTTAAAGATAAGCGGTCACCCTTCTAAGTAAAAGTGTAGCAGCTTTGCTTGACTTTTATAATCTAACGTAAACTATGTAGGTACATAGCACAATGTTAAGTCTACAGTATAATCGACAATTGTTATCATTCTCTCAAATTCATATTTTTTTAGAACTGCTATATAAGACATAAAGTTTAGTAGGTACTTATTAAATAATATTTATAAATAAATGTATTTTTTTAGAAACGCTCAGGAAGTATCCTCCTTCTCCATTGGGTGATCGAGTGTGCACTAAACCTTACACACTTCAACCCACAACCGAAAACGAAAACCCAATTTATTTAAAAGCAGGTGATTTAATTTCGATTCCAATTTACGGATTACACAGCGATCCCAAGTATTTCCCAAATCCTGATCGCTTCGACCCTGAAAGATTTAGCGACGAAAATAAATCTAACATTATTTCTGGATCGTATATTCCTTTTGGGATAGGACCTCGTCACTGCATAGGAAATCGTTTTGCCCTGTTGGAAATCAAAATTGTCTTTTACTACATTTTATCTAAATTTAAATTGGTGGTGGTTGATAAGACCCAAATTCCGTTAAAATTAAAGAAATCTCAAGTTACCATAAGTTCTGAGAAAGGTTTTTGGGTGGGATTTGAAAAAAGAGTCAGTAATTAGAAAACTCCTTTTATAACAAAGTTTTCGTATTGAAATTGTAGCAAGTTGTTATTTGTTTGTTTGTTGTTTTGTACTAGTAATAAAATGATTTTATAAAAATAATGGCTGATTTTTTTTTATTTAGTACTAGATTATGGTTTAGAATCTATTAGGTTTTCCTCATGTATGACTTTGTAATGATTACTCTCTAGTTAATTAGAATAAACGTCCACGTTTATAACATTAAAGGTATTCACAATGGCTTGTGTATTTATGTTATATAAATACAACGACAGAAGGAAATTGAAGATAATAGCAGAAGAAATAGTATAAAGAAATTTTTCATGAAGGTCAAAGAATGTACCAGAAGCCCAAGAATAAAACCAAAATCCATGATAGATGAAATGGCATTGTTGAAGCAGTAAGAACAAAATCAAAGAAATATGGAAGTGGTATTTTAAAAGGCTATTAAAACAAGAGTTACGATAATGAGAAGAAAGATAAAACAAGAAAAGTAAAATAGAAGATGATAACCAATTAGTAATGGATCTAGTATACGAGAAAGTAGAAAAGATTATAAAAGAAATAAAAAATGGGAAGGCGCCGAGACAGGACGAGATATATGGAGAAATGGTAGAAAATAAAGAAGAGGAATTGTTTAGAAAGATTTACAAAATAATGAAATCGGTCTAAAAAGACGAAGAAATGCCCGAAGAGTATTAGATTGAGAAAATAATACCGATACATAAGAAAGGAGATGTAGAGAAGTGTGGGAACTATAGAGGTATAGGGCGTTGTATAAAAAATACTGGCAACACTAATTAATGGACGTTTAGAAAACTACACAAAAGAAATAATCGGGGAATATCAATACGGTTTAAAAAAAAAAGAAAGATAGACGGTTGATGCGCTACACGTTATGAAACAAACAATAAAGAAGTGCTACGAATGTGACATACATTGATCTGTATCTCCTGTTTGTTGATTTCCAACAGGCTTTCGACACCGTAGATAGAGAAAAGCTAATTGAGATTATGCAAGAATTTGAAATACTTGCTAAGCTAATAAAACTGGTAAAATTAAAGTTGTCAAAAACAAAATCAGTGGTAAAAACTGTGATAGGTGATACAGAGGTTTTTGAAATTAGGGAGTTATGACCACACCACGGTAAACTCTCTGCTAACGCTAAAAGTCACGTGACAAAATACGGTATTATACAATAACGGAAATACAGTTTTAGTAGAGTTATCGCAAATCCCGCTATTTTTGTGACGTTATTTTATAGTTATTATTATATCCGTTTATTGCAACAGGTGTGAAAAAAACTTTGGTGGAAAATTTTCTATTTTTTGCAAAAGCTTTTATATCATTGCAATAAATAACGTAACCGTTAAATACCTACGCTATTTTTGAGAAATAACGGGACCCGGTAACGTTATTTGCATTACGCTATTTCTGCGCATGCTTATTTGAGTTTAAAACTAGAATAGCGTTAGCGTAAAATTTACCGTGGTGTAGCGATAACTACCTATTAATGCAGGTGTAAGGCAGAAGGATGCGTTGTCCGCCAAACTATTTAACATAGTGATGGAATATATTATGGTGCAAAAAGTAAAATGTGAAAGAACAATAATTGACAGATAAGGGCAGCTAATATGGCATACGCTGATGATGTAGTGATAATGGCCAGAACAAAAAAAAATGAAAAAAATATTTGTGGGATTGGCAAATGGAGCAAGAAAGGTACACATAAAAATAAGACTAAATACATGAAATGTAGAAGAAACGTGTAACAGCCTGTATGCTTTCGGGCGGTATTATACCGGGTGCTGAATGAGTTAGGCGAACATAGGATATTAACATGCAAAAACTTATTTTTGCAAATTCCTGCTTCCCTAATTATTTTAGAGAAAAATTGAAAGACACAAATATAATGTAGAAATATAAACTACGAATGATAAAAGCATTAGATTTTATCTAGCTTTTACGTAAATGGTCAAAAAATTCTTTTGAAATTGTTAAAACTTTTATTTATCACACTTGCCATGGAAGTTTCCGAGGTAATTATTTTTGATAAGTAATAAAAAACAATTGCACGTTGTTGACAGTTTTGCACTTTATTAAATTTTAATTTCATAAAATGGAATATTACCTTGGAAACTTATACATGGCCAGTTTGATAAATAAAAATTTTAATAATTTCAAAAGATTTTATGATCATTTACGTAAAAGCTAGATAAAATCTAATGCTCTTATCAGGCGTAGTTTATATTTCTACATTATATTTGTATCTTTCAATTTTTCTCTAAAATAATTAGGGAAGCAGGAATTTGCAAAAATAAGTTTTTACATGTTAATATCCTATGTTCGCCTAACTCATTCAGCACCCGGTATATAAAATAAATTTAAAAAATACTTTGCGCCTGAAACTATGCAGCCTTAGCTACTCCCAAATATCTGAAATCTTTTTTAAAATTTTTTAAAAAGCTAGGTTGAGAGAAAAGAGAGCGAGATTGAACAAGTGAAATTGTAAAGTGTTAAAAGGTTTAAGTGAATTCTTTTTAGATTTTTAAGGTCGATTGTTGATCTTATTGATTGATCAGATTTTTTCATGGTAGCTTGGTTGGAAGGTTTTCACGAGTCAGCGTAGGTGATTTTGTATTTAACGTCTAAAACTCACAAAACGCGCAGAGCGCGATCCATCTCACCCGAGCTGCGTGTTAAATACTCGAGGTTAGCTACCTTTTTTTTTGTTCTAAAAGGATCAAATGGTGTTGTAACAAACTTCACTGCCAAAGTTTGGTCCAAAAGCTAATGATACAAGAAGCAGTTTATTATTTGAAGGATATAATTTTGAAGAGAAAGGAGATGAAATGAGAGACAGAATACAGGCCGGATATCGAACATATTAGCGAAAGAGTTACAAGAGCAAGAAAAAATAATGAGCTGATGAGTGAAATCGGAGGACAAGACATAGCAAAGTGTATGAATAATTTTCTCACCCCAAAATGTATAAGGAATAGGAAAGTCTTGGACTGTCGGGGGTAGTAATAAAATCAAACAACCGGGTACGTCGACCGGTTTAGAATTTAATCAATTCATCTTCGGGACTCGTAACCCAGATGGAAATGTTTGAATTACATAATAGACAGTGATGAATGGCATAAGTTCTTCACAGATTTGATACTAACTGCAAAAATCATCGTCAAAAAGAAGGAATGAATTAATTTTTCCGAAAGCTCAATTAATAACTTAATTGAATTTAATCATTTGGATGTCCAAATTTGGACTGAATTTTGCGTTTTCGACTGGGTTATTTTTCCCAAGAGATATCCAAGTGTGGAAAGCATTTTTGAGTATTCTCTGAAAACTGGAAATTTGATTTTAGGCTTTCCTCGGCAACTTCGGTAAAAATAAAATTACAAATCCGCATAAGAGATTCATACAAAAATAGCACAAAAGACGAACAGCGTCTCAAAAAAAAATCTAAAGAACTCTCAAAATTGAGAATAAAAACCAAAATAGCAACTCTCAAGTCCGCTCCGATCGTAAAAATGACAGTATAAATACTTCACATAAGTTGACAATGTATGCGTTTAGAGAGCTCAGCTGCTTACTGTCATCAGTCAATTATGATGAGTATAAATGACATTCAGCAGTTTGAATTTTGCTAAATGATGTGCTTACAGTCAGCAACCATTGCATAGCAACCTTAAACTAATCATAAGTTGAACAAAAGCAGCGTAAAATTTTTGCGCTGAATTTTTTAGTTGACAGTTGTAAGTAAGCGCATGCTCAGCGCTCCGTTCAATCTGAGTAGTCAACTTCTCAGCCGCTGAGCTTTGCTAAACGCGCCCATTATCAAAGAAACAAATCAATAACGATAGCAAGTCACTTAGAAAAACACGTGCAGAATGGGGGAACACCGTGATGATTTTAGATCCACAAGACTATTGGTTGATTAGTGATGCTGCAATGTTTGAAGAAGTTACAGATACCGCCAAACACACCCAACTTTTCCCCAGAAAATCTTATGGACGCAATGCTAACGGACGAGCGGGGTTGGGAACTTCAGGTGTGCGAGGTGGGTAGAACTAAGAGAGAAACTTTTCAGGTTGTCCACCCCCATTATCAAAATTATGAAGGCCAAAATAGCTGACGAACGCTTGAGACAGAAAGCGTAAAAAGAAAGAAGTCCCGAGAGAGAGAGGGCGAAGGATTTGATTTACCACGTGCCGGTGGTGACGAGCGGCGAATATCTAAGCATAGGGAGGGGGGGTTTAGTGGGTGAAAATCCCACACTACCAATCGAGCGCGGTCCTCCTAGTGTCTTTAAAAGATTTTCCCCCTTCCTCCGCAAAAAAAAAATGTTTGAAGAAATACTCAGCGATTCTACTGCATTCACAGTGATAGGTTAGATTAGGATGACTCAACACCAAAGTTTCGTGGCGCGGTCTTGATCTGAAATGTATTCTGCATCCAGAATGCTAATTATTATTAGTTATTGCAAAGCCTTAATTCAATTTTTTATTAATTACAAAATTACAATATTTATTTATTTACTTTATTCTTTAACATAAACCGGGAAATATTTTAAAATATTAAATCGTAATAGTCGAAAAGGTTCCAACATTTCTACAATTTAAACGGAATACCAACAAATTTAGGTTTCTGCATTGTTCTATCCCTCCTCAACATAATTTCGTGTTCTATAAACGCAGCCGTTCTACAAGGAGCATAGAACCGCCTATCATTTCTATCAAGCAAAACTATTGGATCGAACCAACCATAACTAAAAGCTAAGTTTTAAAAATTTTACGACAAAAAGCAAAATCAAAAAAAAACAACAACTAGGCCCAATCGCCAAAAATTTTACGTTTGGGCTTCCGTCATTGGCCAAGGATATTTATTTCTCGGAAGTTTATCCCTCGTTCTTTTGATATCATCAACAATTTTTGGATCTGCCTTCGTCAGATCTAATACATTGAATCTCGAATAAAACTTTCCTGTAACAATTGCTCCTGAAATAATTCAGAATTAATAAAACCGCTTTGGAAAGTCACGCTACTGCTTGCTGTTGTAATTTGGCGTATAGTGGTCATACACTTTAAAAAAACGATCATCTTTTTCATAGCATTCCTTCAGAAACCTTTCCGTTAATTTTCGTGGCATTTTTTATGTTTTTTACGCACTAGAATTTTGACAGTTGAGTAATTTTAAATGAGAAAACCAAAATGTGATTTAAAATTTCTATGGTTACCGAGAACAAAAAAGATTTTTTTTTTGGGAGAGGGCGGCGTCAATTTTTCCCTTTTTTACAATAACTTTTATTATTTATGAAAATTTTGGAATAAAAATGTTACAAGGTTTTCTTAAATGCTATCCCTATCTTCTTCCCATGCAAGAATCGAATTCATATTTTTGATTCCTTTAGTGCTCCACGATTCCAAAGGATCTGGAGATTCGGGTGGATTGTCTGAATCAACTGGATAATTTGCAGAATAACAACTTCTACTGTTGACATCCATCACTGGAACAACCCTGAAAAAAAATTTACATATATTTTTTTGGTTTACAAAAAAATTGTATAACATTTTTAATCACCTGTTAGATTTTGCAGTTTTGGATCTTTTCTTCCGTTTCTCTTTAACATTTGCACTCTCAAGTTCAACACCTTCACCTTGTTCCACCACGTTAATAGTTTTCGAAACTTCAGAAGATCTAAAAAAAAAGTTACGTTAGATAAAAAAAATTGAGAGATACTTTCCGAACATTTGATCGTTGTGCACCGCATAATCAATGTTTATCGGACGATATTGGTGAATTTCCGATTCTTTGAGTTGTTTTATTCGTTCTTCTGCGTAATCCAAATTTATTTCATCTTCCTTCTCCACTATATCGCTTGTCATACTCTCGGAAGAACTGGATTCCGATTTAATCAATTTTTGAGTATCGGAAAATTTTGAGCCCCCGTTTCTCTTGTTTGCTGACTTAGCTCTGCGAGCTCTGGATATTTTTCCCAAAAGAGGTGCATCTAAAAATGTTAACATTTCAGAAACTGATATTAATAGTATGATTAAGCTACCTCCAAAATCTTCGCTATCGGTTGGTTCTAGCGCTGCAAATCTTTTCTTAATGGTTCCGCTGGTTGGTAAATCTCCGGTTCCGATAAAAAGTCCTGCAAGAGCTTTAATCTCAACGTTTGGTACTTTAAGTTGTACTTCTTCCGTTGTCGGTAAATTAGCAGCTTGGACAGCTAAATGATTTAATTTTTCTGGATCAATTTCATAACTTTTGGAACATAACACCAACTCTCTTAAGGGATCGGTCGCATTATTTATGCTTGCCGTTTTTATAATGGATTTTTGGGGAGCTAATTGGGTTTCAGTGGTTATGGTTGGTTTAACCGGATCGGATGAAGGTTTAATACCTTTCAATTGATCAATGGGAGCAATCGATAAGTTTCCTAAAATTGCTGATTTTATTTCAATTAAACACAAAATTCTTTTTACCTTCTTTAATCGTAACTTGCTTTTGTATAACGTTTTTTTGGTTTTTATGCTTTACCAAGTCCACTTGCTAAAACAGAACCAAAATAATATATTTCTCAACGGAGAAAAAGAAAAACTAATTATTACGTTGGCATCACTTGGTGGTTTAACATTGTTGGTCAGATTTAATCCTTGGGCTGCACCTCCTATATCAAAATCGTGAGTTATTGCCATTACGTCCAAAGCTGCAGTTAGGGCTTCTCCAAATCCGCCTGTCACGTTTGGTTCTTGAGAATTTAATTGCAGATTTATCGTTTGCCTAAAAAAATTTAGTTTTAAACAAGTAAAAACGTTGTTTTATTGATCCCTTTACTTTTTGACCTTGACGGGTGAGTTAATCGATTCTCTTCCCCACATGAGTAGCCTCATTTCTTCGCCTGAAATTCCTTTCTTTCGCAACGCATTAATGGTTACCTTTCCAACTCTTTTCCAATTTGCAACGGATCCTTTACGTTGCTTAGCTTTAGTTTTGTTTTTCTCTTTGATCACCAAAACAACGCGTATTTCTTTGCTTGGGTCGTCACTAGGACCCAAAGAAACACTGTACTCTTTTAAGTACCGTAGAGCATCTTCTTGGGTTATTGCTCTTTCAAGAGTGATTACAATTTTTGCCCACTGAAATGGCGACTCTTGGCGTTAACCTTTAATTTTGAGGCCAGACTTACCTGTTTTGTGTACTCCTTCTCACTTTGTTCGATAACATGAGCATAGGTATTGCCCATCATGGCGATCAACATGTTAAGTAGTAAAATTGGAACAAATACCATGAATATAATGAAAACCGATTTACTGAGGGATGGATACACAGTTTGGCTTAGCTCTTGATACTGAAACGTTATGAAAATAACAATGGTTGCAGATGATACTTTTTCAAACTTTACGTCATAGTTGCCTAAGGTAATTTGGAACAGCGCCATCCATGTTGATGAGTAAGTGTTGTACAACGAATTGTGAAGATTTGGAAAGCCTTTGTAGAGGAAGTAAAAGGACTGGGAAAATCCAAACAGTACAATTGTGTAAATTATTCCAAATGTTAACATGTCACCAGTTATCATACTGTAAATCATGGTTACGAATGGTCCCGTTAATCGAATGGCTCTAGAGATAAGAAATAAAAATGATTTATAAAAATTAAGCGGATTGGATTGTTTGGGATTCAGCAACCAAGTCAATCTAAGGCTATGGCTACGTAAGTCCCGGATGTAATCCAATCTGAACTATTTGTCTGGAAAAAGTTGGGAAGAGCCAAAAGACTTGGAGAAATTGGTAGTACATTCTCTATCTTACCCAGCAAAGAACATCAACAAAAACCATGAACCAGGAACAGCAAAAACCAAAATCGCTTCTTCCGTTTGTTTATCTTCTAAAAATCGGTACGGGACACAGCAAAGTATGAGCAAGTTTGAAATCAAAAATACTGCCTTGGCAGGAGAATGAGACTAAAAACTGAAATAAGGAAAAAAAGAATACAAAATCAGCTTTCTCACTTGTTGTTTCAGAAAAGTCCACAATCCTTGATTTTTTATTTCGTCCCCTTGTTGGATGACGACGTAATAAAATACAGCAAACAACGTCCCAATTTCCATCGTATATCTACAAAGTTGTAAAACTTACAATGCAATACCAAATGAAACAAAATGTCTGATTACCTTGCAATTATCGTAGGATCATCGCTGAGTTGCAACAGTGGCTCATCAGGATCTTCTGGTCTTAAATATATAGCACCAGATAATAAAATTAAATGTGTTATAAAAATTAACAAACGCTTAATGAATTGTTTCTGAAACAAGGAATAAATATTTTGAATGAATTTTCCATGTGGTGACCTTACTCTGGCATAGGTCTTCCATTTTTCTTCCAACAGTCTTTGGATTATTCCACCATCCAACATATTCAAATGTTCCTGCTTTGTTCCATTCAAAATTATAAACAACGCAGAATTCCAATCTAAAACCAAAATGAATAACAGTTTAAAAATAAAAATTGAAACTTACTGGTCCTTCCGTCCGGAAGTAAAGTGTCCAACGCGTTTAGTGCGTATCCAGAACAAGTGAAGTTGCTGTACCTCCAAAACTCTTTGGACGATAGTTCCAACATTTCCCTAAATACTTCCGCGCGACCTAAAGGTATAAATTGAACAATTTTGGGAGGTGGGTGCTTGATACCTACTCACCTAACTTACAAGCTAAAGTGAGAGGAGATAAGCCAGATTTGTTTACGATTCCATTACTCGCTGGTAATTTTGGATGTCTAAGAGCATATCCAAACATATCCTGGAAATGGGAAGAAGTAAGGCAAAAATGATTGATTAGTCAAAATATTACCAGTTTGTCGCAAACAACAACCATGTGCAAAATCATATTTCCAAAATTATCTTGATAATCTGGATTAGCTCCACTATCGAGTAGCAAATTGTAGACACTCTCATTAGCACAACACGCAGCCCATGCCAAGGGATATTCGCCCAAATATGCAAGACCCTCATAATCAGTATTTTTAGCAGGTTCTGCCCTTTGTTGATCGCGGGGCAAAAAGAAACTTCCTGTGAAAAAATGCAGTTTTTGAGTTACATTTTGATCAAAAGAAGACATTTTACCTGTAGCTCTCTGATTAACATTAGCCCCAGCATCCACTAAATCCTGAACCAGTTCGTTGTTGCTGTACGCAATAGCTAAGTGTAAAGCACTGGCACCCAGATACTCTTCACCCTCAACAACATCTACACTTAATCTTGGAAAGCATCTTAACAAAGTCCTAGCCAACTTTGTATGTATTTTGGTATTGCAAATAATTAAGACGTGAAGCAACGTCTCACCCAGAGACCCCCTATATTGCATCTGCCAACAAGCTTCATGATCACTCCACGTCGCCAAAGGATCATGAGGACTAAGCGATGCTTCAATTGGCAAAACAACATTTTCGTTATCCCTAAACTTCCACCTCAAATATTCAGCTCTATTGATGATGTGTCCCTTCCCATCCTGATACATCAACTGAGGAAACTGCTCTCTCATCAATTTTTCCACTTCCATTATGCCACCAATATTATACGCGTCAATTAATTCACCTCCATTTTTATAATTAACTAATTTATATAAAAAGCACGCATCCTGATCGGATGCTTGACTAATTACGCGATCTAAAGTGGAACCACTTTCAGGAATTTTTTTGCGTTTACTGAAACGCTTACTGCAAGATTTTCCCATAGTTTACTTTGCGGTTTAATAAAAATCACTTAAATGAACAGCATATTTACAAACTTACTAAAAGAAGTTGTCTAATCGATATTAACAATAGCAACGCCAGGTCAAGGCCTGAAAATAAGAAGCGTGTCAAGGTGTTAGTTTATAGCCCATCGATAAATTAAAAAACTGAATGGTGTATTGTCTCAAAAATTTCCAGTGGTGTCTTGTAGGGGGCTCAAATAGGGGCAAGCCCTTTGTCACGTTATACTATTTAATTTGGGCGACCACCTACCCTTCCAGTACCCTAATACACTAATAACGCAGAACTACTTTATTTTATTAATAGAGGCGCATGAATGGATTAATGAGATTTGGATGTTTTTTGTAAAAATTATTGTTTTATTTTATATTATCCAAATTCGAGGTATAGGCACAATATACATACTACACAAGGACATCAGCTAATCACAAAGGCGGCTAAGGAGAAGATAAAAACAAGAAGTAAGAACTAAAACGCGAAAATAAAACTTCTATTCAAAAAGTGTGATTGTTGAAAGAGTCCACTTTTAGAATTAAAATTTTTATAATATATTATTATTTAAAATTGTGTCTTTTCAAAATGGATAAAAAAATAGTACACATCTTAAGCCGGCTCTGTTTAAGCTAACTTTGTATTGATCAAACTTTTACTGATTGCATTAAGCAAATGTGAAAGAATTGCATACGGGGCCACTGAGACATAGTTACGCCACTGATTACCAATTAATTAATTCAGTTGTGAGTATCATCGAGAGACGGTTATTGCCTTCCAACTAACGCAATCGACTGCAAACGCGAAGTGCCGAGTTTAAATCCGGGGAAAGGTTAAACTTTCTTGTGAGTTAATATAATTTATAAATAGCTTTAGTGCGGCCTTCAGGCCGCACAGCCAAGGCAATCTGATTTACAATAATTGTAAAATTATTTTAGATTAAAAGGTTGGTAGTGGTGATAGTGCAGAGACTGCTTACGTGTAAATAATTTAAATTTAAAGTTAATAATTAAAACAAAAATATGGTTAACGAAATTGACCATAACTGAGGCTTAAAAAAATTATTTTTTTAACTACTTTGATTTTTATTAAGGGTTAGGAGTACAAAGGTTTTAAAAGGTTTACGAAAACTTAATATAAAATTTCTTTAAAAAGTACGGTTGGTCACCTTAGCAAAAGAAAAACATTTAAGTGACATGTAACTTCTCCTTTAGAATTTTACTACTACATAACATAACCTAAAAAATTGAAGTTAAAAATGTGCGTTATAAAAGTGTGATCAATTTTTGAAAGTGTCGACTACTAGTAAAACTTTATTTTAGATTATCAACATGGCAAAGAAAAAAGGTTTGGCTGATCGTGTAAACCAAAAGCGAAGAAATGCACAAAAATCAAAACCTATCAATCCTTTTGAGATGCATTTTAACAAACGGAAGACGACAGTGCTTGGTCAAAACACAAAACAAGACCAGGGATTTCCTGGACTTTCCAGGTCGAACGCTATTAAAAAGCGAAAGAATACGCTTCTTCAAGAGTACAAATCACAGCATAAGGTCAATAAATTCATCGATCAACGTATAGGAGAACGAAATACCGATTTGAGTGAGAGCGATCGTTCGATTGCACGATTTGTAGCTCATCGTTCGAAAGAGTACAAAAAGAAGTTTGTTTTGGATGATATGGACACGGAAGAAGTGTTGACCCATCACGGTCAAACTTTGAATGAAATTGAAAAGTTTGATAATCCAGCTTCGGAAGATGAAGAAGAGGATTATGATAATCCGAATAAACATGGTAACTTTGACGCTAGTTTCGTGAAAGAAGGTCATTTCGGTGGTGGAATTTTAACTAAAACTGGTGTCGATGGGGCTAAATCGCATAGGGACTTGATCAACGAACTCATAAGTGAGTCAAAGAAGCGGAAAGCAGAGAAACAGAAAGCTAAGGAACAAAATCAGGAACTTGCTGATAAATTGAACGCTCAGTGGGAGGATTTTAAGCCTTGGGTTTCAACTAATGTGGAAAAGAAGGAGGAGAAGAAAAAGAAAGCAGATGCTTACGATATGATGAGTGCAAAGTTGTTGCAAGAAGGTTTACATCCTGCAAGTAACCGTCTGAAAACTGAAGATGAATTAGCTAAAGAAGAGAAAGAAAAACTAGAGAAGTTGGAGAAAGATAGGCTGGCTCGAATGCGTGGTACAAACTCGAAACCAGCGCCTAAGCATAGAAGTGCTGATGATTTGGATGATGGTTTTGAATATGATAACAATTTTGATGTCATGCTGGCTTACGATCAAGAAGGAGAATGCCTCATTGATTGTAATAAATTACATGCGGAAGGTAGGGGGGAAGGAGGGGAAGAAAGCGATGATAATAAAAAAAATGAAGATGAAAGCGACGATGATGAAGTTGAAACTGACTCAGAAGACAATTATTCTGATTTGGATGGTGAAGAAGAAAGTGGCAGCTCTAGTGAGGATGAAGAACGCGGCGCTAAAAGAAAACGTGACGATGTTGAAGATGATAACAAAGTTGATAAAAAACGAAAAAGCAATAAGGATGAAGAAGAACAGAAAAATGATTCAAGTGACGTTGAATGTGAAGAAGAAGAAGAAGATAAACTTAGTGAAGGTGCAAAGGAAGAAGATGAAGAAGAAAAATCTGGTGAAGATAGTGAGGAAGAAAAATCCGATGAAGATGCTGAAGAAGAAAAATCTGATGAAGATGCTGAAGAAGAATGCAATGCAGGTGACGAAGAATCTAAGGCAAATGACGAAGTTGACGTACAAGAAATTATGGAGAAAGCGAAAGAAGAATTGCCGTTCACCTTCGAAATTCCGGATAAATACGAAGATTTTCAACAAATTTTCGTCAACAGAACAATCAAAGATCATAGTTTGATTATTGAAAGAATGATGAAGTGCAATAACCCGAAATTGGCTAACGAAAATAAAGACAAGATGGACACCTTGTTTGTGTATTTGTTGCAATATGTTAACGATATTTCCTGTGATTTTACCGTCAAGGAGTGTTTTCAAATTTTAGGCATTTTGTTACCGAATTTGTTCGATTTGGCTCAGATAAACCAAGGTAACGCTCCAAAAGCCATCATTGGAGTTATAGCAGAAAAACAGTTGGATTACCGTCAAAGTAAAAAGAAATATCCTGATGTTGATGTTCTGTTTTTCTTAAAAATTGTCAGTTGTTTGTTTACAACGTCGGACTTACGAAATCAAGTGGTTACGCCCTGTTTTGTTTTTATAGAAGAAATGCTTTACAAGTGCAGAGTGAAGACCCAAGGTGACATTGCTTATGGACTGTTTTTGGTTACTTTAGTTTTAGAGGTAAGATTTTTTTGTTTTTATCTACTTCCGGAAATAAGTGCGTACTTAGCTCCACCAAATAGCGCGGATATGACGGCAATTACTTTGTTTCATTGATTAATGTTCTATTAACTCCCGCAGGGAGTTAATGTTGATTGCTAGGCAACTGTACAAAAATAATTTAAAAATTAGAAAATGAGAAATTAATTTTAAAAATTAATTAAATTTTTATTTAAATAAAATTAAATTTAAAGCCTAGGAAATTTTTTGATTAAAATTGATTAGAATATTTTTACTATTTTTCCAGTATTCACAGGCTTAACATTAATAAATTTACAAAGCATCAAAATTTTTAGACAAAATGTCACAAATTAGCCCCTCAAAAACAAAACTTTTGCAGTGCAAAAAATTGCCTAAGCTATAAATTTAATTTTTTTGTGCTAATTTCTCATTCTCTAATTTTTAAATTATTTTTGCGGGAGTTGATGTTGATTGCTAGGCAACTGAACAAAAATAATTTAAAAATTAGAAAATGAGAAATTAGCACAAAAAATTTAATTTAAAGCCTAGGAAATTTTTTGATTAAAATTGATTAGAATATTTTTACTATTTTTGCAGTATTCGCAGGCTTAACATTAATAAATTTACAAAGCATCAAAATTTTTAGACAAAATGTCACAAATTAGCCCTCTCAAAAACAAAACTTTTGCAGTGCAAAAAATTGCCTAAGCTATAAATTTAATTTTTTTGTGCTAATTTCCATTCTCTAATTTTTAAATTATTTTTGCGGGAGTTAATGTTGATTGCTAGGCAACTGAACAAAAATAATTTAAAAATTAGAAAATGAGAAATTAGCACAAAAAATTTAATTTAAAGCCTAGGAAATTTTTTGATTAAAATTGATTAGAATATTTTTACTATTTTTGCAGTATTCGCAGGCTTAACATTAATAAATTTACAAAGCATCAAAATTTTTAGACAAAATGTCACAAATTAGCCCCCTCAAAAACAAAACTTTTGCAGTGCAAAAAATTGCCTAGGCTTTAAATTAAATTTTTTTGGGCTAATTTCTCATTCTCTAACTTTTGAATTATTTTTGCGGGAGGTAATCGCAGGCTTAACATTTTTAAATTATTAAATTAAATTATTTTTGCGGGAGTTAATGTTGATTGCTAGGCAACTGAACAAAAATAATTTAAAAATTAGAAAATGAGAAATTAGCACAAAAAAATTAAATTTAAAGCCTATGAAATTTTTTACACTGCAAAAGTTTTGTTTTTGGGGGGGCTAAATTGTGACATTTTGTCTAAAAATTTTGATGCTTTGTAAATTTTTTAATGTTAAGTCTGCGAATACTGCAAAAATAGTAAAAATATTCTAATCAATTTTTAATTGACCAATTATAATAATTAAGCATGAATTCTTAAATAAAAATTTCATTTAAATATGGGAGCGAGAAAACTGATGTTAGCGTCCTCTAGAGTTAAAAAATTTCATGATAGAAGTTCACTTTTTAACGCTAGATGAAGAACATGAAGAAAGATTAAAAAAAAGGTGCGCGGCACCTCCACCATGTCGTATTTAACCCCTAATATTTGTTTTATAATAATAATAAATAATAATAACTTTATTTAGTAATAAACATACCACTATTTACAACACTGATTAAAACTTAACCTACAGATTCCTCAATCACAACCATCACACAAAATTACAAGTTCATACAAAATTACAAGTTCATACAAATTCTAAGGACACATACTCTTTAAATATTCGTTAATATTCGCTATAATTTTAATTTTACGAATTGCAGTCTATTATTTTGAATGCAGGTGCCACGTATTAACCTCTAAACATCCCCTAAAGGAAAATAAGGGGTTAAATACGACAATATTACTATGAAACCTGCAAATACTACAAAAGTAGTGAATAAATTCTAAACAAAAAGGGAGTAGGTTTTAAAAGGGTTAAATTGTAACATGTAATTACATAAGATTTTCACTCAATATTTAAATTCATAATAACTGGTAAGGGCGGCTAGCCTTTATATCAAGCGTCGAGAACGCTATAATTCATAGATTCTTTTATTCTGGTGTTTGTTTGGCAACTAATTGTGAAAAACTAACCCCCAATTTCAAACCTTTAACAAGCTGTTAAAGTTAACTGATGAATTCTATTGGTCTTTTAATACTAACGGGCATTTTCTATTGGCTGGTTAAATGTAAAAGTGCTTAACGGGTGCCAGATAATTCAATAAAAATAATTCGAAAATAAAAGTCCGTTTATTATTAAATCACCAAAAAGGAAATGGCGGGAACCTGGAAGCGAGGAAAAATTGGCAAAAAACCTAGTTTTACAAAATTTCTTTTGTTTCAGTACACAAGTTTATCAAAACGCTACCAACCAGCCGCTATTTCGTACTTATCTGGAATTTTGCACATGGCAATACCAAAAAGAAAACCAATCAAAGTTTTACCCCCATTTCGTCCATCTTCAAATGCGTTGGTTTTGATGAAAGAATGCCCATTAAAACCATCTCTAAAATTGGAAGCAGCAGATTTAAGTGCTACCGAAATATCAGAAGATTTTAAAATTCGTGCCTTATACACCACACTGAAACTCATCGGCGAGTTTGTAGAAAATTTTGAAAATTTACCATCAAAATGCGAAATTTTCGAAAGAATTTTCGAATATTTACAGTTGATACCAAAAGATTTTTATCCGAAACTTGTACAAGACGAAATTACAAGTCTTTTGGATTCCTTAAACAGGCAGAAATCTGAAAGGACTCTGAGACATCTTTTCTTGGTAGAAAAACCGAAAACCTTGAGGATGTACGAACCGAATATAAGACCAGTGTAAGATTCTTTTAATGTGATTTTGCCCCCAAAATATTTTCAATTTGTTTTTTCTAGGTATGATCTCAAGAGGCATGCCAAGACACCCGAGGCAGAAAAATCAAAATTGCTGTATAAGATAAAGAAGGAACGGAAGGGCGCTTTGAGGGAGATTAGAAAGGATAGGAAGTTCTTGTCTGGAGTTAAAATTAAGGAACAAATACAAAGGTTTGTCTTCGGTTTTGTTTGCATTCTGACTTTGTTTTTAAACGTTTTTAATTTTGCAGTGACCAACAGAGGATTAAGAAAGTTAAACAAATTTATGCAGAGGCTTCTGTGCAGCAAGGCGAACTTAAGAAGATGGAGAGAAAAAATAAACGAAGAAAGTGATGAAATATTTGTGAGAAACTTTATTTATTACTTTTTCATAATAATGTACAAAAGTTTTTAAATTAAATTTTAATTTTTGCTTAACTTTTCGATTTTTATTTTTTGCTGAGATTAAGGGTGTTGAAAGAAAATAGAAAAAGAAATTTAAATACAAAGTTTATATTTTTTTTTATAAAATCACAAAATTTCAACATTCTATAATATGGCATTATAACAATTCACACAAACTCAAATCTAAAATTTCTAATAAATTTTTTTTCAAACAATAATAATGTATTTATTTAGAAGATAAATCTTTAATAAGGCAGAAAAATAATAAATACAATAAATAAATTGTAAAATATCGTAACAATCTCCACTAAAAGTTCTGTCATCCAAAAAGTATCCAATAACTTTTTATAAAAATTTTCTACTGTACATTGTAACCGAAAACTTTGTGGTTAGCACAGATTCACCTAAATAAACACAAATTCGTGACAACAAAACTGCATACCACAAAAAAATAAATAATAGAGAAAGCAAACAACATTTACACGTAATAATAAATATACATAAATATTTAATAAAGAAAAAAAATGAAATTACAAAAAAAAAGAAACAAAATTGTCATAATTTTATGCTAACCTTAACTTAACAAACCTAATGAGTAAAAAAATTTAGAGAGCACCTTCCAAAGAGTAAATTGAGTTGCCACAATAATAGCAAAAAAAGTATCTGGAGGTCTTAATATACAGAGGTACTAAATTTACAAAATGCTGAACGTGAAAAAAGTTTCAAATTAGTTAACAGTCAATCAAATCTAAATTATGAAGAAGAAATAACAATTTTAAACTTGAAAAAAAAAACCTATGGGTTTATTCTAATTGTATTTTAAGGGGGATTTTAAATTCGATTATTGCGCTCCTTGCTAATTCTAAATGAATGAAATAATTGACTGCAAAGCGTTTAGAATGTTCCTTTTGGCTATAACTGGTGTTGTGATGTGGATGATCTCATATTTTGGTTCAATGACGGAATCACTTCTTCTATGAGGTGTCCATTGGTAGACAAATTGGGGGTATTGTGGAATCTGGATGTCGGATTATAATAACTGTAACTAACAAAGTCGGCATTAGTTTTCAAAATTATAAATTTCTCCACGTGAAATGTAACTGAAATTTAGTTATATTGCAGAAGTTGGGTCATTCCATGTCAAATTAACACACTAATTTTAATAACCATCTCAGATTTTCATAAAATTTGTTATATAAAAACTAAAAAATTTTATTTAAATATCTCAAATGATTTCCAAAATATCGATATGCAAATTTTTTTAAAAATGGCGTATGGTGAATATTCTGTACAAATTAAAAGAATTTATCTTGTTTTGATTATTATTCTCAACTTCAGAATTTCAAGTTCGTAATTTCAAATTTATAACTAACTTGGCAATTTCAAATTCTTAACTTCAAGATCTCAACTTCAGAATTTCAAGTTCTTAATTTCAAATTAATAACTAACTTGGTAATTTCAAATTCTTAACTTCAAGATCTCAACTTCAGAATTTCAAGTTCTTAATTTCAAATTAATAACTAACTTGGTAATTTCAAATTCCTAACTTCAAGATCTCAACTTCAGAATTCCAAGTTCTTAATTTCAAGTTTATAACTAACTTGGTAATTTCAAATTCTTAACTTCAAGATCTCAACTTCAGAATTTCAAGTTTTTAATTTCATATTAATAACTAACTTGGTATTTTCAAATTCTTAACTTCAAGATCTCAACTTCAGAATTTGAAGTTCTTAATTTCAAATTATTAACTAACTTGGTAATTTCAAATTCTTAACTTCAAGATCTCAACTTCAGAATTTCAAGTTCTTAATTTAAATTTATAACTAACTTGGTAATTTCAATTTCTTAACTTCAAGATCTGAACTTCAGAATTTCCAAGTTCTTAACTTCTTAACATTGATCATTAAATTGAATGAGGTAGCACTAAGTCATACTAATTTAATTTTCGCTACAATAAATAAAAATAAACTTACTTTCTATTTTGTTCAGCTGAAGAATTGTCATCCAAGATGTTCGTCGATTCTTCCGAATTGTTGTGATACACAGAAGACGAACGGCGGTGGTGAACTTTTGGACCATACAATTCATATTGATCGGAATTAACGTAAGATAAACTTTCGTTCAACGACGCCGAATTGCTGCGCACGTACTCCTTTTTATTATACGATTCTCCGTATTTACGATTATTCATCTCTTTATACAAATCCAAATCTCGATAACTGCTGAACGTATTCTTCCTTGGTCGTTTCTTTTCGTTAAAACGAGTGTAAAAGCTTTTCCTTCTGATTCTATCAGATACGGATTCGTTTTCATCGGCTGAATAAAAATTGTTGCACGGCGAAAGTGGAGATGTTAAATCTTGAGTGTGATAATCCGAGCATACGGACCAAGAATCGTAGCTCATATTATCGTTATCGTCGCACGGCGATAGGTACACCGAACTATCGTCCGTTAATATGAGAGAATTTCTATTCGTTTCGCAGCCGCTGGTGCTAGGTATTTGTTCAGGACTGTGTAAGTTCAACATTAAATGGTTCGAATTTGAATTTTCATGTTGTGCGTTATTATTTGCAACACTTTCCAGCGTTTGGTAGAAGGCGGAGGGTTCGAACTGCGTGTTTTCCAAATTTAAACTTCGCCTATAGGACGTAACGGGCAATTTCGAAAATTTCCTTTTAACATCTTTTTCGGCCGTTATGTTCGTGTCACTTTTAGCACCGTTATATGTAGGCTGGCACCGTTTCGTGGGGTCAAGGAGCAAGGAGCGCGGTCTTTCCACCCTTTTCGCTTCCTCCACTTTCAACCTTGGTTCAACTTTGTCGTCAATTTTTGGGGTTAATTTTTTTACACTTATATCACGTTTTTCAACATTATTCGTTATCACAGCAGCAGCACCAGATGAAATATTTTCAACTTTTTCAGTCTTCCTTTCTAATTGACCATTTTTATTTTTGCTCGTTTTTTTAGTGTCATCTTTCACTTTTTTTGCAGAATCTTCCTTACTGCTCTTCTTTGTTTTTACCGCCTTGTCGTTCTTCTTTTCGTTCTTTTCTTCGTATTTTTTGAACAAATTTAAGATCTTCGTGACGGACTTACGCGAAGCCTGTAATTGTTTTGGATCCGCGGTTGTAAGATCCTCGACAGAAACGGCTCGTTTTAAAAATGCCGATTCGGTTATACACGGTTCAATGTTGCGCGGTAAACTTTGCTCGCGTAAGCGTTTAATTGTGTCTTCAACCAATGATTTCTTTTCTTCGCGCGATCGTGCATCCTCGCTACTGACACTATTCGGGGAATTACTAAAACTTCTCAACTTTTCAAACTTCCTTTCGATTGTTTGTAAAAGTTTACTTTTATTTGACTGTTTTTCGCTTTCACTTTTCGTGGTACTACTTTTCGCTTTATCCGTTTCGACCTCCTTTGTACCGTCAGCGCTTTTCTTTAACTTGGTCGGCGTTTTTAGTTTACTTCTATCAAATTCCGCGATCTTGGAAACGAGATGGGCCTCGTTGGGGTAGCTTTTCGGACGCGCAATCTTAGACACGCGTTCTTTTTTAACAACGCGATTTTCGTTGTTATCAGCGTTCACCACACTCACTTGATTAACATAATCAGGCACTTGATTTAATTCTTCATTCGTTGCAACATTTTGATTATCCATAACGTTCGATTCTATATTCTTAATATTATCCGACACTTTTTTCAACAAATTTTCCGTTAAATCCGTAGTACTTTGTTTGAAAGACTCGACATCTGATTGTTGAGTTACGTCGTCGCTGTCGAGTTTACAACTTTCACGCGAAGTGGAGCAATCTCTAAATCTTCCTTTCCGTTTATCCCTTATTTCCTTGAGCACCTTTTGAGTCTCTATTTCTCGTTCCTTTTTCTCTTTAAGATAATAATTACCATTTTTAGGCGAATCGAAGAAGTCTGGTCGTAAAAATCTCGAAGTCCGCCTAGCCGAAGGCGATCGTCTCCTCCGTACTTCAGAATTTTGATCCAAATCGACATCGCTTGCACCAGAATCACCGTACGACTTGTTGGGTGACAAATATTTCACTAAACGCGACGAATCTGAGTAATTTGAAGTGGAATTAAAATGATTTTGATTTGAACAGTCGGTGGTGCTGGTGGGAGGACTCAACAAATAATCGTCGTATTTTGGTAACGGATTAGGCGATTTGCTTCTTCGACTTCTTTGATTATCATTTAAACGATCGGTAGATGAGTAATAACTTTCACGACTGAAAGACTTAACAGGTAAAAACGATTTATTATTAAGTTTAGAATCTTCTTTTTCTTTCAACACCGAATCGCTTCTTTCGGAACTACTTTCTCTGAAATTTGGTTCAATATTGTTCCCCTTCAAGCCGTGGTAACGGTTGGGACTACTTTCTACGGAATACCTTCTAGGTAAAGTGTTAGAGGCAGCATTATCGTTAGCTTTATATTTCGGTTGTTCTTCAGATGACGGAGCAGTTTTATTATCGGAAGAACTGCGCATCGACAAGGTGCGCGACAATTTTCTGGCTTCGGAAGGTGCAAGTTGAGCAAACAATTGTTTTTGAATTCGACGTGAGAGTCCAGGAGTTAGGTATGATAGGGCTAGTGCATCTTCGTCTGATAGTTTTAATTTTCTTAAATTTAAGTCAGTTAAATTAAGGTTTTCGTTATTCGTATCTGTAAAAAATACAAAATAAATTTGTTTTCACTAAACAACGCATTGATTTGAAAAGTAAAAAGTAATTTTGTTTTCAGTCCGAAATGAATAACAAAATTTCAAGCGATATTAAAATTTATTAATAAAATTTTCTTCAGCATTAAAGGTGATGGTACATTAATTTGTCTCAAACTTTTTTAAAATTATGACTATTAATTGTACCTACATGGTTAATTGTACTATAATTCCGTAGATTTGTAGTGGATAAAGTAAAAATCTTTATAATAATCTTTTTATTGCACTCCCCCCCCCAACCCCTTCTATGGGCACGTCCCTGTACCCAAGTTCAGAGCGATAAGATATTCGTTACGTAATAACGTTAAATGAGACATATTCTCAGAACAGCATATTCTTAATTTATAACTTGCTTTGTAAAACTGCCCCTTAGAGAACAAAATGTAATATATTGTCGTATTATTTTGAGATGAAGAAATTTATTCGTTTATTGTAATTGTATGCTACGCCTCTGGTTTTGAAAAATCCGAGGTGGGATTTCGTTTTTGAGAAGAGGATTCGCGTACAACTGACGACACGACATGAAAAATTATTATTTTCTGGTGTAGTAATTTAAAATTTTAAAAAATAAAGTTTCATAAAAATGGGTGTTTTTCTTTTTGAGAGTATTTGAAAAACAAAAATCGACAAAAATTAATAAATTTTACGAACCAAAGGAGAAAAGTTTTTGCAAGGTCGCGCGATTACTGCGATAGCCGCCGTGCGGTAACTGAGCTGGTTGGGCGTATGAATCGATAAATTCAACAAATTTTGAGATAATTCATTTTTGGAGGATATTTGAATCATTGAAAATAAAAAGTTTACATTTTGAAACCTTCTGTTAATGTTTTTTTTAAGAGTTGTAATCCCCATATTAACTGGAAAATATTCCGAACTTAATGGAATTTTGACAGGTTGTTTGGGGGTACTATAGGATATTTATCCTAAGTTTTTGACATCAAAGGCCCTGTGCTAACTTAAGGGGAGGGGCAAAAATCTCAAAATTTTTGGACGTTTTTTAGTTTTTTGCTTATATCTCGTAAACTGAGCATATTTTAGGTATCATAGTTCATTATAAAGTTATAGAGCAGTAAATTTGCTAAAATTTGGTTACTAAACCGAATTCTTAGACCCAATATTAACAGAGATACAGCCAATCAAAGTTAAACAAAGTTTCTCAAAATGTAAAAAAAAATAGACAAAAAACGAAGGTTTTGTCCCTATAACTATTTATTACCATCATTTCCATGTTAATTATGTCAATCGCTCATCAATATGAACATCTTGGAACATCTATGACTATCCCCCCTCCCCCAAACATAAAAATGCCTCATATTAATTGGCATATCTTACATTAAAGTGAGACATCTTCACGTTTAGTGGAATGACAGAGGGAAGGGTAGGAGGGGGGTGGTCATAGAAGTTTCAGGATGTGTATATTAATGAGTGATTAACATAATTAACATGTAAATGATTGTAATAAATAGTTATAGGGGCAAAACCTTCGTTTTTAGGCCATTCTGAGAAAATCTGTCTAACTTTGATTGGCTGTATCTCGGTTAATATTACGTCTAGAAATTCAATTCACCAACCAAATTTTAGCAAATGTAATGCTCTACAACTTTGCAAAAATCTATGATAACCAAAATATGCTTAGTTTACGAGATATAAGCAAATAACTGAAAAAAAAGTCCAAATATTTTGAGGTTTCTGCCCCCCCCTTAGTTGGCATAGGGTCATCAAAGTAAAAAACTTAGGATGACATCCTTGAGTACCCTCAAACAACCTGTCAAAATTCCATTAACTTCGGAATATTTACATGATCATCGTTTTTATAAAAATTTACATAATTATTTAATAAATTTTGATTTTTTCATAAATTTACGGATTTTCAAAACAGTGGTAATTTTTAATGGATAAACTTTTTAGTTTATGGTGTTAGAAATCCAAAAAAAATCATTCAAATTCATTTACTATAACTGGGTTCCGTCATTTTTCATTTATGATGGTTAATTGCACCAGACTAAAATTAATTAATTAGTTTTGGCCAAAAAATTACGACTCAAAAACCATAATTGGTAGATTTTGTTACCTAAAACTTTAAAATATCAACCTAAAATAGCCTTTTTTAGTTCTCTTTTTTTGAATTTATACGATCTAAAAATTTCATCTCTAGTAAAGTTCAATTTTCATGTATCCGTTTTTTCTTTCGTCCGTCATCCGAAAGCGCTTTCATTGGTCCAGGTCCTTTGTCACTGTCATTGTCAGTCATTAGACCAATGGGAACGCTCCCGGATCACGTTCATGTGATGTTCATAACACCAAATGGCCATGGGTCAGCTTTGTTACTTTGCACACCCATTCAAAAGTGTTATAAATGAATAATAATAATCAAACAGATTAATGGCCGATTTCAGCAACGTTATAATATAGCTAATCACACATTATTTGATCCAGATCAACTATGAACCAATGGAAAACGACTATTAGCGCTGACAAATGTTTTCTATTGGTTCATAGTTGATCTAGGTTAACTAATGTCAGATCAACTATATTATAACGTTGCTGAAATCGGCCATAAGGGTGACTTGTATAGATCTGTATTTAAACTGTAGATTAGCCAATCACAATAGTGAAAATCCGAGTTTAAACCATAGTTACCGGTTAAACTTGCACTATACAAATGACCCTAAGTTTGACTTGTATAGTCCAAGTTTAACCGGTAACTATGGTTTAAACTCGGATTTTGACTATTGTGATTGGTTAATCTACAGTTTAAAATTTTAAACTAGATCTATACAAGTCACCCTAAATAATTATAATCTGGGACCAGGGACGTGCCCATAGGGGGGGGGGGAAGCTTCCCCCCCAATGTTGCAGAAAGTTGACAAAAACACTCAAAAGTTGATCAATTTGGCATTTTTTATGTCTAAATTTACTAAAACCTGCAAAACTTACAAAAAGTTGGCAATTTTGAATTAATTCAGTTGGCAAATTTAAAATTTCTCCCCCCCCCCCCCAAAAGTTAAGGACTTAAGCAATAAGAGTCACACTTTGCAGAAAATTTGATTTGTGTCTGATAATGTAGACCAGCAGTCTGGCGTAAATCAAACACGGATAGACTAGAGAGCGGGGCACCGCGGTTCTAATCCTGGTTGCGTCGGATATGCTGTGATCTAAAAAGTCCAAAGTCGATCTGTGAACTATGGGGGAAGGCAACGGGAAAGCACCCCATTAACATTTCCCTAGAAAAGTCTTCTTGGCTTAGCCAGGAATTTGGCAGCTTAGTAGATCATCGCTTAGTACAGATTAGAGGTAATTAACGACCAAATGAATTAATTTCTATTCAGCAAAGTCAAAGGTTTATAATAGCAAGACAAGTAACAAAATTTGGCCAATCCAAATAAGACAAATTAATATTAAACCAGTGGAAACAATGGTAATAGAAAGAGTGAAGAGAGAGTAGCCGTGAGGAATTAGTTGTTGAGTGGTAGTTGTGGAGTGCGTATCAGATGCCCACTGGGATGAAGTCGCACCCGTGAGGTAGTTCATTCTTTTTAATTATGTAGGTTTAGGGTAAGTTATAATTATTTTTAATGTAGTTTAGTTTTATAATTGAAAGGTTTGGGGCAAGAAGTGCACATGCCACAAATTAAAACAAAGAATTATTATATTAAATTTAAAAAATATCAGCTAATTTTAATTCAAGCTTTGAATTTAATATTTAAAGGTCCATTTTTCATAATAAAATAATGAGGCATGTAACCTTCTTGCCCCAAGGCCCAAGCCCTTCTAACTATTGATAATTATGTGTAAATATTTAGGTTGACAAAAAAAGTGATTTCCTTTTTAAATTAAGAAAAATTGAGTACATAGCCCCTAACAAGTCCAAAATGCTTAAATAAAAAGATCCTTGCAATTTGCGACACTACAGCAGAAGTTTATAAAGTTTATTGATTATAGAAAAAAAAATATTTCAAATATTTTACCCATTTTAGTATAAATCAACAAAAACTATCCCGTTAGTAATCATCTCAAAATTTGTAAAATAATGAAAAACCCATTAATTGTAAGGGGCTCTAATTATAATAATTATATACAAAATTTTGTTAAAATGTGGCACCACCTTTTAATGCTTTCCAGTTAAAAAAAAATTTCAAAAAATTATGTGTAACTAATTTATTTGCCTCGAAGTGAACTAAAAAATATCAAAAATAAACAAATTCGTGGCAAATAAATTGGGGAAGAAACACATAAATTTCTTCTTTCTGTACATAAAAAATTAATAATTTAAATAAGCGCAGTTAGTCTGTTTATAAAAAAAAAATAATCAAAAAAGCGTTACCTACCTATGATGATTAAAAATGACTTGGCACAAATCGTCAGCTATTGAGGAATGAAACAAAATTAGTTAAAATCGACACACAAATGCAGCACTATTATAATTAGTATCTAAACATTAGGCAAAATTTTTAAAACTGTGCCAATTTTCACTAAATCATGCTACAAAAAAATAAATCTTAGCTAGTAATAAAAACCCAAAATAATCTTGAAACTAAGGAAGTTTACCCACTTATTTAGTGCTAGTTATAAATTAAATTTAATGTGTACCCATACAAAAAGCATTTCCTGAAAACTCAGTTTCCCATTTTAATTGTAAAAAAATATAATCAAAATTAATTAATAAAATTTGAAATTTGGGTGAAGTTAACTTAGCATCATGAAATAGTTACTTCCCACTTCTCATGAAACATTTCCCCAATTAAAGTAAAAATTAATGTCTCATTAGGAATTGACCCCATTAGCGTGATGTTAAAACCCCTGCATTGAATATAGGCCAACCATACCCCTCAAAATTGATTTTGGTTGGCCTATATTCTAGGCGTTTTGACGTCATCACTAATCGAAAATTGTGTAAGTAGTAAAATAATGGTAATGAGTTAGTGATAGTGGGTACATGCAGCCTACCGAGTCTGTGTTGTAGCAGGCAGCCAGGCGGTTAGTGGGTGCCCTTCTGGGTGGCGGTTCCACAGGGCACATGCACCGTCACGCGCACTCGCGCTGCAACCACACAACACTATCACAACCATGCTTTAATACCGCCTAGCATATTCTGATGTATTGTATAAACTTATTATTTTCACATAATTTTGGTTGATAAATCAAGGGCAGATACAAAGGGATAGTTACCCCTATGACTTTTAAAAAATTAAATAGAGTTTGGAAGAACACCATCTACTGATAAACTGAGTGAACCTTGTAGTTCCGTTACCACTACTAGATGGCAAAAATGGGAAGTTAACGGATGTGCTAACTAGAGGAGTGTAAGAAAGATAAAAATCTAGGGGATATACCAAGACTGCCCCCCTAAATTAATAAAAATAAAAACTAATACATCAAAATATGCAGATCCACATATCAAAAAATATATTAAAAAATAATAAAATATCGAAATAAATTATTAAAAAAGTGAGTGCTACTTGAAAAAAACACAAAAAATTACAACTGTGGTAATTAAAACCTACAGTAGGTAAAAAAAAAGATCTACACAATCACAATGTATAGTTCTACACAAAATACTAAACATTTAGAACAACCTAAACATAGAACTACAACTATTAACTGAATATTTCATATTTACCTCCTCTTGGTAAAGTGGCCGTGTGGGTGGGGGTTTGAACCGGACTTTTGAAAACGCTATCAATATCAGTCGCCAAATCTCTACTAGCACTTCTACGCCAAGGCACTCCCATGTCTCTAGACAAACCGGTATTGTCAACACTTGGCTCTCGACTGCTGCTGCGACCAATTGGAGCGTACCTAAGTAATCCAGCACAATTAAAATTTGCATTCACATTTTTTAATTAACAATAAAAGTAGGTGCAAACTAAAACTATAAGCCAATCAATTTAGACAGTTCTTAGCCCCGAAATTTAACTAATTCAGACTTACAAAGGGGGCCTATAGCTGACAACCCGCGCAAATAGAGCGCATTCAAACCAATGTCGTGACAAGTATTTCTTGTTTTACCTTCTTCATTAAAAGAAAATCATCAAAATCGGCGGGTGCTCAGCTGTAATCCCTCTCAGTCAAACATTTGATAGAAAATAAAGATTAGATCGATACAAAACCTACAATGAATGTGCAAACACATACTCTTGCAAAATACTATACTAAAAAAAATACGCCGCAACCTTTCACTTGAACCGCTGCAGAAATCATAAGGAAATTAGAATACTGCATAAACAAATTTTGTTCAAATTCCTTTACAATTTTTGCAGTATTTCAAGTTAACGGTCGTGGCGTAGTTTTTAGTATTTTTATTATCTATCAAATGGTGGAGGTCTGAAATTAGTTTAATTTGAAAACCCAAATTTGATTGGCCTACTATCAGCTACACAACTTTACATTAAAATGAACACGACTTACTTAATGACTGTCGTTTCTTTCTGATATGTCAAAGTAAAATGCGAGCTTGCAAAAAATATTTGCAATATTAAAAGAAACAGTTTTAAATTATTTTCTAAAATTTGAAATAAAAAAACGCTTTACTGACTGCCAGCTCAGCAAGGGAATGACTCGATATTCGAGTAGAATTGATATTTTGAAAAAGTGAGTTCAAAATATGATAAATTTTGAATAAAAGTTATGTTAGGAGGTTCAGTATGAAGAGGTCAATGTTGGATGAAGAGTAACTAAATTTTCAAGGCACTGAATTACTTTTTTAAATAAAATGTGTCGTACAGTGGGATATAGGATATTAAATAGGACCTATTCAAGTTCTATGTGGCATAAATCCTGTACATCAGTAATATATTAATTTATTTTATTTGCTGATATTTGCTAGAAAAACCATGGAGTGTGGGAAACGCCCCCTCCCCCATCAAAAGGAGATGACTTTTTAAAATTGATTAAGAAGAGCCTTTAATTTAGGGACTTTTAATTCAATCAACAGATGGCGCTTACTTAACTATTTTTATACAGAACTTGGAGGCTTTTATATTTAAAATATAGCAAATTCGTTGAGATAATACTGTCACAATATGAAAATTAATAAAATAAATTTAGAACTTAAAATTCATATTTGGCAACTCAAAATTAAAGTAAATCAAATTAAAGATATTTAGGAAGAATTTAGTTTAAATCATTTAAAGATTAAATAATCGATAAGGCCATAATAATCAAAAAGTATTATAATTTCAATATGGCGATTACCGTCATGGCCGACAATGATTATGCAAAATTCATAATTTATTATATTTTATATTAAAATAAATATGCAGATGGTTGTCATAATACGTCATATCAAGACATCATCTGACCATCGAGGTCCAATCTAAATTACGGTTGAATAAGTAGGGAAAATGTTATATATAGGTCACCGGTGCAATTGTTATCAGTAGTAGAAGTAGTAGTAGTAGTAGAGTTAGTTAGTCATATCAGTGGTGGAAATCGAGAAGCCGTCTAGAGGTCGTCCGTCAGCTGGGCAGCGGCCGGGCCATGGGTGCCGAACCCTGGCCAAGAACTTCACCGAGATGTTCTACCCTCCAAGTGAAGAAATCCATTTATAACAATGCATGGTTGACCTATTAATTTTGGTAAATATATTTTAAATTATAATAATCCAAACTGTATTGAATTTTACCAACCCATCGTTAGGAAATTATTTTAGTTTATAAGTTGTATAAATCTTTGTAAATATTATTCATTATAATTATTTGTAATATAAAGTGGTTTCCTTTATTCAAAAAGCTACAAACCCCCAATTAAGAAGCTATGGCCAAGACAAGGAAATAAGATCCAATAATTTCGGTACAAAGACCACAGACCAAAATCTGTGGCATATGGTGGAGTGTGCCAGTTCTTGTCAAAAGGGCCTTAATTTTGTGTAAAACTTAATTTTTTTTTTGATTTTTAAAATTTTTGAACTTTTTTCAAGTAAATAATTTTTAATGTTAAATATTTCGTATAATTATATTATCTAATTATTAATTAATCTTATTTTTGGAAAAAGGAACCACCATTTGATTATTTAAAATTATATTTTACTTTGCTTTGCTATGGGAAATTCTTGCAAATGCTATTTGCAAGGTAACGCGTTCGTCCAGTAACTTACATACTTATCGTTCCCGTCGCTTCTTACATTAATTATGCATGCACTTTTTTCGATTAATAAATTTAAATTGGTCACCAGGTTTCCCAATCTGTTTTTTTAAATATAGGTATTAATTATTTTTGTTACTTACGGCGAAGTAATGCAATATAATGATTTTATGTTATTTTAACCCCTGATTTAAAAAATTAAAAAATTTTTGTGAAAATTGTTTCCATCATTCACGTTTAACCAATTTAATTTAAAAAAAAAAGCTATTTTTTGTACATTTTTATTAGTATTTGATTATTAAATTGCCATCATAATGTAGCAATAATTTTTTAATAATCCTCAACATTGCACTTTGTCGAGTTCGTTAACTCTTATAAGTTTTACCTACGGTTGTATTTTTTATATAAATCAGAAATTGTTATATGGGTTAATTTAGTAAAACAAACAAATAAATTAATAATTACAACGCCAATGCTTAAATTTTTAAAAGAAAAAAAAATACTTTAATGGTAATTTGGTTAACTCCTTTTATATGAAATTTAAACGTCTTTAATTTAAATATTATTTTAAGATTATGAATGTTTTAAGTTTTAACCAATGTTTTTAATTAATTTTACAAGATATTTTGAATCGGCTGGCAATTTTTCCAGCATTAGTGGTAAATATTTTACTCCAGATGTTAGCTTTTAATTCATACGTACCTACTTACAATTTTAATTTCAACGTTGTAATGTAGTTTAACTAAGTTTGATTAATTTTAAGTTTGAAAAATTAAAAATTAAATCTAATAGATTTAAAAAGACAAAAGAAAATTATTAACTTTATGTGCTTGGTTTTAACGCAATTAACAACTTTGCTTTTGCTAACTAACGACTACAAGTCCAAAATCAAAAAATTGGCGATTTATTAAAAAATGACTATCGGCGAAGCTGTAAACAAAGATTTCCCACCTCGCTTTCCTCGTTTTAAACAAGTAACTTCATTTAATCCTGGCTTTACTAACCCGCTAAAATTTTTAAAAGAATTTGAAAAAGGTGCTATTTTTAATAATTGGAACAATTTTACGAAAATTGCGAATTTTCACATATTTTTAGAGAACTCTGCTTTTAAGTGGTATTGTGATTTTTTAAGTAACCCCATAAACGCAAACAAAACTTGGGACGATATTAAAACCATTTTCATTAATAAATATGCCGATAATTCATATTACAGACTTGCAAAAAGTGAATTACGTAAAAGAAAACAACTCAAATCGGAAAATATACGACAATATTATTATGAATTACTAAATTTGGCAGATGATGTGTCGACCAAAATGTCAATTGAGGAATTTTTGGAATATTTTGAAGAAGGACTAAATGAAAAATATTTACTTTTTTATTATACGTTAAAAACAAAAAATATGAATTACGACTTTTTAGAATCTATTATTCACAAAATTTCTAGTTGGGAAGAACGAGTTTCTGAAAATGCTACTAATAATAATTCTGTACAAAATGGCGGCTCACATGAAAATTTAACTAACTTACATTATTTTTCTTCAACAAATTTTCAAACTAATAATCTCTTTAATAAATTTCCAAAAAACCAAATTTTAAAATCGTGAGAAAATGCTTCAGTTGCACAGGATATAATGCAAGCATAATTTAATCCTTGTTAGCGAAATTTGAGCAAAAGATAAGAACGTAACCTCAGGTCAAACGTATCTGCTTCAAAACATTTTTGCTTAAGTATAGTTTTATGAAAATCCATCGAAATTTTGGAAATGTTTATTACAAAATTAAATTTAACTAAATTATTGATAATCTTTCATTTGTAACTATTACTAGACTAATTAAATTAATTAAATTTTTTGAAAATTTGAAATTTCCAAACAATCATTGTATTATCCATACGTCTTTTAACAAAAGCTGTTCAATTCTCTTTCAATTTTCAAAATATGTTATCCAAAATTACAAAACGTCTACGTTCAGTTTATTAACCTTTATAACTACAATAAAAATATGGAATTACATTACAAAGTGATAACGTGTGTATAAGTAAACTGCTTGAAAACATTTCTTTCACCAAAGTTCCATTTAACATTTTAAAATTTCATCAATTCATAATTTCTGGCTAATAATTGTGTCTCTTTGGCTTAAAATAGGTTGATTAGAAAAGAAAAGAAATAAATAAAATTATCGGTTCCAAACAAAATTTTGCGTTCTATTAAGGGAAGAAAAAGGGAGAATTTAAAAACATACCCCAAGAAGGTCTTTTTACCAGAAAGAATAACGGCGTGTTTAAAATTATTAAAAAAAAAAGAAAAACGGAAAATCAGTAAATACATCGTAAGGTTAATATGATAACAAACATGAAACCCTCTTGTCCATGAACTTTGTAATGGTTGCAGCAAACACCTGTTAATTTCAAAGAAAATTTTAGAACAGAAAAAGACACAATTTTAAATTCTTGTATTTAGTTAATATTCATTTTTCCTAAATTGATTACTTAGTTTAAAAACTACTAAATTTTTAAAATAACTTTTTGTCACATTTTCTGATCAAGATTCAAACTTTAATAATTTAAGTATTATTTATTTTACGAAAATAAAACAATTTAGAACTTAAATTTTTAAATCTGAATGGCGTGGAAAACTTTTCGTAATGGTACAGATATGTACGTAAAACAATACAATACTTTAGGTAAAAAGAGTTGTCTACTGATCTACACGTACAACGCATTTTATTATGCGAGACTGTAAACTTATTTAAAATTAAAAAATTTTGTGAAAAAATTTATTTCAAATAAAATTATTAATCTATTAAAATTCCAACACCTATAAGGGATGAGTGAGTGATAAAGTTAAAATAAAATTATTAGCTTGCATAACATGTAAATAGAAAATGATGTTTTCATAAGTCATAATTAAATATTAAATAATTATATAAACCAATAACGATACTTAAGTTCACAAGTATTAGTTTTAAGTAATATGAAATAATGGTACCTTACGATAATAATCAAGAAATTATCAGAATGAATGTTTTGAATTTTTATGAAAGTTGATTTTGTTTCGTTTGAGAAACTCTAGTTTTAAATTCTTTAATGGACAGTATAAAATAGTAAAATCAAAAAAGTAAAATCAAAGTTTAAATGATTCTATGTTGTTTACTTATGAATTACAATTAGACTCAATGGTTTACAAAATTATTTTGGAGTAAGTTGATATTTTGAAGACCATAATTTTTTTTTTTCGGGACAAAGTTTCCTTGCAACGTTTATATTAATTACTTATGCCAACTACAATTATTAAGGACTATTTTGGAAAAGGACTCCGTATGTCTAACATGGAGATGGCCAACTCCAAGGCAGACTTCGCGTGTTACTACCAATCTATCCTCGTAGATTGTAGAAGTATCAAAATTACAAAAATATATGGTCTAATCAAAATTTAGAAACGGTAATTTTTGAAAAACCTAATGTTAATCAGCTCATTTTGTAAAACCATAAAAGTCTTAAATCAAAAACAGCATAAATTAAGTTTGTAAAATTTTTATCAGAAAATGCTTGAATTACAGAAAAATTATACATCGTTACCTATCAAAGTTAAAAATAAATACATCGTAATTACATTAAAGAGAATATTAATTTCAATTGTCATCAAATAACTAAAGTGCATTAACATCGAGAAAATAAATTGTAATAATTCAACATAACCCTTATTGAATAATCACCTTAGGCAAATGAAGAAATGCCAGGTCAATTAATTAAAATTAAAAGAAAATAGAAATTCTTTGTGCAAACGAAAAAATGCCAAGAATTTCAATCAATTGCTAATCTGAGCAAACATAACAAATGCCAGTATGTAAAAAATTAAGAATTGATTGTTTAAATGGATTAAATAGTAAATGTGTTTAAAAAACCTTGTGCAAAATTATAAAACATGCCAAGAGTTTTATGGTTAATTTTAAACCAACAGGGCAAAAGAGTGGAAAAATGCCCTTACCATGGATAGAAATGGTAATAATCGAAGTGTTATAAATAATTATAATTAAAGGTATTTCAATGTGGCGAAAAATTTATGTCCAAAGGTTATGATTATAATGCGCATAATAAATTTTAACATCAAATAATAAATCATAATTTTTATATAAATTCGTCTAAGCATTAGAAATTATTATAATATGTGAAGTCGACAAATGAAATAATTGTAATAATCCATCAAATTATAAATTGAAAAGGGTAATAATTGCATATGCACTATACGAATGTATAAATTAAAGCTAAAAGAAAAATGTGTTAAGTTTCAATGAGCAATGTTGTAAGCTCTAGTTAAAAAGGTAACTGAGAAGATCTAGAAAAAATTAATCAATAAATAAATTATTGTAATATTGAAAAATGTTATTAAAATGAGGTGCTGTCCAAATAACTGATTATTTTATTGTAAATCTATTTAAAAATAAAAATCAAATTTTGTCAACTTAGATAAATTATTAACTCTGTTTAATAAAAGGTTAATTGAAAAAACCGAATTGATTGTAAAAAAATAAACCAGAGCTAAATTTTAAATAATTAATATGTTGTCCGGATTTTTAATCCGTAGTTTTATGAAGAAAATATTGTAAATTAATTAATTAAAACTTTTTTTGTTAAGAACCAATTAATGTTTATGTAGATGTCTTATAATTGCGATTTTCGGTCACTTAAAATTTTAAATCTTACTTCATCTTGAGGATTTCAAACAGAAATTGAATACAATCTAATCAAATTTAAATATTCAAATTTGAATTTACAATTTTCATGAACCATCTAAAAATGCACATACTGTAACCATCTAATTACAATTTGGTATATGTGTTTGGCTATAGTTGACACTGCGTAAAAAAGCTTAAATTTGTGCAACTTCCAACACACTTTAAAAGACAAATCTTGGTTACAGTGCAACCATCAATGAATGAATAATCACATAGAATTTTGAAAATCATCTGACATGAATATAATTATACTTCTTGTATTTTTAGTTTGAATTCTCATTATGAAAATTTTGAATCGCTTTAAAAAATTGTTTATTTTTTCTTTGTTTATTATAATGCATTTTAAGACACTACCAATTAATTACGAATATTATAATTTACAATTATTATGTAATAAATTTTTTTAAATTTGTAATATTAAAATTATGCAAGGTATCAAAACTTAAAATTATAAATTTTAAATGTGAACAAATTTTTTAAACTCCAGTGAACAAACTAACTATTTAAAAATATATGGTAAATAAAAAAGACTGTTTAAAAATATGGAGTTAATCTTAAAAAAAAGTGATGAACAATAGAACTATAAATCAACCCCAGTGAATTTAAAAATTGAACTTAAATAAAAATAAACTGAAGTGAATCCAAACCCGAACTAAGTTAATGTTAATGCCAAAAGACTTTTAAAATTTTAGTGCGAAGGACTATGATTAAATTAACCTAAAAGTGGAAATTTATGAAATAATTGTACAAAGAACTATCATCGAAATAAAAAGTATATTTTTTCTTTTGTAAAATTTTCTTTTTATTATGTATAATGATTATGTTTATTTTATTTCTTATATTATGTTCAAATATGTGTTCTTTATGTTTATTATGTTTAATTAAGTTTTTTTAGTATTAATAAGTCAATTTTTTAAATATTTTCAAATTTTTTATATAATTTTTTTATAAGTTTCAAGTGTATTTTGATTGGGCTGTTGTGGGCGTTGTGGGCCCAACTTTTTTGTCGCCGGGGGCATATGTCACAATATGAAAATTAATAAAATAAATTTAGAACTTAAAATTCATATTTGGCAACTCAAAATTAAAGTAAATCAAATTAAAGATATTTAGGAAGAATTTAGTTTAAATCATTTAAAGATTAAATAATCGATAAGGCCATAATAATCAAAAAGTATTATAATTTCAATATGGCGATTACCGTCATGGCCGACAATGATTATGCAAAATTCATAATTTATTATATTTTATATTAAAATAAATATGCAGATGGTTGTCATAATACGTCATATCAAGACATCATCTGACCATCGAGGTCCAATCTAAATTACGGTTGAATAAGTAGGGAAAATGTTATATATAGGTCACCGGTGCAATTGTTATCAGTAGTAGAAGTAGTAGTAGTAGTAGAGTTAGTTAGTCATATCAGTGGTGGAAATCGAGAAGCCGTCTAGAGGTCGTCCGTCAGCTGGGCAGCGGCCGGGCCATGGGTGCCGAACCCTGGCCAAGAACTTCACCGAGATGTTCTACCCTCCAAGTGAAGAAATCCATTTATAACAATGCATGGTTGACCTATTAATTTTGGTAAATATATTTTAAATTATAATAATCCAAACTGTATTGAATTTTACCAACCCATCGTTAGGAAATTATTTTAGTTTATAAGTTGTATAAATCTTTGTAAATATTATTCATTATAATTATTTGTAATATAAAGTGGTTTCCTTTATTCAAAAAGCTACAAACCCCCAATTAAGAAGCTATGGCCAAGACAAGGAAATAAGATCCAATAATTTCGGTACAAAGACCACAGACCAAAATCTGTGGCAATACTATTCTATAAACAATAGTCTTGGTATTGAGCTTTTGTGATTTCTTATTTGGCCAGATATTGAGTATGTCAAAACACACTCACCTATAAAAAAATAATCAAATTTTAATTCTGAATTGTGTTTTAATAAATTAATAATATGAACCCAAAAATACTTAATACCAAGAATATTGTTTATAGAATTCTATTATTTCAACGGATTTACTATATTTTAATAAAAACAAAAGCCTCCAAGTTCTATATAATATTGAGCGCCGTCAGCGCCATCTGTTGATTGAATTAAAAGTCCCCGAATTAAAGGCCCCTCTTAAAACGCAAATTAAATTCTTGAGAAAACATCCCTTTTGGTTGGCTGGGGGGTATTCCATACCCCCCAGACCCCCCGGTGTTTTAATTGTTTACTTTTAAATGTACCTTCCAGATGAGAGAAAGATTTTTTCAGAAGCATACACTACGTGATACTTAATTTTATCTCATTCTGAAGTGCTTTTTTTTCTATCTTTTAGTTTAATGTAACAAATAATATTTAATTTTCAATATTCCCGCGTCGTTGGGGTTAAAAAAAGGGTCAAAAGTCACTTTTTGCAATAGAATATATCTGCTTCATTGTCGTTTGTTTGTTGTTAATTAAGAAAAAAGTTGATAAGAGTGGGAAGCAGGCTAACTCAAATTAAACCATTTTCCACCCTCGTTACTACTCCAATAACCACCCCTACTGGAGATTATTACTTCCAAATTCCAAGGAGAAGATAACCAGCTCAGCACTGCAGCACCACAGGCTTTATTATGATAGTTTACAAAGTAACTTGAGGGTTAATTCCCCAAGTTTTGCCAAGGCTCATGAAACTATGTTGAATCTGGGCACAATACTGAAAAAGTGTGACGTCACAAAATGGCCACTGATCATATGATTGGTACATAATCAGATAATCATATCCATATATTATGCTTGGGAGTAAACAATGTTTTGTTTACGTTTAGTTCTCAGGGGCGTTTCCAGCCAACTGGCTTGGGGGGGGGGGGGGGTAATTTACCTATATCAATGTAAATTTCAACATAGATTGATCTTTATTTGTTGAAAAATGAAAAATAGAGGGTTAAATTACCCTCTTAATTACCTAATAAAAATTGGGTAATATCCGCCAGTGTTAGTTCTCCCATAAGATTTACATGGACGTGTGATAGTGACTTAACAAGTTAATTAAACATTTTAGAGGTGTTGACTGGTCAAATTAGTTTAATTCATGACCAATTACAGATTAATAAGATGGAGGAGTTTCACTAGTCACAAATTGTTTGAAATAATTTATAAACATAAAACTTTGATAAAAGTGCTATTTATATGATTAGAGAGCGGATTTATATGTAATAACAGACCCGTCTAATGTAACACCTCTTAAGTAATTGGTCAAACTAAGTCTATCATCAATATAAAACTCTTATTAGCGCTAATAATCGTTTTCTATTGGTGATTTATATTAGTCTATACCTTAAGACGGGTCTGTTGTTACATACAAATCCGCTCTCTATATATGATAATTGGTTGGTCTCAAAATTTACCCTTAGATTTTTAAAAAATTATTGAAATTTGAAAGAATATTTAAACTGAGCGCCATGTTTGACCAATAACAAATAAGCATGACATTCAGTCGGTAAATGATTATCTGATTATTATCTTACATTATTTGTTTACTATACTGGATGACCGGTCGACCATCTGAACATAGGAAATTAACATAAGAAATTGATTTTTTTTTAATTCCTGCTTCCCATCACCACGGATAAGAATAAAAATGGTATCAATTTCAAAAGATTTTTATTCCGCTTCTAAAGATACCTAACACTTGATATTTTGTTTTTTAATTATTGGTAAAAACTCATTAATAAAATGCAAAAATGAGGGTCTAAGGTAGCTAACAAGGTCCCGAAAATACAAATTTTACGATTGAAATCTTGATGAATTCTGAATAAGCAAATATTAAATAAGAGAATTAACTATGACAGAATGCCTTAAATGCACCTGTTTTTTCAAAAATCGAATTTAAAAACTTCGATTTTCACAGTAAATTTTAAGCAAAGTCGCTCGGGATTGGTGAATCAATTCATTCTATTGACAGTCCGTGTACTTTCAACTGGTCTTAGCTTTGCGCAGAGCGGGGATAACTGGAGCGACACTTGCATTGGGATGCAGCAACAGTGCACTCCGAACGAAAATCATGGTTTTCAATACCAAATGTGCAGGAAAAATGGCTTAAAGCGCCCGAGCGCAGCGAGGAGTGCTTTAAGTCGATTTTTCTTTGCACAACTACCCTGCGTTTAGTATCCACTCTCACGAGTTTCACCCCTCAAAGATCCACCATTTTCCTTCATCCACGGGCCTAGGGATATTTTTAAATTAGTTGTCGTTTTCATCAAAATGGCCCGGAGCGCCCGAAGGGTGCGTAGGGTCAATCTTGATGAAAATCACCATGGCAAGAGTAGGATCCACGCGAAAAAGTAACTACCGTTCGTTAAATTTAAGCAACCCTTTTCTGAAGTAATTTTGGTCCTAAAAATTTGTCAAGTGCAACACTATTATGCATAACTGCACGCGTACCGACAACAGAATGCATTGATTCACCAATCACGTGCAATTTACCTTCAAATTTGCAGTGAAAATCAAGCTTTTTTAAATTTGATTTTTGAAAAAACAGGTGCATTTAAGGCATTCCGTCATAGTTAATTCTCTTATTTAAAATATACTCTTTCAGAAAACATCGAGGTTTCAATCGTAAAATTTGTATTTTCGGGACCTTGTTAGCTACCTCTCCCCAAAATGAGATTTTAAAAACAATTTTAGTTGCCTTGATTAAATTTTATTGCAATTGTTAACCAAATTTATTGTAATCTATCAAAGTAAGTTGTTAGAAATTATTGGTTTTCAAACAAAAACAATTGCAATAAAATTCAATCAAGGCAACTAAAATTATTTTTTAAATCTTTTTTGTTTGCATTTTATTAATAAGTTTTTACCAGTAATTAAAAAGCAAAATATCAAATGTTAGGTATCTTTAGAAGCGGAATAAAAATCTCTTTAAATTGATACCATTTTCATTCTCATCCGTTGTGATGGGAAGCAAGAAAAATCAATTTCCTATGTTCAGATGGTCGACCGGTCACCTGGTATAAAGATTTGACAGTTTTTCTTCAAATTCAACATATGTGACCTGGTCTACGAAAAGGGAGCTTAGGTGTCAAAACCTCATTTTCCACTTTTTTATCGATTCAGATTGAGTTTGAGACGCTCTTTCATATAGTGAAAAAAAAAGGTCGTTTTCACCAAAGTATTGTCTCATCAACACTCATTTTTCATTATTTTTTGTGATGCAAAAAACTAACAGAAACGTTTACATAAACCTGATAACGAAAAAAACGGCCAATGTGGTAACATTCATAAACTCACTTTTTCAGTGTTACTCGTTTAGAAATCCAAAACTAGCAAATTTACGCGATTAAATGCGATAATATTCTGATCAGAAACAAAACTGACAAAATTAGTTATTTATCTTTAATAGCTGTTTTCTCGAAAATTGTTTTTCAAACGTAAGCCACCTTTTCGTAGACGAGGTCACATATATTTAGCTGAAATTTTGAAGAATACCATAATTAAACTATAAAACTCAAATTCAAAATTAATATTTAATTTTTTCTGTTGATGTGACAACAGGGCAATTCTGATTGGTTCACGTTCATGTGACGTCAGTAACCGTAGTCGTAAAACTACAGTCGATTTTATAACTTTTAATATTTTTTTTCTCGTATTAGGAGTACTCAAAAAAATTTAAAAAATATTCTGTAGCTTCAATTTGACCTCTACTTTCAAATAAAGAAATTTAAAAAAATAGTGAAACTCGTCCATTCTTATGGGAACTAAAAGTAAACAAACCAATGATTACTCCCATTGCAATTCTCTGTAAGAAATACCTAGAGCAATATTAAACTTTTTTTATTTCTATTTTACAAGTACGCAGGTGCGTCGGAAAATCAAGATTTTGATTGCTCATTACTCTCCAGAATATTGAAAGTTAACATAAATGTCAAATAAATACAAGTTACGATTCTATTTCTCCCCCCTCCTTCAATTATAGACGCCGGCGCCGTGGTATTCAAGTCAATTTTGAAGGTAGCTGGTAGCAGGTCGAATGCGTTTCTGTTTCTAAATCCCAAATTCTGAGTTTAGAAGATAATTTTTCTCTTTCGTAAAAAATAACATTAAAAAATATTCACAAATAAAATAATTAGTCACTCACCTTGATAAAGGATCTAGCCTGTTGTGCATGTTCCAAAAATTTGAACCGTGATCAAAGTGGCTACTCAAGAGACGACTGGTTGGAAAACTTGGCCGTCCATCGACATTTATCCTTTGCGTTAAATCACGCACCTATAAACGAAATAAATGAATATAACTTAAACGCAAAGTCATCAACCCACCCTAGATAAAAGCGTGGAGAACAAATTTTCCGCCGTTAAGATCTCAAAACCGTCGTCGTCGTCATCCTCACCCGAACTGAAGGAATCGTTGTGTTCTATTGTAGCTCTTCTGGGCCTCGAACTCCTATAAAGAACAAGGTAAAACGTGGTGAAGCAAGAAAATCATAACAAACAGTAAATGTTACCTAAGACTGTGCATACGGAACATATCTCGTCTGGGATCTTCAGCGTCACTCTCCCTGCCAAACGAACTGTGTCTGTGCAATAAACTAAACGGCGATTCGTCTTCACTTCCTTCCCTATCGCTAAACAATTTATTAACAACCTCAAAAGTTTAAAATTTCAACTTACTTAAACCTCTTGCTACGTCCAAACTTCGATTTGCTCGTCATTGTGCTTGTGGTACTAGCAGTCTCGCTTGGTTCTAAGCTACCCGCACGAGGTGTAACATATCCGCCACCTTCCACTGCAATTGGGATGATATACTCGCGCGGAGACTTACGTATGGGTTCCCCAGCAGAAACGTTGGTTTCGGAATCCGACTCTTGAGTTGATTGCCTAGATAAACTGTTGGATCTGTAACGTTTAAATAGAAATAAAAACGACTTGAAAAAGATGATTTCCTTCACCTTTGCGAAATTGTAGAACGTTGACTTTGAAACGTTTTCGAAATGGGTGGTTTAATGGGCGGCGATAGTATGGGTTCCCGTTTATTGTTACCTAAATCGCTTTCAAACGAAATAGGAATTATTCTTTCTCTAGATGCTTGTTGTTTAATTTTAGTTTCAGGTTCCAATGACGCTGACCTAAAATAATAAATATTAGTTGCAAAGCGGCCGAACCTTCTCAATTATTTACCTCATATTATTGTTGTGAATTGGTAGCGGAACTGTAACTTCGCTGCGTTGAGTCGCTAATTTAGGCGGTGCTTCGACGTGGTGTGCCATTTCAGTCTTAAATCCCATGGTCACAGGTTTAGGCGTTGGGTAATCAAGTTTTATTTCAGCTTTTGTTGTTTTTCGTCGCGGCAACGTAGCCGATTTTAGTGTAATTTCGGCTGACGAAGTCTTATTCTCTTCGGGTATAATTTCGTCACCTTGTTCCACAACTTGAGCGGGAATCGAACCGTGAACATTCAAAACGTCCTTCAAATCGGTCGGCTTAAAAAAAATTATAAGATTACACAGAATTTTGTTGCCGAACAAATTGTGCACACCTGCAATATTGGCGATGTAAGTGGTGAATGAGCAATAGGTATGGTTGGAATACTGCCAGATGCAGATCTTCCACTGGTTCCAAAAGGCACGGGAGGCTTTTTGATCATACATGGTTTCGATTTTGACTTCCTGGTACCATCTAAAGCGTTGGATATCACACTAACAGCATTTTGAATTTTTGCTCTTTTATCACTTTCTTTCTCCTGAACTGCTGGTACCTCAACTTTAGGCTGGGTTTCCACCGCGGGTTTTTCTTCAACCACCACTTTTTTATCGTCTTCCTTTTCAACTGTCTCTTCGTTCTTACTTGGTTCGTCTTGGTCTAAAGAGGCCTTTCTAGACAAACTAATTTTGCTCGGACCCGTCAGGCTAGCTTTACGTTCGAATTCCTTCTTAAAACCACCAACGTTGACTCCAGGTATGACGATCTTTTTCGGCTTTTCGATCGCCGATTTACTTTCGCTTGCAGAAATCATACTTTGGAACTTTTCCGTTGTTTCAAATATCCTTGAACGTCTTCTCTCCACAGGCTTACCAGGAGGTTGCGCATCTTCATTTTCGTTATTCTTTTCAACGTCCGCTTGTTTCTTGGTCTTGTCGGTCGCGTTGGGTTCTACCTTAGCTTCGGCGTTGTCGTTCTTATCAGCTAATACTTTCTTTTTAACAATTTTCCGTTTGGCAGGAATTTTAGATTCCTTTTGTTTCTCTTCCGATTTTTCTTCGACCTTTTTAACTTCCGCGATGTTTTCTTTATCCACGTTACTGGAAACTTTCTCTTCCACCCCGTTACTCTTTGTACTATTAGTTTCCTTCTTAAGTTTCTCAACCTTTTTGGCATCTTCTATAATTTCGGCACAAGCCGCACCCTGACTAGTAGGATCGACGTAATTTTCTGTTTGTTCCACGTCCATCGACCGTGAAATAGTTTGGGTGGCACTTTTATTTAGCGGCGCTTCTTCCGACATGCTTGTATCTTCTAATAGGACGTTTTCCTGTATGGGTTGAGAGTGAAGCGTAATGTCGGCCACCGTGTTTTCTTTCACTATTTTGTCTTTTCGTTTTACACCCTCTTTGGAAAAGTTAGCTTGATCGGTACTAACAGTTGTTTCTAGTTTACGTTTAGGCGTTAATTTAACATCATCGCTTAACATATCTTTGATCCTACGTTCGGCCGAATTGGTCACATCCATTAAACTTCCCACTGATTGAGATCTTGTAGGTACCGCGGCTTCCGCATTAATTGCCGATTCGTCTGCAATCTGAGAGACACAAAAATAAACTAAAAATTTTTTTTAATTGCACTTTCTACCTCATCTGTGACGACCAATTTTTCACTTTCCAGTTGAGGCGCAGGTGGAGCTAAGGATAACAATAAATCCAACCGCACGGGCGTTTGATTCGCCAACTCTTCGGAAATATCCAAACAACATTCTTCGTACGTTTCGTTTACCCACCAATGCATACAAATCTTTTCAATATTTGCCCTATTTCTCGGATTAACCGTTAGCATATCCCTGATTAAAGGCGAAGCACCTAACGTATAAAAAAAATTGTTTTGTTTTTCCTACACGGCAACAAAAAAAACTTACGACTAGGTTTTTTTGGTTCAAAATAATCGCCCTGTGAAATTTGTCTCACTAATCGCTTAAAATTACTACCATCAAACGGCATAGCACCATAAACAAGCGTATATAACAAAACACCCAAAGACCAACAATCAACTTCGGGTCCTTGGTACGGCGTCCCTTTCACTATTTCCGGAGACGCATAAAGAGGAGACCCGCAGAACGTCGACAGAAGTCTTTGGTCGTCAAAAACATTTGAAAGACCAAAATCTGCAATCTTACACCAAAAATTAAAACAATGTTTCTGTTAAACTCCACAAAATTACAAACCTTCGCATTACCGTGTTCGTCCAATAAAATATTTTCCAATTTTAAATCCCTATGACAAATTTTATGTTTGTGACAATAATAAGAAGCAGTAGCAATTTGTCTAAATATTCTTCTCGCTTCCTCCTCAACCAATACTTTACGTTCTGATAAATAATCATAGAGTTCCCCGCCAGCAGCATACTCCATAACCAGAACCATTTTCTCACGATTTTCAAAAACTAAGAAAACATTTACAACACCGAAGTTCACCCAACCAAATGAAATATTTACCTTCGTAAATATGAATTATGTTGGGATGCTGAACCGAAGACATAATTTGTATTTCCCTCCTAATTCTAATCAAATCGGCTTCGGTTTCGATTTTTGATTTTTTTATCGTTTTTATTGCTACCTCTTGCCCCGTTTCTTTATTAATTCCCAATTGAACTTTTCCATAAGTTCCCTGTCCTAACTTTTTAATAATATCAAATCTGTTTAAAAAAAAACACAATTATTGTGGATTACTTTAAAAAACAATGGGTAATTGTTTCCTATTTATCTTGGATTATGTCCAAAAATTTGTGGCAAAGTATGCTACTAAATTTTTACCTTTGTTTTAATTTTTTCCGATGATTGTGTAATCTGACGCTTCCGGTATTTTCGATACCTCCCATTATGTTGTTGATATTTGGCTCACCGACAACCATTTTGCTGAAAAAAAATTTGATATAAGTGAAAGCACAAAAAATAATAATGATAAATGAGATTTTAGATAACATTAAAATTTTATGGTCGGTCGTAATAAAGAAATTTTAGTCATTTTACGCCTTGTTGGTTATAAATGTAGAAAAATGCGTGGATAAATGTTTTTGCCTCATCAGAATGAATCCTGCTCACTTTATTGTGGGGCCAAAATTATATCTAATACAAAAATATGAGCCACGGTAAGATTCAAACCCACATTTTTGAATAAACGGATGAAAATGAATTTACGCAGGAGACGAAAACAGACAGGCAATTAATTTATTTTAAACTGCAGTTTATTTACCTTTGACGCTTTAAAGTTTCATTTCCAATATGAATTTATTTATTTTAAATTATAACTCCATTGGAGTTAGCTATAACATTCTACCCAAAAGGACAATATACGGGGGGAGGGTTCCATTTTCCATTAGATATTTTAATTAAAAAATTTGAGTGAATGGTATGAATCAGAAGTGTAAAGAATAATCCAGAACAATCAACTTCACATCGTTTTCAAGGACTTGGGACGTGATTATTGATTTTTCTGGAATGAATTAGACCATCTAGATCTGGACATGGTTTCAACAAGATGGTACAACATATCATACAGCTCGTGACACAATCAATTTATTAAGTAAAAAGTTCAGTGGCCGTGTAATCTCAAAAAATTCCAAAGTGGGTATTGGACTTTCTTTCTCTATCTCTGGGGTTATGTGAAATCATTGGCTTACTCCAATAAACCACAACAGCCATATAAATCACTTTTAATTAAAAAAGCCGTAAATCAATGTTCAACCTTAAAAAACCCTCTGTTTCTTGCTTTCTTGCTTACAAAATTTGAATAAAGAAATTTTCTTGCACAAGAGCGGAAAGAAATACCCCTGAGATCAAAACTTTTCTGACAGGTTCACGTTATAGAAATACGAGGACACATAGTACAACCAGACAAGATGAACCAAGACAACAGAAAAAAACTGAGAAAACTAAAATTCTCGTTGTATGCTTGACGACGTGGTACGAAAGACTAATGCGCTCAGAACCACAAAGGATGCAGTCCTAAATTTTCCAACGCCAATGGTTTAGCGAGGAAAATTCAAATGACATGGTAATTTCTTGTTTACATGAGATACGGTCAGTCCATCGTAACCAATTTTATCTATTTAAATGTTTGTCTTGACCTCGCCCGCTCCTACGTCGCAATTCTATTTTAACAGTTGCGAATTAATTTTATTGATATTCGAAAATTCAAAGACAATTATTTGGGCTCGATTGGTCTTCCACTTCATAGCTCAATTTATTTTTTAAAGTGGCAACCCCTATTGAAAAATACCATTACATTTTTGTAAGCTTAAATCTCCAAATTGCAGCACCAGGAGATTCTTTTCATCGTACCTAAAGTTTAAGATCATCTCACCATAACATCGCTGGTAGACGGAACAGTTAACGACGTAGAAACCTAATTCCTGTAATCGCGTGTGTTAAGAGGATTTGTTTGTTTTCTCCAAATAAAACCCAATCTTCAAATCTCTTGTTTCATTTTAAGATTGACGTCAATTAATTTTTTCTTAGTTACTGCCGAACAATCGTCGAATCGAAACGAAAAATAATAATCTGCGAACTTGTGACTGAGATGAAGTCAAACGCCTACTTAGTCATTCATGAAGAGCAGATGAGACATCAAGGCAGTGACACGAGTGATGGAACAAAGTTAACACATATTATTTTAGCGTTTCCTTGACGACCGTGACCTTCATTTCTAGGACCATACAAAAATAGTGTTTGAAAGTTACTTTATCTTTTTTTGGGATGCAGTGATTATTTTTGTACGGACGAGGAAATAACAGTCACGGTCGTCAAGGTCAAGTCACGCCACATCCAATATCTTTTAAATTTATATTACATTTATATACTTTTATCGATCGTAGACTTAAAAGATTATTAAAAGATTTTTGCTTTCTTGTTGCCGAGGAAGGGCAGCATATATTTTGATCTAAATAGATGTTGCTAAATGCACATTGCATCGGAAACAGTCGTCATTATATTCAAATACTTTATAATAATTGTAAATTATTACAGCAGTGTTGCCACCTTGCGGGAAACATCTCGATTCACAGAATTTCTTAGACATGGATGGGATTATGAAATAATTTCATCTCAGGCCTCTCTACGTCTTTATGGATCTTATCCGTCATGTGTCCACTACCGACGCGCATGAATGGATTTATGAGATTCCTGTTACCAACTGTTCCCTCACTGATCACAAATTTGTTTTAAGAAAGAGCAAAGTAAAACAATATTACAAATGTTCTCGTACGGACTAAATATTGACCACAAATTTTTCTTTAAAAAAACAGTAAATAAAATAACGGGAAAAATGTAAATTTTGCGATTGAAACCTCGATAAAATCTAAAAAAGCATATTTTAAATAAAAGAATTAAATAAAAATGAAGGCCTTAAACGCACTAGTTTTTTCAAAAATCGAATTTAAAAAAAGTCGATTTTCATAGCTCGTGATTGATGAATCACATGCATTCCGTGGTCGATACGTGTACGGTCATGCAAAAGAGTTCAGCTGATGACAATTTTCTCACTTAGGGTCAGTTGTATAAAAGAGGATCATCCTTGACCATGGATCAAGCTTCAATTTAAACCAATAGAAAACTTAAAATAAAATTTTAACTGTACTGATTGGTTTAAATTGGAGCTTGATCCATGGTCAAGGATGATCCTCTTTTATACAACTGGCCCTTAGTTATTACTTTTTCGCGTGAATCCTTCTCGTGCCATGCTGGTTTTTATAAAAATTGACCCTACGCAGCCTACGCTGCGCTGCGCTTCGCTTAGGCCGTTTCGGACCATTTTTATAAAAATTACATTTATTATAAAAATACCCCTACGTTCACGGATCAAGGAAAAGGTGGATCATTGAGAGGTAAAACTCGTTTTTGCGCAGATTCTACAGGAACGGTGGTTGTGCAAGTAAAAATTGACTGGATGCACTCCTCGCTACGCTCAAGCGCCTCCAGCAATTTTTAGTGCACATTAACTATTAAAAATACATGATTTTTGCTCGAAGTGCACTGCTGAAGCATATGAATGCTAGTGTGGCTCCTGTTATTCCCTCTCTGCGTATAGCTTAGAGTACAGTAGTTTTCGTCACAAGGCCGTAAAACGAGATTTTACGGCCGCGAGTAAGCGGAGATTTGTAGACGAGGAGAGCGTAGCGAGCCGAGGTGCCCGAACCGCACCGAGCGAACGTAAAATCTGTTTGCGGCCGAGTGGCGTAAACCATTGGCCATTTTTTCGCGATTTTATATAATAGCTCTGAGATAACTATCGATAGATGGCGCAAAGGTTGCAAGTCATTTGTCAAGTTTGTCTCTTTGGTGGAGAAATGAATAAAATTCTGAATTTAAAAATTTCGATTTTATATGGTAATTTTATATTTTTTTCGATAGATGGCGCAAAGGTTGCGAGTCATTTGTCAAGTTTGTCTCTTTGGTAGGGAAATGTGTGAAATTCTAAAATAAACAAATTTTTAATTTTAAAAATTTCGGACGTGTGTGTTGCGAAGTGTTACAATGTCAAAATCAATCAAATCAAATTGTGTTTTTAATATTCGGCACTTTCATTCTAATGTTGTTTATTTCATGACTCCCCTATTTTCACTCCTTAGGGAGTGAAAAGTACTTTTCTCACACAAAAAGTACTTTTTTCACTCATAAAAATGAGTGAAAAGGACGTAAAATAGCACTTTACAATCCGCAAAACAGGCCGTAAAGTAGTCATTTTACGGCCGGAACAACGAAAATTACCTTTCGCCAAAATAACAAATAACCTAAGCTGTTACTTTTGCAAAACCTATCATCACAGCTTACGTTATTTTGTTAAACTGTGCTTTTCTTTTTAAAATAAATTTGTGGTCAGTGAGTGAGTGGTTCGTAGGGAGAATCTCTGAAATCGATTTATGTGCGTCAGTATAAACGTAGAGTAACGGCGCATGGACAATCTGGAACAATTCCAAAATTTACCGCCCTTCTCGAAATTTATTTTTAATGACCTTTTGTAACCCCATTTCATAATTGAGTAAATTCCTCGCCTACATTTGCTCCGAGCAATATGCGTCGTCCGGTCGATATCTCGCCTGTATGTGCTCCGAGCAAAATGTGTCGTCAGTGCCATTGGGGGGAAGGGGAAGTGAAACTCCAAACTCCTTAATATACGGCCATAGTACCAGCTGAAATTACCACTGAAGTCCTATCTTTGGTTACAGTTGAAGTCTTTAAACATTTTCACTATTGCTCATGCAGAATATCGAGACATAGACTCCCCTCGTTCGTCACAATAGATCAGTGTAATGAATTTCCCACTCGCTGTAGGAAAAAGGGGTTACCCTTGCGGAGGTTGTCGTTCCTTAGCTGGAGCTGCGAAAAAGAGACAATCTCTGTGCCTGAATGCCGGGCCGAGTTTGACTATCTACACATTACCAAAATGTATAAAAATATATGTAAAACGGAGAGAGCGGGGGGTACGGAGTACCCTCCAGTCTGAAAGTCCAAGATGAATTTTTTGAAGAAAATAAACTATATTTTACTTAATTTAATCACATTTTAAAGTGGTTTTTCCATTTTCTATGGTAAGCTAAATTACCTTTCGCTTCGTTAGTGACCGTTTCTGTTAGCTAAATTAGTCGTTTTTCTCCCCATTCCAAATTTTGTCACTCTTCCAAGCCAAACAATCTTTTCTAATCTTTACAATTTCATCAGAGTTGCCAGTAAACTCATGCCCTTTAATCATTAGATATTTTGCGAAGCATCACAATTAAATTCTCTTTTATTATTTTGATCCACTTATTTTAGCTAAGTTGGCTGTTTCTCATCTGTGGGGATGCGGGATGGAAAAAATCGTCCATCTACGAATTATTTGTCCCGCGCGGGACGGAATCCCGTTTTCTGAGCAGATTGCGTGCGATAAAAACCTCGATTATGAAACTTATTATTTGTCCCGAATAGAACGGGATGTTAATGCAATCCCGCACTTGATTTATTTTATATTGAGACCCGAATGAACTTCGCTGATTATTTGTTGAGGTATGTTACTCGGAGCAAATGTAGGTGAGGTATTCACGTACAATTATGAAACTATTAGGTTAATACCTAATAATTAATAATACGAACCAAATGGGCGCCACGCCAAATCGCCAACTCGCAGGATGCGGGCGAAATTCACAAGACAAGCAAAAAAAAAGAATTAGATCCGTTTCCCGTTTTCACTGCATGACTATAATTTCATTGGTCAACCAGACTCGTTTTCTCTCATCGTTCCAACTTCACGGTGTATGGATGTATCAGAAGTAATTGTACCTACAGTAAAGGTACATAAATCATAGAAGCATCAGTATCTGGATATGGAGCACTGTTCATCCTGTTTGTCAACTCAAGTTTTTCAATATCAGTTGTATCAGCTTTCAAGCTTTAGTTTAGGAAACAGAAGTATCGGTTGCCAAAATCATACAATTATGTATTACGTACTCTCAATCCGGCAACCATATCTGTGAAGAGTTTCGCTCAAGGGATTTCCAATTAGGGTGAGTTGTATAAAAGAGGATCATCCTTGACCATGAATCAAGCTTCAATTTAAACCAATAGAAAACTTAAAATAAAATTTTAACTGTACTGATTGGTTTAAATTGGAGCTTGATCCATGGTCAAGGATGATCCTCTTTTATTCAACTGGCCCTTAGGGACCTTAGGGAACAGTTAAATTCTTCGATATCTATGTTGTCAGCTGCAGATTGAATAGAATTGAATACAATTTGATCTGATCTATGAGATGGGGTGCGAATGTAACCTGCCAAATACTCTGCTCATCGTTAAGATTGAATATGGAGAAGTTCCAATTGAAATTCAAATATTAGAGAAAGGTTTTGGTATTTAAACCCCACGGCTGCCAACATCCGGGTTAGAGAATTGCGTGCGGCTGGTTGCAGCATCATCGGTAGGAAACCAATTGTAATTAGAGTAAAAATTAACAAGATTAAATATTTCGTCGGCATTCCACGCAAACCCACAATTATAAAAATTGCTCTAAATTATTATACAAACATTCAAAGTAATGTCACACTGTGGACATAATAATTACGACAGGAAGCGACCAAACCTTAAACACACAACTCAAAAACAAAATCCTGAAGAAATTTCACCTTTTTAGTATGCAATCCTAAAGTTAGTTATTATTTCTTACCGAAAAGTAGTCAAGATAGAAAAGCATCAAGTGTCTGTTGGCCGAAATCTATTTCACTTATATCAAATGTAGACATTGAAATTTTTTACAAAACTATTTCTTGGCTGAAAGCACTAAAATTCCACAAAACTCGGGTTAAAAACCCATGAATTAAACCGACACATCGTAGAACTATAAATAAAATTTTTGATCAAACATGGCGTTAACGGGCAAAACGTTGATAATAAAAAGAAAAAATCATTGGACTATAAATAATAAGGCGAACGAAATTATTCAAAATCCAGTCAGGAAGCAATTACTTTTCATTCAGTCGCGATATAAAATAAAATCAATGACCCAAGACAAATTACGGTGGAAAAAATCATAGAAAAAACGAGATAACCAATAGGAGATCCTGAAGAAAAAATGAGACAAAAATATCGCTAACTAAAGAAGAAGACAGTTTATTTTGGGAACTCGATGGTGTAGTGGGACTTAAGCTTATCTCGGTTATTTTTATGCAATAAATTTCGGTTATCCTCATCTTCTCTGGTTTAATCCCAAATAATAATAATTATAAGAATGTTATTGTTGGTGGAAATTATCACTTGTTTTTGTAAGCCAAACAAGTTTTTAAAAGTCGTTGAAACCGATAATTTGTGACCACTTTTACATTTAAAATAAAAAATTGGGTTAAGAAATTGGCCGAAAACCAAAGCGATTGTTTTAAAACTTTCACTTGTTTCGAAGGAAAGTTGACGCAAAAAACAAAAAGCGAAATCGGTAACCCAGGTTAACGTTTGCTTTTTAACAAACGAAGTGCGAACTGACGTCAGAGATTAACGGATCTGCGAAGGGATTAGCCGTATAAGGTTAAGAAAAAATAATTCGATTCCAATAAATGAATTATTCATAGCTTAATGTCAAAACTCCTTTATATCCCACGTGTGAGTGGAGTGTACGTGTGGGCGTAAACCCGACTGTACACTCGCCGTTGCAATAAGAATTTTAAAATAAATAAAAAAATACAAGTGACTCATTTGATTAAAAACAAAAAAGAATCGGAAAATACACCTCCACTTGGAAAATTAAAAACGCATGACAAATCCTAGTCTAATCACAGAGATAAAAATTAAGTTACGGAATGTACCTGTTATAGCGAATGTAGATATCCGTTTAACCTAATTATCAATTAATTTTTACTAATACTCACATAAATTATCCGATAACGATTCGTAAAATGAAATAAACATTAATTTAATTCCAAATGGTTTTGACACAATTATTTATACTTTAATAATAAAACTCTTTATTAAGGTTATTTTTGCGCACTTTTTTTACACTTCCGATCAATAAATTTTTTTACATATAACTTAAGTACATAATTATATCAATAAATATATTTCGTTTGTACATAATTAACACCGGAGAGTGCATTTTAAGACATTTTTTACCGTCAAAAAATGCCTACTAGACGCCATATTTATTTAGTGTAAAAATAGTACGCGATCGCGACATTGGAATGTACTTGTTTTTAGCGCGCCAAACGCACATTCAAATTATTCTCCATATTATTTACTATCCCAATCCGAATAAAACAAGTGAAAAAGCCTTACTTATCGCATTATTAAAATTTATTTAAATTATTTTACTTAAAATATTAATTTTTTACGTGACTGCTTGAATAGCGTAGTTGTAAAAAATTGACAGTCATGTAACTTAGCAACTGTGAATTTATTAATTTTATTTACTTTATTGTCGTAAAATTTTATTATAATCATTTTGATTGCTTTTGCAGAAATAATTGACATTAACTATAACTTTTTGCAAAAGGCCAAGAATTGTAACACTCCCATATGGTCTAGTGGCTAGGATACCTGGCTTTCACCCAGGAGGCTCGGGTTCGATTCCCGGTATGGGAAATTTTTTTGTTTTTCCAATATGAATCGGAAAAATTCTGTACTCCTCACTATACAAGAAAATAGCAAGTACACTCCCATATGGTCTAGTGGCTAGGATACCTGGCTTTCACCCAGGAGGCTCGGGTTCGATTCCCGGTATGGGAAATTTTTTTATTTTCTTAATAAAAATCGGAAAATTCTGTGTCCTGCTGACTATATAAGAAAATGTTAAGCACAGTCCCATATGGTCTAGTGGCTAGGATACCTGGCTTTCACCCAGGAGGCTCGGGTTCGATTCCCGGTATGGGAATTTTTTAATTTTTCCAAACAATCGGAAAAATTTTATGTTTCTCATTATTCTAGAAAATTTTAAGTAATTATTATATATTTTTATACAATATATTTTACTTAATAATTTTGATTGTGACATTACTCCCCCTTGCTGAAAGACTAACCAACACAAAATATCAAACCGATCTAAAAAGAATGAATGATAAAAATCTTGAGAAAACAAAAATTTAATAAATAAAATTTATTAGTTGTTTTATTAGTTATTATTAGTGATCTTACGTTTGAGTTGTATTTGAATTCACAATATTTCCTGAATTATTAGATATTTGGGTGGTTCACTGTGTAGAATGTAAATTAAATTAGGGAGACTTGTAAAATTGATGATTTCGGCTGCGCCACCGAAAACTTAATGTTAAAGTGACAGTTAAATGACAATTGAAAACTATAACTTCAAAAGCGTCAAAATTCAGTGATAAGCAGAGAGGCGGCCGCATCAGGCGACACCATAAGAAAGCGGCAGAATTAGCAAAATAAAAATACAATGTGAACCATTCAATAATAATTAAAAATTAAAAACCAAGCAAGACGCAGTACGCAGCAAAAATCAAAAAATCGCAGTGAGAAAATTCGACTCATCTCAAAAAATCGACAATAATTAGCTGCGTATGTATAAAAATTTTCATACCCTAACTCAGAATTCTAGGAAGTAGATTTGCGACTTAATCAAAAAAATTTTAAAAAAATCGCAGTGTGAGAAAATCCGACCCATCTTAAAAGATCGATAATATTTAGCTGCATATATACAAAAAATTTTCATACCCTAACTCAGAATTCTAAGGGGTAAATTTGCAACTCAATCAAAAAATGTAAAAAAAATATGACACTGTGATAAAATCCGACCCATCTCAAAAAATCGACAATATTTAGCTGCGTATGTACAAAAATGTTCATACCATAACTCAGAGATGGGTCGGATTTTCTCACACTGCGATTTTTTTTTTAATTTTTTGTTTGAGTCGCAAATCTACCCCCTAGAATTCTGAGTTAGGGTATGAAAATTTTTGTACATACGCAGCTAAATATTGTCGATTTTTTGAGATGGGTCGGATTTTCTCACTGCGATTGTTTTTTAAATTTTTTGATTGAGTTGCAAATCTACCCCCTAGAATTCTGAGTTAAGGTATGAAAATTTTTGTACATACGTAACAAAATATTGTCAATTTTTTGAGATGGGTCGGATTTTCTCACACAGCGATTTTTTTTTTTTAATTTTTTGATTGAGTCGCAAATCTACTCTCTAGAATTCTGAGTTAAGGTATAAAAATTTTTGTACATACGCAACTAAATATTATCAATTTTTTGAGATGGGTCGGATTTTTTCACACTGCGATTTTTTTTTTAATTTTTTAATTGAGTTGCAAATCTACCCCTTAGAATTCTGAGTTAGGGTATAAAAATTTTTGTCCATACGCAACTAAATATTGTCGATTTTTTGAGATGGTTCAGATTTTATGCCATTTTTTTGAAATTTTTTGATTGAGTCGAAAATCTACCCCCTAGATTTATAAGTTAAGGTATGAAAATTTTTGTTTATTCGTAACTAAATATTGTCAATTTTTTGAAAGTGTCGGATTTTGGAACAGTCCGATTTTTTTATTTTTGATTTAAGCACGGAAATCTGCCCCCTTGTCTCCTGATTTAACGATTTCAATTTTTTATATTTATGATTTTCTATAAAATGGAATTTTTAGCAGTGGTTAGATTTAAGGCAAATGTGCTATTTTTTTATTTTTTGATTAAGAGCAATACCCAGTGCTTAAGTACAATTTTTGTGTTTTATGTCATTCATATGTCCAGGACGTTACAAAAATTTAAATAATTGCTAGCATGCCGAAATCTTTTAACACTTCTTTATGTAAAGGTGTTAAAGGCAATTGATTTATTTATTGGAATACCACGTTATTTGAAAACTAGAATGTGGGATTCTCCCCCCCCCCCCCTACCAATTTTAGTTTTCAAATAACGTGGTATTCCAATAAATAAATCAGTTGCCTTTAACGCCTTTACATGAAGAAGTGCTGAAAGATTTCGGCATGCTAGCAATTATTTAAATTTTTGTAACGTCCTGGAAATAAATGGAAAAAAATGCTCTTAAGTGTTTTAATACCATTTAGGGCTTCCCGGTGGTCGAAATATTTTTTAGCCTAATTTAGAACACATATTTGTAATTGTTTACATTGTATGCTTTCAGAAACTGCCTTAAAAATTATACAAAATTTTATATCTTGTTGAAGATTTAGTTGGTCCACTGTAAAATTGTAAATCATAATCTGAATTCAAATCCAAATCCGTTTCTAACTTCAGCCACATCGGATCTAGGACTAATTATTGTAAATCAAGGAGAGGGGGGCTTATGTTGCAAGTCAATATTTTATTATTTTACTTACTGATTTTTAAAATTCTTCATGAGAGGAGATAACTTTAACCACCCCATGGGTTATACCCGTCACTGTTTTCGGACAGCTACTTATTATACTTTTGCAGTTCCAATTTTATTGTTAGTTAAAAAAGCTTTTATTCCACAGACGCTTGAAAACGTCAAATTGGGTATGGGGCGGACACTAACATACAAAACGCAATTTCTGTGTATCTGTTCGTAACGCACCTCTAAATTGGTCAGAATTGAAAACATTAGTACCAATTTAAAAATTTACGTATTATTATCGTAGGTAATTCCTGTGAGCAAGGCGTTGTCGTAACAACTTGCATCAATCATGCATTAAGTGGTTAAAAACTATTTTGGTTATTCTTCTTCTGCATGAAAATCCTACGCTTGCAAAATTATCACTTGAGGTAAAAAAAATATTTACACACGGATTTTTCACAAAAATTTTCGGAAAATATAATAATTTCCGCAACCTCATTCAAAATTAACTTCGCAGTATACTCCCATATGGTCTAGTGGCTAGGATACCTGGCTTTCACCCAGGAGGCTCGGGTTCGATTCCCGGTATGGGAAATTTTTTTAAATTATTTCATACTTTTGATATTATATTCGACAATATCGTCATGTAAAAACAAAAATAATGAAAAAATTGAAAAAGTCGCGTCATTAAATTTTGTGATAGCAACAACTTGTCTACAGCTCACTGAAACGCTCATCAGGTGCATTTTTACAAGATCAAGGTTCAATTTGTTTTTAATCTGGACGCAGATCAAAAAATTAAAAACATTGGTGTATAATTTATAACAAACTTTATTTATAAAAACACATCAATAAAAAATGAACGCATTTGCATAAAGGCAATACAACAAAATAAAAAATAAAACGACTATAAATATAAATTACATAAAAATTCAACAATATTGATTTAGGAAATTAATTTTTCTTAAATATTTCACTAATTGTACGACTAGCGTAAAATCACAATGACTATAGGCAGGCAACGAAATTGTTTTTTCTTAATTAATACTAAAAGATTGCATGGTTCTAATCTTATAACCTGAGACTTGCGTCATCAGCATTGCAGACTTCCTTTCGAAGTCACCAAGGTTATGACTTGTGCTTTAACTGGTCAAAGCATTAAGATGCAATAGGCCACCGTTTCCGAAAAAATCGAAATTAAAAACTATAAATTTTTAATTATTAATAAAATCGGTGGCTGCAGTGCCGGATTAGCACAGTAGCAAATACTACAAGCCCCGCGCCCAGCTGAAAAGAAATGTTTATTGCAAAGGGTAAAAGAAGATCATTCAAAAAAATAAGAGGGCCCGATGATAACATTTGCTGTGGGCCCCGCGCTGGCTTAATCCTGCACTGGGTGACTGGTAAGTTTCTTTATTAGCTCTATTCTTTCAGAAGTTTGAAACCGTTTGCATATCAGACGCATGCGCAGTTTTAAATTCTAGTTCTATTCAAGCTGACGGTTTGAAACTCTTCAAACTGGCTGAAAGAACAGAGCTATTGTAAGTTAATGTGCCCACCACCATGACGCAACACTCAGGTGAGGAAATTTAAACAAACGTAGGTACTTAAATAAGTGGTCTCAAAATTAATAATAATTAATAAATCATTTTACCATAAAATAGAAACAGTGGTACCACCAAACAAATTTTCGTTCGTATCAACGGTCCTTAAAACTCATAGTACGGCTCTGAATTGCTTTCAACGTTTTTTTATGATTGTTACAACTTTTGTTTTAACTAATAACAATATTATAAATAAAAAAAAATATTGAGGTTTTCTTTTACTTGTCATTAACACGAATGTTTAGTGATAGTATTGTATAACTCTTTTTAATTAAAACTGTAATTGTAGTATTGCAACCACCCATCCAATTTTTTTATAATTACGTTAATCTACGCTCCCTAACCATAGTAGGTATATCTTTTTTTTTTTAACTATACTCAATTTTAAATGTTGAATTTTTTTAGTATTTTCTAAACTTTCATCAATAAACGCTATTATTTACAAAACAATAAATATAAATTTAATTAACAATTAAACTGATTAAAATAGGGTCATACAGTTCTGCAGTGTGGGTGGATATTCTGCGTGTTGAGCTGCGGCTGAATTTTGCATTTGCTGTGTAGATTGAACCGCAGCGGCCATTGCCATAGATGCAGGCGTACCGCTGGGATGATAGGGCACCTGAAGTAATAAAAAATTACACATCAATTTAACCCCGCGAAACTAACCTTACAGTTGAATTGTGATGAAACCGTGGATCCAACATCATCGCCGCTGCTACGGCAGCGGCTGTAGACGTTGCAGTGGAATGATTCGTTCTTGTTAACATGTGGTGATTAACAGTGGTGGTTTGATGCTGTGTTGAACGTTGGTTATGAGTGGAAGCTAAAAGTTGATGCTGTATGTTGTGAGGGTGAGTGGGATGATGAAAATCGGTGGGTTCGCCAAAATGGTGATAGTTGGTATTAATTCCGGCAATGTTGCTTCCTACAGTATGAAAGTTTATAAATGCAGTATTAGGTAATTTTTACGGGTTTCATACAAAAATGTGTGCTACAAATGTAGGTAACAAAGACGGTTACATTTTTTTTTCATTTGACAGCTATGACATTATTTTATAAAAATTAGTTGACAGAAGAAAGCGTCTCAAAAATCAACATATTTTTTTATCACATTAAAAATGGCGAATTTCGTGGCAAATAAAAAGCATTTATGGACTACATTACTTTTTTGTTTTCATTTTGAAAACAACTGCTGCTGGAGCACGTCGATTGCTTGAAGAAGCTTATGTTAAATATGCTGCATCGAAAACAACTTGTGTAACTGATTTAAACGCTTTAAAATAAGCGATTTTGATGTGAGAGACAAAGAGCAATTAGGACAGCCAGGGAAGTTTCGGAAAACGACCAGAATGGGCTAGAAGACACGGCAAGGTAATTTTGATCTATGACAACGTACCGTCACATGTCACTGCTACCCCCCCCCCCAAATTTTATGTTATATATCTTCTTTCTTCTTCTTTAACTTTACTATAGATCAGTTGATCTGTTTATTTCCAACATCTGCGTCGTTTCCTTCACAGTGCTAGATCTGTGAGCATATAAATTTTAACGTCCGATAAGTAGTTTGCTAGACTGGCCTACAGACGAGCCTGTAACCCTGGTTTTTATGTTAATGATTGCCATTCATTAACCCAGGAGGACCACCGGCTTAACGTGCCTTCCGAAGCACGGAGACTAGTCATAAGAAAGTTGCCCTTCTCTGGATTTGAACCCGGTATCTTGCATTCACAGTTGATCGCGTTACCTACAAGGCAAATGACCGTCTCGTTATATCAAATAAAATCAAAATTTGACTTGGGGGGGTGTAACGTGTCTACAGCTCCCCAAACATTTTCGCAAATATCTTCGCGACGGTTGAGGCTCAAACGAAAAAAATGGCAGCTCATTTAGGCTCTAATGATTGACACCAATTTCATCTCAAAATTCAATTAGGAGGGGGCAGCGACATGCTGCTAAAAACCGGTCTGGGGCATGTTAAAATCGCTTGGCTGGGATTTGTTAACCCACTTGCTTTATTCCAACGTCCAGTTAATATTAATTCATTACAAAAATCTGTACCGTATTTTGGTGTTTTAGTGCGGTCTGCTGGCCGTCAGGTGTAAGTATTTGTTTCAGGTACTTCTCCACATTGTAAACACGTTTGGAACTGTAAGACATAAGACTTTGTAAGGTAAAACGTCGTATTGCTCTCTGGTGTAGTCACTTCGTCCCCCCTTTTTACTCCATCATTCGCGCTATAATTACCAGAGTGGCACCCATTTTTACCTACATTGCATTAGTGAAGAGCCGTTTTAAAATCCTTGTTTCCCTTGTTTTGATAATTGACGCCCCCCCATGACTACAGGCAAAGGAAACGATCGGCACAAAGACCCGAAACAACTTAACTCACAGTAAAAATCAACTCACCTGAACTTGTATTATTTTGATGATGCATAATTAACTCCTGCAATTCATTTCCAAGAGGTTGAGTAACACTAACTGACGGTGTTGTGTTTGCTTGAGAAAAGGTGAGACCGTTTGTATTTGTAGATGGCGCTTCTGTTGTCGTCTATAAAAATATGCAATAATAATAATATAACACCAATATCAAGCCCAGAAAGCTGCCCGCTTTTGGGTTCATTACTGGGTAAATTAAGACAATCAAAAAAATTGCTATTTTCTGGACGGTTCAAGAATAACAATTTTTTTTTTCATTTCAATTATTATAACTGCCGTTATGTTTACCTAATACCTGGTCAATATTTACCTGAGCCTTAGGTTTCGATCCGCAATTTCTCATAGGTCTTGCTTTGTATGGCACCTTAGCGGACGCATTTTCACCATGATGGCGCGTAAAGTGTTCCTTCAATTTATCCCTTCTCGAACTGGCATAGTCACAATTCGAACACTTGAATGGCTTTTCTTCCAAATGTATGCGTTCGTGACGAACCAAATGCGATTTCTCCATAAAACCACGACCACAAATTCCACAGGAATGCGGCCGAACGCCGTTATGCGTTTTCGAATGACTTAGGAGTTGATTTTTCTTCGATGTCGAATATTTGCAATGCGGATAAGAACACCGAAATATATCACCTGAAAAATGATTTCAATAATAACAAAATTAGAATTTTGAAAAATCCACCAACCTGCGTGTATCCTCTTGTGTGCAATCATGTGACTTAAGAATTTGGTGTGAAATCCGCATGCATCACACGTTAGGTTTTTGTCCGAGTTGTGGGTCAGCTTATGACTTTCCAAGTTGTGCTTGAAACGGAACGTCTTTGTGCAACTATCACATTTGAATTGTTTTTCAGGAGCGTGGATTTTTAAATGAGCGACGAAATTTTGCTTCAAACGACATTTAAACGAACAAAAGGTACACTGAAAGACCGATTCTTCCAAATGCTTTGATCTGTGAGAAATTAACTTCGATATCTGATCTGTAGTGGAATCACCTGCAGAAAATACATACGTCTGTTTCTGAGTCACAAAAAGAGAAGGAGGTGAGCTATCTATGTGGGGCATTCCACACCAAATCGACCACTTTTGAACCCGACCCCTTTTGATTTTTCTGAAATTTTTACATATATTCAAACTTGTATTCTACAAAAGTTTTCATTTTTTCGGAAATAATCATTGATTTATTCCGCGTATAACAACGCAAACCCCATAATGGGCCGACATTTCTTTCTATTTATTTTGTTTAATTGAAAAATATTTTTGCATAAAAATAAAACAAAATATTTTTTAATTAAACAAAAAGATTAGAAAGAAATGTCGGTCCATTAAGGGGTTTGCGTTGTTATACGCGGAATAAATCAGAGTTTTTTTTTAAATAAAAAAATCAAAAGTAAAAAATTTGAAAAATCAATGATTATTTCCGAAAAAATGAAAAATTTTATAGAATACAAGTTTGAATATTTTTTTTTGTTTTTTCCTGAAAAGTACGTTTAAAGACAAAAAACAAAAAAAAACGTTCTGATTAGTCAATTTTTGAAATAGTTATGATAGTTTGAAGAAAAAAACCATCAATTTTACTAAAAAAATTCATAACTTTTTCAAAAAATGACTACTCAGAACTTTTTTTTTGTTTTTTATTTTTAATCTTTAAACGTACTTTTCAGGAAAAAAACAAAAAAAAAATTCAAACTTGTATTCTATAAAATTTTTCATTTTTTCAGAAATAATCATTGATTTTTCAAATTTTTCCACTTTTGATTATTTTATTTAAAAAAAACTTTGATTTATTCCGCGTATAACAACGCAAACCCCTTAATGGGCCGACATTTCTTTCTAATCTTTTTGTTTAATTAAAAAATATTTTGTTTTATTTTTACGCAAAAATATTTTTCAATTAAACAAAATAAATAGAAAAAAATGTCGGCCCATTATGGGGTTTGCGTTGTTATACGCGGAATAAATCAAAGTTTTTTTTGAAATAAAAAAATCAAAAATCAAAAGTGTCGAAATTTGAAAAATCAATGATTATTTCCGAAAAAATGAAAAATTTTGTAGAATACAAGTTTGAATAATTTTTTTATATTTTTTTCTGAAAAGTACGTTTAAAGACAAAAAAAAACAAAAAAAAATCGTTCCGATTAGTCAATTTTTGAAATAGTTATGATCGTTTGAAGAAAAAAACATCAGTTTCTCTAAAAATTCGTAAATTTTTTTGAGTTGACTAAAAAATTATGAAAAAATTCACAAAACTGTTTTTGGTGGGATAGTATAACATGTTAAAATTTTAGGAAAATCAAAAGGGGTCGGGTTCAAAAGTGGTCGATTTGGTGTGGAATGCCCCATGTATAGTCCTTGCCATGGAACTTTCATTTCATCAGTATATAAGCACCGCCCGTAGTTATCAAATCAAAACAGCTTCTGTGATTGGTTGGGTTAAGATGACGTAACACCAAAGTTCCCTGGCAAACACTGTATATAATTAATTACTTACAATAATCACATTTAAACGGTGGACCTGGAAAATGATTCTTCATGTGATTTAAATAATCACCATGGTATTGACAAACAAATGTACAAATTCCACATTTGTACGTTACATCTTTTGCGTGACTTAACGCCAAATGTTGCTCCAATAATAAGGAATCGTTTATGCTGGTGAAGCAGATCGGACATTTTATGCTCGTCTTCTTTTCTGTTTCAGTCTCTAAAAATTTTAATTTAAAGTTTAAAAAAATACTACTACATAAATAAACACCCACTTACCACTAGAAGTGATTTTATCACAATTGCCAAAAAACAACTTATGGTGCTTATACAAAAACATCCTCAAACTTGGCTTTAAACTGCAAAAAAGTAATCTTTTCAAGAGTCGCTGTTTTTGATTTTTCTGCTTTGTTTTAATCACCACCAACTTTTGATTACTTTTCAACAAATTACTCCTACTTTTTTCGGTAACAGTTATCTTATTTTCAGACATTTTCAAGTCATTCTCATTATTTTTGTCTTCGTTCAAAGTAGACTAAAAAATTTAATACGATATTATCGTATCGTATCGTCTTAAAAGTAAAACGTAAACTCACCTGGTTGTGTTTCAAGTGCAACTCATCGAATTTGTTTCTAAAACTAGGCAACAATAAACTATTTTGAAATAAACTATGCAACAAGAAGTAAAACGAGAGTTCGCTTTTGGAAAATAAAGTGCAGGATTCGAGTATTTTAAATATATCGGCGGGTTCGTAATTATTCCATCGTAAACAATTAAATAGTTTCATGCATTCTTTCTCTTTCGTGCGATTTTTTAGCACCCATTCCGATACAATATTTAAAGACTTAAATACAGGTATATTGAACGTCTAAAAAACCACACTTAGTTTCTAACTTTGATTATATAATAATTAGATAAACAAATCTTATAAAAGTTTAAAAAAGTTTCTGATAACAAACAGGGCAAATTAGTACTACTCACTCGCATTTTTAAGAACTCTTGCAGGTCGTCTATAGAAAGATGTAAGACTTCTTTTCCATCGCACACCTCATTCATGTGATTACTTATCCAATTTTCTACTATGTTACCTAAATGCTTCAATCTAAATCGCTGAGCCAGGTTATACGTAAACAAGCAATTATCCAACTTTAAATTTGCACCTAAAAATTCCATACAATAATCGATAACCTTCGTGATAAGGAAATAATCAGCCAAACGGAGGATTTCTTCGACGTTCGAATGCTCGATAGTTATCTGACCCGTGTACATGTAATTTATAATCATGTTGAAGATTTCGCTATCCAAACACGATATAGAGAGGTGCTCTCGTATTATAGAATGATGTTTTAGTATAGAGTTAAAATAGGGCGAGCTGCATGCCAGAACGTTACGGTGAGCCCTCACTATTTTATTATTTACATACAACGTGATATCGCAAAATCGACTCGATTTTTTTTGTTCAAACAAATTTCGGAACATAATTGAGGACATTTCGTCGCAGACAAAAGTCATTCTGTGGATTTCTGCCATGACCAGATTTAAAATTCTAAAAACATTTCGTTTGACGCAAGTTTGGCCTTTACTAATTAGTGGAATACGAACCAGAGGTAACGATTAAGTACAATTTTAGGGTTTCGTGAAGACGTTCATTTAATAAACTCGAAAACGACGATCTTTTTATTATTGCACATTTTTCGTTTAATTTAAAAATTGTTTACATCAATACGGCTGTCATGTACGTCACTTTCTGTCAACTTGACAATCAATCATGCCACCACGCATTTGAACTACCAACGTGAATTTGATACCAAAGTGTGCAGTTCTCAAAATTTTTTTGATACAAGAAAAATGTTTGAAAAAAATGAAAAAAAAACTCTTATTTTGTATGAAATTATTTTTGCGACCCCAAAATAGACAGTAGGCGTATTTTTCTTAAGATTTTTTTGAATTTGGCAACTCACAAAAAAAATTTTGTTGCCTCTTTTTGCGTACCACTGATCTACACTACAGGGTGTACTTTTCAACTATTTCTACCCTTAAAATAATTTTTACTTTTACGACGGTTTTACCGCATCTTTTTTTTTAGTAATTACAATTTTAAGTGATCCAAAGTTTTAGAAAAATGGAAATGCAAGTTGCAAAAAACAACACATCAATAATAAATTTGATTTTGTAATATTGTTAAATAATTATTTGTATTTTGAAGGAGAAATTTATTTTAAAATACTGAAAGAATCCAAGTGTGTGATAAAACTTTGTTTGTAAATACAAAAGATATCAGATACCATTACGTCATAACTAGTGTAATATCTACTATTTATAACTTTAAAAACTTGATTTTGCATTGAACTTTTAATGTGGGTTACTTGAAATTTATTTAGTTTAATTTTTAATTTTTTTTTATGCCTGATACTCCTATTCTAAACTATTTTATTAAGTCCTGTTTAATTTGAATGGAATATAATAATTTGCTAGAAAACTTCTCCTCTACTCAGTGTCTACGTTTTCCAATCGGTCCTTTCACTAATTAAAAAAGTTACTAGCTGAGTGAGGCCAAAAGCTGAGCAACTATTGCCCACCCGTTCATATCAGGCTTCAAAAAAATAAACTCATTTAAATATTACGCAATTTTATATTTACGTAGACTGGGAAAACCATTTCAAAATACCAATCGGTTTAAATTTTGTAAAACAATTTTATTATCGTTTAGAAAAGATATGATAAATCATTATAGATTCAGTATACTATTGGCGTAGTATTATCAGTCACTCTTGCATAGGCTATGGTTATTTTTCTATCTATTACCAGAATGTTTTATCAAGCAGTAAGTAAAAATACTACCGTATTTTTTCTATTAATTTAGTTTATTTAAATAATAAAAACTAGAGAAAGATTATTATCAATATCGTATTGTCGTGCGTTGCCTGAATTGTACAATGCATGTCTTTAGATGGACGACGCACAGCGGGGTATTTGACCTCAAAAGTTGGCAGAAAATACAAAAATAAAATGCTACATGCAGTATCGCTAATATTATTTTTGAAAACTATACTCTCTTGGGTACCACTATGCAAAATTGTAGAAATATTAGGTACTCGTTCCAACATCGCACAAAAGACGTTAAGAATTTGCTGATGAGTAGTTAAAACATTTTTTTAAAGTTTAATTTTGCTACAAATTGTTATAAAATGGCAGTGCGCTCAATGATAATGTGGATGTGGATGACCAAGACATTTTCGGATAAGGGCGTATTTACACTTACTTTCCAAAAACTCTTCCTGTGTTTTTTGCTGATGAATTTAATTTTTTCTAATAAACTCAATTTTTTGAGTAAATAAATGTACTTGAATTATGCAAAGTGTTTTTTAGATGCCACTAAAAGCCCTGAAAATAAATATTTAACTTAAAAATCCGTGGGAATAGCATTTAATTTAATGCCACCTTTTGAAGCCAAATACCCCACTGTGCGACGGTACGAATTATGTGGTTGTACTATTTCGGTAATCTTTCTCTATATTTTGCTTTTATGAACAACCTCACTATATACATTTTTGCAGATTCTTTTACTAGTAATATTCAGCGTTGCGGCTGCGGTACCGGCACCAATCTGTGCTGATAACGATAATTGTGATGATTTGGTAGCTTCCACGGATGTTCCGATTAGACAACAGAGATATGAGTGGACCATAAAAAATCTAGATTTTGGTGATTATGCAAGAGGCCAAAAGTTGATTTCAGACAGATTTTCTCCAGACATCGGCGATAACAACTGTAAATGGTATATGACCTTTTACCCAAAGGGTAAATCTTTAAAAAGTGGAAGTTACATGAGTTTATATGTTATCCCGGTAGCATCTTGTAGTGTACCTGTAAACATTCACTTTGGTTTTATAAATACTGACAATGAAGAAATTAAACAAAAAGAATTTTATCATTTATTTAATACTAAGAACGGTTTTGGATATCCTAAATTTGCTAAGCAGAGCTTCGTTTTAAATGATGACAATAATCTTTTTGTAAATAATAGATTAAAAATTTTTTGTGATGTACGACGTGTAACAGCTGCATAAAGGTTAAGAACTTTATATTATAATTAGTAACATTTTGTAATAAATTTGAATGTTAAATAAAGATTTTGTTTGTTATATGAATTATTTGTTGGTGATACGATTCGGTATTTGCATTCCAACTATTTCTAATACTTTATATATATATATATGGGTCATTCCACCAAATAAATTTTTTTTTAAGTGTGATCCCCGCGGATTTTTTTCAAATTTTATATTGTTATTCTCTGTATAAAAATAATGACTCACTGAAAAATTTAGCTCTTAATATTAAGTACTTTCCTAGTAATGATTTTTTGAATTTTTAACAATTTGGAAATTTTTAACTTTTTTGTTAATTTTTTTGAAGTAGAAAGATTATTCATAAAAATACAAGAAGTACAGTTTCTTTTGTAAAAAATTCTCATATTTTCAATGAAGATATTAATTTTTTATTATAAGTAGCAAAAGACCCCCAAAATTTTAATTAAAGTAAAAAAATTGATTTTTTTGAGAGTGCGGCAAGTTTTTTTTCAAATTTGATATTTTTTTCTGAAAGCTGAGATTTTTTTACAAAAAATATCGAATTTTCACGATGTTCATATTTTTTGTTTAAATACAAACAAATAAAATGTACGATTTTTACGAATAAAAAACTTTCATTTTTGAATATTACTCATATTGAAATATTTTTAAGATTTATTATGTTAATTAATTAATTATTTACTTTTTGTTCATAAAAAATTGTTTAATCACACTTTTTCGTATTTAATTTCTGATAATATTTTGAAAAAAATTATGCAGTAAATAAAACTTAACGAAATTTATGGCGTTGTTAGAAATTAATACTACTGATCGATCGTTCAAATTCCGATCAGCAGATGATCACACAAGAAGAAACTTCAAAACTAGTGAAACTTTATATTAAACATTGACAAATACAAAAAGGCATGAACCGTTTACAACTTACAAGTAGGGCTGGGCGATTGTTAGATTTAACAATCGATAATCGATTGTGTAAAAACAATCGATTATATCGATTAATCGATTAATCGAAAACAATCGATTAATCGAAAACAATCGATTAATCGAAAACAATCGATTAATCGAAAACAATCGATTAATCGAAAACAATAGATTAATCGAAAACAATCGATTAATCGAAAACAATAGATTAATCGAAAACAATCGATTAATCGAAAACAATCGATTAATCAAAAACAATAGATTAATCGAAAACAATCGATTAATTGTCATACGCATGCGCAGATTAAAATCCATAACGTGAATTCGAAACTGCGCATGCGTCTGATAGTTGCAAATGGTTTCAACCTGCTGAAAGAACAGAGCTTATAAAAAACTTTCAGGTCTAAGAGAAAGGGAGAGTTACATAAAATGTGACTAACAATTTATAAGTATGACTAGGAGGGGGGCGAAATTTATAAGAAAATTATGCTTGAATTTCTTTTTTGCTCACATTTAATTGTGCGTTAAGCGGTTGAAAAATAATGGGGTCTTTGTTTTGTGATCATCTGCTACAATGGAGGTAGAGGGGATAAAAAAAGCTTGCCCCATCCCCCCATGAGCACGTTCTATAATATAATAATAATAAGGTATGCTATTGCGCAGGTTATGTAGTATCCACGTGACGTCATGCGCAACAATTATCAAAATGCAATTTATATGTATAATATCATTGGTTCAAAATATGATTACGCGCAGAATTTTACTTACCACGTGACGTCATGCGCAATAATTACTAAAGTGGAACTCGCATCTGTCATACATTATTTATTTTACTATATCATGAGCACGGTCCTGCTAGAGGTAGACGATTGTTAAAATTAACAATCGGAAAACAATTAATTATTTTGAATTGAAAATAATCGAACAATCGATTATTCTGATTGATTAATCTATTGTTCGATTTTTACTCCCTCGGCTTTTTTTACCAAAACTATATCTAATTACTTTCTTGCGTACTACTCCATATTGGTTCCATATGACATAAATATACAATTGATTAATCAAAAACAATCAAACAATCGAAAAAAAATCTGATTAATATATTATTCAATTTTTTACATTTCGGTTTTTTTTTATTAAAATTACTTTGAAAAACTTTTTGCGTACTATTTCATATTCGTTTTATTTAACATAAATAAACAATCGCTTAGAAAACAACCGATTAATCGAAAATAATCGAACAATTAAAATTCATCGAAGAATCGATTAATCGCACACAATTGAAAATAATCAAATAATCGATTAATCGCAAACAATCGAAAATAATCGAAAACAATCGATTAATCGAAAATAATCGATTTTTCGATTAATCGATTATTTCAAAAATATTAATCGATTATCGATTAAATAATTATAATTATTATTATTTTATTAACTTTTGCTGGGAAATTAATTCCCAGCCCTACTTACAAGTATCGTGTTTTTACAATAACAATCTGGTTACCAAGTTATGGATTTGGTGACAGGTGGCTCTGAGCCACTTGGCCCTTCTACAGGCCTAGAAGGCCCATGGCTTCATTCCATGTCTACCTTAACCTGTCTTGTAAACTCTAGTGTGTGACGCAGCCGTATCAACGGTAATGACGTCGACACAAACATCAGGGATCACCACAGGAGTGTAGATGCCCACCAGAAGACCGAGCCAAGAAATTCTGTGCAATCCGCGATTTGAACCCAGAATTTCCGCTCTATACTCAACCAGCGATCACATCACTCTACTGCTGTGGCTTTTTTAAAGATTATTAATAATAATTTATTCAAAATTTATGAAAAATAAAAAAATTTAGCTACGGAGGTTCGAATCACCGTCCTTTTAAGAAGGGCATTTTTTTCAGGGCTCTTTTAATTTAATCAACAGATGGCGTTTACTTAAATATTTTTATAAAATAAGAGGAATTTGCTATATTTAAAATATAGCAAATTCGTTGAGATAATACTATTCTATAAACAATATTCTTGATCTTAAGCTATTTTGAGTTCGTAATATTTATTTATAAAAACACAATTCATAATTAAAGTTTAATTATCTTTTTTTGTAAGTGAGTGTGTTTTGACATACTCAATACGAACTCAAAATAGCTTAAGATCAAGAATATTGTTTATAGAATAGTATTATCTCAACGAATTTGCTATATTTTAAATATAGCAAATTCCTCTTATTTTATAAAAATATTTAAGTAGGCGCCATCTGTTGATTAAATTAAAAGGGCCCTGAAAAAAATGCCCCTCTTAAGTCCTACACGCTTTACCATTCTAAGTAGTCACTGATACAACTACATAGGGGGGGTCCATAAACTATGTGAAGCGTGTTTGGCGATTTGCCCCCCCCCCAGCAGTAAGATTTTGTGAGCTTTGGCTGGATCCCCTCCCACGTCCCCCTAATCTCATTTGAGATTTTTTAAATGTAAATTTTTAGTGTAAATTCATTGGATTTATTAAAAAAAACATAATTTGCTTAAAAACCATTATTTGACTAGTTAAAACAATCGCAATTAATTTAATTAATTTAACCCAAGTTTCTCGCAATTTTACAGTTTCTTGCGAAAAAAAATCTATCGCCCCACGTGAGATTAGATGAGATTTGGCTCGACCCCTCTCCTATTATTTACGTAATTTATGGATACCCTCATACTGATACATTTTATTTTTATGATTATGTTCCACCGAACGGATAATGTTCAAAATTTTACCATGTACAGAAGAATAAACGGAAAGTTTCCTGTAAAAAATTCGTTTGTATTTAAATAAGGCGACCAAAACTTTATTATTTTTTTTAAAAAAAGAGGGTTAGTTCAAATCAAAAAACATTCTTTAAAACAATTACCATAAAATAAAAACAAAAAAAAACACTTTTTTTCTTATTATTAAATGTTTGAGTAGGAAAGCTGAAATTTTCAAGAAAATGTTTTTTTCCGATTAAAAATCAAACGGCCATATAGATTTTTAAAAATCTTCGGGGGCAATTTTTGCATACTTACTCGGAAGATAGATAAGGGCACAAATTTTTTTTAGTTTTAAACCTTACCCGGTAGATCTCTCTTTTAAAGATTCACTAATAAAAAATAAATTTTTATCACCGTCATATTGAAATTATTAATTTTTTAGTCATAACCTATCAGAATTCTCTAATTATGTGTTTTAGATGTTTGATTCTTTACCCTGTATAAATTATTACAATAACAAAATTCACCCTGAATGCGGTCCTCAAAAATATGATTTGGAAATCTATGTTACTTTCCACCCTGTATAATAAAATTGTTAATACTTAAGAGGGGCACTTTTTTCAGGGCCCTTTTAATTTAATCAACAGATGGTGCCTACTTAAATCACATATATAAAAGACGAGCACGCTGCTGCTGCTGCTCCAGCGTGTCATTTTTCACTCTGATTGGTTGTTGTCGTTGGTCGTACCAACTTAAAATTACCTTAGTACTCCATTCAGAAAAGGTTATATATTGTACTCTCCTATTGCTGTTTTTTTAAAAATTAAAAAAAAATCAAAAATTATTGGGGAAAATTACCAGCAAATAGAAAGAGCACAAACTTTATTACTCCGGCCAGCCCTTTAGTTTTTCAAAAAAAATTTATAAAGAGAAAAAAAAACGATATGAATATTTTAACACAAGTTTTAATCTTATAATCAAAAAAGGGAAAAAAATTTTTCGCAGATAAAAATTTAATCATATCACACTTTGATTATTTGGTTTGAACTAAGGAAATACAATTCAAAGCCAACGATTCACTTAACGTGTCTGTGAGCAGATACTATTACAATCAAAAATCACCTACTGGTCACAAACACCTTTTGCGGAAAAATATAATGAACAATAAAAAAAAACGTTGGGTACCTTTTTTAATCTTCTTATCTTGTTGCATCAACATGGAAAACAGTTAAATCTCTCCAATCCATTAATTTTTATCACCAAACAAAATGGTTGTCCCTGTACATCTACCTTTTGAATTAAAAAAATACCATTTTAACTTCAATTGGATGAACTTGCTAATGCTGAAATTGATGTACCACAATCCATGCACAATGTGATTATTTCGATTTTTCACGATTTACCAAATTTGAACATCTGCTAGTATAAATTCCACAATTACCACGTTATAATGGCTCTCTAAGATTAATTCTTCCAGTTTTAAAAATTGTGTTTTACAACCTCACTTGGATTGTATTTAATGATTCATTGCAAAATTAACACTAAATTGGATTCAAATTTAACATTTTGAAAAACTTTCAGGAACACTTCAAAAAGGACGTCCGTTCAACTTGACGTTCCACCAATCAAGATTCAGATATTTCCGGCTCTTCTGCCCAACTCCATAAAATTAAAATTTTTCACTTTTTCTTACCAACTTAACATTTTAAAACTCCTATTCTTTACAAATTAATATTTAAAATTTTCCTTTAATTGGAATCGTTAAGCTGTTCAAACTTCTGAACAAGCACAAGCGCCTTATAAAAAAAAACCAAAGTGTTTTGGTGACTTCTTTGCAAAAGAAGTCTATAAAAAAAAAACTGCGCAACAAAAATAAAAAATTTTCCTTTTCAAAACAAACAAAAAAAAATTATTCTTTAACTCAAAATTATTATTCATATCCTTTTATTTTCTTTTTTTTTTAAAAATTGATTATTGTTATACGACAATATATTTCTATATGGAATGGTAAAGTAATTTTAAGTTGGTACGACCGACGACAACGACCAATCAGAGTGTGCTGTGTGTTCTAAAAAAAATACACGTTGGAGCAGTAGCAGCGTGTTATTTTTTAAAAACACACAACGCGCTTTAATTGGTCGTTGTCGTTAATTATACAAACTTAAAATCACCTCCCCTGGGATCGAGTAGCACACCAATCAAGTTTTCAACCTTGATTTCAGGCGGTTCAGGCCCGTAGCCAGGGGGAAGGCACCTTGGGGCACGTGCCCCTCCCTCCCGAAATGTTCAGAAAAATTTTTTTTAAAGTAAAGGAAAATTTGTTTAAATAATAAAAATTCTCGGAAGGGGAACCACCAAAAATTTAAATTTTTCAAGTGCCCCCCCTCCAAATTAAATCCTAGCTACGGGCCTGCCGCGGTTGAACCAGCTATATTAATTAAATGATCCAATTTTTTACGAATTTAAAATTACCTCTCCTGGCATCAAGTTGCATACAAAGTAAGTTTCAACTGGGGTACTTATACAGGGTGGCTCTTTGAAAACGAAACAGACGGGATTGTGGCCAGTAGAATTTTTTTCTTAAGAAATACAAAAACACGTCAATTTTATCATTGAGGGGGACAACTTTTGCAACTAATGTTACTTCCGTATTGTTTCATCCCTTTGAGTTGCGATGACAACCCCTAAAATGATAATAGGGATGATATGGCAAAGTAACACCTCATTTGAATGGTCTTGCTTCCCTGAATTCAGTTCTATAATTTTTTTAAAGTTTTATCAATTATTCAACAAAAAAATTGAAACTGCAAAAATGCGAAATAAATCCGATATTTCAAGACATTTAAGAATAAAAGAAGGAAAAACGCTTGGACAGGTCTGTTTCGTTTTCAAAGGGCCACCCTGTATATAATTTTTATCTCGGTTAATCTAAAGATTATCCATTAAGAAAATTTAATATTCGACTTTTACATTTTGAATAAATGTATTTCACAATATTAAACGGGCAGCACATACAACTTCTTAAGCGTGTCATATTTTTAAGACACACAACGCACTCGGATTAGTTGTTGTCGTTGGTTTTTAGCAACTTAAAATCTACTACCCTGGGATCGAGTTACACACCAAACGAGTTTCCAACGTTGAGGACGTTTGAACGTGGACAATTAAAATTGTCAGTATTAGAGATTTATTTTTTTTAATGAAGATTGTAAAACAAGAAATCCATCGGTTAAGCTTATGTTAGTGTTGGTGTTTGAAAACCATTTTTTTAATTAATACCGCTAAAATAGAGATCCACCGGTTAGCTACCCGTCCTTGGACGGGCTAGTATTTTTATAAAATACTAGGAGGCTTTTGTATTTAAAATATAGCAAATTCGTTGAGATAATACTATTCTATAAACAATATTCTTGGTCTTAAGCTATTTTGAGTTCGTATTGAGTATGTCAAAACACACTCACTTACAAAAAGAGATAATTAAACTTTAATTATGAATTGTGTTTTTATAAATAAATATTACGAACTCAAAATAGCTTAAGACCAAGAATATTGTTTATAGAATAGTATTATCTCAACGAATTTGCTATATTTTAAATACAAAAGCCTCCTAGTATTTTATAAAAATATTTAAGTAGGCGCCATCTGTTGATTAAATTAAAAGGGCCCTGAAAAAAATATTTTTTTGCTCGCTTTAGTATTTCATACTCTAACCATCCACGCGATGTTCTCAGATGTTGAAAGAGGTAATGAAGGCTTCGCTTCCAAACAAACTCTGTTCACAATGTGATGCTATGCTAGCGGCGATAACCAGACCGACACTTGCATTGGGATGCTTCAACAGTGCACTTCGAGCAAAATTCATGGTTTTCAATAGTAAATGTGCGGGAAAAATGGCTTAAAGCGCTCGAACGCAGCGAGTAGTGCTTTAAGGTGATTCGAGCGGTACTCGGCTAGTTTTTAAATTCATAGTGATTGAAAAATATTAACACTACTTTAAAAATCATGAATGAGGTATCAATACAAATATAATATTAAAAACGAACGAATGACAAAAGTATAAATAATTTGAAAAAGAGAATTTATTTATTAAAGTTTTCATAGTAATTCATTTGATTCACAAAGAATTTGATCTGGCAACAACAAAAATTAGTTGTGTTTTTTTGCGTAAATACAATCCTTACAATGTTTTTTTTCCATGTAACTTTGTTACATTTTGTAATTTTCGATGTAATTAAATAAATAAAAAAGTTAAATTTCGTTTAGTTCAATAATTATTTACAGCCAAACTATTAGACGGTCAATATCTTTAAATTTTTTCTGGGCCTTTTGTAAAACGCTAACCTATAGTTGAAAATATTTTTTATTCACTTGACATGGGTTTAACCATATTATTTTATGGGAATTGTGTCAAGTAACCGCGTTCGTGCTATACTCCCCATGTTAAATTCAGAGATTTCAAATTCGATTTTTTTTGTAAACTAGTCGGTCAATCCGCTTAAAATTTTTTTTACGTATGTCATAAATTAAATACGTTGTAAATTTGATAATTTTTCCATGTACTTGGAGAAACGCTCCAACCACCTTAAGTCAATTTTTCCTTGCACAACCACCGTTCTTTTAGAATCCACGCCAACGAATTTCACCTTTCAAAGATCCACCTTTTTCCTTAATCCACGGGCCTAGGGGTATTTCTATAATTAGTGTAGTTTAAATTTTTTTTAAAAAATATTTTTTATTCACTTGACATGGGTTTAACTATATTATTTTATGGGAATTGTGTCAAGTAACCGCGTTCGTGCTATACTCCCCATGTTAAATTCAGAGATTTAAAATTCGATTTTTTTGTAAACTAGTCAATCAATCCGCTTAAAATTTTTTACTCAGCACCTTCGATCATGTATACAATAGATAGGACATAGACCCATTTGTTATGAAGCACAAAAAGAACAACAAAGTTTGTTTTCCTTTTATAGTGCATCACAGTTTGCATACCTTCAAGGGCAAAGTGACATTTTAACGAGTGTAACAAAACAGTAAAAACATTAACAAATTATAAATTTTATTAATATTTAATTAGTTTTTGTATGTAAGCTTCTTTTGTAACTTTTCTGAAGTTGCCTTTGACCCGTAATGTAATCTAATATTTGAAAAACATTTGGATATTAATTTAACCAGTTTTATAACCATGGTTATACAATGGAACTTTATTAATGACCTATTGCACTATTAATATCATCAATCTTAATAATAAACGATAATAATAAATTAATACAAATTTGAAAATAAACGTAACCGAATTTTGCATTTATTGTGTAATTATAATTAATTTCACATTTATCAATTTCTAAATAGTATAATTTATTTAAGTATTAATTAATTTCGTCATGTTTGCGATATTTTGCTTTGTTTTGAGAATGATTTGAGCCTTTGTTTGCAATAAAAATATGTCAATGTGTATATTTAGTTGCAGCCGTTACAGGGGCTAACCAAAAGGAAAACAAACCCCGCGCACCCCACCAAAAATTTTTGAGCTTCAAAACAAACTGCTTCAGGTATACGGCTATGACCTATCTATTGTATAGATGATCTAAGCTCAGCACCCCTCGGGCGCTTCGGGCCATTTTGATGAAAACCACCATGGTACGAAGAGGATCCACGCGAAAAAGTAATCATCAGCGGGGCACAGTGCACGGACGAAGCACAGAATGCATTGATTCGCCAATCACGAGCGACTTAACTTGAAATTTGCTATGAAAATCGATCTTTTTTAAATTCGATTTTTGAAAATACTAGTGCTTTTAAGGCTCTCGTCCATATCTAATTCTCTTATTTAATATATGTTTTTGCAGAAATCATCGGGGTTTCAATCGTAAAATTGCTATTTTAGGATCGGACTTTCTTACCGACGCCCTACGGCTCTTATGACAGTCGGCAAACAAAAAGCCAAATTTTCTTGTTTCGTGTTCCAAAATTAATTTCTCTGTTATCTTCTTTGCGTGGTTTACAAATTTTTTCTATCATTTTGGGTCATGCGCGCACTCGTCTCAAAATTTAAATGTCGCACTATTATGATTTCCAAAACGTAATTTTACAAAATAAGTGTAATTTTTCGTGTTATATATTACTTTACGTTTTTATTTGATTTTGATTAATTTCACTTTCTGTTTTAGGTAAAAGCCCTTTCTGACATCAAATAGCAAATTTTTATTGATTTTCCTGTGTTTTGATTTTTTAACAACCCTTAATTTTTTTTTATGAAAAATAAAACACCCCCTTATTTTCTACCCTTGCAATACCATAATATAGTATATAAAATCGCTATGCGTCTACGAGTAATGAACTCCGTGAAAAGAAAGAGAATATTGTAAAATAATTATTTGTATTTTGACGGGGTTTATTTCAAAATACTGAACAATCCAAGTGTGTGATAAAACTTTGTTTGTAAATACAAAAGATATCAGATGCCATTACGTCATAACTAATGTAATATCTACTATTTATAACTTTAAAAACTTGATTTTGCATTGACTTTTTAATGTGGGTTAATTTATTTTGTTTAATTTTTGATTTTTCTCTATGCCTGATACTCCTATTCTAAACTATTTTATTAAGTTCTGTTTAATTTGAATGCAATATAATAATTTGCCAGAAAACTTCTCCTCTACTCAGTGTCTACGTTTTCCAATCGGTCCTCTCACCAATTAAAAAAGTTACTACCCGAGTGAGGCCAAAAGCTGAGCAACTATTGCCCACCCGTTCATCAGGGTTCAGAAAATAAACTCGTTCAAATATTACGCAATTAAATATTTACGTAGACTGAGAAAACCATTTCAAAATATCAATCGGTTTAAATTTTGTAAAACAATTTTATTATCATTTAGAATAGATATGATCAATCATTAAAAATTCAGTACTATTGGCGTAGTATCAGTCACTCTTGCATAAGCTATGGTTATTTTTCTGTCTATTACCAGAATGTTTTATCAAGCAGTAAGTAAAAACACTACCGTACTTTTTCTATTAATTTAGTTTATTTAAATAATAAAAACTAGAAAAAAATTATCAATATTGTATTGTCGTGCGTTGGCTGAATTGTACAATGCATGTCTTTTTTAGATGGACGACGCACAGTGGGGTATTTGACCTCAAAAGTTGGCAGAAAATACAAAAATAAAATGCTACATGCATTATCGCTAATATGATTTTTGAAAACTTCACTTTTTTGGGCACCACTATGCAAATTTGTAGGAATATTACTCGTTCCAACATCGCACAAGACATTAAGAATTTGCTGATGAGTAGTTAAAATTTTTTTTTAAATTTAATTTTGCTACAAATTGTTATAAAATGGAAGTGCGCCATTATTATTATTACCAATGATAATGTAGATGATTACCAAGACATTTTCGGATAAAGGTGTATTTACACTTACTTTCCAAAAACCCTTCCATGTGTTTTTTTGTGTTTCCAAGTGTTCTTTAGATACCACTAAAAGCTCAGAAAATAAAAATCCAACTTAAAAATCCGTGGGAATAGTATTTAATTTAATGCCACCTTTTGAAGCCAAATACCCCACTGTGCGACGGTACGAATTATGTGGTTGTACTATTTCGGCAATCTTACTTTACTGCCTTTATAAACAACCTCACTATATAATACATTTTTGCAGATTTTTTTACTAGTAATAATCGGCGTTGCAACTGCAGTACCAACATCAATCTGTGTCGATAACGATAATTGTGATGATTTGGTAGCTTCCACGGATGTTCCGATTAGACAACAGAGATATGAATGGACCATAAAAAATCTAGATTTCAGTGATTATGCAAAAGGCCAAAAGTTGATTTCAGACAGATTTTCTCCAGACATCGGCGATAACAAATGTGAATGGTATATGACCTTTTACCCAAAGGGTAAATCTTTAAAACGTGGAAGTTATATGAGTTTATATGTTGTCCCGGTAGAACCTTGTAGTGTACCTGTAAACATTCAGTTTGGTTTTATAAATGCCGACAATGAAGAAATCAAAGAAAAAGAATTTTATCATTTCTTTCATACAAAAGACAAGAGTTGGGGTTATTCCAATTTTGCTGAGCAGAGCTTCGTTTTAAATGATGACAATAATATTTTTGTAAATAACAGATTAAAAATTTTTTGTGATGTACGACGTGGAATAGCTGCAAAGGTTAAGGACATTATATTATAATTAGTAACATTTTGTAATAAATGCCATTTGCAATGTTAAATAAAGATTTTGTTTGTTATATGAATTTGATTCGGTATTCTCAGTTAAATAACTAAAATCTGACCAATTTATTATTAATCTTCTTCAAAAAAACAACAAGCACCAGAGGAATGAATCGCTCACACTTAAAAAAAAACTCTTATAAACTAAAAACAAAACTTAAATAATTCACAAAGATAAATTTTGTGCATAAATCAATCTTCTATATATGGGGCATTCCACACCAAATCGACCACTTTTGAACCCGACCCCTTTTGATTTTCCTGAAATTTTTACATATTATACTATCTCATCAACAACAGTTCTGTGAATTTTTTCAAAATTTTTTACTCAACCCAAAAAAAGTTACGAATTTTTAGAAAAACTGTTGTTTTTTTTTCAAACGATCGTAACTATTTCAAAAATTGACTAATCAGAACGTTTTTTTTTTGGTTTTGTTTGTCTTTAAACGTACTTTTCAGGAAAAAATACAAAAAAAATATTCAAACTTGGATTCTACAAAATTTTTCATTTTTTCGGAGAAAATCATTGATTTTTCAAATTTCGACACTTTTGATTTTTTTATTTAAAAAAAAACTCTGATTTATTCCGCGAAACAACGCAAACTCCATAATGGGCCGACATTTTTTTCTATTTCTTTTGTTTAATTGAAAAATATTATTTGCGTCAAAATAAATCAAAATATTTTTTAATTAAACAAAAAAAAATAGAAAAAAATTTCGGCCCATTATGGGATTTGCGTTGTTATACGCGGAATAAATCAGAGTTGTTTTTGAAATAAAAAAATCAAAAATCAAAAGTGGAAAAATTTGAAAAATTAATGATTTTCTCCAAAAAAATAAAAATGTTTGTAGAATCCAAGTTTGAATATTTTTTTTGTATTTTTTCCTGAAAAGTACGTTTAAAGACAAATAAAAACAAAAAAAAAAACGATTTGATTAGTCAATTTTTGAAAAAGTTACGATCGTTTGAAGAAAAAAAACATCAGTTTTTCTAAAAATTCTTAACTTTGTAAACAATTTTGAAAAAATTTACAGAACTGTTTTTGATGGGATAGTATAATACCGTTGATTGAGAAATCATTGATTGAGATTCTCAATCAACGATAATACGTAAAATCAGTTGTGTAATTTTTTTCAAAATTTTTTACAAAGTTAAAATTTCAGAAAAATTGATGTTTTTTTTCTTCAAACAATCGTAACTATTTCAAAAATTGACTAATCAGAACGTTTTTTTTTTGGTTTTGTTTGTCTTAAACGTACTTTTCAGAAAAAAATAAAAAAAAAAATATTCAAACTTGGATTCTACAAATGTTTTTATTTTTTCGGAGAAAATCATTGATTTTTCAAATTTGTCCACTTTTGATTTTTTCATTTCAAAAGAAACTCTTATTTATTTCTCGTATAACAACGTAAACCCCATAATGGGCCCACATTTCTTTCTATTTTTTTTGTTTAATTAAAAAATATTTTGTTTTATTTTTACGCAAATAATATTTTTTAATTTAACAAAAAAAATAGAAAGAAATGTCGGCCCATTATGGGGTTTGCGTTGTTATATATTATTAATAAATCAGATTTTTTTTTAAATAAAAAAATCAAAAGTGTCGAAATTTGAAAAATTAATGATTTTCTCCGAAAAAATGAAAAATTTTGTAGAATCCAAGTTTGAATATTTTTTTTTGTATTTTTTCCTGAAAAGTACGTTTAAAGACAAACAAAAACAAAAAAAAACGTTCCGATTAGTCAATTTTTGACATAGTTACGATCGTTTGAAGAAAAACAACATCAGTTTTTCTAAAAATTCGTAACTCTTTTTGGGTTGAATAAAAAATTTTGAAAAAATTCGCAGAACTGTTTTTGGTGAGATAGTATAATATGTAAAAATTTCAGAAAAATCAAAAGAGGTCGGGTTCAAAAGTGGTCGATTTGGTGTGGAATGCCCCATATATAAAAGAAAGTCGTGTTAGTTACATCATTTATAACTCGAGAACGGCTGAACCGATTTTTATGATCTTTGATTTGTTGGATTTCTCGCCATCTCGAATAGCAGAATAACTATTAAAACATCGCAAAAATTTACAGTAAAATTATTGATTCTGAGGCGGTACGAAGTTCGCCGGGTCAGCTAGTTTTTAATAAAATTCAACCCCTCGGTTGTGAGATTTGAACTCATGAATTACAATTCAAAGCCAAGACTCCTTCTAATGTGTCTTGAACCAGTCACTATTAAATTCAAAATTCATTCCAATTAAATTATCTTATGTTGCTTATCTTTGCTCGGGACCGTCAAGTGAATAAGTTCGGGAAATCCCATAAAAATACATTAAATTTTTAAAGTAATCTTTATTATTTTTCTACAAATAAAATACAAAATATCCTAAACTAATTATTTTGGTCTTTATTACAAAAAAAACATGATGTCAAGGTATCATTTTTATAAAATAAAGGTAAACTTGCTATAAAAAAGCATAACATGTTAAAGCGGCATCGATTATCAAGTTTTCTATTAGTAACAAGGCAACAAAATTAATTTACAAAAATATTGTACTAGGAAACTCGACGTACAATAAAACTTTTAAGCTTTAACATATGGAAGTATAAAAATGAGATCTTGTGAGGACCTACCGGGGTTTCTTAAAGGCACTTACACTGTAGGAATGTAAAGGCTTTATTTATTTCTTTTAAATAGTGTGATGTGTGCGTGTGGTTAGCTATCTTCAACAAGGTTAAACTTTGAATTTCTAAAATTGTGCTCACTTAATATACAAATTTGTTAACACAGTTTTCTCTAGGAACAATTTTAGTTTCACTAATTTTTTCAAATACCAAAATAACAACTTACATATCTAAATTTCTCAAGGATATAATTAATCGGCTCCTCTTAAAATAATTACTGGTTAAAGCCTTATAAGGTTATAAGTAACAGCCATTTGAAAAGATCTGTAAAGGTACAATTTATTATTTCTTAATTTCCTCATCTTGAAAATAAAATCAGACGTTCTATAATAAAATAGAGAGCAAAACGTTCAAATTGCTAAAGTAAAAAATTGTACCAAATAACAAGTAAAAAAAAATGTGTAAAAAAATCAGTCTTCAAAATATTTCAAATATTAAATGCAATGTGGGTAAACAATTCTAACAACAGATTTCTCAATTCAATCTAAATACGTAACTTCCATTGTAATTATTTAAAAATGTGTAATTTTTTCTTATCAGGAATTCTTTTATCGTATCCTTCTCTACATCGCTACTTAACAAATGAACATCGATGAATTGGATCCGAACCCTATCGAATGGAATCGTCTCCAAAACCTGTAATTCGGTTCCACCTGATTCTAACACAAACAAATCAATCGAGGTGAGATTTGCTGCTAACATGAGAGAGTAGAATGGAAAGCATTTCACCCTGGTGTTAAACCAATCTGGATCATCGATGGTGTTTGCGTGATGGATCTTGTTAGCTTTAACACCATCTCCAAGCTCGTGAGGAAAAGTGATCTAAAATGAAATAAATTATTGGTAATTAATCATTTTATTATTAGAATCGAGCAACTTACTTCTTTTGGATAGGAAGTTGTACTGAGGCAAGCATGAATTGCAAGCGAATTTTTTCGGTTATGGCGTTTCAGTTTAAAAAAGTGAGTGGGATCTTGTTGGATTAACAAGCCATGCCAGGATAAATCTCGTTCCAAATATTCTGTTTTGGAAGTTTTTCCGTCGCTATAAGCTCCTGCTTCGATATAAGCGCCGTTGTGCTTAAAAAATTATGTTTAGTAGTTAGTAAAAATGCGGGTTCAAAATCGAGTAAGTTACCTTAGAATTTAACAACTTGAGGATTTCTTGTACGTCGTTAGTCATAACCGGATTGATTGTTTCAAATGGATTATGATGAAGCTCAACGGCGGGTGTAATGTGGACTTCTCTTATGTAGGTTATTAGGTCGGGATTATCTTGTGATACACCGAGGAAGTCGTTATCTCTGCTCATGTTTACTTTAAATTGGTGATGACTAGTTGCTAAAACAAAATAGTAATTAAGTAAATTAATTGGTTATTGGTGAGTATTGAAGTTGAGAAATTCCAGGAAATGGAGGTAAATCTGAACATCTCTTATTTTCGAAACCAAGTCAATTAATCTACAAAAAAAAGGCGTCCAATACCCTACACAGTGAGGGTAAGTTCCAAGTTGCTGTCCCCCCCCCCCCCCCCGACTTCTTTGTTAGCTAACCAAAGTGATGAATTTTTATAATCTCAGTTAGGTGAACGGGCCAAGGACCGGACTCTAGGCCATAGGTTCGATCCCAACCCGGCTACAAAATTTATCCGGCTTCATTATGACCCTCTCCTCTCGGAAGGCAATGGCAAACTACCGAGAGTAACCTGCCAAGAGAACCATTATGGTCACGATGCTTCTATCAAGAAGCAAAACGATAAGAAAGAATAATCTCAGTTAATGGTCCCAAACTTAATCTCTGATATTGATCCGGTCGCCTAACTCGCAGTTTTTTTTGTTTCAAAATGTTCTTTATACAAGGAAAAACACAGATTTACTATAATCGCAAATTGAAAATTAGGTTTGAGGACGCTAACGGGGAGCAGAAAATAATCTAAAATGAAGCGTTTAAGCTATGAGCAAAATTCAAATATTTATTAATTTAGGCAACAATCGATTGTAAAGTTTTGATATTTCACGTTTGATTTGCTCGGTTGTTGCATTCTGTTGACGGTACGTGTGCTCGATGTAAATATTTACAACAAGTAAGAGAGTAATTTTTCCTCGAATTTTTCTATAGTTCATGCTTACTTTTTGCTTCTTTCTTCGGTGGTTCCTACTTTCTGGTAGAGCTTTTTTTGAACTGTAAAATTTCCAGACGTTGCTTTACTGAAAAAAAATTGTTCAACAGTCGCATATGTGACAACTCGGTATGTCCTAAATGGCTTAAGTATATTCATAGATTTTTTCAAACGCGATGTTCTTTTAGAGACGGAGGAAGTCATGACCATGAGAGCTTCGCTCCCACAAAATTGCAGAAATAAAAAAATGCTATGCTATAATAAGAGACGGGGCTACCGCAGTTGACGGTACTTTGCGCTACTCAAGCCCGTAGCCAAGAGGGGGGGCACGTGCCCCCTCAAAATGTTAAAAAAAAAAAATTTAGATAGCAAAAAATTTGGGGAACAATTCATTAACCAGGACTTCAATTTTATACATTTCTAAAGGAACAAATGATAGAAAATAGACCAAAAATCAATATAAAATCAAAATAAAGAAGCGCAGCGGCACGTAGAATCGTTTTTGAAAACGCAACTGTGTCCGATTAAGATTCATCATCGATAAATCAATTTATAAATTAAATTCACAAGTTTGACGAAGAAGCGACCACTGATTTCATACGAAGCTTCTGTCGTAGCGCCTCATACCATTTCTACGTTCCGGCTCTTACTCTTTGAGGTGGGCAGAACTTTTAAATTAGAAATTTTAATTTCGAAGTAATTTAACAAAAATTTTTTTAATAAATTAAAAAATTAATTGTAATAATAAAAATTCCCAGAAGGGGAACCACCAAAAATTTTACTTTTACAAAGGGTTATTTTCAAGTGCCCCCCTCGAAATGAAATCCTGGCTACGAGCCTGGTGCTACTGATAACATTAAATTTATTACGGTTTAAGAGTTATTTAAACTTAAATATCCTAATTTAGATTGTGTTGGCCATATGAATAATTTTATCAAGTGAGCGGTCTTAGTTTCTTAGAATTTTTAAGTTCCTAATTGACAAGTTGCGTGACCTAGAGGCAGGCGCGTTAGAGCAAGGGGAGTCACTAGCCCCCCCCCCAAAATCTTTAGGTAAAAAAAACAGTAAAAAACAGGTAAAATTCATTAGAAATCCTAATTGTCAGTTGCATTATACTAAGGTAGTATAGAAGATGACCTTGCTTTTGATTTCTGGGTACTATTAATCACAGTATCGCAAAAACAAAAAAAGACGCTGAGTTGATAAAATTCATTTTTAAAATTTAAGGCGTCGTTTACAACATACGTCCGCAATTTTTTAAGAATTTTTAATCCCTTCCCACCCCCCTTTGTCATAGTTGGTCTTCTTTGTATTTCGTGACATATCTCGACCTAAGGCCTTCGTATTTCTGATCTTTCGTAATTTTTATCCATAAATTTTTGCAATCGAAGCATCCCCGATTATTACTAATTTAATATTAATTAATTTAAATTGGAATAAACACCCAAGAATTTTTTATTTGTTTAATTATGTAATTTTTTGCAATATATACTATAATAAAAAATATTAAAGCTTATTTTCTTGCAAACCTCAAGAATGGGATACGGACATCAGATTTGATCACCCCCCCCCCCCAGGAATGAACAAGCTTTAATTAAACTTTTTTTTTACATTAAATGTGCAAATCTAACATGATGATTATGAGCATATCATAAAATTCCCCATAGACGATTGCTATCTCTTTCATTTTGAGCTCATAAACGAAATATCCTTGTGGCTTTCCTTCTTTCAAAACACAGATTACCTATATGTAAGAATGCGAGACGGGAAAAATCCCGTCCCGTCCCCCGCGGGGGACGAGATGCCAATTCAGTGTCAATCCAGTCCCGCGTCGAACAAGAGCCAATTCAATCCCGAGCGAGACGAGTGCCAATCCTGTTAATTTAGTCCAGGACGGATGGTAATTCAATTCCCCACATGTGCAGTTTCAAATGTAAGTCATAATTTTTAAACATGTAATTCATGTTTTGGGTCGCAAATTTGGGTAGGGGTTAAAAAAGTATTATGTTTTGGGTGGCAAATTTCACGACGAAAAAAATATGTCATTCGAAATAAAATTATGGAAAAAAAGGTCCGAGAAATATAAAAAGTTTCATGTTTTGGGTCGCAAATTTGGGTAGGAGTTAAAAAAAAGGTCATTTGAAATAAAATTGTGGAAAAAAAGGACCGGGAAATACAAAAAGTTCAAGCTTTGGGTCGCAAATTTGGCGACGAAAAAAAAGGTCATTCGAAATAAAATTGTGGAAAAAAAGGTCCGAGAAATATAACGTTTCATGCTTTGGGTCGCAAATTTGGATAGGGGTTAAAAAAAGGTAATTTGAAATAAAATTGGGGGAAAAAAAGTCCAAATATAAAAAGTTTCATGTTTTGGGACGCAAATTTGAGTAGAGGTTAAAAAAAAAGTCATTCGAAATAAAATTGTGGGAAAAAAGAACCGGGAAATACAAAAAGTTAAAAGCTTTGGGTCGCAAATTTGGCGACGAAAAAAAAAGGTCATTCGAAATAAAATTGTGGAAAAAAAGGTTCGAGAAATATAAAAAGTTTCATGTTTTGGGTCGCAAATTTGGCTAAGAAGTTAAAAAAAAAGGTTATTTGAAATAAAATTGTGGGAAAAAGAAACTTTTTTTCTTGGGGGTTTCTTTTCCCTTGTTAAATTACATACGGGATTTAGGAGACGTGCAAAATCCGCGGGACGGGACCTACAAGACGAGGCGGCACTGCGGGACGGGATGGGACAAGAAAAAGTAGTCCCGCAGTCATCTCTATTACCTACTATACAAGTATAATCGCAATTTGAAAATTATATCTTTTTACATTTCACTATTGCCCCGTTTAAAATTTTAGACGCTTCTACGTTCCTGCCTGAGGAATACTTTTAATAAGTGAGCTGTTTCAGAGATTCCGATTGATAAATATCTCAATTTTCAAAGTATAATAATCATTGAATGGAAAATTATTGATAATTACTCTAAAAATTGCCCTTTATACATATAGGCAAAAGTTAAATAATATTGATAACATAATAATACAATTTTGAGAGTAGAACGGTAACCCGGACTCCGATTTTAAAATTTTCCAAAAGATAGAATGATAGAAAACGTCGTCCAAAAAGCTATAATAAAACAAAAAAATTGCGAACCATTGCAAATAAGGAGTTATAATTTAAAAAAAAACTCAAAACTTGGGTGCAGCTATATGGGTAGCCCCACCCATCGCATGAGTTTTTTGCAAAAATCATTCAATACATCATTTTCAATAGAAATTAATGTTTTCATCCTAGATTTTAGTATTGATCCGAAATTGGACGTAGTAGCGTTGTCATAATCGACCTTACGCGCGCTCCGCTCCCTCACCTCCGCTCCAGATCGTTTTGACTAAGATATCCCCCACCCCGGTAGCAAAGTGTGCTACTAGTAAAGGGGTAAACTCTGTTTTTGGGCAAATTTAAGTCAAAATACTCCTAAAAAATTCTATATTTTTTTAAAATCTTTTAACGTCTTAGAACATCGCATGGATAGTTGAGAGTATAACATACTTTAGCGAGCATAAAGCCTCAGTGTAGCGATAAAGTCGAGTATTGACCGCGAAATAATCAACCATTGAATTAATTTCAATCGAGTACGCCACGATAACGTGGCGTCGGGACGCCCAGAAGAGTCCAAGAAAAGGGAAACGAACCGCCGGGACGAAGAAGGCACGTACAAAACAAAAATTACTTCCGACATACACGCCCATGGCGACTTCTTTAAGAAAACTGATATAGGTCGGTGCTGCAGCATTGTAAACACCTCAGCTATGGCCATGCATCGGTCCCCAGCATAGCATCACTTTGTGAACAGAGTTTGTTTGGAGGCGAAGCTTCCATTACCTCTTTCAACATCTGAGAACATCGGGTGGATGGTTAGAGTATGAAATACTAGAGCGATCATAGAGCCTTGTATCGTTTCAAAGTAGAGTGTTGACCCGCGTGAGGCGATAATCAACCTTTGATGAATGATTTTAGAGTTAGACGGCCGAAGCAACAGTAACCCCAGAGGCGTAGCGTCGTGGAGCCCAAAAGGGTCCGCAGAAGGAAAAAGGCGACACAGTTGCGAAAGAGAGGTGGGATTATACAGTTGAAAAAAGTTTTCTACCATACATGCCCGCAGACCTTCACTTAAGAACTGATCTAGGTCGGTGCCGAGACATTGAGTAAACGCCTCGGCTGTGACAACGGTCCCCACTCTCTGTGCTAAGACTAAGGTAAAGTGCACGTACCGTCAATACAATGCACCATAAGGTCGCTTTTCAAACAAAAATTGGAAACTTTAAAATCGATTATTAGCTAAACTAATCAATATAAGACATTCCTCCGAATCTAAATCGCTTCATTTTAATGTTATATATCAAATTTTGTTGAGTTTTCTTTAATAAATAGAATATCTTTGAGTCCGGGTTTTTGTTTTAAAACCCAATTTTGAACAAAATTAAGACTTTGTTAGCAGACTATTAACCCTAGATCTTCACACTTATATTAGGTACATTTCCTGCACACTGGGGTTGTATAGACCTCATCATTATTTTTATATTTTAGTAAATTACTAACTTGGAGTAAATTTTTTCAGTACTCTTCAACGATTTTGTTTCAGTAGGTAGGATACATTAGATAGTAATTTTTTGCCCTTTTTCGTCAAATTATTATCGAAAACTTAAATTATGGGATAAATGTTGTGAAGTAAATCTCAACACTTAGGGTTTCTGAAACCCCAGTGTGCAGTTCCAGGGTTAAAACAATAGCTAGTTACCTTCAATCTCAGATTCGGGGATTCCCAAATTATACAAAAATTCTAACGATTACATTGATTCATTTTAATGATTCAAAATTGTAGGAATCCAGTGAATGTTTAATTTGTTTGCAATTCTGGAAATAAATCGTACAGAAAGTTTGCTAACCCCCCCCTCCCCGCCATATTATGCAATTGAAATTTTAGTTTCTAAATGCATCTTGCCATAGTCAAGTCAGTTCAAACTTTTGCTAAATATTTAATAGCAACATAATTAGGTATTATTTGAATTTTGATAAAAAAAGATTGTATTTTCTAGAAAGAGATAAAAAAGATAATTAATATTAATAGGACGTCACACTGACTTGCTGTGTAGATTAAGCAATTTCTTAGGATTATGAAGTTGCAATTTTTAATTAAATAATTTGGATGATTTAAACCATCATAATTATATTCCTTACCAAATTATTAGTTCAAAAATCAGCAGCAGAAACTTTTGATGAGAATATCCTTCTCCTCATCTGACTTAACATGGAGTGATGCTCGTAGATAAAACTGATTATTTCATCTGATTTATGAAAAATAAAATTGGTCAGATCGAAAATCCGAACAATTTTAAAATTGGTATACTTGCATATAATTATTTATCAATTATCACGGACGTGCTGTAACAGGAAATCAAAACTATGTCATCTAACTTTTAACTATTTTTATGAGAAGTGAATGAATGAAAAACTGTTCATGATGTAGCATTCCAGATGAGTTGTTCAATTATATGAATTAGGAGGCTGCTACCCCACATGTGCCAAGTAGTGTCATTTAAATGTCAAACAAAACAGATGATACAATTTCATAACATTGACGTACCTTTGAAAATATGAAAGGAACTTACCTGTATTATTCATGTGGATTACTAGTACAGTCATCACAGTAGCAAAAGCTAATAGGAATGCCCCCGCTGGTAATAAATTTCTTAACGAAGTTACAGTGGGCAGCATAATCTGCCTCATTTTCGTAGGGGTTGGTGGCATTACATGGGGTAACACGACTGTAGGTTGCCCAACATTTTGATTGTTGTTATTATTCATTTTTACACTCGCCATGTATGTAATGGTCTAAAACATATTTAAAAAAAATCAAAACAATAACAATTCACTTGGGTTCTTTAATAATTACAGAAAATAAAATAGGTAAGTGCAGTGCGTTCTTATTAAAACTTACCTGGAAGACCGTTGAAATTAATATACGATCCACATAGAGTTCTCACATAAATTTCACAAATTTGCACGACTTTTGTATGGTTTCTTAACAGCTTACATACAAAATGTGCTCACCCACCCAACACCGTCCAAGCATCCTGTAAAACCAGGTGTAAAAATCATTACGGCTTTAAAGGTTCAATTTTAAACGGTGAATCACTGAAAATTCAACTCTATCGATTAGAGTCGACCGTACGCTACTATCACAAAGCAACTAACATAAAATTTCTCTTTCTCTACGTTTGTTGTCTGCACGTACGTGAGCTATTTCTTTGTTCACATGGACGAGGTGTTGAGATAATTTAAAATTTCTTTTGTTACCTACCTGCTCGACGAACGAAAAATATTTTAAGAAAAATGTCGTCTGCATATTTTTGATATATTTCACGCCATGTAGTACCTACTATTTAACCAGAAATTATTTTTAATTGCTTTAATTAAAAGGAAACCTTCGTTAATTAAGTTGATTCGCGGAATTAATTAAAAAAGAACCGATTCTATAAATTTAAAATTTTGTCTACATTTTTGTGTAAAACAAAGCCGCCGTTGGAATTTGGAATTTTATTTCTTGCGATTACGTAAATATTAACGATTTTATCGTAAAATTACGGTTTCGTTTTTTGAGTTAATTACTAAGAAATCGTTAAAGGTTAATGGCCCTTATGAAAACACGCACATTTATTTAAATTAAATTCAATTAAATTTTGTAGGTACGTAAAAATGCAAATCAAATGGGGAAAATTGCCTAAAATGACATACCATGTTGGTTTACTGCATAACTTTATTAGCTTTAAATGAAATTTTATTCATTTGTTCACTAAACTATTACATAATGTAGGTACTTACTGCATAAAAAATAATCAAAATTAAACAGAAAAATTTTTTTTCTTAAAAAAAAATAGACGACTATGTCATTTTACCCGTTTCTATTATAATAGAACTGGTAAAACCAATATCGAGATGTGAACATTTTCCAATATTGTCGAAATGTTGGACCAATATTGGAAGACGATATTGAACCAAGCTCCAGCCAACATTGGTGCAATATTGATTTTCTATATTGCCCCAATATTAAAAAATAATATTGAGCCAATATTCTATATTTCTCCAATATTGCGCCAATAATCTGCAAGATATGAAGATGCCAGTAAAGTAATCTTCATCAAACACATAGAGAACACAACGATCAAGGCGATTAGGGTCATGTGGACCTAATATAGAAGAATAATCGGACAGCCTGAGAACTAAAACCAAAAATAGTTCTTTGGCTCTATAATAAAGTGCGAAGTGATGAATTTGACGGGTCTCCTCAACAGGATATGCAATAAAAAAAAGATTTTTACTGGTGGAATGCCGGAATAGTAAATATCAGAAAAACGTGCACCACTAAACGAAGAATTCTTCAACGTCTGCGGGCAAGAGGGCCGCACAGAGAGGAGGTACAAACCGCGCAGATGGATTAAAACGCGGAAAAACGCTCATTACACTTTGCGATACAAAAAAGTCGGAGGGAATGTTGAAAAGCTCTCCTCGGCGAACTCGAAGAAGACTTTTGGGGCATGGGTTACAAAATAGTAGCCAAAAAGTTTAAAAAGCAAAAAATTCCCGGGCTCAATAAAGACCGAATAGAAAACATTGTCAAACATCTGTGTCCGACCCACGCACCGGTGACTTGGTCAAAAGAGAATGCGACAGTCATACCATTTACCGCAGAAGAACTGCAGGGGGCAACAAAAAGGATGGCAAAAGGCAAAGCACCGGGACCAGACCTGGTTCCAGCCGAAGTAACCTTTCCAAAGGTTTGGAAAACGGCCGACTTGGTGCTGATGAGAAAGGGAGATAAACCTCTGGAACTTCCGGATTCATATAGAATTATCTGTTCACTTGACAACGTCCAAGAGATCGATAGAACCGGCGACCTCTCGGAGAAGCAGTTCGGCTTCCGTAAGAGCAAGTCGACGATACACGCCCTTTAAAAAAAAAGTCAAGGTGCTGGGGGTAACCCTCGACAAGTACCTCAACTTCTTCAAACATCTAAAAGATACTTCGAAGAAAGCCGAAGCAAGCTTGGCAGCACTCTCAAAGCTAATGCCAAACATTGACAGCCCGTCGTACTTCAAGAGACGAGTGCTGGCAGCTGTCACAAGATCGATCATGCTTTACGCCGCCCCAGTTTGGCATGAGGCGATGAAGGTGGATAAGTACAGAGAAAGTTTGGAGAGGGTGAACAGAAGAACTGCCCTGAGAGTATGCAGCGCCTATAGAACGGTGTCGGGGGACGCCATCCGAGTTCTTGCAGGCATTCCCCCTATCGATTTACTAGTAAAAGAAAGAAATCTAAACTTTGAAAATAAGGAAAAGAAGCAGATGCAAAGTTGGATCAAAAAGATTATGCTAAACATCCAGCCTTAGATAAGCAGAAACCACGGGGAGCTGAGCTAGCACCTGACTCAGGCTCTCACCGGTCACTGTTGCTTTAATGCATACCTCTTTGATCAGGAAGGCTGCAAGTAGCAGATGTAACTCCTGCGGGGATACAGACACAGCGGAACACACGGTCTTCATTTGTCCACAATAGAGAGCCCACAGGGAGAAAATAAACAACTTTCCCACTCCCGAAAATATTATTGGTCAAATGTTAGAAAATGAGGAAAGGTGGAACAAAATTAAAACAAAAAATAACACTTTATATACTGGCAGGGTTTTTCGGGACTAAAGCAGTCGCGGAGGTTCATTATAAGTCCGTCCAAGGAAAAAAGGATACTAGAAATTCTCCAGATGAGCAGAACAAAGCTCAAAATAATAGTAGGATTGTATATAGGAAATTGCTGTGTTAGTGATAAGTTATCATTCTTGGTTTCTTATTATCAACTGACGCTTTAATTTTCATTTTTTGCAGATAGTGTCACTGAAAACGCTATAGAGTTTTGTCGTGGTAAATACACTAGTTACATCCAAGAACCTATGACCGTAAAAAGTGCGACCCAAGACTCTCCGTACTGTGGGGTGGGTTAAATACCCGAAGTTATGGTTATCTTTTATTGTTTTATTAAAAGATTTATTAGCATTTTGACAAACTTCACTTCTAAAGTTTGGTGGAGCTTTGTAAAGCAAACATTTTGAAACAAGACATTTTGGAATTCATTCGGTATGTCTTACTGAGAATCTCGATAATCTAATCATGCGCGTCCGTGTGATTGATGTTTTTCTTGAATATCTCAAAAAATATTTAGGTACCAAAGGTACCAAATAAAATTTGCATAAACAAGTGCAAACAAAACATAAACGATTTAGACTATTTTGAATTCAAAATGTCAAAAAAATACATTTCTCTAGCTTATCCTCACCCAGTCAATTTTTGAAATTTCTTAAAAACACTTAAGTACAAACAAAAATTATTTTTAAAATTCTAAATGGGGAGCTAACATGTCTCCGCTTCTCCCCCCCCCCCTCCACTCATGATTTATTGAAATATCTATTTAGGTACAGTGGGGCCCGCTTAATGTGATCACATCGGGACGTGGGGTTTTTGATAACAATAGCCGATTGATAACAATAAACAAAAAAAATTTTTATTGTTAATTTATTAGGATGTACTACATCTACAATAATTAATTAATAATAGTCACTCATTGTGAAGTTTTTTTATGTATTTAAACGACGGAATTCATAATAAACATAAAAATGTAAGGTGATATCACATATTATGTGACGGCGATAGAAAGAATCACACGGTGGGTTTATTTACAGCCACTCCGTCTTTGAAAAAAATTAACCATAGGCAGATTTTCTTGCTAACACCTGACTTTAAATTATGTGGGTGACTTATGCACAATATAAAAAAATGCTTGTAACTGAAATTCAACTCCTTTGCTCGTGGGAGAAAATAATCTTAAGAATAATATGATAACATTAACCGAATTATGATAACTATAAGCGATTTTTTTTGTGTGTAATAATTAATAATATATGTCCGTTCCATTCCTGGCCAAAGTGATAACAATATCCGAATAATAACATTAACCATGATCACATTAAGCGGGCCCCACTGTATAAGCAAAAATAATTTTTGCACAAACAGGCGCAAACAATGCATAAACAATGTAGATTATTTTGGGGTCATAATTTAAAATAGAAGGGAGAATCACAATTTTTTATATTTTGTAAAAAAATTTTTTTTCATAAAAAGTATGAGCATTGCATGCAAACAATTGTAATTGCGCTTGGAGGTGAACTTCACTTCCAGCTTGCTAATTCATTAGCATAAACTAGAATTCTTAATTAATATTGTATGTAAAATTGACACATCTTTAAATTAAATTTTCTCAACTTAATTTTAAATGTTTAGTAGATTCCGCAGTAAGCCGCTATGTAAGCCGCTCAAGCCAGTTTTATCTGAATCCTCCCCTGGCTTGGATCGAATCAACAAAAAAAAAAAATATTATAAAATGACAGTTATACTTTTCTAACCTCTAAAATGATTTTTAATTTGATTTTGATTTCAAACCAAATTTATCTTAAAAATCCTAATTTTTTTAGTATACTAGTTACAATTTTAAGCGATGCAAATTTTTAGCAAAGTGGAAACACCAGGTTAACAACATAAAACCTGTTTTTATACGGTCGTTTTCTACGCGATTTTTTTTGTGCAATTTTTTATGTGCGATTTTTTTAAAAGTTTATCAAAACTTTAAATTTGTCTTTCGAAGTGCTTATGTCTTTTTATTAAGATAAAATTAATATTACAGTGAAATTAAAGGTAACTTTTATTACTTTTTCTGTTTAGATAAAATTTTTTATATCTTTTGTTTAGACATAAAATCCCTGAAAATGAATAATCGGAGAAAAAGTAGAAAGAAAAGAAAGACAATTTTCCTAGAAACTAAAATTGCGATTTTAAATCGAATGGCAGAAGGCAAAGGATCCACAGCTGTCGGTAAAGAATTTGGATTACGTGAATCTACCATACGAGCTATACAAAAACGTGCAGGTGAAATATATAAATCTAGTAATTGTACCACAAGCGAAAGTGCTAAAAGGGCATGTTATTCAAGAAATATTTTAATAGAGAAAACAGAAAAAGCGCTCGTCGTTTGGATTCAAGAATTAACTAAAAATGGAATTCCCATTGACGGAGAAATAATTAAAGAGAAAGCTAAACGGTTTTTTAATCAGCTGATGGAATTAGAACCGTCTGGTTGTGGAAATCCAAAATTTTCTGCGAGCAGTGGCTGGTTATCTGGGTTTTTACAACGACATGCACTTCACAATCTGAAGGTACGGGACGAGGCAACATCCGATGATGAACTGGCTGCAGAAAGTGATTCTAAAATGTTAGCAGAAATTATCGATGATGATGCATATTTCTTAGATCAAGTGTTAACTGCTAACGAAACTGATAACGAAACTGAAACACATCCTACGAATGATCTAAAAGAACCCGAATCTATGACAAAAAATACCATGACAAAAAATAACATCTATGCAGGGCTCCAACTTTGGAGCAAATTAGAAAACCATTTTCTTGCAATCGATACCAATTCTGAAAGAACTTTAAAATTCCAGGATGAGCTTCAATCTTGTATGTCTGGTTACTGTGACATATACAATCAGCTAATCGAACAACCGCCGTCGCAAAAATTGATCACCGACTACTTTGTATCGGAAAAGAAGTCATCTCGGACTGAGTGCGAGTTAGCATCTTCAACTAACGAAAGTTATTTTGAAGCAGTTGTTAAGACTCAAACTTTTGACGACTGAATGGAAAATATAGTAGGGCATGTAAAAACCAAAAATGCTATTATGGGCGACTTTGGGGGAACTTTTGGCTTCCAAATTTTAGAACTTTTTCTGTTTTTGGCCTATAACTCTTAAACGGTACAACCTAGCGAAAAAGTTACCATATAACAAATTAAAGAGCATTAAATTTTGTCTCGAATGAGTACTACAACTTAATAATTTGGTTAAGTGATACGATCAAAAAACGACGATGTTTTCCAACTACGTCAAAAACTGAGATAATAGTCCAAGTTTGCAGCTTGGAAATGAGTACTCGAAGAAAAAAACTTTTAAAATTAAAGTTGTAGAGCATCAAATTCTGTGTCCACTGAGTACCAACACTTTTAAAATTTCAAACTCCAAATTTCCAAACTAGCAATGTCCTGATGTCCAGCAATTGGTAAATATATGAAGGTACCGATGTACAAGGTACAAAATTGTGAATCGGTTAGGAGAAAACAAATACGAAAACGCATGGGTGTAATTAAAAGAAGTACATAAGAATTATTTTATTTTATTATTATTTATTTTATACTAGTTGAAAAGCCCGTCCAAGGACGGGTAGCTAGCCGGTGGATCTCTATTTTAGCGGTATTAATTAAAAAAAAAATGGTTTTCAAACACCAACACTAACATAAGCTCAACCGATGAATTTCTTGTTTTACAATCTTCATTAAAAAAAATAAATCCCTAATACTGACAATTTTAATTGTTCACGTTCAAACGTCCTCAACGTTGGAAACTCGTTTGGTGTGTAACTCGATCCCAGGGGAGTAGATTTTAAGTTGCTAAAAACCAACGACAACAACCAATCCGAGTGCGTTGTGTGTCTTAAAAATATGACACGCTTAAGAAGGGCATATTTTTCAGGGCCCTTTTAATTTAATCAACAGATGGCGCCTACTTAAATATTTTTATAAAATAAGAGGAATTTGCTATATTTAAAATATAGCAAATTCGTTGAGATAATACTATTCTATAAACAATATTCTTGATCTTAAGCTATTTTGAGTTCGTAATATTTATTTATAAAAACACAATTCATAATTAAAGTTTAATTATCTTTTTTTGTAAGTGAGTGTGTTTTGACATACTCAATACGAACTCAAAATAGCTTAAGATCAAGAATATTGTTTATAGAATAGTATTATCTCAACTAATTTGCTATATTTTAAATATATCAAATTCCTTTTATTTTATAAAAATATTTAAGTAGACGCCATCTGTTGATTAAATTAAAAGAGCCCTGAAAAAAATGCCCCTCTTAAGAAGTTGTATGTGCTGCCCGTTTATTATTGTGAAATACATTTATTGAAAATGCAATAGTCGAATATTAAATTTTCTTAATGGATAATCTTTGGATTAACCGAGATAAAATTTATATACAGGGTGGCCCTTTGAAAACGAAACAGACCTGTCTAAGCGTTTTTCCTTCTTTTTTTCTTAAATGTCTTGAAATATCGGATTTATTTCGCATTTTTGCAGCTTCAATTTTTTTGTTGAATAATTGATAAAACTTTAAAAAAATTATAGAACTGAATTCAGGGAAGCAAGACCTTTCAAATGAGGTGTTACTTGCCATATCATCCTTATTATCATTTTAGGGGTTGTCATCGCAACTCAAAGGAATGAAACAATACGGAAGTAACATTAGTCGCAAAAGTTGTCCCCCTCAATGATAAAATTGACGTTTTAACTTAACCAACTTAAAATTACTTTACCATTCCATATTCGCAATTTACATTAACGAAACGCCACCACGCGGAATAATTTCAAACTCGTTTGTAACGTATAGTAAGTACCAACATAAACGCCATAAACAAACATTTTCTTTTGTTTATACTACAGTCACTAGATAGATACCATGGACTTAGAAATCTTTCTAAGTCCATGATAGATACAGTACCGCAACGTCCGGCCATTTTGGGTCCATAATAATGCTTTCTCTCTCTCGCACTCATTGGCCGATGATAGAAAGTGCGAGAGAGAAAACGCTATTTTGGACCCAAAATGGCCGGACGTTGCGGTTCTGTATCTATCTAGTGACTGTAGTTTATACATTAATAAAACGCCACCACACGGAATAATTGGAACTGCTGAAAGACGTAATGTTGCAATTGACGGTGGCGCTACCAACGGTAATGTAAAACGCGAATAGAAATATATATAACCTTTTCTGAATGGAGCACTAAGGTAATTTTAAGTTGGTACGAGCAAAGACAACAATCAATCAGAGTGAAAAATGACACGCTGGAGCAGCAGCAGCGTGCTGGTCCACGGACGGGCAGCTAGTCGGTGGTTTTCTATTTTAGAGGTATTAATTTAAAAAAAAATTGTTTTTAAACACCAACACTAACCTAAGCTCAACCGATGGATTTGTCTTTTAACATTCTTCATTAAAAAAAATAAATCATCACTCCTAAAATGACCATTTTTCCTAATACACTCCATCCCAACAATCCTATCTCCGACAGCATGCAAAGTTTCGATTCAGAATCCGATGAGGAAAGCCACACTACTTCATTGGAGGTCACCGATTTTTTTTATTTTTTGAAAAGGATGGTGCATGGCTGGCCAAGCTCTATCATAAGCACAAGAAGGTTGATATGTTCTCTCCAATTATGATATTTTCTTTTGTCTTACAAATGGCGGTGTTAACAATGAGAAAGTCAGCATCTTTTTGGGTCTGATTTACTTCAATGTCACAATCTTCGAGGTGACTTTTCAGGACTTCAATGAAACCGCGAGCCTAGACGAAGCAGATAGTCTCTATTTACCATTGCAAAATACCGTCGTTTTTCTGTAGCATTAAAGGGAAGTGGGGTGAATGCTGCGAATCAATCGACTTGATTCCTTTCCTCATGGCTCTTTCAAAGAGCATTTTCTTCTACATCGGGTAGGGCGCGAGTTTCTAAATGAAAATGTTTTTTAAGTCTATTTATGACTGTTTTGTAAAGCACAGTTATTGGAACAGTGTCAGAAATGTCAGAGAATCAATTAGGTACTTTGAGGTTTCTCAAATTAAAATAGATGAGGGTCTTGCAACTTGGCAAAAGTACTACAAAGAAGAGGGTAGACCTTTCGTTTTTTTCCTGTCGAATTTAAACTAAATAAGCCCCTAAATAATGATTTTAACAGTTTATGAGCGTTGTCCTGCCTTGTAAGATTCGTTTGCTGAATTTCAACAAGAAAATTAAATTTCCTACAAAAAGTCCCTGACTTTAAATATTAATTGCTTTTAAAGCACATCGGATTTTGAAATTAAAGAAAAAAAAAAAAAAGACGGTAGATATTTCAAAAAGTCCAAAATATTCAACAGTTATTCTGCAAAATTAAAAAAAATTTTCCGTTTTGAAGCTACCCATTTCAGATTGTTGATGCCATCTGACGTATTCTGTACCTATCGACCTGAAATGTTCTGCAACTTTGGAGGGAAACAAAGCTTCGGCGCCCGTTGATCGATTGTTGCTGCAAGAGTCGACCAATCAGATGATCACAAAAATATCAAAATTTTGACATAGTCAGAGACAATTTAATTCTGTTTCATTTTGAACATGAGCGATTATTAGATATTAATAACACAATTAAATTAATTAGAATCGGATTTGTTATGGAATTGGAATATTTTATCTTTGCACCAATATTTTTGTATTACATCTTGTTAAATTCATCTATTGATACGTTTGTTGCTCTCGTTATGGCCGCCGTCACAACCCAACCAATTTCCAGCATTCTGTTGATTGTTTATTTGTTTATATAATAAAAGATTATGAAAGAAGAGCAATCTGCAATTAGTCCCCATCCATCCCTTTTGATGTTTTGAACCAGTAAGTAAAAAAATTCACAATTTTAAAAATAAAAACAAATCCATTTCAGTCTTAGAATTTCGTCTTCAGAAATTTTCTGTGTAATATTCCTACAACCCAAAGAAAATTCTAAAAAGAAAAAAAAAGCTATAAGAAAAACAGAAAAGAAATCCAACAAGCTGTTTATTGGTTTTCTTTATTTGAAACAAAACTTTTTTTTTCAATTTTTTGGCTAAGTGAATAGTAAATTTAGCTATGCTCAAAGACTGGAAATTGGCTATTGCAAGTACCACATTATCCTTCCGAGGTGAAAGTGAAACGAGAACTTATACTAACCATCAAGATCAGTTTAAAGATGAAGTTTTAACTCTGAGTTACGAAATATTCAAAGGTTGGGAAGAGTATGGGGGTAGAAAATTTGCCAATTTTATATGAATAAAGTATATTACCCTCATAATCTTTGTTTAGAGGCAGAAAAAGTTGGACCACTGAGAAGAAGGAACGTTGTTTTTTCAGAAATTTGAGGATCTAAAGGAGAAAATTCTGCAATGAGTGCGAAGGATTTTAGCGTATTGTGATAGCCAATGGATGATATGCCTGAGGCAGTAATGTGATTTTAGGATTATTTTTTTACAATAATTAAGTAAATAATATTATATTAGTTTTTGTAAAAGTAATTATTTATTAATTTATATTTACCATTATTGTCTATATTATACTACATTGAACTTTACAATTTTATTTTCAATAAAAGCTTGTACATATATCAAGGTTTCAATCGTAAATTTGCTATTTTCGCGTCAACCCTAATTAATGTTATTATTTTCTTTTTGTAAATCCCAACCATACACCTTCTCTTGGTACTAAATTGAAACTTCCAATCGGAACCTTTAATTCAGGTACTGTTTTTTCTACTGTCACTATATTAAAATCCATGAGCAATTTTACTATAATTAATTTAATTTGCAACAAAGCAAAACGGGAACCTAAAAGTTAAATTTTAAAATCTCTCTTGAAATTGTGTTCCATGCAACTCACCAATGCAGTTTCGGGGTCCTGCTCCAAATGGTAGGTATAGGTATTTGGTTTTATTTTATGTTTGTTTTCATCGTTAAACCTTTCGGGATCAAATTTGTTTGGATTGGGAAAATATTTTGGATTGCGATGAATAGCAGCAATCGGAATCCAGATAGAAGATCCCTTTTCTAAATGAACCGGTTTTTCACCTGGGAGTTCGGGTTCAATGGTAAACGATTTAGTTGACTTCCTAGTTAAAAAAAGTGACAAAAATCTAAGAGTTTCTAAAGATTACAAGATTAGCAAATTTTAACTTTATAAACTATTTTATTTTTACCTGAAACAACACAATCCAGATACTTCATTTTAAGTAATGCTTCATACGTAATTTTTTCGTTGTTTGCTACAAAGGTTTCATCGATTTCATGTTGTAGTTTTTGTTGAACATTTGGATTTGTTGCTAAGTAATGTGACACGTAACTTAAGGTCCCTGAAGTTCCTTCAAATCCGGCAATAAAGAATAAAATAACTTGAGCCGTTATATCTTCATCTGTTAATTGGATTTTTACTTTTTTATTCGCAGTTAGCTCGGATTCTTGTGCCACAGAAAAACCCAAATCGATAACGTCCTTCTGGTTATCTACATTTAGTCGATTTTTTTTTGCTTCCAGCAAAAGATGAAGCATATCGGGACGAACGATCTTGTTCTTTGCACGAATTTTTATGTTTTCTTTAATTACTTTTGTAAAGAAGGCTTCTACTTTAACGCTAAAGAATCGAATATTTATTAGCTAAAAATAAATTTTTAGTAGAATTTTTGGTTACTTTATAGTTAAAATTGATTACTTTTGCTATTATCGGGTTTAAGGAAGACAGAAATAATAACAAACTGTGAAGACCGCCCCTGGTAGTAGTTTCTTTACCTAAAGTATAGAATTCGTTGTTCTTATCTTTTAATGAATCGCACTCAACTCCAAATGCGGTCGACGCAATAATGTCGTTTGAAATTCTGTTATATGTATTAATAACATCCACTGTTATCAAGTCGTCTTCTTGTTGCAAGAAGTAGTCAACTAAATTGTCCCCACATTTATCCATTAAACCAAAAATCATTTTCATCTTACTGCTTGTAAATGTTGGACTTAAAATAGATCTCATATCTTGCCAACCAGTTTCTCCTATAATATTGATAAAAATATGGTTTAAACTATGACATATGTTTCACTCTTATTTCAGCTATTGGTTGTAATATAGCTATAATCTGTAACTGTACGAAGAGCTTAAATAAGGGTAAAACATATGTCATAGTTAACATCATACACACATGAATTTAATTTGTCCTATACAATTCTTATATTGAACTAGCTGACCCGGCAAACTTCGTTTTGCTGAGAATCGATAAATGTATTAACTTTTTAGCTGAATGAAATTCAGTTTTTTATTAAGAGGGGCATTTTTTTCAGGGCCCTTTTAAATTAATCAACAGATGGCGCCTACTTAAATATTTTTATAAAATAAGAGGAATTTGCTATATTTAAAATATAGCAAATTCGTTGAGATAATACTATTCTATAAACAATATTCTTGATCTTAAGCTATTTTGAGTTCGTAATATTTATTTATAAAAACACAATTCGTAATTAAAGTTTAATTATCTTTTTTTGTTAGTGAGTGTGTTTTGACATACTCAATACGAACTCAAAATAGCTTAAGATCAAGAATATTGTTTATAGAATAGTATTATCTCAACGAATTTGCTATATTTTAAATATAGCAAATTCCTCTTATTTTATAAAAATATTTAAGTAGGCGCCATCTGTTGATTAAATTAAAAGGGCTCTAAAAAAATGCCCCTCTTAAGAATACTCAAAACGAATTATATCGTGTTATATAGGATTTACGATAGGTCCGTCACTAACGCTATCTATTGAAAGTATAAAATATGTGCCAATGAAATGTTTTGAATGAAATATACACGTAAATGTTAACTAACCAATAGAAAAAACGCATTAGTAGCCATCAGACGTTTTTCATTGGTTAGTTACCAAATACATGTTAATTTTATGAAAAGTTATGCATCGTGTCTTATAAGATTTACAATAGGTCCGTTACGAACGCCATCTATTGAAAGTATAAAATTTGTGCCAATGAAATGTTTTGAATAAAAAGTACATGTAAATGTTAACTAACCAATAGAAACAACGCATTAGTAACCATCAGCCGTTTTTCATTGGTTCGTTACCATTTACATGTTAATTTTATGAAAAATTATGCATCGTCTCATATAGGATTTACGATAGGTCTGTTGTGAACGCCATCTATTGAAAGTAAAAAGTAATAATTTTTGTGCTAATGAAATGTTTTGAATAAAACGTACATGTAAATGTTAACTAACCAATGGAAACAGCGCATTAGTAGCCATCAGACGTTTTTCATTCGTTAGTTACCATTTACATGTTAATTTTATGCAAAATTATGCATCGTCTCATATAGGATTTACGATAAGTTTGTGGTGAATGCCATCTATTGAAAGCAAAAAGTTGTTTTTGCAATTTTTGTATCATTTTGGGCAACTTTTTAAATTTTCCTTTGCGTAAGAACATTCCTTGGGTAATTACAAACATTTAAAAAAAAAAAAATGAAGAAAATCGGTCCGGCCGTTTTCACGTGATGTCGTGACAAAGATTACACATTCATTTTTATTTATATAGATTATGCATTGTCTCATATAGGATTTACGATAGGTCTGTGGTGAGGGTCCGTTGACTTAGCCCCCCTAAGTTAAAATTTTTTCTCAAAAAGCTAGCTCCCGAATCCTTATAGCTAGCACCCAAGTATGAAAGCTAGCACCGTTATAGTTTTTCCACAAATCGATATTGAAACCATTGCACAGTAGGGTATGTGGCTTCAAAAAGTGGCAATAAATGAAATTCTATTTTATCGGATTTATAAGTTAGATATATATTTTGGGGCTTTTAGTAGTATTTAAAAAATACTTTGCATAATTGTTTGCACATTTATTTACTTAAAAAATGAGTATATTTAAAAAAATTTAATTTATCGTCAAAAAAAATAGGAAGGGCTTTAAAGCTTCCAAATTTAGAAAGTATGTACCTATTAAAACTTCTAAAAAAGTAATAGCCAAGCTCAGGAAGAAAATAAAATATTTAAATCCCAATTATTATTATTATCCGCAAAAAAAAACTAAAGTTAGTAATCATATTCAAATCTTCCGTTTTTCAGGTGCATGTCAGTGCTCCCCCTCCCCCACTTTCGAATTTTTGGATGAATTTGGTGTCAAATGTTAGAAGCATTGTTTGAGCTTGAATGAGCTTTTATTATTTTTGTTTAATCTTTTTTTTTAGTTATTTTTATTTTATTGACGTTATTGTTTGAAGTTATTGAAGTTATTGGCAAAAAACTACTGGGGGGGGGGCGGGAATTGTAGACATGTTTTTCCGTTTTTCTTCTCATTTTGAATTTATATGTGCAATTGATGTTAATCGATAGAGCTTCGTTTTTTTTCGACTAAACTCCGAGCAACATGCGTTAATTCGTAATGTTTTAAAAATTTATTATTTCGGCAAAACGGTAGTATTACCCAATTGCTTCACTATTTCCGACTAACAGATATTTGATGAGCCCCAAAACATTTTAGCCATTGGATCATAAATTTTTTTTTATTAGCAACAATAACAACGTTAAGCTGCTTCAAATCAATATTAGATTTTCACAGCATGATTTCTATTTCGGTAAATTTTAAGGTCGCGAAGTTATTGGCAAAAAACTACTGGGGGGGGGGGAGTTGTAGACATGTTTTTCCGTTTCTCTTCTCATTTTGAATGTATAAGTGCAATTGATGTTAATCAATAGAGTTTTGCTTTAGCCTGAATGAGCTCCAATGAACAAGAGTTTAAGTTAATTTTTTACAAAGTTAAAGATAGTTGAAATTTTTGACTAAACTCCGAGCAAAATGCGTTGAATTTTAAGTTTTTGTAAATCTCTTAAGTTGATAATCTACATACTTTGAATATACATAACTTTTCTAAATACGTAATATTTTATTTTTTACAAACATAAAATTTATTAAAATCGAATAATTTACCGAAATAGAAATCATGCCGAAAAAATCTAATATTGATTTAAAGCAGCTTAACGTTATTATTGTTGCTAATAAAAAAAAATTTATAATCCAATGGTTAAAATGTTTTGGGGCTCATCAAATATCTGTTAGTCGGAAATAGTAAATCAATTGGGTAATACTACCGTTTTGCCGAAATAATAAATTTTAAAAACATTACGAATTAACGCATGTTGCTCGGAGGTTAGTCAAAAATTTCAACTATTCATAGCTTTGCAAAAAATTAACTTAAACTCTTGTTCACTAAAGCTCATTTAGGCTCAAAGGAAACTCTATCGATTGACATCAATTGCACACATAAATTCAAAGTGAGAAGTAAAACTGCAAACCATGTCTACAACTTACCCCCCCCCCCCTCACCCAGTAGTTTTTCGGGGACAACTTCGAGATTTTTGAAGCTCAAACAAAAATAATGGAAGCTCATTCAGTTTATTTGAGTAAAATATAGAGAACTTACATATATCCAGAGTAAGAGATTTTGAAAAACTTAAGATTTAACGCATGTTGCTCGGAGTTTAGTCGAAAATTTTAACTATCCATAACTGTGTAAAAAATTAACTTAGTGTTGCTCTCTGAAGTTTATTTAGGTTCAAACGAAGCTTTATCGATTGACATCAATTGCACATACAAATTCAATATGAGTAGAAAAATTAAAAAACATATCTACTAAGTAGTTTCTTCTAGTTCTCCTAGAGCTCATCCACTAGTTTTTTTCAAATAACTTCGAGACCTTTGAGGCTGAATCGAAAATAATGAAAGCACATTCAAGCTCAAACAATGCTTTAACGTTTGATGCCAAATTCATCCAAAAGTTCGATAGTGGGGTAGGGGGAGGGCACTGACATGCACCTGAAAAATGGAAGATTTAAATATGATTAGTAACTTTAGTTTTTCTTGTGGATAATAATGATAATTAGGATTTAAAAATTTTATATTCTTGCTGAGCTTTGCTATATTCACGTTTTACTTGAGACGTATTTACACATACTTTCCAAATTTGGAAGCTTTAAAGCTCTTCCTATTTTTTTTGCCGATAAATCAATTTTTTTTAAATAAACTCATTTATTAAGTAAATAAATGTGCAAACAATTATGTAAAGTATTTTTTAGATAGTACTAAAAGCCCCAAAATATATATCTATCTTATAAATCCGATAAAATAGAATTTCATTTATTGCCACTTTTTGAAGCCACATACCCTACTGTGCAATGGTTTCAATATCGATTTGTGGAAAAACTATAACGGTGCTAGCTTTCATACTTGGGTGCTAGCTATAAAGATTCGGGAGCTAGCTTTTTGAGAAAAATATTAACTTGGGGGGGGCTAGTGTTGACTTGCCCCCCCCCCCCCGGATTCAGTTACGGTTTGCGGAAAAACTATAACGGCACTAGCTTTTATATTTGGGTGCTAGCTATAAGGATTCGGGAGCTAGCTTTTTGAGAAAAAATATTAACTTGGGGGGTTAGCGTTGACTTGGCCCCCCCCGGATTTAGTTGCGATTTGTGAAAAAACTATAACGGTGCTAGCTTTCATACTTGGGTGCTAGCTGGTGCTAGCTATAAAGATTCGGGAGCTAGCTGAGTCAACGGACTCATCGTCTCATATAGGATTTACGATAGGTCTGTGGTGAATGCCATCTATTGAAAGCAAAAAGTTGTTTTTGCAATTTTTGTATCATTTTGGGCAACTTTTTAAATTTTTCTTTGCGTAAAAACATTCCTTGGGTAATTACAAACATTTTTAAAAAAAGATGAAGAAAATCGGTCCGGCCGTTTTCACGTGATGTCGTGACAAAGATTACATATTCATTTTTATTTATATAGATATAGGAATTCAATTTTTAATATTGTGTTTTGAGATTCTACGTTCAGCTGTAGATCATTATTGACTTTTAGTAATCAACTACTTCATTGTAAAGATAAATTATTATTGAAATATTTAAGATTCACTTACGGGTTAAAAACACCAACGCCTTTTTTGCTAGTATATCATTTTTCGGCGATGAAAACCCTGATTGTTCGGAAAAAGTATCAAACTCCTTGACAATAATTTTTCTTATTAGTTCTGGGTCACGAATTAATAAAGTTGGAAGTTGAAATTGATAAAAGCCATCGTATCTGGAAATTGTGGCATAAAATTTTAAAGAAATCTGTAAGTGACTTACCGTCTTTCAGGATTTGCATTGTAAAGATCTGCAAAGGTGTCTGTAATATTAGACAATCTTAAAACATACGGACCAATGTTTCCAAATATTGGCCATGGTTTTATATATGGAACACCCCTGTCTTTCCAATATTGATGTGGTTTTATTAATTTATAATAAATAAGTAATAAACACAAAGTTACAATAATATAAAGCAGCATTTCACTATATAAACTGTAATTGATTTGTAAATGATTTTTCCTAAAAAGCAATTGTGCTTATATACCTATAGTGTTGGTTGATATGCTATCTAAAAAAAAATTACTCAGGAAGAATTAGAGATTATTAAGTGAGATATGAACATCACTTGAAATTTAAAGATTGTAAAGGTTTATTTATTTGTTTACATAGATGAACCGTATTAAATATAGTTAATCAGCAATTACTTCCACTTTATGTTGAAATTATAAAACCTTGAAAAGTTGGCATCCCTCTTTTTTTTAATATAATTTTTTCTAATTGTTTTCAATTTTCTTGGTCGTTCTATATCTCTGCGGCCTTGAAGTTGATATATATGAAAAAAACCGAGTTATAATATACTTGAGTGAAAACAAATCGACCCACTTCATCAGACATAAGATTAAAAAAACAAACATGTTCTTTGATAGACTGTTTAATCTTTATGTAAGCTGAGCCCAATTTATTAAAATTTCTTTAACTTTCCGAAACGAAAAGTATCAAAATGAAATGCATTTACACAAAATAAAATTGTCTTACAGAAATTGTCATAAAAATGTTCGTGAAAACGCCGGGCAAGTGTCACCCAATAGCTCTCCAATCATCACTTTCAAAGCCTCACGTCATCTTTTGATTAAAAAACAACGTCTGTCACCAATAATTTTGTAAACTTACCAGAGCTTCACGTAAGTAATATTTTATCTTTTCTAATTCTTGTATTTTCGACTTGGCATTTTGGATTTTGGATTTTATATTTTATTTTTGGATAACCGGCAGAGGTGACTGCGTGTGAAAGAACTTTGTGACCCCGCATATTCATTCATACTGTGTGTATTTTACACAGTCATATAACATTAGAATTGTGACCACCCTCAATTATTTTTTGTCATTACAGCCTATTTACCACCACCGATGTTTTATTGTAGTTCTACAAACTATTTTTCCCCCAAATTTACGATCTTGCTTCCGCAACGAATCGAGGGTTAGTTCTAGTTGACAACCACGTTGCTACATAAACTGGAGAGATTATCTTCGGATTGCGACTGAATCTGGTCTTTGTTTTAGACAACTCTTTTATTAAGGGTTGTGTCACAGAGAGAAGTTTGCGTTACAAATTGTTTTCCTCAAAAACTGCAATTCATGCCTTCAAAAACAGTAAAGTTTATGGTCTACGAAATGGACGCACAAATTATTATTTATTATTATCAAATTAATGTGAAGCTGTGAAGTACTTATTAAATTATTTTTACTTTAAGTAGTACCCACTTGATATATTTATTAATTTTAGATAACATAAGAAAAGTGACCGGAAAAATGCATGTCACGGTGTTTTTCCAACTGATACCTACATTTTAAATTGTGAAGTAGCGCAATACAGTACCAGTATATTGTTTTGATTTTAATGATTAGGTATCGCAAGTCATAGTTAATCTTATTATTATGTGCGATTACATCATATGCACTAAAAGTGCACTTTTCTGGGGAAGTACTACCACTACAATAGACAATTCACATGCACCAAAATTGAAAGTACACAAGAAAAGTTTCTCGTTAAAAATAACGAACAAATTAAAATGAACGCAAAACTGAGAATCACTTAACCTTGCAACTCTATTATGTCTGATAAAAGCGTTTAATTTATTGTTTACCACTACACAAAACAGCAGTCTGGCGTAAATCAAACACGGATAGCCTAGAGAGCCGGAAGCCGCAGTTCTAATTCTGATTCCGTCAGATATGTGCTGTGATCTAAAGAGTCCAAAATGGATCTGTGGACTATGGGGAAGGCAAAGGAAAACCACCTCATGTGGTAAAGGCGTGGGATGGCCTCATCCGAACGTCTCGATCTCTCACTCAGTGAGGCAGTAGGCCGAAAAATCCTATTCAATAATTTTTAGTAGTAGTAGTAGAGGACAATATATTTTTCTTTCTTTTTTGCTAATAAAATAAGCTAAGCTGAGTCAGTGGTGGTTTGATACAAAACTCTTAGATAATATTGATATGACGCATAAATAATCATTTGCAATATCTCGAGTGCATACAAATTGTGTACTAATTTAATTGAAATGCACGAGTGGATATTTATTTAGATTATTTCACGAATAAAATAGGAGGTTAATATAAATAATTAATTACATTGCAATTTGGGTTAACTGCTAAAAACACAATTTTTTTCAAGCTTATTAAGTAGATAATATGTATCTACCTATTATTTAAATATTGAAGTAAATAAAATAATTGTCACTTATAATTGCTTTAAAATAACTTTTAAAAAATTGTCATAAGCAATACAACAAGAGCTTTGATTTATCCGGATAATTTTTAATTTCAACTAAGACGTGATCAACAATTTATCGAGAGAAAATTTGATCGTCTATAATCACGAAAGCGATCGAGCGCAGCGAGGCCAGATCAAATTTTCTCGAGCTAAATTTTAAAAGCACGTCTGAGTGATTAGAAATAAAAAATTATCAGGATTAAAATCAAAGCTCGAGTTGTATTTGATAAGATAATTCCAATAGTGAACGATGAAATTGTTAATAATACAAATAAAAGTATTTAAAACTTTGAAAATTTATTGAACTGTCAACGAGAATAAACAATTGAAAAAGGTAAACAAAAAAATATCCGCAAAAAATAGCCAGTTGCATTTTGATGCCTTCCTTAGTTCGTGGTTTATCCGCAAATGCGCCGCCTATCGTAATTTATCCGCTAGCAAACTTTGACTTTGATATGATCAAGCAAGCGCCGCCACTTTTGCAAAACCTAAAATAAACTATATGGGAATTTGTGGCTAATTTGTTGCTAATTAGTTATCTTAATCGCGAATTTGTGGCTCTTACCGTTCGCGAATTACAGCCATTTGAGTGGTGGTGGCGCAGGCGCTGGCTTGATTTCAAGCCTGCGCTGGTACTTAAACCAAAATTTTGATAAACTAAACTTAAATTTAATAAAATAAATTATTTATATTTTATATTATACGACATTATAATAATTAATAACAATGAAACATATAAAACAATAGTATTTATTATAATATTATATTTATTAAAGCTTGAAGCTCAAACAAAAAATCTGAAAGCCCAATGAGGCTTAAACTATACCAAACGTTTGACATTAATTTTACCCAAAAATTTTATGTAAGTACGGGAAATATCACCCCTCTCCATCAAAGTTTTTGTAAATTTTTCCGTGACGGTTGAAGCTTTTGACTCATTGATTCTCAAACGTATGACTCAAATTAATCTAAAAAATTCGATTTTTACATGTTCATTCAATAATTTTTAGAATATTGAAAGTTGCGCTAGATTTCGAGTCTTAAAAATTCTTTTAGAGTAAAATATACAATAGTAAATGTATAAAAACCAACCAATAGAAAGATCGTATTAGTAGCCATCAGACATTTTTTATTGGTTAGTTATTATCATTAAAATGTTAATTTTATGCAAAATTAAGCATCGTGTCATACAGGGTTTACGATAACTAAAAAATTAGAAACAATAAAAGGTAAAAAATGAGGCATTTAAAGAAACCTTTATATTAAAAATCGTGTAACATCTACATAAAAATGCCACGATATCAAGGTCTTTAAAACTAAAACCTCACGTATAAAATTTAAATTGTATTTTTTTCAAACATTTTTATTTTAATTTTCTTTTCTTCTTCTTTAACTTTACTATGGATCAATTGATCTGTTTATTTCCAACATATGCGTCGTTTCCTTCGCAGTGCTAGATCTGTGAGCATATAAATTGTTTAACGTCCGATAAGTAGTTTGCTAGACTGGCCTACAGACGAGCCTGTAACCCTAGTTTTTATGTTAATGATGGCCATTCATTAACCCAGGAGGACCACCGGCTTAACGTGCCTTCCGAAGCACGGAGACTAGTCATAAGAAAGTTGCCCTTCTCCGGATTTGAACCCAGTACCTTGCATTCGCAGTTGATCGCGTTACCTACAAGGCAAATGACCGTCTCTTTTTTTCTTTTCGTGATTTAAAATGGTAAAAGATAACTGCTTTTTGTAAAGGTTTATGGCTCATTTTGGCAACGAATTAGCTACAAATGCCCATACGTTTTTTTTAAGTTTTAATAAGTTTTGAGTGGTGGCGACGCTGGCTAGATTCAAGCTAGCGCCGCCACCATTCAAATAGCTGCAATTTGCGAACGGTAAGAGCAACAATTTTGCGATTGCGGTAACTAATTTGCAACAAATTAGCCACAAATTCCCATATACTTATTTTTAAGTTTTGATAAGTTTTTGAGTGGTGGCGACGCTGGCTTGATATCAAGCTAGCGCCGCCACCACTCAAATGGCTGTAATTCGCGAACGGTAAGAGCCACAAATTCGCGATTGCGGTAACTAATTAGCAACAAATTCCCATATAGTTTATTTTAGGTTTTGCAAAAGTGGCGGCGCCAGCTTAATGCGGGTTAAATTTTGATAATTCGACGGCTCTTATGGACAGTTTAATACACGCGTGGAATTATCATAAGCAATACAACAAGAGCTTTGATTTTATCCGGATAATTTTTAATTTCAACGAAGACGTGATTAACAATTTATCGAGAAAAAATTTGATCATCCATAATCACGATAGCGATCGAGCGCAGCGAGGTCGCTTGAGTGATTATGGGCCAGATCAAATTTTCTCGAGCTAAATTTTAAAAGCACGTCTGAGTGATTAGAAATTAAAAATTATCAGGATTAAAATCAAAGCTCGAGTTGTATTTGATAAGATAATTCCAATAGTGAACGATGAAATTGTTAATAATATTTAGTTTTAGTCGTTTTATTAAAAACTTTGTTTGTGTCTGAGATAGTTATTAAATGATGAAATGTTATTTTGTTTATATAGTAAACAAACATTTCATCACGGTACCAACAGAAAGAATATACAGAGTTGTCAAAAAGTTGATCGTGGATATGTATCACTACATTACCCCCTTCCTAGTGAGATCCCGTGATCGAACGATGCTAACGTGGTTCATTTCTGTATTCAATCTTCTTAACGAGGTCACAATATTTTGTCGGGAAACGTACTCTTCGTCCTGATCTTGTAGTTTGCTTCGTATTTTCAACTGGTTGAGTATTCGTTTGATTGATGGGAAGAGCAGGTTTAGAAAAAGGTTTCTGTTCGTTTGAAGGTGTTTGGGAGTCTTCGTTTGAAACCAGGTATGCTGGCTTTACTCGGTTTACGGAGACTACATGTTGTTTGTTGTTGATCATTATCGTAAATGTCTTCGAGTTTCTGTTCACAACTTCGTAGGGTCCATTATAAGGTGGTTGTAACGACTTCTTAACGGCATCAAATCTTAAGAATACATGAGTGCAGGATTCTAAATCTCGTGACATAAAAACTTTTTGTTTACCATGAAGAGGCGGTTCTGCTGGTCGTAGAGTATTGAAGTGTTGACGTAATCGAGATATAACTTCATCATTGTTGTTAAGTTCCTTAGTTGCCGAGAAAAATTCTCCGGGTAAACGTATTCCTTCGCCATAAACCATCTCCGCTGCACTTGCCTTCAAATCTTCTTTAAATGACGCTCGTATTCCCAGTAGTACAATCGGTAATATTTCAGTCCATGAATCTTCTTCGTGACTCATTATTGCGGCCTTAAGTTGTCTGTGAAAGCGTTCGACCATACCATTTGCTTGTGGATGATACGAGGTGGTTCTTATATGAGTAATACCGAGCAGCAAGGACAGATTTTTAAATAAGTGAGATTCAAATTGTCGGCCTTGGTCTGTAGTTACTCTTAATGGTACGCCAAATCTGGAAATCCAGTTTGCTATGAACGCTTTCGCTACCGTTTCTGCAGTTATGTTTTCCAAAGGTATTGCTTCGGGCCATCTTGAGAATCTATCGACGCATGTTAGGCAGTATTTAAATCCGTTGGAGCTTGGTAGGGGTCCAACCAAATCGATGTGGACGTGTTCAAATCGTGTAGAAGGTAACATGTAATTACCTAATGGAGCCATCGTGTGACGTTGTATTTTCGAGCGTTGACAAGGTAAGCACTGTCGAGTCCATTCCTTACAATCCTTGTTCATACCGGGCCATATAAAGCGAGCTGTAATTATTTTAGTAGTAGCTTTCGCACCAGGGTGTGCCAATCCATGTAAGTTGTTAAAAATTTGTGCCCGAAATGGTTGGGTTATATAAGGGCGTACTGTATCTGTTGATGTGTCACAATAAATGGTTGTTTCGTATTCGGGGAAATGTATCTTTCTTAATTTGATTGCTGTCTTAGATTCATCTAGAAACATTTTAAGTTCAGAATCGATTTCTTGTGATTTCGCCAGTTCTTTGTAATTGATCGTTGTTGTTAACGTTTTGATGCTGTTGAGGTTATCTAATCGAGAAAGTGTATCTGCAGGTACATTTTGCGTGCCTTTAATATATTGTATATTCGTTGTGAATTGTCCAATGTAATCGAGGTGTCGAAACTGTCTAGGGGTACTTTTTTCAGGTTTCTGTTTGAATGCATACACTAACGGTTTGTGATCAGTAAAGAGAATAAATTGTCGACCTTCCAGTGAATGTTTGAAATATTTGATGCCTGAGTACGCAGCTAAAAGTTCTCTATCATACGCACTGTATTTCGTCTGTGCGGTGTTAAATTTCTTTGCAAAGAAACCTAGTGGTTGCCATTTGTCGTTCACTTTCTGTTGTAAAACACCACCCATAGCCTCATTTGATGCATCGACCATTATCGATAAAGGAGCTTCAGCTAATGGATGAGCTAACAAAGTTGCTTTAGATAATGCATTCTTTACCTTGACGAAAGCGGCTTCGGAGTCTTCGGACCAATTCAATTTATCATTGTTTGATTTCTTTCCTATAAGAAACTTGTTGAGTGGGGTTTGAATCGATGCTGCTTTGGGTATAAAGCGACGGTAAAAATTGACCATTCCTAGGAATCTACGTAGTTGTTTTACGGTTGTCGGTTTTTCGTAGGATACAATTGCTTCGACTCTATCTCGTAGCGGTTTCGTTCCTTCTTTGTTGATCGAATGTCCAAGAAACGTAACTTCGTCTTTGCCAAAAACGCATTTTGCCGGATTGATGGTAATTCCGTATTTCTGTAGTCGCTGAAATAATAGACGAAGGTGTTTAATGTGTTCTTCTTTTGACTCGGATGCGATTAGAAGGTCGTCAATGTATGCGTAGCAGAATTCCAAGTCTCTTGTTACTTCATGAATAAAACGTTGGAAGGTTTGTGCTGCATTTCTCAAACCAAAGGGCATATGAGTAAATTCGTATAAGCCAAATGGAGTCGTGACTGCGGTTTTATGGATATCATCAGGATGGACAGGAATCTGATTAAATGCTTTAATCAAATCAACCGTGGAGAAAATTCTTTTACCAGAAAGCGATTGAGCCAAATCCTGAATATGTGGTATAGGGTAGCAGTCGTGAATTGTTCTTGCGTTCAGCATACGATAATCTCCACATGGTCTAAATTCCTTATTCTTCTTTTCTACAAGATGTAGCGGAGAACACCAATTGCTTCTTGAGGGTCGTACGATACCCAATTGCATCATGACTTCAAATTCTTTTTTCGCCACTTGGAGACGATCGGTGGCTAATCTTCGTGGTCTGCAGGTAACAGGTTGGCCGGGTAACGTATCAATCCGGTGCATCGTATTATGTAGACATGATTTTTTTGCCATATTGGGATTCGTAATAGAATATTCGTCGATTAGCAAGTGATATTCGTTGTTTGCATCTATTGTACGTATCGTAGATTGCGATGTGTGATCGTGTTTTAACAAACCTGTTAATTCCATAAGCGTAACGTTATCCACCAGTTTTTTATTTCGAATATCGACCAACAAGTTGAAATGGTTGAGGAAGTCAGAACCAATGATTGCTTTGTTCACATCGGCAACTATAAAACGCCACGTGAGTGATCTTCGTAATCCAAAGTCGATACTTATTGTTGTAAATCCATACGTGTTGATGACGGAGTTGTTGGCCGCATACAGCTTGAATTCTTGTACAGTTCTTTGGTCTCTACAAGCGGTTTTCGGGAATACGCTAACGTCAGCTCCAGTGTCGATAAGGTATTGGATTTTCGTCTTTTTATCGGTGATGGTTAAACGGCTTAGTGGAACGTGAGAATCAGTTGCCGTATTTACTGATTCTCGTTTGGGTTTTCCGAATTATATGAGCAGGGCTGACGACATTTTCTAGCCTTGGATCCAAATCTGTTGTGGTAATAACATAATTTTGGATCATTACGATTTCTTGACTTACTTCTGAAGCGCTCATGAGTGTTGGATCTTTGTCGAATTAAACTTCGTATTTCTATACGCAAGTCGTCTATTTCTTTTTCTAAGGACTTGATGTGTTTTTCACTAGATGTACTAGCTACCGCCACGTATTGTCCAGATTGATGGGTTTCTAGGATTTTATCTGCTATAACTGCCATATCATCTAAGCTTTTCTCGCTTATTGTTGCAAGGATTCCTTGTGTGTTTGTGGGTAAACGACTAATCCACAAAGTTTTCAATAAAGATTCTGGAAGTTTATCGTTCGCCAGACTTCTTATATACCGTAAGAATTGAGATGCAGTCCTATCGCCTATTTCTTCGCGCTGTAGTAGTTGCTTCAGCTTTTGCTCTTCGGAAGATGACAGTCTTCGTATGAGTTCCGTTTTCAGTTTTTCATATTTGTTGCTCTCAGGTGGGTTTACAATAATGTCTCTAACTTCGGTCGCTTGTTTTTGATTAAGAGTACTGGCAATATAATAGAATTTGGTTGTATCTTGACTAACACCGTTCATTATAAATTGCATTTCGATTTGCGCAAACCACATAGCTGGATCGTCTTCCCAAAACGGAGGTATTTTAATGCTTACCTTAGCGATATCCTGTGCGATAGTCTTCTCGTTGTTAATGATAGCCATCTTGTCGTTGGTCATTCTTGTGTTCGTTTTTCTATCGTCGGGGTCACCAATTTAGTTTTAGTCGTTTTATTAAAAACTTTGTTTGTGTCTGAGATAGTTATTAAATGATGAAATGTTATTTTGTTTATATAGTAAACAAACATTTCATCACGGTACCAACAGAAAGAATATACAGAGTTGTCAAAAAGTTGATCGTGGATATGTATCACTACAAATACAAAAAGTATTTAAAACTTTGAAAATTTATTGAACTGTCAACAAGAATAAACAATTAAAAAAGGTAAACAAAAAAATATCCGCAAAAAATAGCCAGTTGCATTTTGATGCCTTCCTTAGTTCGTGGTTTATCCGCAAATGCGCCGCCTATCGTAATTTATTCGCTAGCAAACTTTGATAATTCGACGGCTCTTATGGACAGTTTAATACACGCGTAGAATTATCAACTATATTGTAATTAGGTTGAACAATTTTTATTTTAAAATTTTTGTGAAACAAACAGATTACAATAAATTAGTACTTGTATTGATTAATAAACTGCATACATGTGACACATTTAAATATTTAATTTCAATGAACCACGGAAATACAATAATAACTTACCTTAGTAACAAAAGGAGATAAATTTGGTTGAGATTAAGCAAATAATAAAATTTATTCATGACCGTACAATTAAAATTCACAACTGTTTGGATAACCGGCTTTAACTCTTGCAGAGCTGTCAGTTTGGGCGACTTGCGTATGCGCCATTGCGATAAAAAATTTGAATTAGCGACTGGCGACAAAATAGACAACTTGAGAATGCAAACAATAATTTAAAGATTTTATTGTGATGATTTACCTGTAAAACCCCGCTGAAATTTTCCTTGTCTAGCTTATTGCAACTACGGTAAACCTTAATAAAATTTTTCCAGGGGTCGTGGTTTAAAATGCTATTTAATACTGTGGTGAAACATTCAAGAAAAATTAATAAAACTTTCGTAAAACAATAATTTTAATTGCTCTAATAAATTTAATAAAAATAGAAGATAATCTAATCAAAATTATTCATTGACAAAATTTTGAGTATCAAAAGTTATTGTGTAAAGGTGCGTTAATTATCGGACTGTTGAAGGCGCTACTTTATAATGAATAATTAAACAAATAAACTATAATTAATCTCGCCTTCAAGAGAAGTATTTTTTCGTAAAAATTACGCGTTCAACGGTTTCTAAAATTTTTCAAAATACAATTTACTCTCTTTGTTGGAATTTAATTCACTTATTAACTACTTATCGCAAATGTTTTAAATTTAATTTTTTTGCGTTATTAGCCGATAAACTAATGGAAATAGTTCAAGTTTTTCGAATTAAACCCTTAATTTTGGTATAATTTTAATTCTTATAGAACTCGTTACAGTTATTATTAACGATCGATAATAAATTTTATTTTAAATTAAATTGTAGTTTGAAGTTTTCTTTTCTTGTTAAACGTTTCCAAAATTAACTTTTTGTTATCTTGTCTGAGCGATATCCAAATTCTTGTATCATTTGAGTCATGTGCGTACTAGTCACAAAATTTTTAATGCTGCACTTTTATAATATCAAAAGCAAATTTTTAATATAAGTGTAATTTTTGTGTTATTTTTAGCAATTTACTTTTTTTTAATTTAATCTGAATTAATCTCAGGTTTAGTTCCAGGCAAAACCCCCTTCTGAAGTCAAACATCAAAATTTTTACTGGTTTCTCCGTGATTGTACTTCTTTTCATTAACTCTTAATCTTACAAAAAGCAAGGTACCCTCTTTTCTAACATCAAAGTTTTGAAAATATATTAATTTTTCTTAACCACATAATTGTGAATCGTGATTTGTATAATTGTGTTTGTTCAAGGTCATCTTAGATTGTCTGAACTTTTAAATTATTGCTGTGCCGGTGCAAATGGGGGAGGGGGAATTTTGTAAAAAATTCGGGCTACTTTTATTCGCTAAATCTGGCCACCAATGAAAATAAAAACCGGCAGCACTGACCGCGTGCACAATATTTTGCACCCAGCTACTCGAAATCCAGTGCCGTGTAGTGATGGAGATTTTAGGGTAATAAACAATTGAAAAATTTTATTATTTTGTTTTGGTATAGATTGTTTGCAACACATAGAAAAAATAATAATTAGTAAATGTTTATTTTGTAAGTATACCAACATACATATTTGATTAATAAATTGCATTTCATGTTTATTCAAATTACATTATATGACCTGTTGTTTGTAATTCAAATAAAATACATATAAGTGCAACCTTTACAATTTTTGGTGATTTTCATTTAAGTGGTTTTTGGTAACCAAAGTGTTTATTTCTGGGCTAGCTGGAAACAACAAAAAGGTACTTCAACCACAACAAAATTTCCACCCCTTGAACTTTTTATGTTTATTGTAATATTAGTGTAATATGTAAAGTTAAAAGGTATAATTCATAAAACTAAATGAGAACTACTAAAAATATTATTATTTTCTCTTTGTAAATCCCAACCATACACCTTCTTTTGGAACGAAATTGAAACTTCCTTTCGGCATCTTTAATTCAGGTGCTGTTTTTTCTACTGCTACTACATTAAAATCCATAAGCAATTTTACTATAATTAATTTAATTTGCAATAAAGCGAAACGGGAACCTAAAAGTTTCGTTTTGAAATTTTGCATAAAATTATGTTTCGTGTTACTCACCAATGCAGTTTCGGGGTCCTGCTCCAAATGGTAGATAAGTGTTTGGTTTTATTTTATGTTTGTTTTCTTCATTAAATCTTTCAGGATCAAATTTGTTAGGATTGGGAAAAAATTTTGGATTGCGATGAATAGCAGCAGTCGGAATCCAGATAATAGATCCTTTTTCTAAATGAACCGGTTTTTCACCTGGGAGTTCGGGTTCAATTGTAAACGATTTTGTTGCTTTTCTAGTTAAGAAGAAAGACAGCAATCTGAGACTTTCTAGAGATTAAAAAATTAGAGTTGTAATAATATTATTATTAACAATATAGGTAGTTCCTACCCGAAACAACACAATCCAGATACTTCATCTTAAGTAATGCTTCATACGTAATTTTTTTGTTGTTGGTTATTAAGGATTCTTTAATTTCATGTTGTAGTTTTTGTTGTACATTTGGATTTAGTGCTAAGTAATGTGATACGCAACTTAAGGTAACGGAAGTTCCTTCAAATCCAGCCAAAAAGAATAAAATAGATTGTGCCGTTATATCTTCATCTGTTAATTGGGATTTCACTTTTTTATTTGCAGTTAGCTCTGATTCTTGTGCCACAGAAAAACCCAAATCGATAACGTCCTTTTCGTTATCTACATTTAGTCGATTTTTTTTTGCTTCTAGCAAAAGATGAAGCATATCAGGTCGAACTATCTTGTTTTCTTCACGAATTTTTATGTTTTCTTTAATTACTTTTGTAAAAAAAGCTTCCACTTTAACGCTAAAGAATCGAACATTTAGTAGCTGAAATTAAATTTGCAATAAAATTTTTTGGTTATCTTGGAGTTAAAATTGATTACTTTTTCTATTATCGGGTTTAATGAAGAGAGAAATATTACCAAACCCCGAAGACCGCTCCTGGTCGTAGCTTCTTTGCCTAAAGTATAGAATTCGTTGTTCTTATCTTTCAATGAATCGCACTCAACCCCAAATGCGGTAGATGCAATAATGTCGTTTGATATTCTGTTATAAGTATTACTGACTTCTAATGTTATTAAGTCGTCCTCTTGTTGCAAGAAATAGTTAACAAAGTTATCGCTACATTTATCCATTAAACCAAAAATCATTTTCATTTTACTGCTTGTAAATGTTGGACTTAAAATAGATCTCATATCTTGCCAACCACCTTCTCCTATAAAAATATGGTTTATTACAAATAAACGTCTTACTACTACATAACATTGTGAAGAACTTCCTATTTAGAAATTAAATTAATGCAGTATGTAAATTAAAAAAAAGTTCAAATAAGAGCTTAACATGTCATAGTTTTTACACATACCTACATGAGATCAAATTGAAATATTTTAATTTAGGATATAGCGTATAATTCTATATAATATCTATGTATAAGAATTCAATTGTGCGTTAGTAGAAATTCCACAAATTAATCTATATGTCATTATTTACGTTTTAGTAAGCAACAACTTCTATGTAAAGGAAAACTATATTTGAAATACTATTTGAAATTTACTTACGTGTTAAAAATATCAGCGCCTTTTTTGCGAGTTTATCATTTTGAGGCGATGTAAACCCCGGTACTTCGGAAAAACTATCAAACTCTTTGATAGTAATTTTTCTTATTAGTTCTGGATCACGAACTAATAGAGCTGGAACTTGGAATTGGTAAATACCATCGTATCTGGAAATTATTGCTTATAAAAGACTTGGAAGAAAGCTGTAATAGGCTTACCTTCTTTCAGGATTTGCATTGTAAAGATCTCCTAAGGTATCTATAATACTAGACAATCTTAAAACATACGGACCAATGTTTCCAAATATTGGCCATGGTTTTATATAGGGAACACCTCTATCTTTCCAATATTGATGTGGTTTTATTAATTTGTAATATATAAGTAGTAAACACAACGGTACAATAATATAGAACAACATTTCACTATACAATAAAAGAGGTTTGAAATTGATATGTTTCTTAAACAGCAATTGTGCTTATATTTATATCAGATTGATTTGCTATCTAAACAAATAAATTGCTCAAGAAGAACTAGAGATAAATAATTGAGATATGTAAGTAAAATCACCTGTAATGAAAAACGTAATTTGAAAGATAACAAAGTCAAGTGGTATATTTTACAAGTCATCATTATTATTATCCATAAATTTGGCTATTTATATCCACAAATAAACTGAAACAATCCATGAAGACATAGTTAACACTTTGGGTGATTTTAAGCTTTCATATTCATTGACTAGTAGATAACGCAATAATATCTACATGGTTGAAAACATCGAAAAAGTTCCTGGACTCGACTTTCAAAAGATCAGAATATATCTGAGGCATATAATACCCCCCAATAACTTAATACAAGAATTTATTGAAAAACGCCGGATTTAGAAAAAAATGTGCGCTTTTATTACAATAATACTTTTGCTCACTCTTTTTTTTTAATATTACAACGAAATAGACGCAGCTTTAATTCTGATTGGTCACGATCGTTAATTTAATAATTTTAGAAAAACAAAATATTTATATTATCAAAACACAATGAAGTAGTTATTCAATTATTTTTACTTTAAGTATTCCCTCTTGATATATAGGTATTTATAAATTTTAGATAATAATAAATACAAATATGGAAAGTGAGTGGAAAAATGCATGTCACGATGTTTTAAAGTTACCAAGCGATATATTCTAAATTGTGAAATTAAGTAATTCTATACATAATTTAAATTTGAATAATTCCTACATTGAAAATGTTGCTGAATTAACCCCTGCTTTAGCATAGCATTCTTTAATTTTAAAAGCCTGGGAATCGTGATTTTTTTCGCCAAAAAAATTATCTTTCCATTGGTATAAAATTTGTTTGGTAAGCAAGTGAGTGAAATATTAATTAAAAAAATTCATTACGATATTTCTAATGAAGGATAGATAGTCATATGTAATATCCCATTCAAATTGTGTGCTTTCAAAATGTCGACAATTTTTTTAAGCTCACGAATGCTTCTGTTGCTTTTGCAATTTTCCCGACTCAAAAAGTAAAGCAACAAACGCATAAGTAAAAAGCGAAAAAAAATTGTGTACTAATTTGATATGCACGAGAAATAGGAGGTTAATATAAATAATTAATTATAGTACAGTCATTTGGGGCTTAAAAAGAGGGTTACTTGGAAAGTTTTGAGGGAGTTTTGAAAATTGGGATTTTTATAGATTTTGAGGTGCTCTTTTCAAATTTTTACTTTGCCACCTCGTATCTTTGCCGCTCGCGCCGCCATATTGAAAAAATGGCGCTCAAAAACAGTTTTTTGCCAATATCTCCTTTCCTACACATTTACGATAAAAATAGTAATATAATAAATTAAACTAGAGAAAATTTCCTATAATTTATGTCTTAACTTTTTTTTTGTACAATAAATAGTTTTAGCGTACGAGCGCCACAAAGTCTACCCCAACATGCATTTTGGCTAAAAATCTCATTTTTACACTACCTATTAAGTAAAATAGCTCGTTTTTTTGTGGTATCTTCAGTAGGCTTAATCTATATTATATAAATTCTATAAAAAAATAAAATTTAAAAAAAAATAAAGAAAAAATAAAATTTAAAAAAAAAAAAATAAATAAAATTTTGCTTCACATTACACCCCTTCAAAACATTGTATTTATGTAAGCTTAATCTATATTATATAAATTATATAAAAAATTATATTTAAAAAATAATTCAAATACTATAAAATTTTAAATAAACAAAAAAAGTTAACGCATTCTCCTTCGTTTCATTATCCTTGATGGACCAGGTTTTGCCAGTTTATTCTCTTCAGTACCGAAATAAACGTTACAAATAAAAATTTTTTTGTTATTCCGGGTTATAAATGACCTCTTAAGAGGGGCACTTTTTGAGGGTCCTTTTAATTTAATCAACAGATGGCGTCTACTTAAATATTTTTATAAAATACTAGGAGGCTTTTGTATTTAAAATATAGCAAATTCGTTGAGATAATACTATTCTATAAACAATATTCTTGGTCTTAATCACTCGCAATCACTTTTTTATTTACAATTTTCTGATTTTATTTTTAAAAATAACGAGTTAAAATTTTTACAGTATGTCTGAAATGTTATTTACAATATTATGTCGGAGCGCTTTTATCGCGAATAAATAAATCGCAAAAAAAAAAATTTTTAACGCAATTTTAAAAAACTTTTGGCTCCGACATAATATTAAAAATAACGTTTTAGACATACTGTAAAAATTTGAACGCGTTATTTTCAAAAATAAAGTCAGAAAATTGTAAATAAAATTAACGATAAAATGCGCGTATCTCTTGCATTCGCGATTTTTTTTACACATTACTTTATTTTTTATTGTACGTTTTTGGTCAGCTACTGTTATTGTACACCAAATAGTCCATTTTCTATTTAAACTCGAATTTTCATTCTAAGTGAGAACACAGCCTTAACAGACTTGTTTTGAGAACAATAAAGGAGGTCTTTTCTTGAAAGGCCACCTCAAGGGGGACCGAGCCGAACTTTATTTTGTCCTAGAACAAAATAAACCTAACTTTTATTATGTCCTAGGACAATAAAAACCTAACTTTATTTGGTCCTAGGACAAATAAAAACACTCTTTGTTAGGGTACCTGCCCGAATGGGTTTTCACCCGTTTGGGTGAACTCATGTTTTTCGCTTAAGTTATTAATAACTTGACAAATGACTTGCTACCTTCACGCCATCTATCGATAGTTATCTCAGAGCAAAAAAATTGTGAATTTTGTGGGATATTATCCCCAAAATAACGAAATTACGACACTTTTAGTTAAAAAATTGGCAATTAAATTAAGTGTTACTTTATATTGATTTACAAAATCATAGATTTAGATAATATCCGACAAAATTCGAGATTTTTTTTGCAATAATTGCATATCGTGACCATCCGTCCGTCAATACGACGGACCGTCTGTCATTTCAACATGCTGTCCGTCAGACCAAATTGTCCATCATTCAGAAATTTCAAAAGAAAATCATACTTTTTCGCACCAATGAGACAAACACTGACAAATGACTTGCAACCTTCACGCCATCTATCGATTGTTATTTTAGAGCTATTATATAAAATCGCGAATTTTGTAGGATATTTTTTCCCGAAATAACGAAAAATTGTTTATATCATTCGGACGATAAGGGTTTTCACCCTTCGGTCGGTTATTCACCCGCCGCTGCGCGGCTCGTCTCATAACCTGTTGACCTCAGAGATGAAAATAGTCTCTTTATCGTCCTAGTGTTATAAACTACTATTTCCACGTTATCTGCAATTGAATTATCAGCTTCGCTGTAATCTTATTGTTCCTCAATTTCGTCGTACGTTTGCTACAGAATAGTCTCCGTTTCTTCCTTTTCATCACTATCATGTAGTGGAATTTGCGATTTATTACAAATACCATTCCAATTCGTGCAAATAATGGAGCACTTTAATTCAGCCTATCTGCATCCACAGGCTCTCCGACATTCCTTTTTGCATTTGCAAAAAGTAAGTTTTAACAAGGTTTCCAGAGCTGAGGGCTCGAGTGTGGTGATAGGAATTAGCCCATTCTTGCTTTTTTTCCATCCTCATTGTTCTGCATTTTGTTCAACACCTATGTGTTGCTACGTTACATACATAGTGAAACGCTATGTATGTCATAAATAGAGGATACTTATTGCAGCGAGTTGTTTGGCATCGCGATAAATCGTTTTTATCCAATGAAGTGTACATTCAATGACATCATCGTATTTGACTTATATTGGGATATTGACGGCTCTATCTTCGAATTCAAACATATTGTCGTGTTTTGTTCGAACAAGCTCTCAAAATTCCGTAGCTCATGCAACTCGGAAGCATAAAACTCTCCCAGATAGTAGGTTCAACTAGAAATTTCAAAAAAAATTTCCACAATCAAAAATAAAACTAAAATTGCAGGAAATTAACAAAAATTTAATTAAACGAATGTTGTTGTCAATAATATTCTGAATCACAAACAAAAACAAAATTTTGTAAATCAAACCAACATAAACACAGTTGATAATCAAAGATGAACATAATTTGATTACAAGTCTATACATTTAATTGTTCACTTGGTTCAAACTTGGGGGAGCTAAGTCAGCGGACCCGGAACAGTTAATAGGTCTGTTTGGTACCACAGTCCTAGTGCTACACTAACTACACTACTACAAATTGATTTGTGTAAAAAGTGGGTTGGTAATTGTACCACCAATCAATTTGTAGTAGTGTACTTAGTGTAGCACTAAGACTGTGGTACCAAACAGACCTAATATTTCGGGTGGGCCACAAATTTTATTACAACACTGGTATAATCACTTTTACGGTACAGCATTGCCAACTTGAACTAAATTTGTTGGTAACGCCTAAATTGGTAAGGTCTAAGCCAGGGCCGTATACAAAGAGGTGGTTTTGAGGGTTCAACCCCCCATGGCTTAGCTAAAAAGTAACAAGTTAAGAGGGGCATTTTTTTCAGGGCCCTTTTAATTTAATCAACAGATGGCGCCTACTTAAATATTTTTATAAAATAAGAGAAATTTGCTATATTTAAAATATAGCAAATTCGTTAAGATAATACTATTCTATAAACAATATTCTTGATCTTAAGCTATTTTGAGTTGGTAATATTTATTTATAAAAACACAATTCATAATTAAAGTTTAATTATCTTTTTTTGTAAGTGAGTGTGTTTTGAGATACTCAATGCGAACTCAAAATAGCTTAAGATCAAGAATATTGTTTATAGAATAGTATTATCTCAACGAATGTGCTATATTTTGAATATAGCAAATTCCTCTTATTTTATAAAAATATTTAAGTAGGCGCCATCTGTTGATTAAATTAAAAAGGCCTTGAAAAAAATGGCCCTCTTAAATAAAAGCTTTTAAAAAAGAGTCTAAAAAGTATTTTCTTTGGTAACCCCCCTATCCCATGGTATAGAAAAAAATTTTTTTTTAGGTAAACCTCTTCCCATGACTTATGTCTAGCTACGGCCTTGGTCTAAGCTTGGCTTTTCAGGGACAGGAACAGTGACAAAAATAGCAGGTATTTTCAGCTGTTTTTTGCCAGTCACAGTAACAGTTCGTCACTGTTCCACAAAAGTAGCAATAATTTCCATTACTATATCGTGGGTATTCTGCGAAAAAGCACTAAGTCAATATTTTGTTGTTTTGACTTAATCATGAGGTTGTATTGATTGGTGAAGGCTAAACAAACTGCGAAAACGACTAAGTCATATTTCCAAAAATAACAAAGATAATTTCTGTTTTAAGTCAAAAGCACTTAAATTTGTTCAGGAAAAATTAAAAAATATTTAATTTTTTTTATTTTATTGTTATTTTTTTTACCTTATGTACCATTTCTGGACAAAATATTTAAGAAATAAATGTGATAAATGGGAAAAAACTGCTGCTAAATCTTAATTTTACCTTTATTAGTTAAGAAAAATGCACCAAGTCATGCACTTTTTATCACTTTTTTTTTAAATTAACCAATAGGCAAATATTTTTAAATAACAAATGAGGGAATATTGTTGATAAAGCAATGTATCGTTCGCAATCATTAATTTTCTGACATCTTAATAAATATAATTCTTATTTCAATACAAACTTTCAAATGCAATTATCTCAAAACTATGATTATTGACTTAGTGCTTTTTCGCAGAATACCCACGATATAAAAGTAGGGCAAGCACACTACCCTGAGGAATAGCAAATTGAGTTGAATAGGCATCTCCATACTTTATGGCAGGCGACTAATTGGGCGATAAGACACAGTTTCTGTTGTATCTTTGTTAGACTTTAAGATAAAAACTATTTGAGCTACCTTCTATTGCAAAGGAAAGTACGTAACCCAATCTAAGAATGGCATTAAAAATTATTGTAATCATTTTTATACCTTCTGGCCATAACTTTTTCAGAATTTCTTCTGTTATGAGGTGATAGATAACCAGGTGCTTTCTTAGACTTAAGATTTTTTATACATGACTTTACTTCTGATATTTTTATAGGTTTAATTGGGAGGTTTATTTGGTAAGGAGTATCTAAATTTTCTTAACCTTTCAGATTGAGTAGTCAATTGATTCTGTAGGTGAAATATTTTCTAAAAATGATTTAATACCTTGGTTTTTATGATCAGTTAGCATATTTTTTAAATGGTTGGATGAGCGGTTCAGACTTGTTTTATCGCTCGGTCTATGTATAATCTACAACCGTTTTCTTAATTTCCTTTTCTCTTCAAGTTTTCTTCTTATATTTTTAGGATAGTATCGTGGCTTATCCACTTTATGGTCTGATGGGGTAGCATTCCATGCCACTTGTTGTATTGCACAGTTTAATTGTTCCACTACTTACTATTTTCTTCGGATTTTAATAAAATATTCAAATTTAGTTCTTTTGATAACATGTTTTGGAATGCATCCCAATTATTGTTTTTCTTTAACAAAGCTGGAGATCCAGGTTTTGTAATTACTTTACTTTGAAAAGTAACTAGCAGAAGAGAATGATCTGATGAAAGGTTCAGACAAGATTTAATTTTAAGATAATTACGTGCTTTGCTTTTTGTGATGCAGAAGTCAATAATCTAGAATTTTTAGTGGAAACAAGGTCCGGAAGCTCTCGGGATTTGGCGGAGATCTGGTAAATGTCGTGGGTTAAAAAAATCGACCGAAGAGTATCTGGAATTTATAGAAAGCCCCAGGTAATATGTGCGTGAAGTTAGCCCCCCTTTTTTTGAAATAGTAATTTTTTTTATTTGTGCTCAATTGTTCTCAAGTTGTGCTCAATGTGCTTAAAAGAATTTTTTAATTTTAAACAAAAATAACAAAAAAAATCGAAAAAAACACTTTTTGACGCCAGCCCCCCTTTTTTTGAAATTGCAACTTTTTTTGGTTGTTCTCAATTGTGCTCAAGTTGTGCTCAATGTGCTTAAAAGAATTTTTTAATTTTGATCAAAAATAACCGCGTAAAGCGCGAAATAAAATTTCGACATAGCCCCCCTTTTTTGAAATTTTTTTTCTCATTTTGAATCTATGTGTGTAATTGATGTCAATCGATTGAGCTTCGTTAGAGCCTGAATGAGCTCTAGTGAGCAAGATTTTAAGTTAATATTTTAAAAAGTTATAGATAGTTGAAATTTTTGAGTAAACTCCGAGCAACACGCGTTTAATAGTAAGATTTTTTAAGGCTTGCAGTTTACTCGAAAATTTCAAATATTCCTAACTTTGTAAAAAAATTAACTCAAAATCTCGCTCACTGAAGATCATTCAGGCTCAAACAAAGCTCTAACGATTGACACTAATTTTATCCTAAAATTAAATTTAGGGGGGGGCAGCGACATGCACCTGAGCCTGCTTAGCCACCTATAAATAAACAGCCTTACGCTTTTAGATTGATGTTTTTAAGAAGCTTTGTTAGCTCTTATTAACATTATTTTTTACTATTTATTGCACTTTGTAATTTTAAATAAAAGGTTTCCATGAAAATTTTTAATTTTTTTTTTAATTTTTAAATTTTTTAGTCATATCTTTACAAATACAGCGTCTGTATTTAAACTAATATAGTACTATCAGAATTCTCCATTTATGTCTTTTAGATGTTTGATACTTTACCCTGTATAAATCATTACGACGAAAAACTTTACCCTGAATGCGGTCCTTAAAAAATGAAATTTGGAAATCTATTTTACTTTTCACCCTGTATGATAAAATTGTTCAGTGCACACCTTTTTTCTTTTATTTCGCGCCTTACGCGGTTATTTTTGCTCAAAATTAAAAAATTCTTTTAAGCACATTGAGCACAACTTGAGCACAATCGAAAACAATAAAAAAAAATTGCAATTTCAAAAAAAGGGGGGCCAGGTAGAAATCTTATTTCGCGCTTTACGCGGTTATTTTTGATCAAAATTAAAAAATTCTTTTGAGCACAACTTGAGCACAATCGAGTACAATCAAAAAAAGTTTCAATTTCAAAAAAAGGGGGGCCAGGTAGAAATCTTATTTCGCGCTTTACGCGGTTATTTTTGATCAAAATTAAAAAATTCTTTTAAGCACATTGAGCACAACTTGAGCACAATTGAGAACGACCAAAAAAAGTTGCAATTTCAAAAAAAGGGGGGCTGGCGTCAAAAAGTGTTTTTTTCGATTTTGTTTGTTATTTTGGTTCAAAATCAAAAAATTCTTTTAAGCACATTGAGCACAAGTTGAGCACAATTGAGCACAAATAAAAAAATTCACAATTTTAAAAAAAGGGGGGCTAACTTCACGCACATCCAGGTAATGACAAAATACTCTTCAAAGATGCAGAAATTAAATGGTCAGGCATATAAAACTTATTAGCACGCTTATTTACAAATGTAATGCTAAATATTAAATTAAGTAATCACTCCAATATGATTTTAAAGATTTTATAATTAATTAATAAAAAAATACCCGGAATTTAGGTATATATTTGCTCTTTGTTTACACGTAAAGGGTAACCATGTCGCATAAATAAAATAAAACGGTTAAAAAAAAATAAAAAAAAGTTAAGTCACAATGCTATAAATTGCAAAGCCAAATCGGAACCAATTCAAATTTAATGTTATTATTTTCTTTTTTTAAATCCCAACCATACACCTTCTCTTGGTACTAAATTGAAACTTCCAATCGGAACCTTTAATTCAGGTACTGTTTTTTCTACTGTCACTATATTAAAATCCATTAGCAACTTTACTATAATTAATTTAATTTGCAATAAAGCAAAACGGGAACCTAAAAGTTTAATTTTAAAATCTTGCTTGAAATTGTGTTTCGTGCAACTTACCAATGCAGTTTCGGGGTCCTACTCCAAATGGTAGGTAGGTATATGGTTTTATTTTATGTTTGTTTTCATCGTTAAACCTTTCTGGATCAAATTTGTTTGGATTAGGATAGTATTTTGGATTGCGGTGAATAGCACCAATCGGAATCCAGATAGAAGATCCTTTTTCTAAATGAACCGGTTTTTCACCTGGGAGTTCGGGTTCAATAGTAAACGATTTAGTTGCCTTCCTAGTTAAAAAAAGTGACAAAAATCTGAGAGTTTCTAAAGATTACAAGATTAGCGAATTTTAACTTTATAAACTATTTCATTTCTACCTGAAACAACACAATCCAGATACTTCATCTTAAGTAAAGCTTCATACGTAATTTTTTTGTTGTTTGCTACAAAGGTTTCATCGATTTCATGTTGTAGTTTTTGTTGAACATTTGGATTTATTGCTAAGTAATGTGACACGAAACTTAAAGTCCCCGAAGTTCCTTCAAATCCGGCAATAAAGAATAAAATAACTTAAGCCGTTATATCTTCATCTGTTAATTGGATTTTTACTTTTTTATTTGCAGTTATCTCCGATTCTTGTGCCACAGAAAAACCCAAATCAATAACGTCCTTCTGGTTATCTACATTTAGTCGATTTTTTTTTGCTTCCAGCAAAAGATGAAGCATATCGGGACGAACGATCTTGTTCTTTGCACGAATTTTTATGTTTTCTTTAATTACTTTTGTAAAGAAGGCTTCCACTTTAACGCTAAAGAATCGAATATTTATTAGCTAAAAATAAATTTTTAGTAGAATTTTTGGTTACTTTATAGTTAAAATTGATTACTTTTGCTATTATCGGGTTTAAGGAAGACAAAAACAATAACAAACTGTGAAGACCGCTCCTGGTAGTAGTTTCTTTACCTAAAGTATAGAATTCGTTGTTCTTATCTTTTAATGAATCGCACTCAACTCCAAATGCGGTCGACGCAATAATGTCGTTTGAAATTCTGTTATATGTATTAATAACATCTACTGTTATCAAGTCGTCGTTTTGTTGCAAGAAGTAGTCAACTAAATTGTCTCCACATTTATCCATTAAACCAAAAATCATTTTCATCTTACTGCTTGTAAATGTTGGACTTAAAATAGATCTCATATCTTGCCAACCAGTTTCTCCTATAATATTGATAAAAATATTGTTTAAACTATGACATATGTTTCACTCTTATTTCAGCTATTGGTTGTCATGTAGCTACAATCTGTAACTGTACGAAAAGCTTAAATGAGGGTAAAACATATGACATAGTTTTCATACATACAAGAATTTAATTTGCCCTATACAATTCTTATATTGAATATAGGAATTCAAATTTAATTATTGTGTTTTAGTTGAGATTCTACGTTCAGCTGTAGATCATTATTGGCATTTAGAAAGCAACTATTTCATTGTAAAGATAAATTATTATTGAAATATTTAAGATTCACTTACGGGTTAAAAACACCAAGGCCTTTTTTGCTAGTATATCATTTTTCGGCGACGAAAACCCTGATTGTTCGGAAAAAGTATCAAACTCCTTGACAATAATTTTTCTTATTAGTTCTGGGTCCCGAATTAATAGAGTTGGAAGTTGAAATTGATAAAAGCCATCGTATCTGAAAATTGTGGATTAGAATTTTAAAGAAAACTGTAAGTGACTTACCGTCTTTCAGGATTTGCATTGTAAAGATCTGCAAAGGTGTCTGTAATATTAGACAATCTTAAAACATACGGACCAATGTTTCCAAATATGGGCCATGGTTTTATATAAGGAACACCTTTGTCTTTCCAATATTGATGTGGTTTTATTAATTTATAATAAATAATTAATAAACACAAAGTTACAATAATATAAAACAGCATTTCACTACACATAAAGTGTAATTGGCTTGTAAATGATGTTTCCTAAAAAGCAATTGTGCTTATATATTGTTTTGGTTGATAAGCTATCTAAAAATATAAATTACTCAGGAAGAATTAGAGATAATTAAGTGAGATATGAAAATCACTTGAAATTTAAAGATTGTAAAGGCTTATTTATTTACATGGATGAACCGTATTAAATATAATCAGCATAATTACTTCCACTTTATGTTGACATTATAAAACCTTAGAAAGTTAGCACTCCCCCTTTTTTTAAATATAATTTTTTCTAATTGCTTTCAATTTTCTCGGACGTCCTTGAAGTTGATATTTATGAAAAAAACAAATCTATAATATACTTGAGTGAAAACAAATCGACCCACTTCATCATTTCAGACTTTGAATGCATTTTTTTAAATAAATCAGACATAAGATTAAAAAAATTGATAGACTGTTTAATCCTCATGTAAACTGAACCCAATTTATTAAAATTTATTTAACTTTCTAAAGTGAAAAGTATTAAAATGAAATGCATTTACACAAAATAAAATTGGCTTTCAGAAATTGTCATAAAAATGTTTGTGAAAACGCCAGGCAAGTGTCACCCGCTAATTGACCACTATAGCTCTCCAATCATCACTTTCAAAGCCGCACGTCATCTTTTGATTGGAAAAAGACGTCTGTCACCAATAATTTTGTAAACTTACCAGAGCTTCACGTAAGTAATATTTTATCTTTTAAATAACAATAAATCTGGGGTTTTGGATTATATATATAATTCAAAACCATAGGTACTGTGAGTACCTATGAAAATTTATATTTATTTGTTCCTTTTTTTCCTAATTTTTACCGTTTATAGAGCCATAAATATGATAGTACACAATATCGGAACGTCGGCCAGTTAAGAATAATTAAATATATATCTTTTCTAATTCCTGTATTCCAACGTGGCATTTTGGATTTTATTTTTGGATAACCGGTAAAGGTTACTATGTGTGGGAGAACTTTGTGTCCCCGCATATTTATTTATACTGTGTGTATTTTACACAGTCATATAACATTGAAATTGTGACCACCCTCAATTATTTTTTATTATTAAAGCCTGTTTACCTTCACCGATGTTTTATTGTAGTTCTACAAACTATTTCTTCCTTCAAATTTACGACCTCGCTTCCGTAACAAATCGAGGGCTAGTTTACAACCACGTTGCTACACAAACTGGAGAAATTCTCTCCGAATTGCGACTGAATCTGGTCTTTGTTTTAGACAACTCTTTTATTATGGATGGTGGATCATACGCGTCTTGAAATGGCCAGGTAATTCTTCAAGCTTCAAATTCACTTTTCAATTAGCTCAGCAATAATTTTACTCACTTTTTACCTTTGCACGGTAAAATTATCAATTATTCAAATTTTCACTTTGCTATATTTGCAATTAATCTGCAAATTTTAAATTAATTTGCAGCACTCAATTTACATCGCCTGTCCTTTACGGAGTTGAGCCAGCAACTGCCGTCCTGTTTTCCAAATTGTAAAATTTCTGCTTGCCCGTTTTTGGCTTTTTGTGCCTGCTTCCCATTGGCTTTATATACCCGGCAATTTCAAATCCGCCAATCAATTCGACCTTCGTTTTCAAACGTTTGTCTCTCCATCTATCGTTTTTTACGCGCACTATTCACAGCAGTCTGTCATACCGACACTTCAATTTAAAAATAAACAATTTAATTTACAATCAACTTAATTGCAAATTATCAAAAAGGTAAATAAAATTAAACGCTGTTTTCATTTTGACTGATTTTTTTACTTTACAGGGAACGGTACATTTATCTCCTGTTCGACAATTTGCTTTCCTCTGACCTGTCGTCTGAAGTGAAATGATGATTTGGACAACTTCATCATTTGCTCAATTAAAATTATTTTAAAAGCAAGAAAAACGCGGAAGATTTTAATTGTGGATATTTTTAATTTTGTACCTAGGATATAACACTTCAATATTTTCTTTACTTTTTTTTCAATAAAATAAGCTAAGCTCAGTGGTGGTTGGATACAAAACTCTTGGATAATGTTGATATGACGAATAAATAATCAACTCAAATAATTATATTGTAATTTAGTTAAACAACTTTTATATTAAACTTTGTGTGAATCAAACCGATAATTACTTGTATTGATTAATAAACTGCATAAATCTGACACATAAATATTTAATTTTAATAAACCATGGATCGCAGATCTAATCGAATAAATTCTACAAAACTCATTTAAGGGTACTAGGCAATCGTTATTCGCAAAATCCGCGCTCTTGTTTTTATTAATTTTAACATAGAAAGAAAGCAGATACACAAATGAAATTTTAACCAATGTTTATTGATATATAAATGATAATAAAAATTATACTATAAAGCCCTTAGGAACATAAAAAATGGCGGCACAGTCTGCGACGTATATACGTGTTTATTTTCCATTTTTACATGCTGTCGTTCGTGGAACTAATTTTTTTCGGCTCTACAAATGGTTTTTAGTTTCCTAAGATACGTAGTTTGGGACTGAACCTAAAATTAGAACGATCGAATCGGAATTATTTAAGTAGTAGACGAAAAACCGCGATTTTTACGATAAAAATGCGATTTTTTTATAATTGCACGTAAAAATCGCGACTTTTCAATTTTTTTTGGAAAATCTCAAATTTTTATGGATCATTTCGGAGGTTCAGTCCCAAATTACACATGTTTTACGTGTCCTCAATTTTTTTCAAGTCACCAGAGACCTCCGTTTTTTTGGAATCATGTAAAAACCAAATGAAAATAAAAAGTCGAGAAAAACGCGTTCAAAGTTTTTTTATTGATAAAAGTGCTTTTACTCATATTTACCTTTTTTAAAACTATCCAGATGCATAGAATTATGTTTGCAGTAGTGCTTCGGCATCAGACCGTTATTGTAAAATTTATTTTTGTTATTTTTTTTTATTATTAACACAAGTAAAATGAAGTAAAGTTACAATATGACAACGATTTTGATCTCAATGTGAACAACTCACAACTGATTTCTTTTAATATTCTTTTTTGTTCTAAAGTAAAGACTAAACCATTATTCTAACGACCTAGGACAACCCTATGTAACATGATATTTAGGTCTTAAACCCTCTGGAAAGGCAATCATGCAGATATCTACGATTCTTTCTACATTTATCGAAGTATTTGAATTTTACAAAAAATTTCATATAATAAATTATTAAATTTTATATATTTTAATACATCCTATTTAATTATAATAATATATTACAATAAAGAGCTCATATCGTAACATTACAGTCGTCCGAGTAACGGTCTCCGCTCTGCTACCAGCGGTAGACTGACATCCAGTTCATGCACCGCTCCACCTTTTCGCTTACAAAATCAACAATTTTGTGAATTTTCATATGAACTAAACGGTATTTTGTTCAGGAAGGATAGTACTTACAGAAAATTAAATAAAAAAAAAATCGACTTTTTGATTGCCTAGTGTCCTTAAACTGTAGAATACTTTATTTTCGCACTTAATTTTTGTAAAATTATCAACAATGCTAAAAATTAAAAATAATGTTAATCCTTTAATGCTTTATACGCTACTCGTCGGAGACACAAGATAAACTCGTATCACCAACAAATTACAAAAATAAGATTTTGACTATCCGCTACTCAGGACATCTTTCTATTGTAAAATTCCCATAATTTAAAATAATTTCTACCTCACAGAAAAGCAAGAAATCATTGCCACTCTGAATAAGGTTAATACTTAATAAATATTTTTATGACAAAATACCGTCTAGAATATAAATCTTAAAAAGAAAATTTCAAGAGTAAGGTGTGATAGGAATGATAAAAAAGAAGTAAACCAAGGTGAGATTGATGCTTCATCACCGGAGGGGGGTATACAGTCTTCTTCGGAGATTGTCACGGTAGCTTCCATTCAGGAAGGTAATAGTGGTGATGGTTCTCGACCATTAAACAACGTTGTTTCGGTTGCGCCAGCGACTCATCTTAGTCAGGTCTTACGTGTAGACCCAAAACCTATTGTACGAAAAATTACAGGTCGAGGTGATGTTGCAGAAATTACATTGGCTGCTGCTGCTAGGCGTGAAAGGCAATGGGCATTTGTTTCAGGCGTTGCTCCGAATACCTCTCATCTTTCACTGAAAAGGTATCTAAGTGACCAACTAAAAGTTGATATAATTTGTTACAGATTATCCTCTAACGAATACTGTACTTCATTTAAGGTTGGTGTGTTTGAACAGGACTTTGATGCACTCTTTAACGAAAATTTATGGCCATGTGGTGTATCGGTTCGTGACTTTGTGATACGCAAAAGAAATTTTTTCTCAACAAGCAACGTTCAGCAAAAAATATAAAGAAATTCAACGTTTATTTTCAAAATTGCGGTGGTATAAGAACGAAATTAGTCAGTATTGGTAACAACGTTAACAGCAGTTTCTATGATATTATCATATTAATCGAGACCTTTCTTGATGAGAATATCTTATCTTCCGAACTTGGTTTTCACAATTATAATGTCTTCCGTTGTGACAGATCAGTCAATTCCAGTAGTAAAGTAAAAGGTGGTGGAGTACTTATTGCTGTTCACAATAGACTTGGTTGTTGTAGCATTATTAATACTACTAATGCAATTGAAAATATATTTGTTCAAATATGTAACACTATTATTGGTGCTGTGTATTTGCCACCTGACACCAATATTTTGTCCTATCAGGAGTTTGGTAGCATAGTAGACGACGTATGTGATAGGTTTCCTCAATCCAAGCTTGCAATTTGTGGCGACTTCAATTTACCTAATGCAAAATGGGCTTTCGATGGATCTAGTGTGATTTCTTACGAAAACAACTGCTCTAAGGCACTATCTTTAAGTGAGTGCCTTTCCTTTCATGGTTTGGTTCAGTTTAATCAGATACCCAATAGTCGAGGTGTTCTATTGGATTTGATTTTTGCTAATTTTGACATCTCAATCGTGGTCGCTGCCGACAAGCTGTGTGGTTCGTCAATTCATCACGAAGCGTATGCACCTTCTTTCTTGTTAGGTAGTTCTCCTCAAGCTGGTCTCCTGGTTGATAAGATTATATACAACTTTAAAGTAGCTGACTTTGACAAAATTAATGACGCCTTACTTTCTGTCATTGGACAGAAATTTGGAAACTGGACAATATTAATGATATTGTGGATGAATTCTATTCTATATTGTGGTATATTATCGACATTCATGTTCCTCTTAAGAGAATCTATAGGTCTAAATACCCTGCTTGGTTCTCTAATGAATTGATTTCTTTGATTAAAAATAAAAAACAGGCTCACAGAACATTTAGGCGTACTCTGTGCGAGCAGGATTACTTATGTTTTTGCACTCTACGTGATAAGGTTAAGATTCTTCGTTCTGAACTTTATCAAACATATATTTCTAATATGGAAAGAGAAATTCATATAAATCCTAAGAAATTTTGGCGTCACGTCGACAACTCAAAAAATAGCATGGGTTATCCAGCTTATATGTTTTTAGAGGATCAAAAATCTACTTCAGGTCAGCAATGTGTAGATTTATTTGCCAAACACTTCTCGGCAGTATATAGCGATAGTGGCAACTCTTCCTTCCAGTATCATTCTGTGAATTCGATTGACTGTCACCTGAACGTGTCAGAAGCATGTGTTTTTGATGCCATCAATGGCTTATCTGACAGCTTCAGTTCTGGACCAGATGGCATTCCACCTTACTTTGTAAAACGGTGTCTGTATGGTATATGCAGTCCCATTTACAAAATCTTTTATCTATCTTTACAAAGTGGTTGCTTCCCAAAATTATGGAAAGAAAGTTTCATTACGCCCATTTTTAAGAAAGGTGATAGATGTGACATCCGTAATTACAGAGGCATCTCGATTCAATCGACAATACCCAAAATGCTCGATAAATTAGTTGCTAATCAGTTGAGCATTGCATGTAAAGAGTTCATTGTAGATTACCAACATGGATTTTTTCCTGGTCGATCTACAACTTCGAATTTGTTGTCATTTGTGACCTTCTCCTTGGAGGCATTTGAAAATCATTTACAGGTTGATGCAACCTATACTGATTTTTCAAAGGCCTTTGATCGAATTAATCTACCAGCTCTTATAGCGAAACTTAGGTCTCTTGGCTTCAGTTTAGTAGTTATAAAGTGGTTCATCAGTTATCTATTGGGCAGAACACAAAGAGTCAGAATCGATAACTTTCTCTCTTTCGTTATCGAGGTGACTTCGGGTGTTCCGCAGGGTTCCCACTGCGGTCCTATTTTATTCTTGTTGTTCATCAATGATATTGCTAAATTTTTCCGAAATTCTCGATATTTGTTGTTTGCCGATGATCTGAAAATTTACAGGATTATCAAGTCGATCGGTGATTGTATATTGTTGCAAGAAGATCTCGACAACTTGTGTCACTGGTGTTCCATAAATGGGTTGGATCTTAATTTGGATAAGTGCTATACTATCTCCTTCTCCAAAGGACAAAGTATTCAGTATGTGTATCACTTACACGGTACACCAGTAAAAAGAGTAACTGAAATTGACGACCTTGGTGTTCGTTTGGATGTTGGCTTGACTTTTAAAAGTCACATCGCTAAGATATGTGGGCAAGCTTTTCGCACACTTGGCTTTATTAAGCGCCAATCGGAGCACTTCTCGGCCGGCACAGTGAAACTACTGTATTTCTCGTTGGTTCGTTCGCTACTGGAATATGCATCTTGTGTTTGGTCTCCTTATTACTTGACCTACATAAACCAGCTTGAACGTGTTCAGCACAAGTTTTTCAAGTACTTGCATTATAAACGCGGGCTTTTAGTTGACGACTTCTCTGACAGTGGCTGCCTCGAGTTTTGTAACACTCGAACATTGGCAGATAGAAGAATAATCTCGGATTTGTGTTTTATCCATAGATTGGTGAATCACAAAATTGACTGCAGCTATCTTCGCGATCATTTTAGAGTTTGGAATCCATCTAGATTCACTAGATCCACGAAGATTTTTGAAGAAGGTTTCCATAGGACTAATTACGGATTCTACAGCCCAATTAGTCGAATGATACGCTCTGCTAATCGCTTAAGTGATGATAAATCGTTCGATTTATCCACAGAGTCATTAGTGGCGTTTAAGCGTGTTTTAAAATCCATGGAGTTTGCATCGATCGAACTATAGTTTATTTATTGTCTGGTTATTGTGTAAATTTTTCATTAGTATTTTTGTATATGCATTTTTGTAAAATGGTTCATCCGTAAATATATATTATTATTATTATTATTATTATTATTAATATGTATTGTAAAATATAAAATTATAGAAAAACTTAAGCAAACGTTAAAATATTAGAATTTTAACAGTAAGTAAAAAACAGCATACAAGAAATTTTATTTAGAAACACTTTAAAAGGCATTTTTTCTTTTGTGATAAAGTATTTAAAACCTTGGTAAAATTTACTCTGATGCTAGCTCGCAACTACGGTAAACCTTAACAAAATCTTTCCAGGGATCGTGGTTTAAAATTTTATTTAATACTGTGGCAAAGCATTCAAGAAAAACCAATAAAACAATAATTTTAATTGCTGTGATAAATTCAGTAAGAATACAAGATAATCCAATCAAAATTACTCATTGACAAAATTACAAAATTATTGTGTAAAGGTGTTATCGGACTGTTGAAGGCCATACTTTATAATGAATAATTAAAAAAAAAATTATATGAATCTCGTCTTTGAGAAAAGTATTTTTTTGTAAAAATTACGTGTTCTAAAATTTTTCAGAATACAATTACTTTCTTCGTTGGAATCTAATTCACTTATTAACTCGTAATTCTTATCGCGACTGTTTTAAATTTAATTTTATTGCGTTAATTAACCGATAAACTAATAAAAATAATTCAAGTTTTTCGAATTAAACCCTTAATTTTGGTATAATTTAAATTCTTATAGAACTCACTACAGTTCTTATTTTCTGGCTTGTTCAAACGTCGAGTTACAAAAGACCCCATTATCTTGTTAAACGTTTCTAAAATTAACTTTTTCTTATCTTGTCTGCGCGGTATCCAAATTCTTGCGTCATTTTAGTCATGATGTACGTACTAGTCACAAAATTTTTAATGTTGCACTTTTATAATATCAAACGCAAATTTTTAAAATAAGTATAATTTTTGTGTTATTTTTTAGCAATTTACCTTTTTTAATTTAATCTGAATTAATCTCAGGTTTAGTTCCAGGCAAAAACCCCTTCTGAAGTCAAACATGACAATTTTTATTAGTTTCTCCCTGATTGTACTTCTTTTTAACTCTTTATCTTACTAAAAGCAAAGCACTTTCTTTTCTAGCCTCAAAACTATTAAAATATTGTAGTGACCCGTGGTAATTACCAATTTGAGAATTTCCACAATTAAAAGTTGAATTTAATATTTTCTTGTTTCTTGAGTTTTTTTATTTTGATTTACTTGGACGAATGGGGATTGTTTGTTTTCAATTATTATGTCAAACTAGTGGCATGCAGAAACGTGATTTCCATAGGTGGGATATTGTCCTAAAACTTAAAGAAGTTAAATCAATCAAAAATGGCAAAGCGTTTAATTTTGGTAATTTAATTTTTGTTTATAGAAGTTTTGTTTTTCATACCAAATTGTAAATAATGTAGTGCTATGGTAGCAAACTGCAATCGTTGGTACGCGTTAGAACTGCAAGATGGTGCATAATAATTTATTGTGTGGTGAATTCAAAATGTTAATTTGGTAATGAATTTTTCAAATTTGGCTGGCGAAGTTATCCAATGGGCGTTCGACACGATTTCCAAAACCTGAAAAGAGGAGGAAGGAGAGAGAGACGAACTGTGTGGGAAGTCGAATACGCAACAACTTCGTAGTAAATTTTTGAATGTTTGAAAATTTAATTTTTTGAAAATGGTTTGCAATAGTATTAAGCAAGTTGAAATTGATTGTGAATGCCATAGTTATTGTGTTATGAGACTGGAAAATTATGAATAGATGAGTAAGGAAGATTTTACCTGTTGGTTACCGCACGAGGATCTTGATGTGAAATTATGGATATGAAAGGTCATCCGATTTAATTATGGTTTGGTGAAGTCATCTTATTGGTAAATAGCATCCAAATTAATTTATTTTGCGTTATTTCAACGATTATTTTTGGCATTTTTGTCACGATGACTTTGAACATTTTGAGGTTAACCACATTTTATGTTGTTAAAATTGGATTCCAGTTAGCATTTAATGAACAATTCGTTGCACTTAATTAATTGAAATCACTAGTGGAACTTTTATAATCACTAATTTGGTTTATTCGTTTAAGAAGATTAATTCATGTGTTTAACTTTCGATGTATTGGATGCGCGTTAAGTAGTTGCTACCAATTTCGTATCAGTGGTTTCAAAACTATTATAATTTTGAACTGTTTTATTCGGCGCCAGATTTAAAAATGAAAATTTATTTATTTGTGTAATAATTTATTTCATATTTATAAAATTTTTATTAAACGTTTTAATTGTCTTACAAGTTGTAGAAATTACTTGATAATTAAATGTGTAAATTTGTAGGACAATTAAGCATCATTTTTGGTTTTACAACTGTGTTGAATGAGGTTTAACAATAAGATCACGTTTCATTTGTTTAATCAGTTTAAAATTAATAATAACATTCGTCTGATTAAATTGCTATTCATTCTCTGTACGATTTTGTTTTATTTAATGGTGGAAATTTTGAAATTTCTTTTGAACTCGCTCCCTGGGAGAGTCTCATATTGCAAACTCCGATAAATTGGGCACGGACTTTAAAGAGTTGTTCGTCAGAACATGACAATATATTAATTTTTCCTGACTACATAATTGTGAATCGTGATTTGTATAATTGTGTTTGTACAAGGTCTATTAACTATCTTGGATTGTCTGAACCTTTATATTATTGCAGTGTCGGTGCAAATGAGGAGGGGGCAAATTTGTAAAAAAGTAATTTAAAAAGTTTTATTGGGGACATTTGGGGTACTTCTATTCGCTAAAACTGGCGACCAATAAAAATAAAAACTGGCAGCACTGACCGCACGCACAATATTTTGCACCCAGTTACTCTAAATCCAGTGCCGTGTAGTGATGGAGATTTTAAAGTAATAAACAATTGAAAAATTTTATTATTCTGTCTTGGTATAGATTTTTTGCAACACATAGAACAAATTTTAATTAGTAAATGTTTATTTTGTAAGTCTCCTAAAATACATATTTGATTAATAAATTGCATTTCATGTTTATTCAAATTACATAATATATGACCTGTTGTTTGTAATTCAAATTAATATACACATAAGTTCAGCTTTTACAAATTTTGGTGCTTTTTATTTAAGTGCTTTTTGGTAACCAAAGTGTTTATTTCTGGGCTAGCTGGAAACAACAAAAAAGGTACTTCAACCACAACAAAATTTCTACACCTTCAATTTTTTATGTTTATTGTAATATTAGTGTAATATGTAAAGTTATAAAGGTATAATTTATAAAACTAAATGAGAACTACTAAAAATATTATTATTTTCTCTTTGTAAATCCCAACCATACACCTTCCTTTGGAACGAAATTGAAACTTCCTTTCGGCATCTTTAATTCAGGTGCTGTTTTTTCTACTGCTACTACATTAAAATCCATAAGCAATTTTACTATAATTAATTTAATTTGCAATAAAGCAAAACGGGAACCTAAAAGTTTCATTTTGAAATTTTGCTTAAAATTATGTTTCGTGTTACTCACCAATGCAGTTTCGGGGTCCTGCTCCAAATGGTAGATAAGTGTTTGGTTTTATTTTATGTTTGTTTTCTTCATTAAATCTTTCAGGATCAAATTTGTTAGGATTGGGAAAAAATTTTGGATTGCGATGAATAGCAGCAGTCGGAATCCAGATAATAGATCCTTTTTCTAAATGAACCGGTTTTTCACCTGGGAGTTCGGGTTCAATTGTAAACGATTTTGTTGCTTTTCTAGTTAAGAAGAAAGACAGCAATCTGAGACTTTCTAGAGATTAAAAAATTAGAGTTGTAATAATATTATTATTAACAATATAGGTAGTTCCTACCCGAAACAACACAATCCAGATACTTCATCTTAAGTAATGCTTCATACGTAATTTTTTTGTTGTTGGTTATTAAGGATTCTTTAATTTCATGTTGTAGTTTTTGTTGTACATTTGGATTTAGTGCTAAGTAATGTGATACGCAACTTAAGGTAACGGAAGTTCCTTCAAATCCAGCCAAAAAGAATAAAATAGATTGTGCCGTTATATCTTCATCTGTTAATTGGGATTTCACTTTTTTATTTGCAGTTAGCTCTGATTCTTGTGCCACAGAAAAACCCAAATCGATAACGTCCTTTTCGTTATCTACATTTAGTCGATTTTTTTTTGCTTCTAGCAAAAGATGAAGCATATCAGGTCGAACTATCTTGTTTTCTTCACGAATTTTTATGTTTTCTTTAATTACTTTTGTAAAAAAAGCTTCCACTTTAACGCTAAAGAATCGAACATTTAGTAGCTGAAATTAAATTTGCAATAAAATTTTTTGGTTATCTTGGAGTTAAAATTGATTACTTTTTCTATTATCGGGTTTAATGAAGAGAGAAATATTACCAAACCCCGAAGACCGCTCCTGGTCGTAGCTTCTTTGCCTAAAGTATAGAATTCGTTGTTCTTATCTTTCAATGAATCGCACTCAACCCCAAATGCGGTAGATGCAATAATGTCGTTTGATATTCTGTTATAAGTATTACTGACTTCTAATGTTATTAAGTCGTCCTCTTGTTGCAAGAAATAGTTAACAAAGTTATCGCTACATTTATCCATTAAACCAAAAATCATTTTCATTTTACTGCTTGTAAATGTTGGACTTAAAATAGATCTCATATCTTGCCAACCACCTTCTCCTATAAAAATATGGTTTATTACAAATAAACGTCTTACTACTACATAACATTGTGAAGAACTTCCTATTTAGAAATTAAATTAATGCAGTATGTAAATTAAAAAAAAGTTCAAATAAGAGCTTAACATGTCATAGTTTTTACTCATACCTACATGAGATCAAATTGAAATATTTTAATTTAGGATATAGCGTATAATTCTATATAATATCTATGTATAAGAATTCAATTGTGCGTTAGTAGAAATTCCACAAATTAATCTATATGTCATTATTTACGTTTTAGTAAGCAACAACTTCTATGTAAAGGAAAACTATATTTGAAATACTATTTGAAATTTACTTACGTGTTAAAAATATCAGCGCCTTTTTTGCGAGTTTATCATTTTGAGGCGATGTAAACCCCGGTACTTCGGAAAAACTATCAAACTCTTTGATAGTAATTTTTCTTATTAGTTCTGGATCACGAACTAATAGAGCTGGAACTTGGAATTGGTAAATACCATCGTATCTGGAAATTATTGCTTATAAAAGACTTGGAAGAAAGCTGTAATTGGCTTACCTTCTTTCAGGATTTGCATTGTAAAGATCTCCTAAGGTATCTATAATACTAGACAATCTTAAAACATACGGACCAATGTTTCCAAATATTGGCCATGGTTTTATATAGGGAACACCTCTATCTTTCCAATATTGATGTGGTTTTATTAATTTGTAATATATAAGTAGTAAACACAACGGTACAATAATATAGAACAACATTTCACTATACAATAAAAGAGGTTTGAAATTGATATGTTTCTTAAACAGCAATTGTGCTTATATTTATATCAGATTGATTTGCTATCTAAACAAATAAATTGCTCAAGAAGAACTAGAGATAAATAATTGAGATATGTAAGTAAAATCACCTGTAATGAAAAACGTAATTTGAAAGATAACAAAGTCAAGTGGTATATTTTACAAGTCATCATTATTATTATCCATAAATTTGGCTATTTATATCCACAAATAAACTGAAACAATCCATGAAGACATAGTTAACACTTTGGGTGATTTTAAGCTTTCATATTCATTGACTAGTAGATAACGCAATAATATCTAGAAGGTTGAAAACATCGAAAAAGTTCCTTGATTCGACTTTCAAAAAATCAGAATATAGCTGAGGCATAATACCCCTCAATAACTTAATACAAGAATTTATTGAAAAACCCTGGATTTAGAAAAAAATTTGCGCTTTTATTACAATAATACTTTTGCTCACTTTTTTTTAATATTACAACGAAATGGATGCATCTTTAATTCTGATTGGTCACGACCGTTAATTTAATAATTTTAGAAAAACAAAATATTTATATTATCAAAACATAATTAAGTAGTTATTCAATATTTTTTACTTTTTTAAGTACCCTCTTGATATATAGGTATTTATAAATTTTAGATAATAATAAATATATATAAGGAAAGTGGGTAGAAAAATGCGTGTCACGATGTTTTAAAGTTACCAAACAATTTTTATTCTAAATTGTGAAATTATGTAATTCTATAGGTACATTATTTAGTTTGAATGATTCCCACCTTGAAAAAGTTGCTGAATTCACCCCTGCTTTAGCATAGCATTCTTTAATTTTATAAGCCTGGGAATCGTCATTTTTTTTGGCAAAAAAATTATCTCTCCATTGGTATAAAATTTGTTTGGTAAGCAAGTGAGTGAAATATTAAATAAAAAAATTCATTACAGTATTTCTAATGAAGGATCGATAGTCATATGTAATATCCCAAGTGCATTCAAATTGTCGACAATTTTTTTGAGCTCACGAATGCTTTTGCAATTTTTCCGACTCGAAAAGGAAAGCAACAAACGCATAAGTGAAAAGCGAAAAAAAATGATGTACTAATTTGATATGCACGAGAAGATATTTATTTAGACTATTTCACGAATAAAATAAGAGGTTAATATAAATAATTAATTACATTATAAATTTCTTTGTTCTGGTGTACCTATTATAGCGGTAAATTTTCTTGCTCTCCGCTTCTCACTTCTGTAGATTTCTTGCTTTTAGTATGTTTTTTTTTGTGATTTTGAATTACTAACATATTAGAGTGGTAAACAGACATTAATTTAATAATTAAAAAAAAAATAAATGATTTATTGTTATGAAAACACAATTAAGTGGTTATAAAGTTATTTTGTTACTTCAAGTACCCTCTTGATGTAATTATAAACTTTAGATAATAATTTAAGAAAAGTGAGTGGAAAAATGCATGTCACGGTGTTTTAAAGTTAACACCCGATATTATATATATTATATTAAAAATTGTGAAACTGCACAATACAGTACATTATAATATCAAATACTTTATAATAATAATAATACAGGAAACTCATGCAAATTTGTGGCTTTTTCTTCGTCCGCAAAAGAGATATTTTTAACAACTTAATTTTTTTGTTTCCCAAAAATAAGTAAAAATGGATCTGTCTCCCCCTTGTTCAAATGCCCTCAATTTAAATTCACCAATTTTCACCTTCTCAAATCTCGAGAGTTTTGTTAGTATACGGTTTAAGTCAATAGGTGGCATTCTTAAAAATGTAGCCAATAATATAACAAAAGAATTTTGCACAAGTTTTTTGTATTATTATAAAAAGTATTTGATTATTTAGATTATAATAATTAGATATCGCAAGTTATTGTCAACCCTGCGGGTACATCACCTTCACTAATGTGCACTTATTTGGTGTAGAGCTACTACCAATATACAATAAACAATTTATATGCATCAAATTTAAAAGTAGATAAGAAAAGTTTTTTTTTTAAATAATGAACAAATTAAAAAGCTTTATCGCACAATCAACCCATCCCGCAAGTTGGTTCTGGGCCTACTAATTTGTTACATGCAGCCTCCCTTGCTAGAGAGTCAGCTTTTTTGTTGCCACTGATACCCATGTATCAGTGTCAAGGCATTTCACGTAGAACTTTGTTCCTGTCGGGGGTCCTCCGACCGCACACGTTTTTTATTGGTATTTTAATTTTATAAGATATTGATAAATTGTCGTCGTGTCGTGAGATATTCCTAAAAGTTTGAGTAATTGATTTTTTAGTTTTATAAAAAGAAAAGTAAATTTTACATATTGTGTTCTTTACTTCATTTTTATTACGTTGGTATAGGAATCTATACAGCATATAAATTAATGCTTAGGGCCTTTGACTTTTGAAGTTGGTCGACTGTGATAAATTCAGGTGATAATAAAAGATTGATGCGGATTTTAAACGTACTACCGCTCATGGAAGTTCGGACACCTAATAAAAATTTATTAATAACAATAAAATTTTTTACGTATTTACTAAATGAATGAAATAATCACTTATAATAGAATATATTTACTAATCTTAATTCTGAAAAAGTTTTAGTTTAAATTTGTTTACTGTAACATTTGAAAAACATAAAAAACATTTTATGGCAATTTTAAACCGCACACTACTCCATGCGTTTTATTGCTTTTCTTTAATTACTGAAATATTTTTTTAGGCAGCTGACAATTTATTGTTGTTGTAATATGATCCTTAAAGCTATAAATATTATTAGTTCAATATTTGTATGTATCAATTCTAAAAATAAGTTGTTAAAGTTTTCAGTTTCTCAGCAAACGAGCCTGTGATTGAATCTGTTCTGTTTAAAAGTAATAACTATTTTGAAAATGCCGCGTGGAAAACCTACTACAGTAGAAAAACGAGCAAGCGTCATTACACTGTTAGAAAAAAGTTATTTGGTTCGTCAAATTACAAAAACAACTAAAGTGAAAAGTTCGACCGTGAACGATATTATTCACCGATATCGCGCTACGGGTAGTTTAGAAGATCGAAATCGTCCAGGATCATCTAGGATAACAACACCTGCAGACGATTTAAGAATTGGTTTGTTAAGCAAACGAAATAGAAAGCTTACAGCGCCATAAATTACTTCTGAAGTGAATCGGCAACGAAAAAAACAAATATCAGTTAGTACCAGAGACTACAGTAAAACGTCGACTGCAAGAAGCTGATCTTCATGGACTCTTTGCCGTTCGAAAACCTGTATTAAGTTAAGGCAACAAAGCGAAACGACTTCAGTGGGCACGATATCATTTAGATTGGTCGATGGAAGACTGGAAAAAAGGATCTCTGGAGCAACGAATCAAAATTGAAAGTATTTGGACAAAGTAGACGGGTGTTTGTTCGAAGATTTCAGCATGAAAAATGATTCCCGATTGTATTGTACCCACTTTTAAACGAGAAAAAATTTCAGTGCTTGTTTGGGGATGTTTTTCCTTTACGAGAACAGAGGATTTACGTCGGATTGCAGGAGTCATGAAAAAAGAACATTATTTAGAGATTTTAAAAGAAAATGTTTTACCATCGTGGTTGCGTTTAATCGGCTCTAATTTTAATTTTATGCAAGATAACGACCCTAATCACACCTTAGTAGTGTGTAAAAATTATTTAAATGCTCAAAAGCAAAAAAAAAAGTTGAAAATTATGAAATGGCCTCTCCAGAGCCCGGACTTAAATCTGATTGAGTTGCTGTGGGACGAACTGGACAGAAGGGTTCGAAATGTGTGTCCAACATCTAAAGACCATTTGTAGAACATTTTAGAAAGTAAATGGAACAATATCCCGCATTCAGTTATAACAACTCTTGTTAATAGAATGCCTCGATTAGTGCGGGGTGCTTAAGGTGGTTTCTCGCCGAAACAAAAATTTAATTTTTATGACATTTATAATTCATAAAATTTATATTTATTAGTGCTATTTTTACAAGTTTTTTAATCGTCTTATTTATAAATATAATAAAATTTTGATTTTCTTTACTATTGTTTGTTTTTTTACATTTCATTAAGTGTCCGAACTTCCATGAGCGGTAGTACTTTTGAGAAATTTTGTAAACGTTTTTGATTCTGTGGTGGCCAACTTGGTATCACTAATAACTCTTCAGTCAGGCTGACGCATTTTTGTTCTTGTCTGGGTGTTTTTGGAACCAAGTCTCTAAGTTTGGCATAATTATCAAGGAGTAATTAATTATTGTATAAAATTGTTAATTCGTATCTAGTTAGTAGTTGTTGATTACAATCCTAGATAAACTAATAAGTAATTTTATAGTACAAAAAATTTGCAAAGATCAATAAATTTGTGGAGTGGGTAAGTTCCCACTCCCAGTAAGGTAAGTGGGTAAGCTGGTTGAATACAGAGCGGAAATTCAAAGTTTAAATCGCGCACGAAACAGTATTTATTAGCTCAGCCTTTCTATGGGCATCTACACGCTATGGTGAAATCGATCTCAAGTATCAAAAAAGAGAAAACGAGGAGTGATTCACTTCGGTAAATGAATTGTAAAGGCTTCCAAGGAAATAGGCATATTACAAATAGAATGGATACTATGATAATAAAGATATTATGATAATATAGTTCATTTTTAATCTAATAAAATTTGCTGTATCTGATAGAATGTGGATATTTTATAGCACAAAGCATTATTAAAAAGTGTTTTCCGTTAAGACATCTAAAAATTTAAAGCAGATAAAATTATAATCACTTACTTTAGTAACAACAGGAGATGAATTTCATTGACAATAAGCAAATAATTTTAACCGAGTAATCCAGTGCTGTGTAGTGACGGGGATTTTAAAGCAATACACAATTATGATAAAGTGGTTGCTGGTATTCAAAAAATTGTTTACATATTTATACAAAAAGTTATAAAAATACAAACATTTGACACATTTCCTGAGCTAGCTGGAAACAACAAAGAAGGTTACCTCAATCTTAACAAAATTTGCACCTCATTAATTTTCATATTTATTATAATCAGAGTGTTAGAGTCAAATATGTAAAGTTATAACACTATAAGTTGTAAAACTAAATTAGAACTACTACGAACATTATTATTTTCTCTTTGTAAATCCCAACCATACACCTTCCTTTGATTCAAAACTCATACTTCCATTTGGTACCTTTATTTCAGGTATTGTTTTTTCTACTGCCACTATATTAAAATTCATAAGCAATTTTACTATAATTAATTTAATTTGCAATAAAGCAAAACGGGAACCTAAAAGTTTAATTTTAAAATCTTGCCTAACATTATATTTCGTGTTACTCACCAATGCAGCTTCGAGGTCCAGTTCCAAATGGTAGATAGGTGTATGGTTTTATTTTATGTTTGTTTTCATCGTTAAACCTTTCAGGATCAAATTTGTTCGGATTGGGATAATATTTTGGATTGCGATGAATAGCACTAGTCGGAATCCAGATAGAAGATCCTTTTTCTAAACGAACCGGTTTTTCACCTGGGAGTTCGGGTTCAATAGTAAACGGTTTAGTTGTCTTTCTGGTTAAGAAAAAAGTCACCAATCTGAGAGTTTCTAAAGATTACATAATTAGCAAGTTTTAACTTTATTAACTATACAATTTCTACCTGAAACAACACAATCTAGATACTTCATTTTAAGTAATGCTTCATACGAAATTTTTTCCTTGTTTGTTACAAAGTTTTCATCAATTTCATGTATCAGTTTTTGTTGAACATTTGGATTTAGTGCTAAGAAATGTGACACGTGAGTTAAGGTCACGGAAGTTGTTTCAAATCCGGCCAGGAAGAATATAATTGCTTGAGCCGTTATATCTTCATCTGTTAATTGGATTTTTACTTTTTTATTCGCAGTTAGCTCTGATTCTTGTACCACAGAAAACCCCAAATCGATAACGTCCTTTTGGTTATCTTCAATTAGTCGATCTTTTTTTGCTTCTAGTAAAAGATGAAGCATATCTGGTCGAATTATCTTGTTTTCTTCACGAACTTTTATGTTTTCTTTAATTACATTTGTAAAGAATTCTTCCACTTTCACGGTAAAGAATCGAATCTTTAAAAACTAAAAATAAATTTAACATTAAAATTTTTCGTTTCCTTTGTAGTTAAAATTTACTACATTTTCTATTATCGGGTTTAATGAAGAGAGAAATATAAGCAAACCCCGAAGAACGGATCTGGTTGTAGCTTCTTTGCCTGAAGCATAGAATTCGTTGTTCTTATCTATTAATGAGTCGCACTCAACTCCAAATGCAGTGGACGCAATAATGTCGTTTGATATTCTGCTATATGTATTATTAACATCTACTGTTATCAAGTCGTCTTCTTGTTGCAAGAAATAATTAACAAAATTGTCGCCACATTTATCCATTAAACCAAACATCATTTTCATTTTACTGCTTGTAAATGCTGGACTTAGGATAGACCTCATATCTTGCCAACCAGTTTCTTCTATAATATGGATAAAAATTTGGTTTATTACAAATAAGATTAAATAATATTGTAAAAATTATAATATGAATTATTTTAAATGATTTAAAAGTTAACGGACAAATTAAATGTAATTAATCTAATATGTTTCTAAACTATAACATATGTTCCGCTCTTATTTTACTTTTTCAGATAAATTATAACTATTCGGAGACCTGCTAGCCACTACTACTACTATATGTACCAAAGAAAAAGCAAAACAAATGTACCTATTGGTTTAAATACATACAGTAATTTAATGTGTTCAATAACATTAATCTAGGCACATGCGTGGACTTCTGGAGGAGTTTCTCGAGTCGATGCAATGATATGATAAATCACTCACTAAATTATTTTTTCACAATTTCATAAAAAAAATAATATTTTAATTATTTAATATTTACTTACTGGTTAAAAACACCAGTGCCCTTTTTGCGAGATTATCATTTTTCGGCGATGAAAACACCGATAGTTCCGAAAAACTATCGAACTCCTTGACAGTAATTTTTCTTATTAGTTCTGGATCACGAATTAATAGAGCTGGAAGTTGGAATTGGTAAAAACCATCGTATCTGAAAATTGTGGCATAGAATTTGAAAGAAAGCTGTAAGTGACTTACCGTCTTTCTGGATTTGCATTGTAAAGATCTGCAGAAATGTCTAAAATGCTAGCCAATCTTAAAACATACGGGCCAATGTTTCCAAATATTGGCCATGGTTTTATATATGGAACACCTCTATCTTTCCAATATTGATGTGGTTTTATTAATTTGTAATAAATAAGAAATAAACACAAAGATACAATAATATAGAACAACATTTCACTATAAAATGTAAATGGTTTGTAAATAGTAGATATATTTCTTAAAAAGTATTAAACTATTAATAATTAATTAAACTAGTCTTAAACTAGTGCGTTTATATTTTTTTATCTGATTGATATGCTGTTTAAAAATAATAAATGACGCATGAAGAATTAGAGATAATTGAATAATATTTTTTTTCAATTTTAATTTATCCATTCAATCTTTTCCTACAGTTATGCGTACAAATTATAGTTTTTCTAAAATTCAGTACTTTACAACAGTAAATATTATGTTATTACATAATGTTTAGTATAATTCTTTTATTGACTGATAATAATGTTTTAAAGAAAAAGGATTAGCAAAAAAACCTTTATCTATTTTTTTAATAATAACACAGACAACATCTATTTACATATTTACAACTATTTACATACTTTACACTTCGCGTACCAGATCTCTAATTAGCTGGAATTCTTAGTCCATGCAGCGAAGATGAAATTTTTCTTCCAGTTTTTTGATAAATTCCTCAATCGTCTGATAGCCAGTATTGAAATGAAGTTGTTTGGTTAAAAATCCCCATGGCAAACCGTTGATTAATTTAAGATGTTTGTTTTGTACTATTTGCAGTTTCTTGATTGAGAATGTGCTGCTTTTGACCATATAGGGCAACCGTATGTCATGATTGGACGGATAATGGATTTGTATACCTATTTTATTTTTGTTGTTGTGAGATAACTTTGAATTTGTAGCCAAAAGTGGATATAAGCTTCTAGCAGTTTTATGAGCTTTGTTTCTTGCATTTTCTATATGTTTTCCAAAAGTTAGTTTTTTATCTAAAGTGACTCCTAGATACGTTACTGCATTTGAGAAAGGAACTTCTAGGGGTCGTATTCTCTAACTCGTCCCTTAAATAAAGATCCTTTATGTAAAGGCAGGATACCTGAAAGGATCCGTTTAGAAACGCATTTTGTAACTCATCCTTTAGGTAATTTCTTGTCCCTTAGTAGTTGTCGTTACGTAAAGGCAAGGCTGATGTATTTAATCGTAATAGTACAATGCGAGTATAAGAGTAATGTGTTCTCATTAGGTCTGTTCGTTTGTCAAGCACTAACTTGAACTGAACACGTTTAAGTGACGTCACAGTTCAACTTGGTTCAGCTTTTTTCGAGAGTACAAACGAACACTTTTAGTTTACGTTAGTTCATGTAAATAGTGGAGTTAACCTAAAATCATAGACCGATAACCTCAAATTTGTAAAAGTTTTTATCTAGAAAAATTGTATTTGATATAATTAAATAAATTAATGTAATTAAGAATCAATAAATGAACAATTATCGATATAGTCAAACGTATTAGCCGTAAAACGTAAAAGTAGAAGTCTCCAAGTAAAAAGACTATTAAAGTAATAATTTTGTAAATTTAGCAGGTCATTTTGTATTACCTCATACGAAGGCAAGAGAAAGGAAGCTGTGCTTTAACTTTAACCTCTTCTGCTTTTATTAGGGCTCGCACCATAAAATAGCGCTTACATTTTTGTATGGTTGTGTATTTTTTAAAATAATGCATAAATAAATCCGTTTTTTTAAAACAAACAACTTTTTACTTGTTTATAGCATATGTTTATTGTAATTAGTAGGTTTTCAGTAATATTATTAACATTAAGTTTACTAATTATTTGATTATAGATTCTGAAGAAGCGGAAATCAATACCTCGAAACGTAAATAAATTAACAAATTTTAATTTGTTCAATGTACCCACAAGCCACAAAATAATAATATGTATATTTTAAGTCGGTTAAAGCCAACGAGTAACGTCATAAAAATAAACGATATCAAAAAATTAGAGTCATTAATTATTACAAGTTAATCAGCTTAAAACGTAAAATTCACTAATCTAGGAATCTCTTAGGGTTAACTGCTATTGGAATGGCAATGCATAGATTCGGAGTTCGGTCCTAATATCATTCAAAAACGATATAATTTCTGATATCTTTTGAATTAATGTATTTTAAAATTATTTTCTCTTTAATTAATACAACGATATTTTCACATCTGTTACATATCAACTATATTTCCTAAAAAAACAAATAAAATCATGTATGTACGCCGATAACAAAATGTTAACAACTAAAAACCAATAATCAAATCACAAGTGAAGTTGCAACGGTTGCTACCTGTTAAAAAACTTATTAAGTTCACCAATTAATTGCAAAATACTTTTATTTACGTTGACGTAACTGCCAATTTTCAATTATTTTAGGTTACTTTCGCAATCGAAAAATCTCTACCACAAATGTTACATAGTTGTTCTAACTTGAACTGGCCTGCACCTGATCTTGAGTGCGAACGAGTTGAACCTGAACCGAACAAGAACTGAAACATCAAACGAACGCTTTTATTTTGCACTAACTTGCTCGGTTCAGGTTAGTTCAACAAACGAACAGACCTATTGGTTGATTTTACAACATAACAACAACATAACCTGTAATATTTTTAGTTGACGTCTTAAAATTGCGCTTTTGTTTTGTGTTTTTGAATTTATAATTGTAAAACCAAATTTAAAATTGTAAAAAATGTATAAAATCAATCATTATTGATTAGTTTTATTTTTTTAAGTTGAAGGCTCAAATTAACGTTTAGGAGTGATTTGGCTACAAGTAGTGGTGTTGTCTCACTTATTGAGGGATCGGCAAAGCAATTTATAAACAAAATGATACATAACAATTCAGTGATGAAGATCAGTTACAATAAACACAAAATTTTACACTGAATTACAAAAACCCACCTACTTCTTGTTGACAAGTGAGGCTGCGATATGTGAAAACCTTAGTTAGTCAATAAAAGCCACAAATTTAGGCATAAACACTTGAAACTTTATAAATAGTAAAGATTAACAGAGCAGATCATGCCTTAATCAAAATAACTTTTAAAAAAATAAATTGAAGCATAAACAATCAAATTTGACGTTCCGACGTAAGTGCGTAGCACAAAATTATAAAATTGTCTAAAGTTTAGATTTAATGTGAAATTTTGTGAATAAGTGTTAAAGAACTAAATTGTAAACATGAACAATCGTAAAATTTTGGAGAGAACAATTTTTCGTCGAACTCCTAGAATAGGTAAAAAGAGCTCTTTTATATTTTGATCGATCGATATTTCCCCTTTATTTGTATTTTTATATTTAGTTTGTCAATTGTAATTTTAAGTTTTCAAATTTCACATGCACGAAATTTTAGGTTAAGATTTGTTACACCTGAAATAAAAATAGTTATTGTTAAATAGCGTTTAATCTTTATTAACATAAATTTACCGAGATAGATGAATTTAAATTTGATGATTTGTGGAATTTAAATTGTCGATTTACAATAGTAGCAGTGCCTGTTTTTCTCTGCGTTATAAGGTGGACTTTATTAACAAGTAAACACAAGGTTATAAAGCGTTCACTGTCAATAAGAATAAAGGTGTGTTTGCAGTAACAAGTGAGACTCTACACGCACTTTCAAAAAGAACATTTTTTTTTATTTGTCATATTTTTATTTTTATAATTAACACTAAATTTATCCCACACCATTTAACACATAATATCACTAATTAATTTCACACTTAACACCACATATAAATTTGGCACCCAAAACGTGGGGGCATTAGATTAATAACTTAACATCAATAACGTTAATATTTGACGTTAACATCACATATAATTGTGACGTAAACGTCACATATAAATTTGGCGCCCAACGTGGGGCTCAATTTCTACGAGATCGCCACAATATATTATCATTAGAAGAATTCAAATTTTGTTGGTCCTTTGGTATAGAAATTTGGTAATTGGAACGATTACATTCAGCAGCGGTAGTAGAAATCGACTGTGAAATATTTTGATTTAACCTACTACTGTCTCTTGGCGCTTGTTTATTTCTTCTTTGTGCCTTTCATAGCATCGCTGCTATTTTGTTTTCGTACTAAAAAAAATAAAGTAAAATTTAACATGTTGTTGACATCGGTAAACAAATTTCTAACCTAATTTGAACAAACAAAATAGAATAGTAATAAAAATAAATTAATATATTGTCATGTTCTAATTGAACAAGCGCTCAAAAGATCCGGCAACTTAGATTGTTCGGAAGCATAAGACTCGCTTAGTTATTGAATTCCATGAGATCTCAAAATTTTTCCACAATTAAAAATAAAACTAAATTTGCAGGGAATTAATAGTTATTTAATTAGGCGAATGTGGCTGTCAAAAATTATCTGATTTACAAAATGAAACGAAATTTTCGGATTAAATCTCATCAACACAGTTGAAAGTCAAAAATTGGACGCAATCCACCTACAAGTTCACACATTTAAAGTATCAAATTAATTACTATAACTTGTAAGAAAATTAAACGTTGTAATTAAAAATTTAAACATCTGAAATAAAGTTACAAAATCAAATAATTAGTTTAATTTCAAATTTCAAACCTTGCGCCAAACAATAATTGTTTACATACACGGTAGCTGAACGCTGCCATGAAGTAGAATGTCTGTAGTTGATAGTTACGAACGTGCACAAAATGTGGTTTGCACTTGCATTGCAAACATCTTCATAAAGTTGAATTTTAAAACCGAATAAATTGAACCAGTGATTATAATTGTTCTATCAGTGATTTTAGTTAATTGAAGTGTGCTTAATTAATAAGTTGCAATAATCAACAATTCCATCTTTAATAAAGTAAGTCGCGTGTCCAGCCTCAAAAATTCTCCAACAAATCATTTCCAAATTGCAGACAATCAGCGTTGAAATCGCGTAAAATAAAAGAATTTAGATACTATTTACCCTCATGATGTCTTCAAAGGGCTATGCTTGGGCTAGATAAATTTTACATTCAACAACTCGGCAAAATGGCGGACCACCTCCAAAATCAGCAGGTAAATCTTCCTTTCCAAATTTTTATTCTTCATAAAATCCAATTTTCAACACACTATAATTATCATTGCGCTGACAATTTAATTCAATAACTCGTTGCTTCATAAACTCGCAAAAGTTACCAAATTTTAATTCTCTAATACGTTGAGTCGACGACTTCCACCATCATCTATCAGCAACTAAAATTTTCGTTTCCTTTCTAAAACTTCTTCCCATTTCCAGAATTTTAGAAGTGCGTGTACGATGCTTATTGGTCAGTTCCGCCAGCCAAATTTGAATTTTCCAATCAAAAAATTAAATGTTATAAATTCTCTACATTTCAAATTGTATGTCACATCATCTTGCATGTTCAGCGCGTACCACTTATTACAGTTTACTATTCGCACTCACTTCAATTTAAAATGGTAAGTAATACAAACAATTCAAAAGTAAACTAAAATGAAACGTTATCCATTTTGACTGATTTAAATTCTTTATAGGCTTTCGGACAATTTCTACCTCTGAAAATTCCGTTTCTACTTATACCCACATCGGTACTATAATTGAAAACAAACAACCTTCCATTCGTCTAACAAGGGGAGGACGCCTACTCGTCATCACCGATTTTGCCCAGATTCACAATATACGTAGGGTCCGACTAGAAGTAAAAGTGACGTAAGTGGAAACTCCAGATGGCCAAGCGTTTTTGAAAAAATCAAGTTTTTGTTACAGTCTATTGAATGCATAAGTCGTTAAAGTTAGCATAATTTGCAAGGATTAGGTAGTAGAGTGGTAGGAGTTCAGGACTTGTGATACGAGAATTGGTGGTTCAAGCCTTCCTTAGGGTATTTTTTTTTTGGTCGGATTTTTCGATTCGGTGTTTGGCAGTTCAAATCCCCGTCATGGAACTTTTTTTTCTTTGACTTCTTTTTAATTTTTACTATACTTACGTCACAAATGAACTAAAATAATCCATATTATAATTTATTCAGGGGTATTATGTATCACCAACGTTATCATAAAGGTGACCGTTATAACATATTTTGGTAAATCGTATCGATTTCATTGGTAGGATTTACCGAAAAACTTTATTTTATATCATAACTGTCACCTTTATGATAACGTTGGTGATACATAATACCTCTGAATAAATTATAATATGGATTATTTTAATATAAGATAAGCCAAAGAAAAAAAAGATCCATGACGGGGATTTGAACTGCCAAACACCGAATCAAAAAATCCGACCAAAAAAGATACCCTAAGGAAGGCTTGAACCACCGATTCTCGTATCACAAGTCCTGAACTCCTACCACTCTACTACCTAATCCTTGCAAATTATGCTAACTTTAACGACTTATGCATTCAATAGACTGCAACAAAAACTTGATTTTTTCAAAAACGCTTGGCCATCTGGAGTTTCCACTTACGTCACTTTTACTTCTAGTCGGACCCTACGTATATTGTGAATCTGGGCAAAATCGGTGATGACGAGTAGGCGTCCTCCCCTTGTAAGTAAAAATCAAAACAACTCAAATTCGAGAAAAAATATAATTGTGAATTTTTAATTACGGAAATTTGAAATCTTCCCCAAAATGAAATTTCACAACATCATAATTGACAAACTTTTGGTTTGAATCGAGAGATTGTGTTTCGTAAAGCTCATTATTAGTTTCAATTACAATATCTTGCTTTGATTGTTTACTAAAAAAGTAAAGGAATATTTTATTAGTTGTGATTTTAGTAATTATTGTATTACTAACCTGCACTTCAATCAGCACTTTTTGTTTTTCGACTTTTTGTTTCTTTTTGGTCACTTGATCGTCACTATCACTCATATTTCGATCACTTTAAAAAGAATATTTGTAAGAAAAAAATACAAGCGGTTCCATGTAAGCTTCTTTATCCCAAAAATAATACGACAGTATGTGGGTGTATGTACCATGTCACCGAAATTTTGTGTTTTATTTGTGATTGTTTTAATACAAATGTCAGTTACATTGACTTATTATTGTAATTTTGTAATGGAGATTCAAGAAATGGAAACTGCAGAAAGTATTTGTAATACAAATATTTAAAAGGAAGTTAATAAAATTTTTATTTACTGTTTACATTATATGTTTAATAAATAAAACTTTTTGATTTTATTCCTTACTTTGCATTAATTGTATTGAAAAAATGATAGAAAAAAAAAGCATATGGATTGCAGAGATAGGAAGAGAGAGAGAAAGAGAGAGAGAGAGAGGTTAAGGAAGTCTCATGAAGGGGACATAACTTTTTCCTAAAGTCACGAAAATTTATAAATATCAACAATCAAAATATCCATATCAAATTACATTCGAAGTTGAAAAAAAGACGCAATGATCTTCGTTCTTGACGGGGGTTATAAATAAACATTTTGAGTGAGATTTCCTAAAAGTTTGAATAATTGATTTTTAAGTTTTATAAAAAAATAGGTAAATTTTACATAAAGTGTCTTTCATTTTATTTCTATTCCGTTGATGGTAAAGAAATCTATACAGCATGTAAATCAATGCAAGAGCCTTTGACTTTTGAAGTTGGTAGACTGATAAATTTAGGTGGTAATAAAGATCGATGCGGATTTTAAACGTACTTTGGGAATTTTTGTAAACTTTTTCGATTTTGTGGTGATAAACTTGGTAGCAATGATAACTTTTCAGTCAGGCTGACGCATTTTTGTTCTTGTCCAGGTGTTTTTTAAACCAATTGTCCAAGTTTGGCTTAATTAACAAGGTGTAATTTTTTATTGTATAAAATTGTTTAAACATATATCCAGTATTAGTTGTTGATTCATTATTCATTAAGCTTTTACATTCTATATAGAATATTTTTCCCTTTCTGGGAATTACAAATCCGATTAACGGGGTGGATTAGTCCCCATATTACATATTTCCGATAAATCATTATCGATTTCACCACAACGTGTGGATGCTCACTGAAAGGCCGAGCCAAGAAATTCTAAATAGTTTGCGACTTGAACCCAGAATTTCCGCTCTGTACTCAACCAGCGGTCACGTCACTCCACGGCTGTGGCTTTGTTGATTTGTTGTTGATTACAATTCTGAATATATTAATATGTCATTTTGAAGTCTCAAAAAATTGCAGGAGTCATTAAATTTTTGGAGTTGGTGAGTCCATTTTTAAGCCACAGTCGTAGAGTGATGTAACCGCTGGTTGAGAACAGAGCGGAAATTCTGGGTTTAAATCGCGTACTAAACAGAATTTCTTAGCTCGACCTTTCAGTGGGCATCCACACGCTATAGTGAAATCGATCTAGGGTATTAAAGAAGAGAAAACGAGGAGTGATTCACCTCGGTAAATGAATCGTGAGAACTTCCAAGAAATTAGGTATATGGCATGGATACCTGATAATGATAATAAAGTCAATTTTTAATCTAATAAAATTTGCTAGATATCTGATAGAAATTGGGATATTTTATACCACAAATCCTTATAAAAAATATTTTCCGTTAGGTCAACTAAAAATTTAAAGCAGATAAAATTATAATCACTTACTTTAGTAACAACAGGAGATGAATTTCAATGAAAATAAGCAAATAATGAAATTTAACCATGCAATCCAGTGCTGTGTAGTGACGTGGATTTTAAGGTAATACACAATTATGATGAAGTGGTTGCTGGTATCCAAAAAAGTGTATATATTGTCGTGAAACGACTTTAAAAAAATCATTGTTTTTAGCAAAATTGAGTCAAAATTGATAAGAGAGAGAGTTGATTTTTGGTCATTTATTTGAGTTAGTTTTGGCCGCCGAAAAAGGCGTTGATTTTGAGTGTTTTGATCAGTGAGATCGTCTTGGTCTTATGAGGACCAGAATTTTTTTGAAGTTTGGATTGGCGATTTTTTTTAATGATCAAGAGTTCTTTGGTTAACAATTTGGAATTTTTTGAATAGTCTGTCCCGAGTTTGTACGGCGATTATTTTTGATTTGTAATTTTTGGATTGTGAGTGCTTCTGGTTCTAAGAGTACATTGGAGGAAGAATAGATTGTGAATTTGGTCAATGGTTCGACATTCCTGCATATGGAACGAGGAGTTTCAGTTGTATCAATTTTACAAAGGTATTTAAGTTCAAATAAAAAATTATATAACATTTGATAAAATTTTGCGCGTTAAGTGTAATTTAAAGTTTCGTTGCGCCGAATAACAAATTCTTTAAAGTTCACATGTTTGATAAACAATTAATTTTTTTGACTAATCTTTTGGTAAAGTTTATTTGATTTTGATTTACAATAAACTTGTTATATTATAAACTTTTTATGTTACATGAATACACCGTAGTGGGTACGAATGCGTTATTTTGCTATTCTCGATTGTTTAATTTTCAATTGTAATAGCGCATTCGTATTTGCTAACACCAATTACACCATACACTTTCAAAACTCAAATCTGTGAGTTCAAAGGAGTCTTTTTGATAAAAATTTTACTCTTAATTTTGAATAAATTAAATTTTTAAATTTATTGATTTCGACTCGATAATTTCATTTTCCATCTGGAAGCCACATACCCTGAGAAAGATTTTTGAGTGTTCCCATTTTGAGAGCTGCCGGCGCACATTTTTGAGAGGTATCTCGCCGAGAACACTTCAATATATTTATACAAAAAGTTACAAAAATTCAAACATTTGACACATTTTCTAAGCTAGCTGGAAACAACAAAGAAGGTTACCTCAATCACAACAAAATTTGCACCCCATTAATTTTTATATTTATTAAAATTAAAGTGTTAGAATACAATACGTAAAGTTGTAACACTATAAATTGTAAAACTGAATTAGAACCACTCAAACATTATTATTTTCTCTTTGTAAATCCCAACCACACACCTTCCTTTGAGTAGAAACTGAAACTACCATTTGGCACTTTTATTTCAGGTATTGTTTTTTCTACTGCCACTATATTAAAATTCATAATCAATTTTACTATAATTAATTTAATTAGCATTAAAGCAAAACGGGAACCTAAAAGTTTAATTTTAAAATCTTGTTTAACATAATATTTCGTGTTACTCACCAATGCAGCTTCGAGGTCCAGCTCCAAATGGTAGAAAGGTGTATGGTTTTATTTTATGTTTGTTTTCATCGTTAAACCTTTCTGGATCAAATTTTTTCGGATTGAGATAGTATTTTGGATTGTGATGAATAGCACCAGTCGGAATCCAGATAGAAGATCCTTTTTCTAAATGAACCGGTTTTTCACCTGGAAGTTCGGGTTCAATAGTAAACGCTTTAGTTGCCTTCCTAGTTGAGAAAAAAGCAATCATTCTGAGAGTTTCTAAAGATTACAAAATTAGCAGGTTTTAGCTTTGTTAACTATACAATTTCTACCTGAAACAACACAATCCAAGTACTTCATATTAAGTAATGCTTCATACGTAACTTTTTGGTTGTTTGTTACAAAGTTTTCATCAATTTCATGTAGCAGTTTTTGTTGAACATTTGGATTTAGTGCTAAGAAATGTGACACGTGAATTAAGGTCACGGAAGTTATTTCAAATCCGGCAAGAAAGAATATAATAGCTTGAGCCGTTATATCTTCATCTGTTAATTGGATTTTTACTTTTTTATTCGCAGTTAGCTCTGATTCTTGTACTACAGAAAACCCTAAATCAATAACGTTCTTCTGGCTATCTACATTTAGTCGATTTTTTCTTGCCTCTAGCAAAAGATGAAGCATATCGCGTCGAACTATCTTGTTTTCTTCACGAACTTTTATGTTTTCTTTAATTACTTTAATAAAGAATTCTTCCACTTTCACGGTAAAGAATCGAATTTTTAAAAGCTAAAAGTTAATTTAAAATTAAAATTCTTATTTTACGTTATAGTTAAAATTTACTACATTTTCAATTATCGGATTTAAGGAAGCGAGAAATAGTAGCAAGCCCCGATGACCCGATGTGGTTATAGCTTCTTTACCTGCAGTGTAGAATTCGTTGTTCTTATCTTTTAATGAGTCGCAATCAATCCCAAATGCGGTGGAGGCAATAATGTCGGTTGATATTCTCTTATATATATCAGTAACATCTAATGTTATCAAGTCGTTTTCTTGTTGCAAGAAATAGTTAACAAAATTGTCGCCACATTTATCCATTAAACAAAACATCATTTTCATTTTACTGCTTGTAAATGCCGGACTTAGAATAGACCTCATATCTTGCCAACCAGTTTCTCCTATAATATGGATAAAAATTTGGTTTATTATAAATAACATTAATATTATCCACAGTCGTGGAGTGATGTGACCGCTGGTTGAGTTATGGAGCGGAAATACTGGGTTCAAATCGCGTACCTCGCAGAATTTCTTAGCTCGGCCTTCCAGTGAACATCTGCATCAAGGCTGAGGTGAAGTGCTAATAACCCAGTAGTTAATGCACTTCGAGACCCCCAGTCACAAAGGTCTTAAAAAATCAACCCCCAGCCACAGGGGTTAAAATAAAAAAAAAAAGATTAATATTGTCAAAATTATAATATGAATTATTTTAAATGATTTAAAAGTTAACGAACAAATTCAATTAATGTAATATGTTTCTAAACTATGACGTATGTTCCGCTTTAATTTAATTTTTTTGTATAAATTATAACTATCCGGAGACCTGTTATCTACTACAAGGTACTAATACTACCTCAGAAAAAGCAAAACAAATGTATTGGTTTAAATACATACAGTAAATCAATGCTACAACTACAAAAAAAAACCACTTCTTTGTAAAAAAAAATTATTCTTGAAATAATTAATATTCACTTACGGGTCAAAAACACCAGTGCCTTTTTTGCTAGTTTATCATTTTGCGGCGATGAAAATATCGACAGTTCTGAAAAACTATCGAACTCCTTGACAGTAATTTTTCCTATTAGTTCTGGATCACGAATTAATAGAACTGGAAGTTGGAATTGGTAAAAGCCATCATATCTGGAAATTATGGCATATGATTTGGAAGAAAGCTGTAATATGCTTACCTTCTTTCAGGATTTGCCTTGTAAAGATTTGCAGAAATGTCTAAAATATTACACAATCTTAAAACATAGGGACCAATGTTTCCAAATATTGGCCATGGTTTTATATAGGGAACACCTCTGTCTTTCCAATATTGATGTGGTTTTATTAATTTGTAATAAATAAGCAGTAAACACAAAGGTACAATAATATAGAACAACATTTCACTATAAAATGTAAATGGTTTGTAAATAGTATGTTTCTTAAAAAGTAGGTACTAATTGCGTTTATATGTATTTTTATCCGATTGATACGCTGTTTAAAAAAATATATGACCCATGAGGAATTAGAGATAAATAAATAATTGAGATATGTAAAAATACTTTTAATTAACTGCGCTAATTGAGAAACCGCAAATTTGGATGGTATAATTTACTAGTAATTATTATATTATTCGTAAATTGGGCATGTATAGCTCTGATTTTAAATGATGTCAGAGATATTATGTCCGTTTTGTGTGCAGTGGTAGTAGAGAGAAAACGTGCTCGTGTAAACAAAACGACAAATTTTCGTTGCTGCACATTATGTCATCACTGCCATGATTTAGTGCCCGAACTTTACGAGAGTAATCTCGGTCTGCTTCTACTACCTTGAAATTCGCTCTTTTAGATTACATAATCTATAGTATTGTACTTAGAGGTTGATTTGTTGCAATTTTAGAACTTTAACCAGTATTGATCTTTTTTCCACAATCCTTTTAAATTGGGTTTTCAGGAATTCAGTTTTACTAGCAAAATATAGAATGCTCCTGAGAGGTTTTTGTGTCACCTTTTGGGGTGTCAGTTGTGTCTGTCCTAAATGTTTTAGCGTAAGTCGAGCTAAATCGTTACAGCCTCAGAGAACCCGTTCGGGCGATTTGATTTCCGATTCACAAAGTCTGCACCTGCAGTTGCCTTGCAGACCCATTTTGTTTGAGGTAAAATTTCACAGGGCAATGTCCAGTGAGCATTCTTATTATGTGTCCAATTTTGTTCTTTGATATAAGCAGAAGCTTTTTAGCTTTTGCCGTCAAATACTCTATGACTTTCTTTGCCCGTCTTTGTCCTGGTGTATTATAGCAGCAAATTTCTTTGCTCTCCGCTTCTTATTTTTAGATTTCTAGCTTTTAGTATGTTTTTTTTGTCATTTTGAACTACCAACATATCAGGAATATTGCACAAAAAGTTAGATTTGTTTTAAATGAAACACCAACTAATTTAGACCACTTTGCTTGGAGTGACCTTGACCTTGTAGCAGCTTAAAAAATCAAGGTCTAATTCTAACTGGTTACGTAATTTGATAATTTTAAAGAAGCAAATGATTTATTGTTATAAAAATATAATTAAGTGGTTATACAATTGAGGAGGTCGCGTGCAAAACCGGTTAAATCCATATTTTACCAAAATAGAGTAAAACATGTTTTCTATATAAACTTTGTGCCCTCTACACGATTCTGAAATTATTTTTGAAAAAAATCGATTACATCTTGCTTAAAAAGCCTATCAAAGTTGGTGTTTTGGGGCAAAAACGGTTATATCTCAAATTTGATGAATATGAAGAACACATAATGAAACGGATAGAAGAGAGACAAACTAAGTCTGATGATGATAGTCCATTTGTGATTGTTTTTAATTTTTTTTTTAATTCTTTTTCTAAATTTATAAAAAAAATTTAGTTTTCTTTTCAAGTTTTTGTTTTTTTATGTACTTTGTAAAGCCTTATATTAAACTAATTTGTGTTTAAAAGCAGAATAAATTTATTTTTTCAATCGGTCGGGTATTGGTGCGCACCTAAGCCAAAATTGTAATATTTCTGAAATGACAAAAGATTGGACTTACAGGTTTGCTATCATGATTCTTTAACAGTTTGGCTCTAATATTCTCTAGTCACTTTTAAATAAAAATGCACATTGTGACTTTAAAATACTAATTTAGAAAAAATGGCGTTGCGCACAATTACCCGATGTATGCCGGGATGGGACGTTTCGGCGCAGCCGGTTCGGCGCGACCGTTTCGGCGCGGCCGGTTCGGCGCGAGCCGGTTTGGCGCAAGCCCATTTCGGCGCAAGCCGGTTCGGCGCGAGACCGTTTCGGCGCGAAACCGTTTTGGCGCAAGCCCATTTCGGCGCGAGCCAGTTCGGCGCGAAGACTTTTCGGCGCAAGCCGGTTGGGCGCAAAGGTTTTTCGGCGCAAGCCCATTTTGGCGCAAACCAGTTCGGCGCGAAGACTTTTTGGCGCAAATAATTACAAACATTTAATTTTCCTTGAATTTTAGTCTTTGAATTTTTTTCTTTGAATTTTAATCAGGCAGACATTAGATACAAAAAGATACAACTAATCATCTAATAGTTACAAAATAATCATTTGAGTTTGACTTTAATCGCACTTGGTTAAGTTTTTTTCTGATAAAGACTAGAAATTCTATGAGCGTGGAATCGTTACCAGAAAGATGGCAAAAGGTCATCAGACAAAATGGAAAATATATAATAAATTGATTGAAGTTTATTTTTAGTACAAAAACAAATTGCAACAGAGACGTGCTCAAGGGGGGGGTGAGGAAATACTAGAAAGCCGGCAGTTTTTAATCTAGAATTGGGGTTTTTGTATAAGAATGTCAATACAGAGCATTATATAAGGGGGGGGAGTTTGGAGGTTTAAACCCCTTGCATGACATAGCTATGAAGTAAAAAAAGTTTTAAAAGCTTTTTTTTGCTAAAACCCTTCTCGTAGTATAAAAAAAAATTTGTTTTAGGTAACCCCCCCACATGACTTATGTCTAGCTACGGTCCTGTGTCAATATGACATCCATAGTTTTCTGTAAGTTAAAATGCATATATGATTAATTGAATAAACCATTAATTAAACCGACCGATCAGATAAAAGTCAAATAATAAATAATTTTCTACATCCGCATAAATAATGATTTATGTTTATAAAAAGTATTTTATGCCTATGATATTAAATTCTCGCGCCGAATCTGCTTGCGCCGAATTGGCTCGCGCCGAATCGGCCTCGCGCCGAACCGCCTTGCGCCGAACCGTTCTCGCGCCGAACCGGCTCGCGCCAAACCGTCTTTGCGCCGAACCATTCTCGCGCCGAACCGTCTTCGCGCCGAACCGCCTCGCGCCGAACCGTTCTCGCGCCGAACCGGCTCGCGCCGAACCGTCTTCGCGCCGAACCGGCTGCGCCGAAACGGTCGCGCCGAATCGGCTGCGCCGAAACGTCCTAGACCGGATGTATGCGGCTAATGGTGCGCATAGGTAAAATAATCGTGCACATTGAAAAGGGAAACAAATAACACAATTAAAGCTAAAAATATACTTATTTATTTAATAAAGCCTATATAACCTATGATTTAAAAAACTAAACTATATAAAATATAAAAAATATTATAAAATGAAAATAATAAAAAAGGTTGTTAGGGTTCACAAAAATCTTTTTTTTTGCGATTTTGTCGTTTAGCTGTATTTGGTCTTGGAAGAAGACTCGGTTCTTCTAAAATAGCAGTTGTACTGGAGACAGGATCATCACTATGCGCCCTGCGCCCGATTAACCGACAGTGGCAGATTTGCTTTTAAATTGTATAAAAGAATAAAACGAGCTTTTTTGCCTAGACTACATATATCAGTGTAAAGGGGACTCATTATGCAATGTATTTACGCACACAATTATTTAAAAAATGTAAAAGTGGAAATACTTACGGCTTATTTTCTTCGAAGCTCCTACTAGAACACGACATACATAAACAAAAAAACGACCATTATAGGTAGGTAAAGTACAACTATTCACCTGATTCATATGTCGTAGTACATAGGTTTGTCAAGAGATAACGCCTGAATACCAAATTTCGAATTATATCAGCCGGTTATGGAAATAAAGGCATGCGCACGATTAGCCGCCGTGCACAATCACCCGACTCTCCCCTACCATGCGCAGCCATAATCTCAACAACTCCACGTTTGAACTATTAAATTATTCCTTTGGGCTAGAAGAGAAACGTTTTTTTGCTTTCCTGAACATTTTACAAGAATGAATTTAACCGGTTATGCACGCGACCTCCTAAATTATTTATATTTTAAGTAGGTACTCTATTGATATAATATTACAAATTTAAGATAATTTAAAAAAAGTGAGTGGAAAAATGCGTATCACGGTATTTTAAAGTCACCAAACGATATATTTTAAATTGTGAAACTGCGCATTACAGTACATTATAATATCAAATACTTTATAAGTAATCAGGGGCGTTTCTAGTCAACTGGCCTATGGGGGGTAATTTACCTATATCAATGTAAATTTCAACATAGATTGATTTTTTTTATTGAAAAATAAAGGGTAAATAATAATTCTTAGGGGGGTAATTGGGTAATTACCGCCAGTGTAAGTAATAAATACGGGAAATTGATGCAAATTTGAAGCGGCAATTGATCGCAGCGCCACTAGCGGCCACAAATGTAAACTAACGATACTTGACGTTTATGTTGACGTTTGACATATGTAGGTACATATCATGGACTTAGAAAGATAGGACTAGCAACTAAGATTCAAATGGCGAGCTCTTAACCGTATGGGTTCATCACTTCTACCGCTAGGATCGCTGAATTCCTGTTCCAAAATATTCATTTGAATATTATATTTTCAAATTATTTTCATTACAAAACTTACTTTTTCATACATATAAAGTTTTTTTAAATAATAAAATACGATATTTAATAAGTAATTATATAATTTCGATTATTTAAAAAGCAATTTCTTTTAATTTTTATCACTATTCCAAGCATGCGCGTTGTTGACAGCTGTCCAAATTTTTTACCGAACTTAATCCTTTGTAGTTTGAATAAAAGTGCACATACATGTATGAAAAATGCATTACTGTTTTTAATATATAATATATTTCAATCTTTAATGTTTTATTTTCATATATTGGTTAAATTAATAATTTTCAATTTGAATTTAAATCGTATTTTTGGAACAGGAATTCAGCGATCCTAGCGGTAGAAGTGATGAACCCATACGGTTAAGAGCTCGCAAATTTTAAGCTTTCAGGTAGGGAGTTGCGGGTCCTATCTTTCTAAGTCCATGGTACATATTAAGAAAGTTATGCTGTTTTATTAAAGGTATTTTTGGATGGAGTGTTTTTTCTTTGTCTGCAAAGAGGATATTTTTATGGTCTATAAAATCCAACTTCCAATACACGTCATAGGCATTGATAACGTCAGATTCGAACATTGTTGTCACAATTTTTATGGAAATTTGAGGTTATAGGACAGAAATAAAATACCTATAATGTCGCTATAAGTTGATATTTTCATAAATATTTAATATTAACAATATTTATATTGTTGGTGTAACATATTGCTATAGGTTTCATTCTATTCAATATTCTTAAAATAGTCACTTCGGCAGAAATATCAGACTACGATGATAGTGTAAAATGGAGTAAAATTAATGAATTTTAGAGAACATCACATTTAAATTTTAATTTTTTACAAAATAAGACAAAGTAAGATTAAATGTGATTAAAGAAATTTAGTAATGTAAAAAATTATTAAAATGTAATGCATTTAATTACCGTAAACTGTGGCCACTCAACTTTAGAAGAAAACTTAATCAGTATTTTTAAAGAAATATTTACAACGTACATACAACAGACCGCGAAATTGGTTCAAAAAAACTTTAAAAAAATTATAGAACTGAATTCAAGGAAGCAAGACCTTTCAAATGAGGTGTTACCTGCCATATCATCCCTATTATCATTTTAGGGGTTGTCATCGCAACTCAAAGGGATGAAACAATACGGAAGTAACATTAGTCGCAAAAGTTGTCCCCCTCAATGATAAAATTGACGTGTTTTTGTATTTCTTAAGAAAAAAATTCTGCTGGCCACAATCCCGTCTGTTACGTTTTTAAAGGGCCACCCTGTATAAGTACCCCAGTTGAAACTTACTTTGTATACAATTCGATGCCATAAGAGGTGATTTTAAATTGGTAAAAAATTGGATCATTTAATTAATATAGCTGGTTCAACCGCGGCAGGCCCGTTGAAAAGGTTGAAAACTTGATTGGTGTGCTACTCGATCCCAGGGGAGGTGATTTTAAGTTTTTATAATTAACGACAACGACCAATTAAAGCGCGTAGTGTGTTTTTAAAAAATAACACGCTGCTACTGCTTCAAAGTGTAATTTTTTTTAGAACACACAGCGCACTCTGATTGGTCGTTGTCGTCGGTCGTACCAACTTAAAATTACTTTACCATTCCATATAGAAATATATATAACCTTTTCTGAATGGAGTACTAAGGTAATTTTAAGTTGGTACGACCAAAGACAACAACTAATCAAAGTGAAAAATGACACGCTGGAGCAGCAGCGTGCTGGTCTTTTGTATATGTGATTACTTACGGTTTTCGTCCATTCTGTAGATAATATTTTGAGTCATTTTTACAACAATAATTAATATTTATAACAGCAGTGTAACTGGTATAAATGCTTTTTCGAGTACAAAAACTTACAGGTTAACTTTTAACTTTGTAAATAACTCGACTACTGACAACAGTGTATATGACATTTCATCAAAACAAACTTCTAGACACAAAAATAACTAAACTATCAAATTTCGTATTATGAGATAAATTGGAAGTTAATTTTTATGTGGTGGTTATGATCGACGTCATCAAATTTGAATCTGTGACGTGTATTGGAACAACTGTTGTAAATACCATAACAACTTAATTTTTTTGTTTTCCAAAAAATAAGTAAGAATGGATTTGCCCCCCCCCCTTGCTCCAATATCTAAATTTACTAATTTTCAATCTCCAAAGCCTCTAAAAACTGAGTTCATAAATTATATAAATTTTTGCAAATTATCCATAAATAATCAACTTTTACAGTCATATAATCTTAAAAGCAGAAAAATAAAACACTGCATAATGTCTAATGTATTGTCGTGTTCTGTTTGAACAAGCGCTCAAAGGTCCGTGCTCAGTTTATTCGGAAGCATGAGACTCTCCTAGATAGTCAGTTCATAAAAATTTTCAAAGAGTTTCCGTAATCAAAAATAAAACCAAATTTGCAGGGAATTAACAAAAATTTAATTGAACAAATGTTGTTGTCAATAATATTATGAATTACAATCAAAAACAAAATTTTCTTAAATAAACCAACATAAACGCAGTTTATAACCAAAGTAGAACGTATTTCGTTTACAAGTCTACACATTTATGTATTCAAAATTTTTCTTGTTCCTTGTATACGATTTAAACGTTGTAATAATGAAATAAATCTTATAAAATAAAATTACACAAAATAAAATAAATTGTTTTAATTTCAAATTTAAAAAACTTGGCGCGTATCGGTTGGTATCACTATCAGCAGTCATTTGCCACTGCTTCTGTCTTATTGTAAGCACACGTGTATTGCGACTGTTGCAAAAGTTACTCTAATTCGATATAAATTAAATCATCAACACTAATGTTCTTTTAACTGTGATTTTAATAAGTTAATGTGTAGTTTTTACGTTTAATTAACACGTTGCAATCAACATCAAACTCCATCATAAACGTGGTAAGTGACATGGTTCATTATGATTTAACCTCAAAAAATCCAGCAAATCACTTTCCAAATTGCAGACAAATAATACTGATGTCGTGAAAATTAATCAAATTTAAACATTAATTACCGTCTTGATGTCATGATCGTGGATCATGGACCAAAATGGTGGATCATCGCACATCAATCCTCAAAAACCAGGCAATTTCTTCCTGCAAATAATTCACTATCCATTGATTTCAACATCAGTTTACTCTAATTACCATTTCTCTGATAATTAATTAAGAAAACAAATTTCTGTTTAATAAATTCGCAAATAGCTCGCAAATTTTATGCTAATTTGCAAATGCACAACATTTCAACTCTATCGTACGTGGTTGAGCTAACGACTTCCTTCATGGAAAGCCAGCAACTCTCTTCTTCGTTTTTGAAATTCTAAAATTTTTCTCTTTTCAGATTTTTTTGGAATTTGTGTCCGATTGTGATTGGTTCATTTACCAGGCAATTTTGAATCCACCAATTACCTTCTTCTACACTTTTATGTTAATCACACCATCTAGCATGTTCTATGCGTACTATTCATCGCAGTCTATTTTACCTGCACTTCAAATTAATATTATTTTTTTTAAGGTAATTAATTTACAAACAATAAAAAATTAAAATATAACGTTGTTCACTTTGATTGGTTTATTTATTTTTAGGAAATGGACAGTCACCTCCTGATGAAAATTTCATTTTACATAATACCATCATCTCTGTACAAATTACTGAACAAAAACAACTTATCATTCGTCCAAGTAAAATATGGCTTAAATCAAAAAAGAAAAATGTTGTGAAATTTCGATTATGGAAATTTGAAATTATTGAACTTGGGAGAAAACAGTACAATATGTTTACTTGTACAGATAAAAAGTCACCACAAAATGTAACCCAATAAGCTTCAACGTAAAGTCTCAGCTAAGTGCTTCCTTTAGCGTACGGTATAAGCTGTAAAAGAAGTCAAAACAAAAACCATAAAATCGGTTTAAAATTGGCATAAAATGCACGAAAAGTTTATACTTTTAGTGTTAATTCATTGCTTTTTACGTTCTAAGTAGAACATTGCTTTTCCCTTTTTGGGAATTACAAATCCGATTAACGGGGTGGATTAGGCCCCATATTACCTATTTCCGATAAATCAATATCTATTTCACTACACCGTGTGAATGTCCACTGAAAGACGGAGCTAAAAAACTCTGTATAGACTGCGATTTGAACCCAGAATTTCCGCTCTGTACTCAACCAGCGGTCACATCACTCTACGGATGTGGCTTTAGTGTTAATTAAAATTTTTAATTCTGTTACAAGATTTTTTTGAGCGACAGATTCTCACATGGTTCTTATTTTCTTATTTTACAGGAATAAGTAATTTCAAGTTTTGAGCTAGCCGTGGTGTTGAAAGATTGTCTTTACTAATTGCTGAAAAATTTTTCTTTTTTTTAATTAAAATGTTAGCTACCCCCTTTAAGGGGGCTGCTATATCACATGATCTACCAAAATTTTTTCTGTTATTTTGAAAAATTTTACTTTAGGTAACGAAATTTTACGGTAGACCGTATACTGTAGCACTAAGGTTTCATTAGTAACAAATCTTTGGTTATTCCGTTCTAACCTATTTTCTTTCCTTTACAGTCCAGAATGAAAATATTTTTCTATGTATTTTAATTTTTATTTTATATAATATCATATAAATTTACAAAGCTACAAATTGTAAAACTAAATTAAAACCACCAAAAATATTATCATTTTCTTTTTGAAAATCCCAACCATACACCTCCTTTTGGGACGAAATTGAAAGTTCCATTCGGTAACTTTAATTCAAATTCTGTTTTTTCTACTGCTACTACATTAAAATGCATAAGCAACTTTACTGTGATCAATTTTATTTGCAATAAGGCAAAACGGGAACCTAAAAGTTTAATTTTAAACTCGATATTATGTTTCCTGAAACTCACCAATGCAGTTTCGGGGTCCTGCTCCAAATGGTAGATAGGTATTTGGTTTTATTTTATGTTTGTTTTCATCGTTAAATCTTTCGGGATCAAATTTATTTGGATTGGGAAAGTATTTTGGATTGCGATGAATAGCAGCAATCGGAATCCAGACAGAAGATCCTCTTTCTAAATGAACCGGTTTTTCACCTGGGAGTTCGGGTTCAATTGTAAACGATCTAGTTGCCTTCCTAGTTAAGAAAAAAGACAACAATCTGAGACTTTCTAAAAATTACAAAATTAATGTTTTATTAATTTTATTAACTATATCGTTTCTACCTGAAACAACACAATCCAGATACTTCATCTTAAGTAAAACTTCATACGTAATGTTTTCGTTGTTAGCTACTAAGGTTTCATCAATTTCTTGTTGTAGTTTTTGTTGAACATTTGGATTTAAGGCTAAGTAATGTGACACGTGACTTAAAGTCACGGAAGTTCCTTCAAATCCAGCAAGAAAGAATAAAATTGCTTGAGCCGTTATATCTTCATCTGTTAATTGTGCTTTTACTTTTTTATTTGCAGTTAGCTCCGATTCTTGTGCCACAGAAAAACCCAAATCAATAACGTCCTTCTGATTATCTACGTTTAGTCGATTTTTTTTTGCTTCTATCAAAAGATGAAGCATATCGCGTCGAACTATCTTGTTTTCTTCACGAACTTTTATGTTTTCCTTAATTACTTTTGTAAAGAAGGTTTCTACTTTCACCGTAAAGAATCGAATCTTTAGTAGCTGAAAATAAATTCCTAATAAAATTTTTGATTTCCTTTGAGTTAAAATTAATTACTTGTTCTATTATCGGGTTTAAGGAAGACAGAAATAGTAGCAAACCCTGAAGACCGCTCCTTGTCGTAGCTTCTTTGCCTAAAGTATAGAATTCGTTGTTCTTATCTTTTAATGAATCGCACTCAACCCCAAATGCGGTGGATGCAATAATGTCATTTGATATTCTGTTATATGCATTACAAACATCTAATGTTATCAAGTCGTCTTTTTTTTGCAAAAAATAGTTAACGAAATTGTCGCCACATTTATCCATTAAACCAAAAATCATTTTCATTTTACTGCTTGTAAATGTTGGACTTAAAATTGATCTCATATCTTGCCAACCACTTTTTACTGAAAATTGTAATTTGAATTATTTTAAACGAATAAGAAGTTGTCGGGGAAATCAAATTAATGTAGTACATCCATTAAACTATGACATATGTTCTTCGCTTATTTCAGCTACTGATTACAATTTAATCAAAATAAATTTATAGTTTACATCTACTCAAAGGGCTCAAATAAGTGCAAAACATATGTATGTCGTGGTTTATTATGTACATACATTACATTAATTTGTCTGATAAGATTAATATAATAAGTACTTGTTTGTTATATATGAGACGGTAAAAACTATTAAGGGGTTTTGCCACTGTGGAGGTCTGAAAATGAACCAACATTTGCACAATTTTTTTAAATTGGAAAAAAAGTTTTATTTACAAAACAAAGTATACCACTTGTTTACATACGTATTAAGGTATAAATATGTATTTTTGAACTAAAACAAATTTACAAAGTGGCGCGGCACAGTGCAGCTTTTAAAAATACATTTTTGAAAAAATTAAAAATAGCTTAATTTACATAGAAATAGCTAGAGAATGACGTACGGAATTTTAAAAATAATAATTTTTGTAAAAATAGCACACGTTTCTAAAGAAAAAATTCGAATTTTACGGAAAAACTTGACAGAAATTTGTTAATAACTTTTACAGTTTTTAATATTTTGCAAAATCCGTACGTCATTCTCTTCAAAATCTCATACAAAAGCTACAGTAAAAATTTGAATTCAATCTGACAAAAATTGTTTGAGTTATGTTGCAAGCCAATTAGAGTTTCGTAGTTTAGAGAAAAACGCGATTGAAAGTTTCAGTGGGTATTCGAATATCGTAGTTAGTTCACTCTCACTAAATAGTACGTAACTTGCTCAATTTGCAATATTTTGACTTGTAATTTTTTTCGCACATTCTCGAATTTGAATATTTCGACAAAATACAAAATAAAAAAACTCGATTTCATTTAAGATTACAGTGGCAAAACCCCGTATGTTGTGATATAAATTAAGATATTTTAGTTTAAGATTTAGCATTATTATAAATTCTATATAGGAGCTCAAATTTAATTGTGTGCTACTTGAGATTTCACGTTAACAGTAGATCAATATTTAAGTTTAGAAAGCAACTACTTCGTTGTAAAGAAATATAATTATTTATTGAAATATTAAAGATTCACTTACTAGTTAAAAACAACAGCGCTTTTTTTGCTAGTTTATCATTTTGCGGCGCTGTAAACCCTGATAGTTCAGAAAAAGTATCAAATTCCTTGATAGTAATTCTTCTTATTAGTTCTGGATCGCGAATTAATAGAGCTGGAGTTAGAAATTCGTAAATGCCGTCGTATCTGGAAATTATAACTTAGAATTTGGAAGGAAGCTGTACTTAACTTACCTTCTTTCAGGATTTGCATTGTAAAGATCTCCTAAGGTATCTGTAATATTAGACAACCTTAAAACATACGGACCAATGTTTCCAAATATTGGCCATGGTTTTATATACGGAACACCTCTATCTTTCCAATATTGAAGTGGTTTTACTAATTTATAATAAATAAGTAGTAAACACAAGGGTATAATAATATAAAACAACATTTCACTATAAAATGCAACTGGTTTGTAATCGACTATGTTTCTAAAAAAGTAATTGTGCGTATATTTATATTAGATTGATTTGCTATCTAAAAAAGAGTAATTGTTCAAGTAGAACTATTGATAAATAATTGAGATATGCAAAACCACTTGTTATTATAAACGCAGTTTGAGAAGTAATAAACTTGAATTGTGTATTTCACAAGTCATCATTATAATTCTTCTTCTTCTTAACTGGGGACTCTCCAGCTCTCATGTCATCGCTTTGGAGGTTTTCCCTGTGTTCTCTGTTGCTTGGTTTTCCCATCATAGCCAATTTTGGTAGTCGGTCCTCCGTCATTCTTCTGACATGTTCTTTCCACTATCTTTTCCTTCTCCTTGCCCATCTCAGTACATCATCTATCTCAAAAATATCTCCTATTTATTTGCTTTTTTTTTCTTTCGAACAAGTGTAGTCAGCTATTGCACGTAGACTCTTCATCTCTACTGTTTGAGTCATTTTGTTTTTGTTGTCTTGTTTTCGGAACCCTGGTTGTTCTTCTCTGATACCGTATTTAACGATTCCACCTGATATAATTTTTGTTAATAGCTTCTGTATTGTTGAGCTTAATAGGCATATCCCTCGGTAATTTCCAGAGTTTGTTTTCTTCCCGTTTTTAAATATGGGAATGGTTGTACTATATCCTTCTATTGTTTCGGTATTTTTCCGATTTTTAGAATTTTTTCAAATCATTATAATTATTATCCACAAATTGGACATGTACAAGAGGTGTTTAAGAAGTTTGCGACCTGACACCCAGATAGCGCTGCAATCTGATTACATTTCCATTTTTACCATTTTGACTTTCAGATAGCGTAACCTAAAGATTCAGGTTAGTTTGTCTAATGATCTTTTGTTGACAGTTATTGTTAAAAGAAGAAAACTGTATAAGAATGAAAATCATTGTTCGATATCTTTTTAAGAAATATTTAATGCCTGAAGCAATCCATGAAAATAACGTTGATACTTAGGGTCACTTGTATAAAAGAGGATAATCCTTGACCATGGATTAAGCTCCAATTTAAACCAATACCAAACTTAAAATAAAATTTTACCCTACTGATTAGTTTAAATTGGAGCTTAATCCATGGTCAAGGATTATCCTCCGTTATTCGCGTTTTACATTACCGTTGGTAGCGCCACCGTCAATAGCAACATTACGTCTTTCAGCAGTTCCAATTATTCCGTGTGGTGGCGTTTTATTAATGTAAACAAAAGAAAATTTTTGTTTATGACGTTTATGTTGGTACTTACTATACGTTACAAACGAGTTTGAAATTATTCCGCGTGGTGGCGTTTTGTTAATGTAAAATGCGAATACAACTGGCCTTTGTGTAAATTTGCCCCTTCATACTCACATACTCGTTGACTTAAAAATAAACAACGCTATTTCAACAAGGTTAAAAATATCTAAAAAGTACCTGGACAAAAACAAATTATTTATTATTATCACAATACAATAAAGTAGTTATTCACTTATTTTTATTTTTTATTTTAAGTACCCTCTTGATATAATATATTTATTTATAAATTATAGATAATATAAGAAAAGTAAGTGGAAAAATGCGTGTCACGGTGTTTTAAAGTTTTTTAACGATATATTTTAAATTGTGAAACTACGCAATTCTGTACATTATTTAGAATTAGAATTTAATGATTAGATATCACAAGTCATAGTCAACATTATTATGTTCGAGTACATCTCATGCACTAAAGTGCACTTTTTGGAGTAATAAGGCTGCTACCAATACAACAAACAGAAAATAGTACATACACAAACAAAGTTTTTCTTTAAACATTTCCTTTTAGATAACGCGATCAACTGAGAATGCGAGGTACCGGGCTCAAATCCGGAAAAGGACAATTTTCTTATGACCAAGTTTCCGTGCTTTGGAAGGCACGTTAAGCCGGTGGTTCTCCTGGGTTAATGAATTGCCATCATTAACATAAAATCCAAGGTTACAGGCTCGTCTGGAGAAAAGTCTAGCAAACTGCCAATCGGACGTTAAACAATTTATATGCTCACAGATCTAGCACTCAGTGGCTGGAAATAGCAAGCCTTAGACTTAGGCTGTATTTATGCAGTTGTAGAAGAAAATAAAGAAGAGAACAAATTGAAATACGCTATCGTACAATCAATCAAAAACTGAGTATCATAACCTTGCTAAGAATTTCTGTCTAACAACAGCATCTCATTTATTGTCTTGATTACACGATATATCGTTATCTCTATTATTCTTTCAATCTCCACGACCTCCAGAAAACTGAGTTCATAAATTATTATAATAATTTATGCCAATTGTATATAAATAATCAACATTTAAGGTTAGCAAGCCTAAGTAGCATTTTAAAGCTGAATTGCAGCAATTTCCTAGCAGCTTGTTGCAATTCAGCTTCAAAATGCTACTTAGGAGGTAATCAACATTCGATCACAATCTATGGCAGGATTTCTTAACATGTGAACCGTGGACCCCTAAGGGGGTCCGTGTAACGATCGCCGGGGGTCCATGGCGAGCCTGCCTCGCATAATGCAATAATATAATAATTGGTATACAACTATACATTATAGATTATACAATATTATGTTATGAGTGAGCGTAACCTTTTTGAATTTTGGAAGCACCCGAATTCACACGAAATCTGAACAATAAAACCTGGTAAAAGTTAAATCTTGTTTTTTATCTCTTTGAAAGGGGTTTATTAACTTTTTGAAATTTTGAAAGAGGTCCATGACTACAAAAAGGATAAGAAAAATTAAATAAGTATTTCTTTTACACGGTGCAACTTATTAGACCAACTGATCACAGAATATTAAGACTAAAATTTCACCCTTTAGAATTAAATTTAGGTAAAAATAGCCGAAAAGCTGTAAGTAAACTTGCAGAAAGATTCTAATTTAAAAAAAAAATTTTATCATTTTGTTGATAGGATAAAGTATAGACATATGTATTTCAATTTTTGCAAATCTTTTAAATTGCAAAAAAAGTTGCATCGTGTAAAAGAAATTAAAAAGTAATAAAAATAAAATAATAGTAATTTTAAATCATGTTTTTTTTTTAAAATGAACCAACGACTAAATTAGACCGCTTTTTTTGAAGTGACCTTGACTATCTACCAACCTAAAAAATGAAAAGTTTACTGCTAATAAAATAGACGGACTTCTGATTGGTTACGATCGTTGTTTATATAATTTTATATAAATTTTTGTATAGAAAAACAAATATTTATTATACTTCTTCTTCAGTCCTTTTACCCTACAAATAGGGTGTGGTGAGCCTTTAACTAAGGCTTTTTATGGCAGATTACTCTCGGTAGTTTGCCATTGCCTTCCGAGAAGAGAGGGTCATAATAAAATTGGTTAAATTTTTGTAGTCTAGAGTCCGGTCCTTAGCCCGTTCACTTACAATTAGCTTACCTCTCTTTATTATTATTATACAGTGAAGTATAATTCACTTAATTTTACTTTAAGTACCCTTTTGATACATTTGTTTTTAGATAATATAAGAAAAACAAGTGGAAAAATGCTTGTCACGGTATTTTAAAGTTACCAACCGATATATTTTAAATTGTGAAACTAAGCAATACCGTACATTGCTTAGATTTTAATGATTAGGATATTATCGCAAGTCATATACTAAAAAACAGCGGTTTTACAAGCTAGAAAAATAAACTTTAAATCATGAATAAACGTACTAAAAATTGGCAAAAACAGTGGACGTTCTTAAAATTAAGAAAAACGTAAGAATATTGTACTTCATTATTATCGTTAAACCGATCTGGACGTCGTGATATTTGGTTTGACCTTGTAACATGGACTACTACGGATAATTCTTGACTTAGCTGGACGCATAACCGCTGTTGTTACATTTCTTAGTCAGACCTATCATTACTTTCTGGACCAGATCCCAGAGTTTCCTTGCTTTTGATCGAGATCAACCTTTTCTGTCCTTTTTGTGATAACTTCTTTTTGTGCTACTTCCGTACTTGGTTGCTTAGTAACGCTAACTTCTCTTTTCCAGGGTAGGATTCTCAGTCGGCGCACTTTTTTACCATATTCTCGTAGACATGTTTTATAATCCCGCTCACAGATACCAAATAAGTGTTGAAACTGATAACTTTAACAATTTTTCCTTTTGACCATTTTTTCCCAGAGCACTCTTTACTGTTCTTTACAAACACTGAAGTAGCCATGGCCATAGCTGTACCACCTTTTTTTATCTCCCTTAATACTATTTTGAATATTTACTGCCGGTTTGATGACATCGAATTTGACTCGCGGTTTCAATCATAGCTTCCGATTGGTACACTCTAGTTACTGTACTCACCGTATTCCGTAAGCAAACCAGAAATGAGACAAGCGTTCTTTATGTCTTTTTTAGTCAGACGCTGTACTGATCTTGGATATGTTTTCTTTAACGCCTTTTTAATCGTCTGTACTCCTCTTTCTGCTAATTCGTTATACTGTGGGTGATTTTACGGGTCTTATGTCATTTGATTGGCAAAATTTTAAAAATTCTTGTGAATTTAAAAGAAGAACATTGTCTAATACTAATTTTACAGATAAATCTATAACTGAAATAATTTTTTTCTGACCTACTCTTTCTGAATTGTTATTTGCCTTTGGCTAAGGCTGTAGCGGCGCGTCTGCTTGTCAATATCTTAGTTTATTTTTAGCCACCAATAATATGAACGCAATTACTTTTAAAATCTCTATTTGGTTCTAACTTGTCTTTGCATGGACTTTTGCCGTCTTCGCTCACTATATGTCTGATAAATTTAATTTTTGTCTTGAAAAATTCACTTTCTTGCCGTTGACTGATCTTCCTTATAAACCGTCCTGTAACCTAATAAAATAAATTGCAAAATGAATACCCAATTATCTGGTTAGAAATGTATTGCACTTTTCAATGTTTTATATAGGCGTTCTATCATTCCATTACATGTCAGGTGGTATGAAGAGCTTCGACTGGATTTAAAACTAACTAAAATAAAAAGTTGTTTTAATAAAACAAATTTGATTTAACGACAGTAATCAGTGGTAATTTTTAAAAAAATGCCAAATTTAGAATTTTGGAGCACAAAATTAGTACAATATTTTAGCATATTTCACTTTTGAATTTGAAAAGGTAGAAGTGCACTTAGTTTTATGTAAGTTTGATTTCACATACCTTGATCATGAACACCTTGTTGTTGTTATTAGTTGTCAAACAAATAATTATAACAAATTTAACCTTTTACCTTACATTTTGATATTTTTTCTTCGTTGAGCATATAAATATTTTGCTTACTGGGCTGTTCTTGAGATGTGCGAGTACCCTGGTTTTTATGTTAATGACCGTAATTCATTAGAAAGTTTGAATCCTTCCTGGATTTAAACCCGGTAAATTGCATTCGCAACTGATCGTGTTAGCTGCAAGGCAATGGCCGTCTCTGTTTTTGATGTTTAAACATCATATTCATAAAAATATGTAAGTTTTGCATTACTATTGCATCAAGATTATCCCTTCCCCCTTATAGTCAAAGTATTGTCTTCTACAAATAGAAGTTTCAATAATCTAAAAATTTGAATTTTTTAAGAAAATAATTGTTTCTTCCAATTTATTGATTCCTCATTTTGTGTTAATAAAATATGCTAGTTTCAGTGGTAATTCAATGCAAAACTCTTGGGTAATTGCTGCGACAAATAAATAATCCACTGTTGTTATTATTACCTTATTAAACAATTTTTATTTTAAAACTTTTGTAAATTGAACCGATAATTACTTGTATTGGTTAATAAACCACATAAATTCAACGCATTTAAATATTTAATTTTATCCACAATTCGCATATTATGAGCCCATAATGATACTGTTTCTAATTGAATTATGACCCCTATAAAACACTAGTGTTTTATTAATTTAAATCGTAAATAAAAATTGGAACCAGAACTTTATTTGTTAATATTTAAATTTACATTGATATTGATGGATATTGTCTTCTTTGCCTCGTCGCTATTGTAAAGATTAATTGTGCTTGTAGATGGATGTACGTCAGTACCATCAACAGTGGGTTTCACAGCTAAAATTTCGGAAACGGATTCAGAAACAGCGCCTTGAATTTTTTTCGCTATATCAATTTTATTCGACACTGAGTCTTCAATGTAGCCCTCCGCAACACTAGAAGATTTCCATCCTCCGTGACGTTTGATGGTGGTGAGATCGCCACCGGCGTTCGCTAGTAGAGTTGCGGATGAGCGTCTCATGCTATGCCCAGTATATGACTCTGCGTCCGGAAGATTTAGGAAGGCAGCAACCTTTGAAGGAATTTTGGACATCGTGTTGATTCCAACCGATTGCACTGTGCATTTCTCGTTTTTATATTGCAAAAAGAATCTGACGTTGGAAACGTTTTCTTGACGTAAATGTATGTACTTTCTACAGATTTCAAGGGCGTTGATAGAAAATCCTTCCTCCATGATTGTAAAACTGCGTGGAACGTTCGTCTTAGTATTCGGCAATGAAATAAACAAGTACGACCCTTTATCCTGAACATTTTCGAATTTCAAATTCGTCAACTCATTGCATCGACAAGCTCCAGCAATGCCAAATAACAATGCAACCTATCAAAAATCAAAATAAATATGAAACATATTAAGGAAATTAAGTTTTAGGTACCTTCATCATCAAATATTTGTCATTAGGGGCCTTATCGAAAAATTCCTCAATATGTTCTCTTTCAAGAACCTTTGATTTTTTCGGTTTGTATGTTCTAGATTCGCTCTTCAGATATGAGGTTAGCTTAGCATATTTAGAAATATCTATGTTTTCATGCACTTTTAAAGTGGTCTTCAACATTGAATACTTCGTCCACATCGAAGACGCGGCAAACTTTTTCTTAACGTTCAAAAAATAAGCTAGCAGAACCTCTTCGTTTATCACGTGCACAGATCTTCTTATTTTCCATTCGGAAAAATTTGTTAATTCTTTTTTGTAAGCTGCTCTAGACTTCGTTGGCAACAAATGCAAAGTCGCTTCTTGGGCTTCTTTGAGAATATCTTCAGGAATAATCTGGTTTTCGTTCATTTTCAGACCGCGAAATTATTTTTTCACAAATTTGACGCGATTCGAAAAATAATGAGGGAATTAACAACTGTCATAGAAACCATTACATGGCCCACCTTACCTGCTTTTATCGATGAATTCGTTTTGGCCCAAATCTAAATTTATAACGCCTTCATAATATGCGAATTGTGGATAAAACGTTGTATTACACACGTGTCTTATTGGCCTCCAAAACACTCAAGAAATTAAACACTCGACCTGCGGTCTCGTGTTTAAACTTTTCTTTCGTGTTTTAGGGGCCTAATAAGACACTTGTATAATAAATAACTATTATTGAACTATGGATCGCAGATCCATTCGAATAAGTCCTGATAATTGTACAAAAAACATATTTAATTTACATAATATTTACTTCGATCCTAATTTTTGTAAAATTATCAACAATGCTAAAACTTAAAAATAATTTTAATGCAATAAAATTTGATGTGCTACTCGTCGGCGAGTTCTAAAATTTTCAAAATTTTTTAAAGAATTTAATTTTCCAGGTATTTAATTTCAAATTATCCAAATTTAAAAAGAAACTGAAATCCGCATCTAATATTTCTCGCATCATAGCTACAGGCCATGTATCGATTTTAGTCATTAGTTATTACATGCATTATAAAACAATTATAACTATAGTTCTAAATATTAGGTACAATAAAACAAAAATTGTTATTTCCGTTTTGTAAATCCTAACCATACGCCTTCGTTTGGCAACAGATCAAAAGATCCTTTAGATGGTTTTAATTGAAGCACTGTTTTTTCAACTGGCACAATATCAAATTGCTTAAGTAATTTTACTATAACCAGTTTCATTTGTAATAATGCAAAACGGGAACCTAAAAGATTGATTTTAAAACCCCACTCAAAATTTTCGTGTTACAACTTACCAATGCAGTTTCGGGGCCCAGCACCAAATGGTAAATATGTATTTTTATTTATTTTATGTTTGTTTTCATCATTAAACCTTTCAGGATCAAATTTTTGAGGGTTAGGAAAATATTTAGGATCCTGATGGAGAGGCCCAGTCGGAATCCAGATAGCAGTTCCTTTTTCTAAATGTACCGGTTTTTCACCTGGAAGTTCTGGTTCAATGGTAAACGATTTTGTTGTTTTCCTAATTAAAAAGAATCCCATAGATCTGAGAGTTTCTAAAAATTACAAAATAAAATATTAAGTGTTTTAGTTACTTTATCATACTTTTTACCTGAAACAACACAATCCAAATATTTCATTTTAAGTAATGCTTCGTAAGTCATTTTTCCATTACACGCTACGAAGGTTTTATCAATTTCATGTTGTAATTTTATTTGAACGTCTGGATTTAGCGCTAACTTATGTGCCAAAAAACTTAAAGACTTGGAATTTCCTTCAAATCCGCCGATAAAAAATTGGATAGCTTGAGCTGCTATATCGTCATCTGTTAATTGGGCTTTCACCTTCTTATTCGCAGTTAACTCCGATTCTTGTACCACAGAAAAACCTAAATCGACAACGTCTTTTTCATTATCGTTGTTTAGCCGGTTTTTTCGGGCTTCCAATAACAAATGAAGCATATCAACTCGAATTACATTATTTTCCTTACGATATTTTATGGTATCCTTAATTACTTTTGTAAAAAAGTCTTCAACTTCGGCTTCAATAAAACGAATCCCCAGCAACTGAAAAGAAAATTAAAAAATTTGTACTACAAAATTTTGTTTAACTTTCGGTTTAAATTGACCTACTTTCTCGAATATGGGGTTTAAAGAAGAGAGAATAATTAGCAAACTTCTAAGACCCGTTCTGAGCGTAGCTTTTCTTCCTAACAAATAAAATTCGTTGTTTTTATCTTTCAATGAGTCACACTGAACTCCAAATGCGGTAGTCGCTATAATGTCATTTGAAATTCTATTAAATGTGTTTATGGATTCTACTGTTATCACGTCGTCTGTTTGCTGTAAAAAGTAGTTAACGAGGTTGTCACCACATTCATCCATTACACCGAAAATCATTTTCATTTTACTGCTTGTAAATGCTGGACTTAAAAGTGATCTCATATCTTGCCAACCGTTGTCTCCTATGATAAAATAACTAATAAGGTTAATTATTATGTAATATATACATACATACATAGTTAAACTGCTTAGGGCCACTTGTATAGCAACGGTTTTAATTTTGAGTTTAACAAAACTTCGTTAAATTTGTAAACCAGGTTTAAATTCTTAGGTGTTTAATACTTAAACTTACACTGAACAAGAAAAAAAACTGAATGAAACCGAGTTTACCTTAAACGTGGTTTAAACTGTTGTTAAACTCCCACTATACAAGTGGCCCTTAATAGTTATTTTAAAAAATCTAAATGAATAAGTAAATAACATCTCCACATACACCCAATCAAAATAAGAAAATCAAAAGGAGGATGACGACCATTATAGTTCCAAAATATTTATGGGCGAATAAGGTGTTATTTGCAAATAAGCAGTGCAAAGTTTACTTACGGTCTAAAAAGGCAAGCATTTTTTTTGCCACGTTATCATTTTGCAGTGATACCACCCCCGACTGGGCGGAAAAATGATCAAACTCTTTAATTGCAATTTTCTTTATTAGTTCAGGATCACGAATTAAGAGAGTTGGAAGTTGAAACTGGTAAATACCATCGTATCTGGAAATTACAACATAAAATTTGAAAAGTAGCTGTCAGCTAACGTACTTACCTTCTGTCTGGATTTGCATTGTAAAGATCTGCTATGGTATCAGTAATATTTGTAATTCTTAAAGCATATCGACCCAAGTTTCCAAATATTGGCCATGGTTTTATGTACGGTACACCTCTGTCCTTCCAATATTTATGCGGTTTTATTATTTTGTAATAAATAAGTAGTAAGCACAAAGGTAAAATAAGCAGTAACATTTTTCTTTACAATGTTTTGGGTTTGTTTACTTATACTTTAAAATCTAAAAAAAAGTACTTACATTATTTAGGAATATTAAAAATTAAAGATAGTAAGAAGTAATTGAGATTATGCGAAATATATAAATACATAATTGTAGTGCTCAGTATAGCACTTGAAAAAATTGTAACGATTTATGTACCACTCAAATTACTATTGTAAATATCTAAAAATTATGTAAGCTGTAATAGTTTTGGTGAAATAACCAATGGTGGTGCTTATATACAATGACGTAATACCAAAGTTTGGTGTAACCTAAGTTTTAGTAGGTTTATAAAGCCCGTATGACACGATGCATAATTTTACATAAAATTTATATGTAAATGGTAACTAACCAATGAAAAACGTAAATCAATATCGAATAATAGAAAGAGATTAAAGTCGCTACTTTTTAATGAGCAATTAAAAAGGAAACTAGTAAGTCACACCTTCAATTTCCAAAGTGTTACTGTGTAAAACTTGAAATTTTTACATAATCAAACAAATTTATAATTAAAATTCTGAAAAGTAACCTTTTTATGATACGCTACTGAACTTGATTGTTTAAACTGTTGGTTAGATGTCAGAAAATTCTTTACCAAATGCCTTTGTTTCTATGTCGTTTCAAGCGGGACATCAGGATCTGTGGGGTGCTTCTTTTCTTCGATTATAAAACTAATTAAAAAATTTGTTGCTCGCTCTAGACCATTTAATACACTAAATAATATAAGAAAATAAATGTCCTTTAAAGAGATAAATATTTGAGATATATAAAACCACTTTAGATTAAAAGCGCTAATGGAAAGATAAAATGTTATCAGAAAGCTTTGAGGTATGTACGGGGCTAAGCCATACGGGCGTGAAGTGTGGGTGTTGAGAAAAAAGGATGAGAAAAGGTTGAATATATGGGGACAAAAGGTTGAGAAGAATTTTTGGAGGGAAGTTGATAGATGAAAGATGAAAAAGAAGAACTAATCAAGAAATCTATGAATTATATGGTCAACCAAGCATTGTTGGAGTAATAAAAACGCAGAGATTTAGATGGTTGAGACATTTACAAAAAATGGACAACAAAAGAACTCCCTATAAGGTGTGGAAAGCGGAGGTTGGAGGATCTATAAAAAGAGGAAGACCTGTGAATCGATAGAAGTGTGATGTAATGGAAGACTTGAGACGGATGAATGTTAAAGGATGGGAGAGATCAGCAATGAACAGGAAGCAGTGGGCTAGAATAGCCAATCAAGCCATGAGCCTGCTAGGCTTGGAGTGCTGATATACAGTGTGTTCACCAATAGTGGTAACAATAAATAATTCTTAAATCTAACTAGATACAAGAAAAAGTTTAAATAATTTTTTATTCGACTCGAAATTTACTATCGGAAGCTGCCGAGTTAAATTTTTTTTATACTTTAAACTCAACCGGAAGTAAACATTAAACTTTTGTTCAAATGACAACATGTTTTTTTTAACATTTTTGCTGCGATCTGCAATTTTTTCTTTATAAATATTGAAGTGTTCTATCCTAGGTACAAAATTAAAAGTTTCCACAATTAAAATTTGACAACGTTTTTCTTTTTACAAAACCATATTTTACTTGAGCAAATGATCAATTGTCCTAAGTCAGTAATTTGTACCTAAGATAATGGGTGAAAGGAAAACAGATTATCCAACAGGAGGGGACTGTCCATTTCCTGAAATGATGAAATCAGTTAATGTAAAACAGCGTTAATTTTTATTTATTTATTTGTAAATTGTTACCTTGAAAATTAATTTAATATTGAAGTGGGTATAACAGACTGCTGTGAATAGTGCGCGCAGATGATGATAGATAGAGAGATAAACGTTTTAAAAATGTAGGTCAAATTGATTGGTCAATTTTGAAATTGCCGGGTCCATAAAGCCAATTATGATTAAGCACAAAAAGTCAAAATGAGCAAGCAGAAAATTTTACAATTTCGAAAACGGAACAGTCAGTTGCTGGCTCAACTCCGTAGGAGCAAGGCGATGTAAACTTGAGTGCTGCAAATTAATAGATATGCAAAATATTACAATTAGCTTCTAAGTCATTATAGATTATAGGTTCATCGTCTCAATTGCGCCATCCTGTATATAATACATTGAACATAATTGTACTATTTAAATGTATATTAATGATCTCAAAATTATGATAAGCACAATTTTAAAAATGTAGTTCTTTCGAGGTAGTGCTACTAAACTGACATAACCTTAACACCACTACTACAAATTTATATTTTTGCAAAGCACATAATTAGTACAAAATTATGGTATACGTAATTCTTTAAAAATATATTTTTTCTCTAGGTGTTAACATTATACATACTTGGCGCTGTCGCCATAAATTTATATTTTTCCAAAAAATCATTGTAGCACAAAATTTTAGTAGGTACAATATTTTAGCATAGGTATTTCATTTTTGAATTTGAAAAAGTGCAGGTGCATCTAGTTTTATGTAAGTTTGATCTTACATACCTTGATCATGAACACTTTGTCATTATTACTATTTGTCAAACAAATAATTATAATAAATTTAACTTTTAACCTTACATTTTGATACTATTGCATCATCTTCATCTTACTGTAAGCTATAAGGCCTAATATTTCCAAGATCTGCGTCGATTCATTGACAGTTTTAGTACTATGAGCATACAAATATTCTGTTTACTGGGCTGTCCTTCAGATGTGCATGTACCCTGATTTTTATGTTAATAATCGTAATTCATAACAAAGGTTGAACCATCCCCGGATTTAAACCCGGTACCTTGTATTCGCAACTGATTTAGTAAGCTGCAAGGCAATGATCATCTCTATTTTTGATGCTTAAACATCATAATAATATGTAAGTTTTGCATGACTATTACAATAAGATTAGCCCCTATCCCCCTATAGTCAATGCATTGTCTTCTACAAATAGAAGTTTCAATAATTTATAATTTGAATATTTTAAGAAAATAATTGTTTTTTCCAATTTATTAATTCCGCTTTTTTTGTTAATAAATTAAGTTACTTTCAGGGGTAATTCGATGCAAAACTCTTCGTTAAATGCTGCGACAAATAAATAATCCACTGTTGTTATTATTAATTTATTAAATAATTTTTATTTTAAAATTTCTGTAAATTGAACTAATAATTACTTGTATTGGTTAATAAACGGCATAAATCCGACACAATTAAATATTCAATTTCACTGTACAATAGCTCGCAGATCCATTCGAATAAGTCCTGATGATTGTACAAAAAAACATATTTAATCTACAGAATATTTACTTCAAACCTAATTTTTGTAAAATTATGAACAATGCTAAAACTTAAAAATAATATTAATAAAAATTTCCTTTGCACAAACTTTAAGATGAAATAAAAATTATACAATCAAGGAGGAACGGCAGACACAACCTTACCAATGTTTGCAACCCAAAACCACAACGAAAAAACACTGTGTTTCGAGCTTGTTAGCTCTCATCAGTACCGTACACCTCTTAAAACACTTGACTGTATAATAGTAAAATAAAACCGGCTAACGTTTTATCAATGTGAGGAGACCGCTATATGCCTGTCAAATTCACATATCAAACCACCGCCAAACGTGCAATCTTCGGCGCATGCCAATAAGAATAAAAATGAAAACTAATCTTGCACTTAACATCAATGCATATTGAATAGTAAAAATTTCCTTTGCACAAACTTTAAGATGAAATAAAAATTATACAATCAAGGAGGAACGGCAGACACAACCTTACCAATGTTTGCAACCCAAAACCACAACGAAAAAACACTGTGTTTCGAGCTTGTTAGCTCTCATCAGTACCGTACACCTCTTAAAACACTTGACTGTATAATAGTAAAATAAAACCGGCTAACGTTTTATCAATGTGAGGAGACCGCTATATGCCTGTCAAATTCACATATCAAACCACCGCCAAACGTGCAATCTTCGGCGCATGCCAATAAGAATAAAAATGAAAACTAATCTTGCACTTAACATCAATGCATATTGAATAGTAAAAATTTCCTTTGCACAAACTTTAAGATGAAATAAAAATTATACAATCAAGGAGGAACGGCAGACACAACCTTACCAATGTTTGCAACCCAAAACCACAACGAAAAAACACTGTGTTTCGAGCTTGTTAGCTCTCATCAGTACCGTACACCTCTTAAAACACTTGACTGTATAATAGTAAAATAAAACCGGCTAACGTTTTATCAATGTGAGGAGACCGCTATATGCCTGTCAAATTCACATATCAAACCACCGCCAAACGTGCAATCTTCGGCGCATGCCAATAAGAATAAAAATGAAAACTAATCTTGCACTTAACATCAATGCATATTGAATAGTAAAAATTTCCTTTGCACAAACTTTAAGATGAAATAAAAATTATACAATCAAGGAGGAACGGCAGACACAACCTTACCAATGTTTGCAACCCAAAACCACAACGAAAAAACACTGTGTTTCGAGCTTGTTAGCTCTCATCAGTACCGTACACCTCTTAAAACACTTGACTGTATAATAGTAAAATAAAACCGGCTAACGTTTTATCAATGTGAGGAGACCGCTATATGCCTGTCAAATTCACATATCAAACCACCGCCAAACGTGCAATCTTCGGCGCATGCCAATAAGAATAAAAATGAATACTAATCTTGCACTTAACATCAATGCATATTGAATAGTAAAAATTTCCTTTGCACAAACTTTAAGATGAAATAAAAATTATACAATCAAGGAGGAACGGCAGACACAACCTTACCAATGTTTGCAACCCAAAACCACAACGAAAAAACACTGTGTTTCGAGCTTGTTAGCTCTCATCAGTACCGTACACCTCTTAAAACACTTGACTGTATAATAGTAAAATAAAACCGGCTAACGTTTTATCAATGTGAGGAGACCGCTATATGCCTGTCAAATTCACATATCAAACCACCGCCAAACGTGCAATCTTCGGCGCATGCCAATAAGAATAAAAATGAAAACTAATCTTGCACTTAACATCAATGCATATTGAATAGTAAAAATTTCCTTTGCACAAACTTTAAGATGAAATAAAAATTATACAATCAAGGAGGAACGGCAGACACAACCTTACCAATGTTTGCAACCCAAAACCACAACGAAAAAACACTGTGTTTCGAGCTTGTTAGCTCTCATCAGTACCGTACACCTCTTAAAACACTTGACTGTATAATAGTAAAATAAAACCGGCTAACGTTTTATCAATGTGAGGAGACCGCTATATGCCTGTCAAATTCACATATCAAACCACCGCCAAACGTGCACACCGCCAAACGTGTGTAAGGTTGTGTCTGCCGTTCCTCCTTGATTGTATAATTTTTATTTCATCTTAAAGTTTGTGCAAAGGAAATTTTTACTATTCAATATGCATTGATGTTAAGTGCAAGATTAGTTTTCATTTTTATTCTTATTGGCATGCGCCGAAGATTGCACGTTTGGCGGTGGTTTGATATGTGAATTTGACAGGCATATAGCGGTCTCCTCACATTGATAAAACGTTAGCCGGTTTTATTTTACTATTATACAGTCAAGTGTTTTAAGAGGTGTACGGTACTGATGAGAGCTAACAAGCTCGAAACACAGTGTTTTTTCGTTGTGGTTTTGGGTTGCAAACATTGGTAAGGTTGTGTCTGCCGTTCCTCCTTGATTGTATAATTTTTATTTCATCTTAAAGTTTGTGCAAAGGAAATTTTTACTATTCAATATGCATTGATGTTAAGTGCAAGATTAGTTTTCATTTTAATAATATTAATCCTATAAACTTTGATGTGCTACTCGTCGGCGAGTTCTAAAATTTTAAAAAATCTTAAAGAATGTTTCAAATTTATTTAAAGAAAGTTTGTTAACTTTGTTTGTATTAAGTCTTGTTGTATGTATTTATGTTAAGTGCACGTACCGTCAACATAATGCAGCAACTGGAGCAAACCTAACTTGAAATATTGAAACGTTACAATCGCTTGTTATCGATATTTTGACGTTCGTACATAATAGCCTTAACGCTCAATTTTTATGTGAGCTTAACCGTTTCCAATAAGTTTTAATAAACAACTATAATATTCACTGGATCAGCCCTGAGCAAGCTAAACCAAATTATGATGGACACATTTAAACTTTTCGATTTCATCCAGAGATACCAAAAGCTTAAAACAAGCTGTTATAAAACAATTATAACTATAACTCTAAAAATTATAATAAAACAAAAATTATTATTTTCGTTTTGTAAATCCCAACCATACGCCTTCATTTGGCAATAGATCGAAAGCTCCTTTAGATGGTTTTAATTGAGGTACTGTTTTTTCTACTGGAACAATATCAAATTGCTTAAGTAATTTTACGATAACCAGTTTAATTTGTAATAATGCAAAACGGGAACCTAAAAGTTTCATTTTAAAATTCTACTCAAAATTTTCGTGTTACAACTTACCAATGCAGTTTCGGGGCCCAGCACCAAATGGTAGATATGTATTTTTATTTATTTTATGTTTGTTTTCATCATTAAACCTTTCAGGATCAAATTTTTGAGGGTTAGGAAAATATTTAGGATCCTGATGAAGAGACCCAGTCGGAATCCAAATAGAAGTTCCTTTTTCTAAATGTACCGGTTTTTCGCCTGGAAGTTCTGGTTTAATGGTAAACGATTTTGTTGTTTTCCTAATTAAAAAGAATCCCATAGATCTGAGAGTTTCTAAAGATTACAAAAGATATTAAGTGTTTTAGCTACTTTATCATAGTTTTACCTGAAACAACACAATCTAAATATTTCATTTTAAGTAATGCTTCGTAAGTCATTTTTCCGTTACACGTTACAAAGGTTTCATCAATTTCATGTTGTAATTTTTGTTGAACGTCTGGATTTAGTGCTAACTTATGTGACAAAAAACTTAAGGACTTGGAACTTGCTTCAAATCCGGCGGTAAAAAATAAGATTGCTTGAGCTGTTATATCGTCGTCTGTTAATTGGGCTTCTACCTTCTTATTCGCAGTTAACTCCGATTCTTGTACCACAGAAAAACCTAAATCGACAACGTCTTTTTCATTATCGTTGTTTAGCCGGTTTTTTCGGGCTTCCAATAACAAATGAAGCATATCAACTCGAATTACATTGTTTTCCTTACGATATTTTATAGTATCCTTAACTACTTTTGTAAAGAAGTCTTCAACTTCGGCGTCAATAAAACGAATCCTCAGCAACTGAAAATTCGTACTAAAGTTTCCTGTTTTACTTGCGTTTTAAATTGACCTACTTTATCTAGGATGGGGTTTAAGGAAGAGAGAATAATTATCAAACTCTTAAGACCCGTTCTGAGCGAAGCTTTTCGTCCTATCAAATAAAATTCGTTGTTTTTATCTTTCAATGAGTCACACTGAACTCCAAATACGGTAGTTGCAATAACGTCATTTGATATTCTATTAAATATGTTTACGGATTCTACTGTTATCACATCATCTGTTTGCTGTAAAAAGTAGTTAACCAGGTTGTCACCACATTCATCCATTACACCAAAAATCATTTTCATTTTACTGCTTGTAAATGCTGGACTTAAAATTGATCTCATATCTTGCCAACCGTTGTCTCCTATAGTAAAATAACTAATAAGGTTAATTATATATACATAATTAAACTGCTTAATGATTATTTTAAAAAATCTAAACAAGTGAGTAAATAACATCCCCACATACACCCAATCAAAATGGGCGAATCAAAAAGAGCATGATGACCATTATAGCTTTAAAATATTTATAGACGGTTAAGGTCAACTTATGTACTAAACAAAACATTTAAAAAATCAGTGCAAAATTTACTTACGGTTTAAAAAGGCAAGCATTTTTTTTGCCAGGTTATCATTTTGCAGTGATATCACCCCCGGCTGGTCAGAAAAATGATCAAACTCTTTAATAGCAATTTTTTTTATTAGTTCTGGATCACGAATTAATAGAGTTGGAAGTTGAAACTGGTAAATACCATCGTATCTGGAAATTACAACATAAAATTTGAAAAGTAGCTGTCAGCTACGTACTTACCTTCTGTCTAGATTTGCATTGTAAAGATCTGCTATGGTGTCTATAAGATTTGACATTCTTAAAGCATATCTACCAAAGTTTCCAAATATTGGCCATGGTTTTATGTACGGCACACCTCTGTCCTTCCAATAATTATGCGGTTTTATTATTTTGTAGTAAATAAGTAGTAAGCACAAAGGTAAAATAAGCAGTAACATTTTTCTTTACAATGTTTTGTGTTTGTTTATACTTATACTTAAAATCTAAAAAAAAATACTTACATTATTTAGAAATATTAAAAATTAAAGATAGTAAGAAGTAATTGAGATTATTAAGTGCTCAGTATAGCACTTGAAACAATTGTAACGATTTATGTACCACCCAAATTACTATTTTTTTTTTTATAATAATGTTTATTACCGGCTCAACAATACATAAATTGTTATACACAGTATTTGTAATATTAGTCAATAATAAAAAAGTATCGAGAACAATAAATTCTCCTTTATGGGCAATAGATATTTTTAGGCATTCTTCTTTTTAAACGCGTGTGTATGTTTTCTTCTCCAATTGAAAAGTGAATGGCTCCTTCACAGGTTTCAAGTCGTGTGTAAAATCGCGTTGTCGTTGTTTTGATATATTTATGGATTGTTGGAGTTTGTAGTTCGTTATGAAGTTGTTCGTTACGTAGATACCATGGAGCATTTGTTATTATTCTTAAAATTTTGTTTTGAAATACTTGCAGTTTTTTAATAGTTGTCGGGGAAGTGTTACCCCACACTTCACACCCATACATTAATAGTGGTCTTATTAATGATTTATACAGCAATAAAGAGCACTTGATACGAAGCTTCGATTTTCTGTTAATTATTGGATAAAGTTGGGCAAGTCTTGCATTGGCTTGTTGCAATTTAATATTAATGTGATACTTCCAACTGAGACGAAGATCAAGATAAACTCCTAAGTACTTAACTGCGCCTTCTTTTGGGTTCCATGATATTGATTTAATGTTTATATTGATAGTTGGAGGTTGGTTGACTCGCCTCAGTGTAAATATTTTGGTTTCGCATTTGGTTTCGTTCAATGAAATATTCCATGGTGAGAGCCAACTACAAAGTAAATCGATTGCGGATTGCAGTTTTTTGATTGCTTCATGAAGAGACCAGTCTTGGGTAATAACTGTTGTGTCATCAGCAAACATTGCTAAGTCTGCATCAGTTTGAGGTATATCGCTCACATATATATTAAATAAGATTGGTCCCAAAATGCTACCTTGTGGTACACCTGATAATATTTGTTTGGATGTATATGTAGTATTATTGATATTTACATGAAAAGACCTGTCATCTAAAAAAGAGAACAATATTGATTTGATGTTTGATTGTATTTCTAATAGGAGCATTTTATATTTTAGTCCATCCAGCCACACACGATCAAATGCCTGGGCAATATCTAAAAAGGCTACAGTGGTATATTGCCTATTTTCATATCCCCTCTCGATTATTTCAAAAATTCTTGCAAGCTGATGGTTTGCGCTATGTCCTTTTCGGAATCCAAAAAAAAATCCAATGATTTGTTTGATTTCAGATGGAAATGTGGGTTTGATTTTATCAGGAATGGGATAGTTAGCTTTTAGAATACAAGATATTTCATTACGAAAATCATTGTTGTTTGTATTAGATGTTGGTGAGAAAACATTACTTAGGTGTTCAGAGAATATGTGACACTTTTCAGTATCTGTGTAAAATTGTTGTCCATCTACAGTTATTGGAGAAATTGTTTCCTTTTTTCGTAATATTCTTTTGGTTGTTTTCCACATTCTTGGATCATTCGGTTGTAATTCTTCGATGTGACGGTTGTATGAATCTAGTCGCAATTGATCGAGCTTAATTTTGATTTGGTGTGTTAACCTGTTTAACATGTTTTTTGTTTGTGCATTTCTGGTTCTCTGGTAGTCTCTTCTAGTTTTATTTTTTAGTTTTATTAGATCTAGAATATAGGTTGGAGTTCTTATAAAGTTAGTCGGATGCTTGTTGTTGGAATTCGGTTGTGTAACTTTTTGACACAATCGCTTATATTAGTCGTGTAAGTTTTTATTAGTAAATCAATATCTTCTTTAGTGGTAATTTTTGGACAAGAAATTTCATTGTCAAGCATAGTTTGGAATTTTTTCCAGTTTACTTTACCATTAATGAGACGTAGGGTAAGCGGTATATAATGTGGTGTGCTTATAAATTGCAATAAAACAGGCAGATGATCCGAATCCAATTCCGTTAAAACCGTTTGAGTTAAGGTTTTATTAAAATTTTTTGCAATTACAATGTCCAAGATGTCAGGCAAATGATCAGATCTATAGGAAAAGTAAGTATGTTTGGGAAGAGCTAGAACTTCAATTGCTTCTTCAGCTAGGATATCAAAAAGTTTTGTTCCCGCGGGATTTTTGCATCTGCAACCCCATATTTGGTTTTTGCTGTTTAGGTCGCCTATTAGGAGTGTCGAGTTATCATTGGCAAAAATTTTTCTTATATCTTGATTAAGAAGAGACTTATTTGGTTGCTTATATACACTTAGTATGTTTAATAGGTTAGAATCTTGAAGTTTTAGTTGAATTCTCGTTGTTTCGAGGTTACTGCAGTTTATATCTAATAGTCCACAATGATGGATGTTATATTTGACAAGTACTGCAACTCCTCCGACTGCAAAATCTGTTATACGGTCCGATCAATATACATGATATCCTGGAATCTTAAATTGTGTATTTTTAATTAGATGAGTTTCAGAAATACAAGCTACTGTGACATTATGTCTTGATAGAAAGTCTATTAATTGATTACGTTTTGCTTTGATTCCGTTTGCATTCCAGTTTAGGATTGTTAATTTTTGGAGAAGGAGTAGGTTATTTTTAGCCTAGGAGTAAGTGGGGGAAAATTTGATTAAGGAAAAATGTTTTGATAGTATCTATATAAGGAGTTATGAGGTTAAGAAGAAAGGATAATATATTATCAAGTATTGATGACGAGAATGAAGAAGGGAAAGTTGGGGTTGTTGATGGATGCGGGAGAGGTTTTTGTAATGCGGCTTTTGCATAAGTATAGGTGTGATCGTTTGCAGTAGGATTTGATCTTGTTTGTGACTGTTGTTCGTTGCTTTTATTTGTTGGTGCAGTTGTAAAGGTAGGTTTGTAGCCATGTTGCTGACGTTGAATTTCAATATGGTATTTACACTCAAAAAAAAGATGTAGTTACATTTACATTTTTCGTGTAGTAAAATAATTGTAGTGACAGGAACAACATTTGTAGTAAAATTAAACGCACCTCTCATGCTGTTTATACTACATCAGCTGGAAAATGCACTTACGCATTGTTGTAAGATGAATGTAGTTAACTTTACAATTTTTATGCACTTCTAACTCTATAGAGTGTTGTTGCTTATCACTCAAAATAATTGATTTTGGTGTAACAATAAGATAAGTAAAAAGTACACTGGATTGTAGTAATTAAAATTTACCTCGTGTAATTATGTAACAAAATATTGCAACTCTAATGTTTTGCAATCCTTCAGTTTCCGTAATTAAGTTATGCTTTGACGAATATGCAGAATCTTTTATTCGTTCTTAATTTATGTTTGAACAGCACCTTAAGGTACAGTGTACACGAGAACAATATTATTATTAGTTTTGAAATGAATCGTGAAGTGAAAAGAATTATAGATGACTTTTTATTATTTAAAGGTAAGTACTCAATTTTTTAATGTTTGAAATTAAAAATCGGCAGTATAACGACGATTTTTGAGTTGCGGGCTACCTAAACGCTCCCCAAAGATATTAATTTTACGAATGAAATCTCAACGTAATGTGAAGTTATAATTTAGCAATTTAGGTAAGAGAAAATGTTATGTATCGATTAGTTTGGTCAGAAATTGATTTTAAACTTGTCGATTTCCAGCGAATATCGACTTTGTCCTTATAGAAATATTTCTTTGTAAAATTTCGGTTCAAAAAAACACGTGGAGATTAAAAATTTTTAACAATGTAAAGTTTAAAGGTGTAATTCTAAGAATTGCAGGCAGTACCCAGGTAGCACACTATGTTGGCGCAATATTGGTGCAATATTGGGAAATCAATATTGCCCCAATATCGAAGTGTTAAACTTTTCCAATATTGCCCCAATATTGAAAATCAATATTGCTCCAATATTGCCCTAATATCGAGATGTTAAACTTTTCCAATATTGGGGCAATATTGATTTTCAATATTGGGGCAATATTGATTTCCCAATATTGGCGCAATATTAATTTTCAATATTGCACCAATATTAAAAAAAGTTTACATCTCGATATTGGGGCAATATTGATTTCCCAATATTTCCCCAATATTGGAAGTCAATATATTGCGCTAATTATTGAGAAGCAAACATTTTCCAATATCGGCGAAATATTGATTTCCAATATTGAAGCTATATTGATTTTCAGTATTGTGCTAGGATCGACGTGTAAACACTCAAATCAATATTGATTTGATATATTTTATTTCTTTTATGTTCTTTATTTGAATTATATATTTATTTACGGAAATATCACAAGTAATCAAATATATTACAAGATTTAAACATTATACAAGCATACAAATTTACATTCTTGATCATTTTCTGACGTATCTAACCACGACTCTTCGAATAAACGCGACATCTATCGACGACTCTTCAAATAAACCCGATAATATTAAGAAATAATTTTTAAACATTACATTGTTTTGCCAGTGTCCTTTTTGGATATGTATTGTAGCACCGAACATCTCATGTAAACCTGACAATTAAAATTCGCAATTAACGCACATTGGTTTGATATTCACTGGATTTTTACAATCTTTGTAGGAATGATTTCCTGTGCATTTTATGTACCTGATGAATTCCATTTGACAATAATTTTGGGTGTGTCCATATCGTTGGCACCTGTGACACTGTGGAATGTTTTGGGTACTTCTTCTGAGCTCTACTGCTACTATTGAGTATTGCAGTTTTTCCATATTGAGAATTTTTTTGCTTGCATCGTTATTAGTTAGGTCAACAGCTACTACTTGCGTTGGTTCACGATTTAAATAGTCGAGTAGCTTTAGTAACGGGATAATTTAAAGTTTGTAGTTGAGACTCAATTTCTTCGTTTGTTAGCGATATCGGTAGATGTTTTATTACAACTGATAGTAATTTATTTGTTGGGTCTTGATAGGAATAGTAGTTAACTTTATTTTCTTTATAGAATGTGGTCAATTTTCTATAATCTTCAATTTCTGTTAAATTTATTCGAACTCGACTTGCGCCGGTTGTTGTGGTGAATTCACCCTTAATTATTTTTTTAATGTCAGAAGTAATTTCGTTATAATTATTTGGCCCTGGAAGAAAGATTGGGGGAACTCTAATTTTGGGCTTAGTTGGTGTTTGTAGAGTTGTGGAATTTGAAGGAAAGGCGTCACTTACCTTGTTGTTTAAGTTTGTCAATGGATAGTATCTGTTTTCTTTGATGATGTTTTCTTGTGTCTAGAGGTAGCGCTTTTGAGGTTCATCTGATTAAGGTGATCGATCGTCAGGTTTGCGTTTATTGGATATTTTGACGGTGGAGTCATCCATAATTATGTCGTCTATGTCGTCGTCCATGTTGATGTTAATGTTGTAAAGGCAGCACTAGAAAGTGCGCCGTCAATTTGGTCTCAATGTTCCAATTTTGTGATTACAAAGTTCATTTTTTTTAAAAAAACAAAACTATGTTTGTATTAACTCAATATGTAACTCTTATCAACAATTAAATATTGTTGTAGTGCACTGATACTAGAGCGTTCGATAAACATGCGTTCAATATCATAGTCAATACGCGACCAAATTACTATTGTAAATATCAAAAAAAAAAAATTGTAAGCTGTAATAGTTTTGGCCAATTTAACCAATCGTGGTGCTTATAATTATACAATGACGTAATACCAAAGTTTGCTGTAACCTAAGTTTTAGTATAATATAAAGCCCGTATGACACGATGCATAATTTTACATAAAATTTACAAGTGGTAACTAACCAATGAAAAACGTCCGATGGCTACTAATGCGCCCTTTCTATTGGTTAGTTACCATTTACATTTTCAAAAAAAATGACTTAACCCCTTTTTCACCCGTTGCAGCGAATTAATAAAAGCAATATAATTTATAAAACAATAAATTTAATTGCTTTTATAAAACTTAATAGAAGTAAAGATAATCCAATTAAAATTCTACTCATTGACAAATCAATTTCCAAAGTGTTACTGTGTAAAAAGATAATCAAACAAATTTATAATTAAAATTCTGAAAAGTTACCTTTTTATGATACGCTACTGAACTTTATTGTTTAAACTGTTGGTTAGATGTCAGACAATTCCTTACCAAATGCCTTTGTTTCTATGTCGTTCCAAGCGGGACATCAGCTTCTGTGATGTGCTTCTTTTCTTCGATTATAAAACTAATTGAAAAATTTGTTGCTCGCTCTAGACCATTTAATACACTAAATAATATAAAAAAATAAATGACTTTTAGGGTGACTTGTATAGTCCAAGTTTAACCGGTAACTATGGTTTAAACTCGGATTTTGACTATTGTGATTGGTTAATCTGCAGTTTAAAATTTTAAACTAGATCTATACAAGTCACCCTTAAAAAATTAGAGATAAATATTTGAGATATTATGTAAAACCACTTTAGATTAAAAGCGCTAATTGAGAGATAACAAAGATTGGTGTATTTTACTAGTGCTTATTATTATTATCCATAAATTGAACATGTATAGTTTTGACACTAAGTCATGGCAGAGATATGTGCGTCTTGTGTGCAGTGGGTAGTGTATAGGAAGAAGATGTTTGTTTTTTTTTTTTTTTTAAAGAAGAAATTTTTGTATCAAATTGATTGAAGATTTTGTATCACCTTCTTGGGGGTCAGTTGTGTTCGTCTCAAATAATTTTAGCGACAACGTATTCCAACTTTTATGGCCCGATTAAGTTAAATTTTTAAAAGGTTTAAAAATTTTTCATCAAATTTTAACAAGACACTCAAAAGAGAGTGTTATTGGTTATAACGAGTGTTTTATAAGTTTAATTCTCATAATTAAGGCGCTCATTATTTTTCATTTATTTATGTGCAAAAATTTATACTTGGTGTTAATAATTAAAATTGTTCATTTTTTAGGAATATGTAATTTTGAGTCTTATTGAGCTAGCCGTGGTGTTGAAAGTTTGTCTTTACTAATTGCTGAAGAATTTTTCTTCTTATTTAAAAAAAATGTATCTACCCCCTTAGGGTGCTGCTATAGCACGCAGTCTACCAAATTCTTTTCGGATATTTCAGATACGATGGATTCCTATTTTTCGGAAAGTGTTTTTTAATGTAACGTTTTATTTGCAACAAAATTTTGCATATTTCGTTTTAATCTATTTTTCTTTCCTTGAATGAAAATATTTTTTCGTTATTTCAGGTTATAAATGACCTCTTTATGTATCTGTTTTGAGACCTATAAAGGGGGTCTTTTCTCAAAAGGTCACCTCAAGGGGGACCAACCCGACCATAAAACTAACTTTTATAATGTCCTAGGACCTATAAAACTTAACTTTATAAGGTCCTAGGACTTATAAAAACAGTCCTTGTTGGGGTACCGTTCGGGTGAACTCCTGTTTTTCACTTATGTTGTTAATAACTTGACAAACAACTTGCGATCTTCACGCCATCTACCGATAGTTATATCAGAGCAAACAAATCGTGAATTTTGTGAAATATTATCCCCAAAATAACGAAATTACTACACCTTTAGTTAAAAAATTAGCAATTAAATTAAGTGCTACTTTATATTTATTTACAAAATTATAGATTTAGATAATATCCGACAAAATTCGAGATTTTCTTTGCAATAATTGCAAAAAAATTAAATTAAGTGTTACTTTATATTTATTTACAAAATCATAGATTTAGATAAAATCTGACAAAATTCGAGATTTTATTGCAATAATTGCATAACGTGACCCATCCGTCCGTCAATACGACGGACCGTCCGTTATTTCAACATGCTGTCCGTCAGATCAAATTGTCCGTCGTTCGGAAATTTCAAAAGAAAATCGTCTTTTTTCGCTCCAAAGAGACAAACATTGATCAACGACTTGCAAGCTTCACGCCATCTATCGATTGTTATTTTAGAGCTATTATATAAAATCGCGAATTTTGTAGGATATTTTTCCTGAAATAACGAAAAATTGTTCATATCACTCGGGGTTCACATCTACGGTACGGCCCTGCAATATGTTGACGTGCGGTTTGTGTAAAAATGTTGTTACGCGTTATGAGGATTGCATTCAATGCAAAATGAAATGTAAATCAACCTATCATATAAGGTGTATTAAGATGTCTTTAGAGATATTTAACGAATTGAATAAAAGTGAAAAGTTAGATCAGTGGAGTTGTCACAATTGTAGCGAGGAAGACATAACCTCAATTCAAAGCGAAACAAATGCGAATAGTGGAAATGGTGCAGCATCACAATCTAAACCTGCAGCAGAAGATGAAAATTCTACTACCTTGATTAATGAGAGTAATCTCAGAAGCCTAGAAAAAATTCAGGAAGTACAAAATCAACAACATCAATGGAAAACTGTTGAATATGGCAAACGGAACCAAGATAGTAGTCCAGATTTACCAAAAACATTAAAACAAACAAAACTAGGAGATTGGCTGAGCCTGCCAATTGTAACAAGCAATCGATTTCAAATTTTATCTAAAGCAGATGAAAATGAAAACAAATCGCTCAGTTCCCTGAATACTAAGTACCGTGTACCAGAAATTAAAGTTACTGGTGTTCAAAATGTCCTACCTTTAACCGATTTACTAAAAGAAGTAGCTGAAGATAAATACTTGATAAAAACAACAGCCAAGAATAATGTCACAATCAGGGTCAATGAACCCGCGCATTATAGTCGCATAGTAAAGGAACTTCATAACAGAGGTACCCAGTTTCATACATTTCAGAACAAAGATGATAAACCTTTTCGAGTTGTATTAAGGCATATGCATCAAACAACCAACACGGATCATATAAAAGAAGAACTAAAAAAATTAGGACACGAAGTTTTAAACATAAGCAACATTGTACATACCAAAACAAAACAACCTCTTCCACTTTTCCACATTGGACTAAAAGTTGCTCAAAACAACAAAGAAATTTACAATATTAAAGGACTCCTGAACACCATAATACACTTCAAGCCTCCGCACATCAAAAGAGAAATTCCCCAATGTTCCAGATGTCAACGCATGAATCACACGAAAAATTATTGTCACTTCAATCCCCGTTGCGTCAAATGTGCGGGTGACCATTGGACCCGTGATTGTAATATGAAGGAGAAAATAAATAAATCAGTCAAATGCGTAAATTGCGGAGAAAATCACCCCGCTAGCTACAGAGGATGCTCTTATATAAAACAGCTACAAAACATGAAATATCCTCCACTAAGAACGAGAACTACACCAGTAATTCAACAAAATAATAATCCCGTCACACCAACTGTTACTTATGCTGAAGCGGTAGGATTAAGCACCCAACCCCAACAAAATCCTCAAAATAAACAAAACGTACATGCCGTAGCGCAAGAGCCAAACAAACTAGAATTTATGATGATGAAACTGATGGAGAGAATGGACACCATGCTAAATCTCTTGACCACACTCATTTCAAAAATAAATTAATGGAGCGTTCGTTACGTATAGCTGTCTGGAATGCAAATGGCTTACTACAACATGTCCTCGAAGTCAAAAAATTTTTAATAAATGAAGACATCGATATATTCTTGATCTCGGAGTCCCACCTAACAAACAAAAGCTACATTAACATACCCAACTATAATATCTATTACACCAACCACCCCGGTGAAAGGGCAAGAGGGGGTACAGCAACAATAATAAAAAGCTCAATCAGGCATCATGAACTTGAATCATTCTCCAAAAGTTACTTACAAGCAACCAGCATAGAAGTTGAAGATTGGTGTGGTAACCTTACAATTTCTTCAGTTTATTGTCCACCAAATATAACCATACAGAAAGACAACTTTGAAGAATTTTTCAAGACTCTTGGCGGACGCTTTATTGTTGGTGGAGACTTCAATGCAAAGCATCTGTATTGGGGATCAAGATTAATAAATCCAAGGGGCAGACAGCTATACCATGCGATCCAAACTCAAAACATCTGCCAATTATCTACAGGTCAACCAACTTACTGGCCAGCAGATCACAACAAAATCCCAGATCTACTCGACTTCTGTGTGACCAGAGGCATTGCCTCGGGCTATCTCTCTATTGAATCTTCATTGGATTTATCTTCGGATCACACACCTATCATCGTCACTCTCTCAACACAATATAAAAATAAATGTAAACCTCTTACACTCTACAATAATAAAACAAATTGGGACCACTTCAGATGCACTGTTGAGCAGGGACTTAACCAACAAATCCCTCTAAAAGAAGAAAAAGACATTGATTACGCGGTGGATTACTTCACAAGAGTCATTCAGCAAGCTGCTTGGAACTCGACACCTGAAGTAAAAAAAAACTCTTATGGAAATACTTGTCCTATGTTTGTTAAAGAACTTCTTTTAAAGAAACGTAGACTGCGGAAAAAGTGGCAGACGACACTACACCCTACAGACAAAACAATATACAATCGTGCTACTAGAGAGCTAAAAAGTACCTTACAGGAATTAAAAAATAAAGAAATTAAAAGTCACCTAGAAGAATTAACAACTACACAAAATACCGATTACTCGCTGTGGAAGGCCACTAAGAAAATTACAAAACCAAAAATACATAACCCACCCATCAAGACAGATAGCGGACAATGGGCTAGAAACAATGAAGAGAAGGCAAATACCTTTGCTGAGTACCTTGAAAAAGTATTCACACCGCTACCAAGGCAATGCAATATCGATGACGAAATACCAATATATCAACTTCTCAATTCACCTTGTCGAAGAGATCCACCAGTTGAAACATTTAAAAAAAAAGAAATTCGCAAACTAATTCGTCAAGAAATTCCATCAGCAAAAGCACCCGGATTCGATCTGATTACCGGAAAAGTATTACAGGAACTACCAGATTCTGGATATAGGATGCTAACTATGATATTCAACGCTATATCGAGACTGGGTTACTTCCCTCTTCAGTGGAAGATCTCACAAATAATTATGATACCAAAACCTGAGAAGGATGGTAATATTGTCTCATCATACAGACCTATAAGTCTACTCCCGCTGATGTCTAAGGTCTACGAAAGGCTCCTGCTAAAAAAGCTTCTTCCCATATTAAACATAAGAGGAATTATACCAAAACACCAGTTTGGATTCAGACAAAGACACTCAACCATCGAACAAGTCCATAGAATAGCAGCCAAGATAAGATCGGACTTGGAATCTAAAAATTATTGCTCTGCTGTGTTCTTAGATATCTCGCAAGCGTTTGACCGGGTATGGCACGACGGACTATTATATAAGATCAAGAAAAGTTTACCACATACTTACTTCAAGATACTCAAATCATATCTAATAGATAGGCACTTCTTTGTAAAACAGCAGGAATTTACATCTGAGTTACACAGTATCAAGTCCGGAGTACCACAGGGAAGTGTCCTGGGACCGATTTTGTATCTTATTTTTACGGCTGACATGCCAACAGAGAACAACACAACGCTAGCAACGTTTGCAGACGATACGGCGGTTTTGGCATCAAATTCGAATCCTAATACGGCCTCGCAGTGTTTACAAAGTCACATTGATAAAATCTACAAATGGTGTGTATTGTGGAGATTGAAAGTTAATGAAAGTAAGTCAAATCATATAACCTTTACACTACGAAGAGAGACTTGTTCTCTAGTCAAGTTTGGTGACCAGCCAATTCCACAGACTGACGAGGTAAAATACCTGGGCATCCACTTAGACCGAAGACTTACTTGGGCACCGCACATAAATACCAAGAAAAAACAACTCGAATTGAAGTTAAAAAAACTATACTGGTTGATCGGTAGAAGTTCTCCACTGTCCGTACAGAATAAAACTTTGGTGTACAAAGCAATTTTGAAGCCTATCTGGACATATGGACTGCAGCTATGGGGTGCTGCAAGTACTACAAACATAGCCAAAATACAGCTGTTTCAGAACAAGGTATTGAGAGCCGTTGCAGGTGTTCCCATATACTATCCTAGCAACGTTTTGCACGAACAACTGAATATGCCAACAGTTCAAGAAGAGATAAGGAGGCTAAGCAGAGGATATCAACAACGGCTTCAGGACCACCCTAACCCATATGCAGTAAACCTGCTGAACCCCCCTGCAATGAGGCGACTAAAAAGAAGCGATCCTATAGACCTAGTGAGTTGAGTAATTAACCTATTGTAATCTGATGTCAGATAGTGAACTTCATTAGAGTGAGCCTGGGCAAACTCTTACATGTCTATATTATTGTCATATAAACGTTACTTATTGTTAATAACAGATTGTAACTAGTCACTAGATTCAAAAAAAAAAAAAAAAAAAAAAAAAAAAAATATCACTCGGGCGATAAGGGTTTTCATCCTTCGGTCGATTATTCACTCGCCGCTGAGCGGCTCGTTTCATAAACTTTCGCCCGGCGGATGAAAAGACCCCCTTTATCGCCCTTGTGATATAAACTACTATTATATATATTTTAATTTTTATTTTATATAATAATATAACATGTAAATTTATAATGCTATAAATTGTAAAACTAAATTATAAACAATTCAAATATTATTATTTTCTTTTTGTAAATCCCAACCATACATTATCCTTTGGGATAAAATTGAAACCTCCCTTCGGCATCTTTAATTCGGGTACTGTTTTTTCTACTGCCACCAGATTAAACTCCATAAGCAATTTCACTACAATTAATTTAATTTGCAATAAAGCAAATCGGGAACCTAAAAGTTTCACTTTAAAATCTCGCTCGAATTTAAGTTCCATGCAACTCACCAATGCAGTTTCGGGGTCCTGCTCCAAATGGTAAATAGGTATTTGGTTTTATTTTGTGTTTGTTTTCATCGTTAAACCTTTCTGGATCAAATTTGTTCGGATTGGGAAAGTATTTTGGATTGCGGTGAATAGCACCAGTCGGAATCCAGACAGCAGATCCTTTTTCTAAATAAACCGGTTTTTCACCTGGAAGTTCGGGTTCAATAGTAAACGGTCTAGTTGTTTTTCTAGTTATAAAAAAACCCAACAATCTGAGAGTTTCTAAAAATTACAAAATTAGTGTTTTATTAATCTTATTAACTATATCGTTCTTACCTGAAACAACACAATCTAGATACTTCATCTTAAGTAATGCTTCATACGTAATTTTTTCGTTGTTTGCTACAAAGGTTTCATCGATTTCATGTTGTAGTTTTTGTTGAACATTTGGATTTAAGGTTAAGTAATGTGAGACGTAACTTAAGGCCACGGAAGTTCCTTCAAATCCGGCCAGAAAAAATAAAATAGCTTGAGCCGTTATATCTTCATCTGTTAATTGGGCTTTTACTTTTTTATTTGCAGTTAGTTCTGATTCTTGTGCCACAGAAAAACCCAAATCGATAACATCCTTTTGGGTATCTACATTTAGTCGATTTTTTTTTGCTTCTATCAGAAGATGAAGCATATCGGGTCAAACTATCTTGTTTTCTTCACGAACCTTTATGTTTTCTTTAATTATTTTTCTAAAAAAAGTCTCCACTTTCACGGTAAAGAATCGAATATTTAGTAGCTAAAATTTAATTCGTCATAAAATTTTTTGTTTACCTTAGAGTTAAAATTGATTACTTTTTCTATTATCGGGTTAAAGGAAGACAGAAAGATTAGCAAACCCTGAACACCGTTCCTGGTGATAGCTTCTTTGCCTAAAGTATAAAATTCGTTGTTTTTATCTTTTAATGAATCGCACTCAACCCCAAATGCGGTGGACGCAATAATGTCGTTTGATATTCTGTTATATGTATTACTAACATCTACTGTTATCAAGTCGTCTTCTTGTTGTAAGAAATAGTTAACAAAATTGTCGCCACATTTATCCATTAAACCAAAAATCATTTTCATTTTACTGCTTGTAAATGTTGGACTTAAAATAGATCTCATATCTTGCCAACCATTTTTTCCTGAAAATTATAATTTAAATTATTTTAATAATATTATTTTAGCTATTGATCATAATTTATTTATAATTTATAGTTACTCAAAGTGTTCAAATAAGAGCAAAACATATGTCATAGTTTATGTACATACATTAAATTAATTTGTCTGATAAGATTAATATAAGTATTGCGGTGATAATTTGAGGAAAGGGGTATAAAGGGAATTTAAATAAAAATAATACAAAAAGGTTGAATTTTAACTAAACAAAGTAAAATTTAGAAAACTTAATCAGACAAAACAAATTTCAAATTAAAAAAATCAAAAGCACGGTGTAAAATCCATGGTTTCAAATAAAATAATTTGGTAAATAAAAATGTTGATCAAGTAACTGAAAAATTAAAAAGGAAGGTTTCCTAAGAAATGGTTGATAAGGATAAGCAAGGACTCAAACAAATCAATTGCTCACGAGCTTTGCAAGAGTAAAGACGTAATTATAAAAACAGTGGTGATAAAGATAAAATTACACCCATTTTCAAAGTAACAATTAAATTTGGCTCTAAGAGAAATAAAAGTATTCAGTGAATAAATTGAAGCTGGTAAATGAAAAAGAAGTTTTAAAGAAGAACTAAAAATTATTTATGTGGATTGATTTAATTTGGAATGCAGTTTACAAAATTTGGATTGGAAAATTGAAAATGAATAAAAATAATTAATTGGAAGAAGCTTGGGAACCCATGAGCAATCGAGAAAGATAGAACACAGTCCGGAGGAAATAAGGTTCAGTGATACATTTTTCTTATTGATTCAAACAATTTAAATTTTGTAAAAACCATTATTATTTGTCTATATAAATTTTGTTGGAAAGCAAAATTAAATTTTGCAGAATTTAGAAACAATTGAAAAACGTAAATTCAAAACAAAATATTTTGACTTAATTTTGCTTTCTGCCTTAGTATAGGAATTTTGGGGACGCGATTCGTATTAGTGATTACTTTTTTTTATTTTTCTGATGTACCTTCTTATTTTTGTGTCGTTGATCAATATTATATAATTGTGTAAAATTTGAAATTTGTCTGTTTATCTCAAAACAACCAATCGTAAAACTTAGTGAAAATTCAATCATAAAAAAATTTAGGAAAACCGGCTGAGCAAGCAAAAGATACTAGATCTTAGATAGGGATACTAGAAGAATCCCAGGGGTAAGTATATGGTGTTAATAAGCATTCACCTTTTAAATAAGAAAAGGTGTAATTAACATCGTAGTATCTACTTATGTATGACAATATATCGTCGGTTTACTGCCAAAACAGGATAACTCCAAAATGATAGTTCTGAGATAAACTGACTTTAATGTTTGATTGAGTCACAGCCGTGGAATGATGTGACCGCTGGTTGAGTACAGAGCGGAAATTCAAAGTTCAAATCGCGGACTATACAAAATTTCTTAAAATGTCTTTCAGTGGACATCCACACAGTGTGGTGAAATAGATATTGATTTATCGGAAATATATGACGCGCCGTTTTACTTTTTATTACAAAATTTAAATTGTATATCGTTTAAATAACAAACGTTTTAATTGTAATAATTTAAACATTTGTTGAAATTTTGTGTTGCAATGAACACAATTGTTTAAAAATATCTGTCTATTTAATGCAATTGTTGAGTTATTTCATTTGTTAAATTTTTTTTTGTATTTAAACAATTGTTAAATGAAATATGTCTATTTAATACAATTGTTGAATTTCTTATTTGTGAAATTTTTACGTTATAATTTAAGCATTGCAATAATTTAAACATTACAAGAAAAAATTTTATTTAATGCAATACAATTTAAAACATTACACTGAAAATTTTCGACAATTGATTTAATACGTCTCTCGTACCAGTGGATATTTTTGGAACTTTTCTTGAATACCAATGGCAACTCTGTAGACAGAAGAAATGTCAAGCTATACTTGTGGGATGCCCGTGTTACATGTAACTACGTAACTTTTATTTAATTTTGTCAAAAAAGATGTTTTTTAAAGGTTTATTGGTTTTCCAGTAAGGATTAAACTGTCGATCAAATCATAAATTTGAATTCTTGATGATTCTTCTGTCTACATAGTTGCCAAAAATATCCACCGATACGACGATGCGAGAGCCGAATTAAAAGCAATTGTCGAAAATTTTCAGGTAATGTTAAAAATTGTATTGCGTTAAATAATAGTTATTTATGGTACGAGTGTGTTATATGACAAATAAGTCACGCGAGAAAAGTTTAGCCCGCAAGGCCGTAAGGCCGAGCGGGCTATTTTCTTAAGTGACTTATTTGTTATTAACACACGCGTGGCATACAAAACTTTATCCAATATCTCGTAATAATAGTTTAAAATATAATTATATTTGTGATGTTTGACGTTTTAAAATGTCAAATTTAAATTTTGAAAACCATGTAGGTGTCAAATATAGGTTATTTTAAACTATTAAATATTACGAGATATTGGTTAAAAATGTGTTAAGGATACGCTCCACGGTCCCGGTGTTGTTTCACCATCACAAGACGGCGCATAATTCGCTATTGCAACGATTTTAACTACCTCTACAGTTTCCTTGTTATATGTCTACCCCTCTAAGTTACGCTACTCTGTAATAGAGGCTGCTGTATTTAAAGAGGCGGTAAAATCTACTAATTGATACGATTTCATACGAATACAAAACGAGTCTCGTATTAGATAGATAAGGGACTATGTTTGCAATCTTTAAGTTTCTGAGGGGAAAAAACGTGTGGTTCGGTGTATTCCTATCATTGCTAATGGGAGGAGCCGAGACGTAACATAATTACTATATTATGAAAGGTACTTGCTTATCTTTGGTATGCGTGTATTTACTTCTGAAATAATACAATAAGTAAAATAAAAAAATATAAGAAATGTTGGTTTTAAATATAATTTAAATTTAAAAGTTATTATAAAGTTATTAAAAAAATGGACAAAAACTTATCGTTTATTAGGTATTAGTTTTAAAATTCTATGATGGGTTTCAATTTAAAATAATAACTAACATAAGTAATTAATTAAGAGTAATTAAGAAGAATTTTTTATTATCAATTAGGGTAGAGAGCCACAGCCGTGGAGTGATGTGACCGCTGGTTGAGTACAGAGCGGAAATTCTGGGTTCAAATCGCGGACTATACAGAATTTGTTAGCTCGGCTATTCAGTGGACATCCACACCGTGTGGTGAAATAGATATTGATTTATCGGAAATAGGTAATATGGGGACTAATCCACCCCGCTAATCGGATTTGTAATTCCCAAAAAGGGAAAAGCAATGTTCTACTTAGAACGTAAAAAGCTTAATGAAATGAAATTCAATGTTCCCAATAAATGTTAACTTCAAAATCCCAATAGTTCTATGCAAATTAAATATATCCAACTACAATCAAGTACATTTTATATAACGATGGTATGAAGTATGAATGATAAAACAAACATTTGAGTGGAAATTCAGTTGCATCCATTGTAAATTTTACACTGCAAGAGTTCTACTTAGAACGTAAAAAGCTTAATGAATAATGAATTAGGGTAGAGGTAAATTGATGAGCGAAAAAAAAAAGCGTGGGCAATTCTTTAATATATACCTATATTCTCTATTTGTCAATAATAACAAACGCTTTATTCCCTATACAAAGTTAATTTTTAAAAAAATTTCAACTTTGTAACTCTTTTCTGTCGGGATTTCTTATGGGTAAATTTCTTGATACCTTTGGATCTATAATTTCTGGTAGAACACAATTAAAATAAAAAGTATTTAATTGATTCTCCATATTTGTTTTCCAGAAATTGTCGTCTCTTTTTATCTGAAATATAAAACTAAATAAAGGAAAAGTTCTATTATTATATAATAATAAGAAGAATGTACCTTCTCCACCAACATACCTAAAGGAGTCCCACAAATAAAGTAACAAATTTGTCTATTTGTTATATGCATCTGTCCTTAAATTTGATAGAAATAATTATGATTTCTTTTCAAATCACTAGTAAAAAAACTAGAAATAATTTTACCAAACTCATGGTGTAAAATGATTTGGTGTAAAATTATACACCGGTATTGGTAAATCATAGATTTTTGTACCACACGCAGTTTGGTAATAATTGTCCTTGGTTAATTTACAAGAAAGTTCGTACATCTATTACATATTACACCAACTTTGGTAGATGAAGATAAATTTTACTAGCACGGCAAATGCGTGGGTAGATTATAGCGTCTGCATCCGGACATTTTGCTGATTCAATGGCGTTATCTATATTTTACACCAGTTCAGAGCTATTCTTTGTAATTGTATGTACTACAACAGTTTTAATAATGGCAGAAGAACATGTTAGTAAGTTTATTGTCCAGTACGGAAATCTAAAGAAGTGGTGCAGTGTTTGTGTTCGTGATGATGACGAAAACGAAGTAATCTACCAGAACGTAGTTGAAAAAGGTATGTAACTTTTAATTTAAATATTTTCGGTTAATTTTAATAATATTCAATGTACGGGATATATCATTTTAGTTAAATCAAAATTTTCAATTTCGGATGATATTTTTATATACGATGAGGGATGTGATGATAGAAGAGGATTGTGTAAAATATTTCTTCTCCAGAGGAAAAAAAAATTTTACAATAAAAATGAAACTCTTGGCTGAAGCAGGTATGAAATAATTTGTATTGCAATTTTTGGAATTATGTATGATCTAGAAATTTCAAAAAATGAATTAAACGTACTAAAACGGTTATAAAGGGGAAACCCAAGCACGCGAGGTTGAAGAAAGTTGTCGCCCCGTAACGTCAGCAAAACTTATAAAATCATAGCATTTATTTTATTAAATAAACGTGTTTGTCAATTTATTACAATAATTAATTGTTAATAAAGTTTGTCACGTTAAAAGTAAATTTTAAAAAGTAATAATTTATCAATCATAATAATATTATAACTTGTAGATACAGTTTCTTTCCGTTCATCAGCATCTTTTACAACAAGTACATCAAGCACACAAAATTGGTTAGAAAGAGCTGATGATGAGCATTCCATAATAACAGATCCACAGCGTGAATCATCAGAGCACTCTCCTTGTGTAATTACTGCTGAAGTAAAATAATTAATGCTATTTTAATGTCAGAACTTAATGACCATATTTGTAGATGTTAAAAGGTTTACTTTTAAAGGATGGTTTATGTCACATATTTAAAGAATATGAAAATACGAATACGTTGTCTAACAAATCACGGAGACAACTTGTTAATGCTGTTGTAAAAATAATGGTGGACGGACATTTAAACTACATTACAAAGAAAACCAAAATTGACTTTGCGAAAGCAGTGGTACAGATTTTTCCGAGGTTGCGATATCCGTACAGTAATAAAGGAGGATATGTAATATTTATTTACGTAGTATGTACATCTACTTAATTTTGTTATATATTTTTCTAGGAGACCTTTTTTGATCCCGATAGCGGTTCGGGATTCTTAGCTTGGCGGCTTCGTACCGTTATCAGGAAATTAAAAGAAAAAGAACACTTGAAAATAAAAAGAGAAAGTGATGATGAAAAAGAAAACTAAGCAGAGGGAGCTAGATACGTCTCCGATGTGGAAACCGAAGAAAAAATTATGTACCTTAAACAGGCAGTACCTACACCACAAAATACCAAAGTTATTTTTGACAAAATGCAAGAAACGTTTTTATGTAGGCAACAGTGGCAGTGCACCGAAAATATTTTTACAACATTTCCAAGATTTTTGGATACACCCGGTTTGGTAATTTGATAAGCATATTTAACTTTTGTTTTCATCTTCTAAACGAAATTTAACTTTTAAGGTTGACCAAGATTTTCAAGTTAAATATTCAGGAAATCTGAAAAATTTCGATCCTAATAAAATTATAAATGTATATCGCAGTAGTGTAGGAGATAAAACTTCCGATTTTTTGTCTGAAAATGAAATTTGTAAGTCTTATCATTGGCATTTAGCAATATTTCTTATTATTTCAATTACTTTTGTTTTTCCTAGCTTGGAATAAAACTACACAAGGTTTCCTCGCTTTACTATATTTGTTACGTGCTACAGCAAAAGGGCGTAAAAAAGTACTTCGACACCTTGAAATTACGAATTTAATAGTTTTTGTTCAAGTAATGATCTTTATAATATTTTAGTCTTTAATTGTTATTAATATAATGTGTTTCAGATGGGCACTCCTTTAGCGGATGTAATTAACAAGAGAAAAACTCAACAGCCTTTTATCATAGCTCAAGGAGCAAATATTAGTGCAATAGATTTTTATTACGTGGTGGTGGATGGACATACTTTACCTCCTGTAAGTGACGCTTTAAAATGTTTTGACCTTCTTTTCAAAGTACATTTTGTGTTCAACATAAAATACGACGAGCGTTTAGATTCCTTTTGGAAATTTATCCAATTTTTTTATTATAAAATAGATATGAAACAAGAACTTGTAACTCCAAAAATGAAAGAGTTGTGCTCTAAATTGGAATTTTAAAATTCAAATTTAGATATATATATAATACATATTATTATCTAATTTTTTAAGTAAGTTTATGAAATTTTTATTTTAATTTTTTATATTTTCGTAATATTAGGTTAAAAAGTTTTTTTTAGTGTAAGTTTTATTGGTAATTTGTAAAAAAAATATTTGTCATTTGCGTTAACCATGGATTTACATTGCTACAAATGCAAAAAATCGGGCAAAAACGAAACTTTTAATACTATTAATGATCTTATTAAACATTTTAGAATTAGACATGCTTTCATTGAAAATCAATTTTTAAATTTGCGTTGTGGTAACTTACATTGTCCATTAATATTCAAAACTTTTAGTGGTTTTAGAAAACATATGAAACGTTGTACAAAAGTAACATCAAATGCAAATACTAATATTGAAAAGTCAAATCGATCAACAATACTGAATGATAATTCCAATTTTGCTACTGTTTCAAACTGTGAAACACAGTCACTTGAATGTAATGCTAACAATAAGCTTCAAAGTAATTATGATTTAAAAAATTCAAATGTTGCAAATGCTTCTAATACTTGTGGAACAGCAGGACAACAAGAATGTTGCAATGAAAAAGATTTTGAAAATGTTAGTAAAATAATGAAAGGGCATTTCATCAATATGACAACAACTTTAAAGAAGCTAAATGTAGCTAAAAGTATTGAACAGAAAATTTTTAATAATTTGATTGAATTTTTTGAATCACTTCATGACACTCTGACACCAAAGTTAAATTCCAATTGCAATTGCAATCTCTTTGCGCCTTAAGTTTTGATAATCTAGGCGGAAATATATTATTCGGTCTAGTTGAAAGCTTTTCTGCTACTAACTTTTGCCGTTTATGTTTAATTGATAAATGTAATATTCAAAATGCTTTTAATGAAAATAACAATTTAATTACAATGAGAAATAATTTCAATTATGAAGAACATTCAAGCTCTGCATCTTCTCGAAATATTATTTTTGGCATTAAAAATAGAAGTGCGTTAAACGATTTAAAGTATTTTAAATTATGTGAAGTTCCCTCTGTAGATATTATGCACGACATACTAGAAGGAATTGCACAGAAAGAAATTAAATTATTTGTTCAATTTTTAGTAGAAGGAAAATATGCTACGTTGGACGAAATAAATAGAAAAATTATTTTTTTTAATTACGGCAGACTTGGGAGAAAAGATTTACCTAGTCCTTTGAGTCTTGATAAACCTGGTCATTTAATAGGAAATCGTGCCGCTCAAACTTGGTTGCTTGTAAGATATTTTCCGTTAATTATAAGTGATTTTTTAACTACTGAAAAAATAAAATTAAAATTTCGAGTAATATTGTTACTTCTAAAATGCATGAATATAATATTTGCGCCCATTTTATTAGAAGAAAATATTTTACAATTGGAAAACTTAATTGAAGAACATCATTCTATGTTCATTAATGAATATAAGCAAAAACTTATACCAAAGCATCATTTTTTAATTCATTATCCAAATGTTATAAGAAAAATGGGGCCCTTAATTTATCTCTGGAACATGAGGTTTGAAGCTAAACATAATGTTTTCAAAAACATAATTAAAAAAATTCACTCTTTTAAAAACGTTTGTAAAACTTTGGTAAAAAATCATCAAGAATGTGCTTCTTTAAATTGGGGAAGTGGACATTTTACATTGCAAACAATATTTTCTCCCAAGAAAAGTGTAACTTTAGAATTATTTTACTATCAAACAATTGTTATTGAAAATGTCGATTTACCTTATGACACAACAATAAATACTTTCAAATGGGTTCACATAGGATACGAATACAGGCCGAATTATTTTGTTGTCACAAATTTTCAATTAAATGATTTGCCATCATTTGAAGAAATAATTAGTATCTTTACTTTTGAAGATAGCGACATAATATATTTCATAACAAAGCCATGGTTAACGCAAAATTTTTCTTATGATGAAAATGCATATATCATTAAACCCTGTGAGGTTAATTATAATTTAATCGATATTAATTCTTTAACTTATAAAGAACCTTACGAAACTGTACAAGGCTGCTCTAGTAATAGTAATAATATGTTTCTTGTTCCAAAATATATTTTTTGTAATTTACCTAGGTGAGCTATTCTCTCCTCACCAAGTGTAAAATGTAGATTTAAGGATTTTTTAATCAATAAAAAATTAATAAAATAAGGTAGTTTTATTCATATCACTATTTCAGGATAAAAATATACACCATTTAGTTTAAAAACATACCACATTCGGAGTACATAAAGTACACCTATCTGAGAACATATCACCACATCAGGTGTAAAACATCTACACAGAATTTAATTAATTTTGTACAATAATCGTGTAAAAATATATTAATTTCGTGTAGTATTGTAAATAAAAAATGAGTTAAATTCGTATTATGTGGTGTAAAAGATACCAGGTTACGTGTTAAAATGTACACTAAACTTTGTAATAAGTAATAAATTAAGTGTAAATGATTACTCATAGAAGAGTTATATTGAATAAATCGCGTGTACTTTTTACCAGACAGTTGTGTACAATATTTTACCCTTTTTGAGTGGTAATTGTTTACCAAATGACACAGTGGTAAAATCAACACTGAAACGGGTGGACCTATATACACACCTAAAACGGTGAAATTTTACACCGGATTTTTTACCGTGTACTAATTATTTCTTCAAATGATGGCAAATCATTTAATTGAAAATTTGTGACAACAAAATAATTCGGCCTGTATTCGTATCCTATGTGAACCCATTTGAAAGTATTTATTGTTGTGTCATAAGGTAAATCGACATTTTCAATAACAATTGTTTGATAGTAAAATAATTCTAAAGTTACACTTTTCTTGGGAGAAAATATTGTTTGCAATGTAAAATGTCCACTTCCCCAATTTAAAGAAGCACATTCTTGATGATTTTTTACCAAAGTTTTACAAACGTTTTTAAAAGAGTGAATTTTTTTAATTATGTTTTTGAAAACATTATGTTTAGCTTCAAACCTCATGTTCCAGAGATAAATTAAGGGCCCCATTTTTCTTATAACATTTGGATAATGAATTAAAAAATGATGCTTTGGTATAAGTTTTTGCTTATATTCATTAATGAACATAGAATGATGTTCTTCAATTAAGTTTTCCAATTGTAAAATATTTTCTTCTAATAAAATGGGCGCAAATATTATATTCATGCATTTTAGAAGTAACAATATTACTCGAAATTTTAATTTTATTTTTTCAGTAGTTAAAAAATCACTTATAATTAACGGAAAATATCTTACAAGCAACCAAGTTTGAGCGGCACGATTTCCTATTAAATGACCAGGTTTATCAAGACTCAAAGGACTAGGTAAATCTTTTCTCCCAAGTCTGCCGTAATTAAAAAAAATAATTTTTCTATTTATTTCGTCCAACGTAGCATATTTTCCTTCTACTAAAAATTGAACAAATAATTTAATTTCTTTCTGTGCAATTCCTTCTAGTATGTCGTGCATAATATCTACAGAGGGAACTTCACATAATTTAAAATACTTTAAATCGTTTAACGCACTTCTATTTTTAATGCCAAAAATAATATTTCGAGAAGATGCAGAGCTTGAATGTTCTTCATAATTGAAATTATTTCTCATTGTAATTAAATTGTTATTTTCATTAAAAGCATTTTGAATATTACATTTATCAATTAAACATAAACGGCAAAAGTTAGTAGCAGAAAAGCTTTCAACTAGACCGAATAATATATTTCCGCCTAGATTATCAAAACTTAAGGCGCAAAGAGATTGCAATTGCAATTGGAATTTAACTTTGGTGTCAGAGTGTCATGAAGTGATTCAAAAAATTCAATCAAATTATTAAAAATTTTCTGTTCAATACTTTTAGCTACATTTAGCTTCTTTAAAGTTGTTGTCATATTGATGAAATGCCCTTTCATTATTTTACTAACATTTTCAAAATCTTTTTCATTGCAACATTCTTGTTGTCCTGCTGTTCCACAAGTATTAGAAGCATTTGCAACATTTGAATTTTTTAAATCATAATTACTTTGAAGCTTATTGTTAGCATTACATTCAAGTGACTGTGTTTCACAGTTTGAAACAGTAGCAAAATTGGAATTATCATTCAGTATTGTTGATCGATTTGACTTTTCAATATTAGTATTTGCATTTGATGTTACTTTTGTACAACGTTTCATATGTTTTCTAAAACCACTAAAAGTTTTGAATATTAATGGACAATGTAAGTTACCACAACGCAAATTTAAAAATTGATTTTCAATGAAAGCATGTCTAATTCTAAAATGTTTAATAAGATCATTAATAGTATTAAAAGTTTCGTTTTTGCCCGATTTTTTGCATTTGTAGCAATGTAAATCCATGGTTAACGCAAATGACAAATATTTTTTTTACAAATTACCAATAAAACTTACACTAAAAAAAACTTTTTAACCTAATATTACGAAAATATAAAAAATTAAAATAAAAATTTCATAAACTTACTTAAAAAATTAGATAATAATATGTATTATATATATATCTAAATTTGAATTTTAAAATTCCAATTTAGAGCACAACTCTTTCATTTTTGGAGTTACAAGTTCTTGTTTCATATCTATTTTATAATAAAAAAATTGGATAAATTTCCAAAAGGAATCTAAACGCTCGTCGTATTTTATGTTGAACACAAAATGTACTTTGAAAAGAAGGTCAAAACATTTTAAAGCGTCACTTACAGGAGGTAAAGTATGTCCATCCACCACCACGTAATAAAAATCTATTGCACTAATATTTGCTCCTTGAGCTATGATAAAAGGCTGTTGAGTTTTTCTCTTGTTAATTACATCCGCTAAAGGAGTGCCCATCTGAAACACATTATATTAATAACAATTAAAGACTAAAATATTATAAAGATCATTACTTGAACAAAAACTATTAAATTCGTAATTTCAAGGTGTCGAAGTACTTTTTTACGCCCTTTTGCTGTAGCACGTAACAAATATAGTAAAGCGAGGAAACCTTGTGTAGTTTTATTCCAAGCTAGGAAAAACAAAAGTAATTGAAATAATAAGAAATATTGCTAAATGCCAATGATAAGACTTACAAATTTCATTTTCAGACAAAAAATCGGAAGTTTTATCTCCTACACTACTGCGATATACATTTATAATTTTATTAGGATCGAAATTTTTCAGATTTCCTGAATATTTAACTTGAAAATCTTGGTCAACCTTAAAAGTTAAATTTCGTTTAGAAGATGAAAACAAAAGTTAAATATGCTTATCAAATTACCAAACCGGGTGTATCCAAAAATCTTGGAAATGTTGTAAAAATATTTTCGGTGCACTGCCACTGTTGCCTACATAAAAACGTTTCTTGCATTTTGTCAAAAATAACTTTGGTATTTTGTGGTGTAGGTACTGCCTGTTTAAGGTACATAATTTTTTCTTCGGTTTCCACATCGGAGACGTATCTAGCTCCCTCTGCTTAGTTTTCTTTTTCATCATCACTTTCTCTTTTTATTTTCAAGTGTTCTTTTTCTTTTAATTTCCTGATAACGGTACGAAGCCGCCAAGCTAAGAATCCCGAACCGCTATCGGGATCAAAAAAGGTCTCCTAGAAAAATATATAACAAAATTAAGTAGATGTACATACTACGTAAATAAATATTACATATCCTCCTTTATTACTGTACGGATATCGCAACCTCGGAAAAATCTGTACCACTGCTTTCGCAAAGTCAATTTTGGTTTTCTTTGTAATGTAGTTTAAATGTCCGTCCACCATTATTTTTACAACAGCATTAACAAGTTGTCTCCGTGATTTGTTAGACAACGTATTCGTATTTTCATATTCTTTAAATATGTGACATAAACCATCCTTTAAAAGTAAACCTTTTAACATCTACAAATATGGTCATTAAGTTCTGACATTAAAATAGCATTAATTATTTTACTTCAGCAGTAATTACACAAGGAGAGTGCTCTGATGATTCACGCTGTGGATCTGTTATTATGGAATGCTCATCATCAGCTCTTTCTAACCAATTTTGTGTGCTTGATGTACTTGTTGTAAAAGATGCTGATGAACGGAAAGAAACTGTATCTACAAGTTATAATATTATTATGATTGATAAATTATTACTTTTTAAAATTTACTTTTAACGTGACAAACTTTATTAACAATTAATTATTGTAATAAATTGACAAACACGTTTATTTAATAAAATAAATGCTATGATTTTATAAGTTTTGCTGACGTTACGGGGCGACAACTTTCTTCAACCTCGCGTGCTTGGGTTTCCCCTTTATAACCGTTTTAGTACGTTTAATTCATTTTTTGAAATTTCTAGATCATACATAATTCCAAAAATTGCAATACAAATTATTTCATACCTGCTTCAGCCAAGAGTTTCATTTTTATTGTAAAATTTTTTTTTCCTCTGGAGAAGAAATATTTTACACAATCCTCTTCTATCATCACATCCCTCATCGTATATAAAAATATCATCCGAAATTGAAAATTTTGATTTAACTAAAATGATATATCCCGTACATTGAATATTATTAAAATTAACCGAAAATATTTAAATTAAAAGTTACATACCTTTTTCAACTACGTTCTGGTAGATTACTTCGTTTTCGTCATCATCACGAACACAAACACTGCACCACTTCTTTAGATTTCCGTACTGGACAATAAACTTACTAACATGTTCTTCTGCCATTATTAAAACTGTTGTAGTACATACAATTACAAAGAATAGCTCTGAACTGGTGTAAAATATAGATAACGCCATTGAATCAGCAAAATGTCCGGATGCAGACGCTATAATCTACCCACGCATTTGCCGTGCTAGTAAAATTTATCTTCATCTACCAAAGTTGGTGTAATATGTAATAGATGTACGAACTTTCTTGTAAATTAACCAAGGACAATTATTACCAAACTGCGTGTGGTACAAAAATCTATGATTTACCAATACCGGTGTATAATTTTACACCAAATCATTTTACACCATGAGTTTGGTAAAATTATTTCTAGTTTTTTTACTAGTGTAGTGAAAGATTTATGTTTATAGTTTAGTGGTGTGCCGGTGTGAATTCTTTTTTGTTATTATTTAAAAAAAAATATTAGAAACTAACTGTAACCTACCGACAGATCTACATCCTCGCGCCCGATCTACCTTTTTGCGCAGATTTGTTTGTTTTCAGCTTATTTAGTTTAATTTCCTATAGAAATAGTAGAAGATTTATGTTTATAGTTTACAATTTAGGAAAAAAATTTACGGATAGTAAAATTAATATCTTTGGGTTGACTTCCGACTTTTACGGAATACATTTCAACAAAACATAAAATTTTTAAATTACCTATTCATTAGTCGTCAAAATTATGTCTGCAGAAGCCTTAGCCCAAACCACCGGAGGAAACACAGCTGATCCTACCACATAGTAAGTGAATAAATAGTCACAGAACTTGTCGAGATTCGCATTATTCGGTTTGGTTTCCATTAAATCATTGTAACCTCCCAAAACGTCCGCTGCCAAAAACTTTAAACCAAAGAAATACCGTAACCATATGCCAACTTCAGAACCGACATTTTGGTAGTCTGAAGCCAAGCCGTATCTCTGGAGAGCTCGGTACCACGCCTGTCCAAGATGAAACCTGCAACCTTCGACATTTGCTTCCGGCCACTGGGTAGTACACGCATTTCTCATCGCAACCTCAAAATCAGTAACAATTCTGGGTATTTGAAATATTTGAAAACTTTCGAAAAGTTAATACTTTTTTGCGTGGATCCTCTCGTGCCGTGGTGGTTTTTATACAAATTTACCCTAGGTCCGTGGGTTCAGGAAAAGGTGGATCATTGAGAGGTGAAACTTGTTTTTGCGTGAATCCTCTTCGTGCCATGGTGGTTTTTATAAAAAAATTTTATTTTTAATTTCAATTCAGCGGTTACTTAAAAAATTATGTTTTTGGCTTAGTTTACCATTTTCAAAATTTTAGTAGCAATTACTTTTGGACCAGTTTACCACTTTCAGGTAGTTTTTTGGTCCAGTTTACATTACCCCGGGCTAGCACCTAAATGGAATAACTATGAGTCTATAAAAAATCCACATTTATTTACAGTTTTGTTATGTATTTTTTCAAATTCTACTATACGAGGGGAGTTCAATAAGTCCGGTAAAAATCAAATAGATGACGTCACAAATTCAAAAACAGAAAACATTTGACAGCTTCAGCCTGTTGCTGGTCTACATATAAAATTTCAAACAGGTATGCCAATTATTTTGGTCGTCACAACGATTTAAATAACGCAACTTGTAATTTGTTCTAAAAAGAGGAAAAAAGTGAATTTTGCGTATTAATAACACTATGTTTTTCGTGGAAAAAGAATTACAAAAACAAAAATAAAATTAGATAAATATTACCCGGATTCCGCACCATCGATTAAAATGATACATAAGTAGTTTATGAAATTCCGTTGTGGTAGTACCAGAACAAAAGATGCTAAACGTCCAGGTAAAAAAATTAAAGTTACTACTCAAGAAATCATGGATAAAATTCGTGACATGGTTTTGGCTGATCGCAGGTGCAATGATTTCAATTTTACATAAATGTTTGGACATGAGAAAGCTATCAGCAAAATGGTTGCCGCGTTTGTTATTGATCACGATAATGCACCAGCTCATTCGTCCAAAATTGCAACAATAAAACTTGATGAATTACGTTAAGAATTTCTTCTTCATCCATCATATTTTTCAGATTTGGCATCTTGCAATTATTTCCTGTTTTCAAATCTGAAAAAATGGCTTGCTGGAAGAAGATTTCAAACAAACGATGAAGTAACCGTAAAACCTAATTCATATTTTAAAGGTTTTGTTAAATCTTACTTTACAGACGATATTCAAAAACTTAAACAGTGTTGGAATAAATTTATCCAGTTAAAAGGAGATTACATGTTAAAAAATAATAAAAAAATTTTCCCAAAAAATTTTTTTTTCACATTTTAGAGACTCCTCATTATCACATACCAAGCAATATTTATTTCTTACTCCCAAATACAATAATTTTTTTTGTTTTTTCACCAATAATACATGCCTAAAAATTAATAACATTTAATTAAGGACTTATGGACTTACTTTTTAGAAAATGACTTACGACTCCAGACAACGCATTGTAATTCGTTTTATAAGAACGTTTGCTGCAAGCACCATCAACGACCACAGTGATAAGGGGTGTACCATCGCTGTTGACTTTACCATCTTATATATTTTTTTAAATTTATCTATATCAGTTGATCGTCCTTTAGTTTTTTTTAACTTCGTTTTAAATATGCGGTACAATGTTAATTGCATTTTCTTCGTAAAATTGCATGTACCGACTTTAAGAACGGTAGCATTTGTTTTTGCAGGTATTTGGATAAATAATTGATGTCTACCAGCCACTTCTTATCACTTGTACGTGATTAAATATAAAATATAGGATAAGCCACCTACTCGTGTTTAAATGAAAGAAATGCATATCTGCATTAATGTAAAATATTTCATTTTTATTTATAATCTGAAACCCTTTGACAGCGAATATGTAAGTGCGAATTGAAAATATGCAAAAATTAAAACAAGAATTAAACCGACTTCTGAACCTTATTACCAGCCATGTGAATTTTACTAATGATTTGAAAAGAAAATTGTAAGAGCAATTAGTAATCATATCAATATCATATATAAACATATATTTATTGTTGCTTTATTGTATGAAATTCAAAAGAAATTGTCTGCAAAAAACACATACAATTTTGAGAATCAAAAATGTTGTAAAACTAACAAAACAGTACATGGAAGTAAAATGCTACTGGCTTCTATAGTTAGTATTTGACGGAGTAAGATAGCGTTATATTATATTGTTATGAGAGAAAAAGATAAAATATTGTTGCCTAGTTAAACCTAAAACCACTGTCTAAAACAGCGCCATCCGACACTAAGAAGCTACACCTTCTTTTTTGAACTTGATTAATATCTTGGCTATTATGTATTAAAAAAGTAATTATTTTAAAATTTAAAAATTACTTATTTATATAAATTCAAAAAATTTCAAATTTGGTAGGCATATTCACTTAAGTATATTCTTCACGTATATATAAAAAATGTTAAAAAATTATCATTTTTTAATATAAACAAATTAAATTACTATATTATTTAATAAAATATAAATTTTAAAAATAGATTAGTATGTAGACCTTTGCTTCATAAATATTACCCTAAAATTTGAGATCAATCAGATAAGCCATTTTTGAGTGGGTCATTTTCCTAATTTTCAACTTTGTTATTAATAATAAAATTTGAATTTTTAAATTTTTTTTGTTTATAACAGTAATCATTATAAACTGTGAATTATTTTGATTTGAATAAAATAAATTAGAAATTATATATCTCGACAAAAAATATATTGTTTTTAAAAATTTTAAAATATAAAATAGATTAGCTTGTGCGTCAATATTTTTTATATGTATTTCCAAAATTTCAAGTTAATTCGTCAAGCCGTTTTTAAATGAGTCATTTTCTTAGTCCGGCACTTGCAAAACCCTAGCCTTAATATGTTTTCATTTTTCACAAAACATGTGAGCTAAACTTTTTACCCCTAATAGAAACTGAAAAAATATATACTTTAATACGTCTTTGAATTATCAAAAATGTAAGTGATTCCCAGTTTCTTTACTCACTAGTGAGTTATACTTTACTCACTTAGTGGGTTATAGGCCACTTTACTCATTTAAAAATCCATAGTTATACCTCTATTATTGCGAGATATTGGATAAAATTTTTTATTGTAATATTTAAATTATTGCAATGCTTAAATTATAATGTAAAAATGGACAAATGAAAAAATCAACTATTGTATTAAATGAACATATTTCTTTTAACAATTGCTTAAATTAATCAAAATATTTCAATAAACGTTTAAAACATTCTAATTAAACCAATAACTATTTAAACTATACAAAGTTAAAATTGATAATTTTAAAATTGTTGCATTATTATTGTAACGCGCAATTTCAACAAATGTTTAAATCATTATAATTAAAACGTTTGTTATTTAAACAATATACAATTTAAATTTTGCAATAAAAAGTAAAACGGCGCGCCATAGAAATAGGTAATATGGTATGGTAAAAACTATTAAGTTGTGGAACAAATTAAGATGTTTTAGTTTAAGATTTAGCACATTATAAATTCTATATAGGAGCTCAAATTTAATTGTTTGCTACTTGAGATTTCACGTTAGATGTAGATCAAGATTTAAGTTTAGAAAGCAACTACTTCGTTGTAAAAAAAATGATTATTTATTGAAATATAAAGGATTCACTTACGAGTTAAAAACAACAGCGCTTTTTGTGCTAGTTTATCATTTCGCGGCGCTGTAAACCCTGATAGTTCGGAAAAAGTATCAAACTCCTTGATAGTAATTCTTCTTATTAGTTCTGGGTCACGAATTAATAGAGCTGGAGCTAGAAATTCGTAAATGCCGTCGTATCTGGAAATTATAACTTAGAGTTTGGAAGAAAGCTGTAATTAACTTACCTTCGTTCAGGATTCGCATTATAAAGATCTTCTAAGATATCTATAATACTAGCCAATCTTAAAACATACGGACCAATATTTCCAAATATTGGCCATGGTTTTATATATGGAACACCTCTATCTTTCCAATATTGATGTGATTTTATTAATTTGTAATAAATAAGCAGTAAACACAAAGGCACAATAATGTAGAACAACATTTTACTATATAATAAAGTTATTTTGTAATCTATATGCGTTTTAAAAAGCAATTGTGCTTATATTTATATCCGTTTGATTTGCTATCTAAAACAAATAAATTGTTCAAGAAGAACTAGAGATAAATAATTGATATAGGTATGTAAAATCACTTGTAATTAAAAGCGCACTTTGAGAGATGACAAAGTCAAATGGTATATTTTACAAGTCATCATTATAGTATTATCCATAAATTGGGCTATTTATATTCATAAATAAACTGAGACAATCTATGAAGACATAGTTAACACTTTGGGTAATTTTAAGCCTTCATACTCATTCACTAGTAGACAACGCAATATCTACAAGGTTGAAAACATCGCAAAAGTTCCAGGACTTGACTTTCAAAAGACCAAAATATAACTGGGGCATACTACTCCCCAATAACTTAATACAAGAAATTATTGAAAAATCCCCGCATTTAGAAAAAAATGTGCTCTTTTATTACAATAATACTCTTTTTTAATATTACAACGCAATGGACGCATCTTTAATTCTGATTGTCACGATCGTTAATTTAATAATTTTAGAAAAACAAAATATTTATATTATCAAAACACAATGAAGTAGTTATTCAATTATTTTTACTTTAAGTACCCTCTTGATATTATAGGTATTTATAAATTTTAGATAATAATAAAAATACATATAAGGAAAGCGAGTGGAAAAATGCGTGTCACGGTCGGTGTTTTAAAGTTACCAACCAATATTTATTTTAAATTGTGAAACTACGCAATACAGTAGGTACATTATTTAGATTTTAATGATTAGATATCGCAAGTCATACACCCCTTTTATTATGATCGAATACATCTCATCATGCACTAAAGTGCACTTTTGTTCACTTAAAGTGCCCTGCCTTCATCAACTTTATATGTATTGTCGTGTTCTGACGAACAAACACTAAAGAGGTCCGTAGCTCGTTTATCGGAGTTTACACTTATGAGACTCTCCCAAGGAGTAGGTTCCAAAAATTATACTCAAACTATCCACAATCAATAAAACAAAATTCTCAGGGATAAAATTATAATTTAATTTGACGATAATAGTATTCATAATTAAATTGATAAATAAAATGAGACGGAATTTTTGTTGTTAAACTTATCGACACAATCGAAATCTCAAAACTACTGGTAAATTATTCTACAAATTTACACATTTAAACTGCAAATTATTTCTCCAATTTGTAAAATAATCAAACGTTTTAGCATAATCTAAATAAAACATCTGTAATAAAATAAATAATGTACAAAAATGAAAAATTGTTTAATTTTTAAATATTGGCGCCTTTTAATTGTTCAAAAAGTTGGTAGCATTAAAAATAACCGGTGTTGATATTGTAGTTACTACCAAATACGCAAAAACGACACGGTAAAGTTAAACACATCAATTTTAATTTTGCAGTTAAATAACACGAACCAATTATTAAAATTGTTCCACTGGTGTGTTTAATTAATTAAGTGTAAAAGTTCGATTATAAACGCGACTTGAAATACAAATTTAACAACTTCAAGTGTGGTTAACCTTAAAGTTTTCTGAAGCATCGTGACAAATATCGAAGACAATTGTAGAAAAAGCGTGAATAATCAATTCAAATAGTATTTACCAAAACGATGGCTTGAATAATAGAAGATTGCCCCTCGAATTCCTTGCATCTACGATTTGACAAAATGGCGACCTCGTGTCATGACTAGTAAGTAAATTTTCCAAATCTTCAAAATTTCATCATGAATTTTATAATACTCTTCTTTCGTAGCACTCACAATCAAACAAATCTCCAGTTGCTCATAATCATCGCTAAATTAATTACCATTCGTAATTTTTAAACATTTGAAGATTACACTTTGAAGCCGTTGAGTTGCAGACTTCACGCTTACACCTCTCTAGAGCAACTGACTTTTTATCTTGTTTCCTGTAAAACTTTCCTTCGGAAAAATCGTGTCGCACTCTGATTGGTTGATTTTCCAGCAAAATTCGAATTTTCTGATGCCAAATTCAATATTTTGAAGTCACTAAATTTTAATTTATTGCGAACAACACTTCAGCTTTATAAACACCGCATCAATCGTCATACCTACCTTTGCACCAACTCATTTCAAAAGTAAGAATAAACAATTTTTAAACAAAAAAAATTCAATTAACTAAATTATAACGTTTTTTTCATTTTTGAAATGTTTAACTTTTAGGTATCTGGACAAATTTCCAACCCTAAAAATCTCGTCTCTGCACGTATCCATTGGCACGTAATTGAAAACAACAGGTTACTATTCGTTCGTCTAATTAAATCAAAGAAAATTTCATAAAATGAAAACTTTAACAAAATGAAAATTTAATTGTGGATAATTTTAGAAATTGTAATTTATACAATTCACGTCAGTATATTACTAGTACAACCCCTTCTTAATCAACAAAAAAAGAGTAATAAAGTAATGAAGAATATATTATTTAAATTGAATCAGCTAGCCGACAAGAATGTATATAATAGACAGCAATTTGGCAGTAACAGAGAGGATGATACAATCTAAAATAAGAAAACAAGCTGAAGAAATAATAAAAACCAGAAAAAGAGTGAAGATGGGCTACCACAAAATGATATGTGAAGGGAAGATAATGAAGTGGAATAGAGAGAAAAGATACCTGCAAGAAGTATCAAAAATCTAACAAAATATGTAAAACAGTAGATATTTATTATGTATGATACGGACCGGCGAGAAAAAGAAATAATAAGTATGAAATGAAATGAAAAACAACGATGAAGAAGGAAATTAGATAGATCCTGTGTGTGTATTAAAAATAAGTGAGAGAAAAAGAGAAAATAAGAGATAAAATTACGTAAAATTTACTTTGTTGTGCTACTTGGGAAGTTACATTTTCACCACTACCTAGTAATTGCAAGAGTAGTTCACAAAGGTATATTGTCGTATTTTTTTTGGGATGAAGAAGTTTATTTTGCTTGTTTTAATTTTATATTTAATTTTTGTAAATTGAAATTTGTGACGCCTCTGGTGTCATAGCCAAGGTGGGGAAATTGAAAATTTTTGATTAGGACTTGCAAGCGACCCACGGTGCTGCATGGTCGTGATTTTGTGCATTGCGAGATGGAATGTAAATTTTTGCATTAGTAATAATAAAATTTGAGTTCAGCGAAGGTTTTTGTGTTTCTTTTGATTTATTTTAGAAAAGAAGAATTAAATTTTTAAAAAGAAAAATTTTCTTATTAGAAGGTCGCGCGTGAGCGGTGCGATAAAGTTTTTCGACTGAGCTAAGCTGTGGTAGTTATAACGAATAATCCGACCATTGAATTTGGTTTTTTTTAAGAAGTTTATTTGGAATATAAAAATTTATTTTATAAAATTTGTGAATTGGATTATTTTAGTACAATATGTACAAAAAAAGAGAAAATAGCCATAAAAATATTTGCTAACATGGAAAAGATTTTTCGCAATCAAACAAGTAACAGAAAAAGCATTTGAACATAACATAGAGCGATAGAGCCGCATCTGCTGTTTGTCGACTTCTAGCAAGCTTTTGATACCGTCCAGCAAGAAAAATTATATAAACTAATGGTTGAATTGAGAATACCCAGAAAAATAAGAAAACTGATTCAAATGACTACGAGGAATTCGAGTACAACGGTAAAAGTATGGACAGACAAAACAAACGAGTTTATAATATTAACATCTGTGTGAGATAGGGTATAGGGTGATGAGTTGCGGGGAACTGGATTGAGTTTATAGTGAGAAAATTGGGAAATGGAGCAACGATGACAGCGAAAGAATGGTAATTAATAGCTTTTGCAGGCGATATTGCAATTATAGCAACTGCAAGGGAAAAAGTGATTCAAATTTTTAAAGAAATAGAGAAATACGTGAGATAAATGAGACGGTAAATAATTGAAGGCAAAACCAAATCCATGAAATTTAATAAAAAGAACAGCTTAGAACAGATACATAGATCAAAACATTGAAAACTACAAATTTGAAGAAGTAGACAAGTTCTGGTATTTGGGAAGTGTAACTAAACAAGAATAATGTTAGATCATCAGAGATAAAGAAGAAAATATGCTAATACGCACTTATGTTGCGAAAACACTAAACTTGGCCAATAAAAAAACAAAAATAAATTGAGAGTTTTTGAGAAGAAAATATTAAGAACTATCATGGGACCAAAAAAGATTGGAGAAAGCGAAACAGAGTAAGAACACATGCGAAATTGAACAAGATATTAAGACACATAAAATCGCAAAGAAGTAAATGGTTCGGTCATGTAGCAAAAAAAAGGGCAGACAATATATTAAAAAAAAATTATAGACTGAAGACCGGGGGTGCGTTCCACTTAAAGCCCACGACGACCACGGTCATTCGTCAGTCCAATCAAATAACCGCTCTCGATCTTTAGTCCAATCAAAGAACCACGGGGCCACGCTGCGGTCGTCGTGGGCTTTAAGTGGAACGCACCCCGGGAGAAACGAGGAATAGAAGAAGAACGAATAACCGTTAGACAGATGAGGTAACAAACGACCTCAACGTTATTGGCGTGACAGAATGTAAGAAGCAATGTAAAAAAAAATAGTGAAACAAAAATACATACGAAAATTTACAGTATTGAAGAGAAGAAGACGAAAATCATATTATTCCAAAACAATTAAAAACCTTATGTACTATTCTTATATTTATAACGTTTTGAAATTATATTTTCAAACAAAATAATTACTAGTTAAGGTACATACATGTGCAAGCAAGGATGTGGATGTTGATTGACGACGAAACTTGCAGCCCAATAATTTTTATATTTATTAAAATTAAAGTATTAGTATACAATATGAAAAGTTAAAACACTATAAATTATAAAACTAAATAAGAACCACTAAAAATTATATCATTTTCTTTTTGTAAATCCCAACCATACACCTTCCTTTGGATCAAAACTCATACTTCCATTCGACACCTTTAATTCAGGTACTGTTTTTTCAACTGTCACTATATTAAAATTTATAAGCAATTTTACTATAATTACTTTTACTATCAATAAAGCAAAACGAGAACCTAAAAGTTTAATTCTGAAATTTCACTTGAAATTGTGTTTCGTGTTACTCACCCATGCAGTTTCGGGGTCCTGCTCCAAATGGTAGATAAGTATTTGGTTTTATTTTATGTTTGTTTTCATCGTTAAACCTTTCAGGATCAAATTTGTTTGGATTAGGAAAGTATTTTGGATTGCGATGAATAGCACCAGTCGGAATCCAGATAGAAGACCCTTTTTCTAAATAAACCGGTTTTTCACCTGGGAGTTCGGGTTCAATAGTAAACGATTTAGTTGATATCCTAGTTATGAAAACCGTAATCAATCTGAGAGATTCTAAAGATTACAAAATGAGCGGATTTGAACTTTATAAACTATTTTGTTTCTACCTGAAACAACACAATCCAGATACTTCATTTTAAGTAATGCTTCGTACGTAATTTTTTCGTTGTTTGTTGCTAAGGTTTGGTCAATTTCATGTTGTAGTTTTTGTTGAACATTTGGATTTAGTGCTAAGAAATGTGACACGTGCATTAAGGCCACCGAAGTTGTCTCAATTCCGGCAAGAAAGAATGCTATAGCTTGAGCCGTTATATCTTCATCTGTTAATTGGGCTTTTATTTTCTTATTTGCAGTTAGCTCTGATTCTTGTACCACAGAAAATCCCAAATCAATAACGCTCTTCTGGTTATCTGCGTTTAGTCGATTTTTTTTTGCTTCCAGCAAAAGATGAAGCATATCGGGTCGAACTATATTGTTTTTTTCACGAAGTTTTATGTTTTCTTTTATTACTTTTGTAAAGAATTTTTCCACTTTTACGGTAAAGAATCGAATCTTTAAAAGCTAAAAATGAATTTAGAATTAAAATTTTTAGTTTACACTATAGTTGAAGTTAACTACATTTTCTATTATTGGATGTAAGGAAGAGAGAAATATAAGCAAGCCACGAAAACCGGATTTAGTCGTAGCTTCTTTGCCTAAAGTATAGAATTCGTTGTTCTTATCTTTTAATGAGTCGCACTCAACCCCAAATGCAGTGGACGCAATAATGTCGTTTGATATTCTGCTATATGTATTATTAACATCTACTGTTTTCAAGTCGTCTTCTTGTTGCAAGAAATAGTTAACAAAATTGTCGCCACATTTTTCCATTAAACAAAACATCATTTTCATTTTACTGCTTGTAAATGCTGGACTTAGGATAGACCTCATATCTTGCCAGCCAGTTTCTCCTATAATATGGATAAAAATATAGTTAATTACAAATAATCAAATTAAAATTGTAAAAATTGTAATATGAATTATTTTAAATGATTTTAAAATTAACGAACAAAATAAATTAATAAAATATGTTTCCAAACTATGACATATGTATGTTTCGCTTTTATTTAAGCTTCTCGAATAAATTATCAGAAGACCTAAATACTACTATACTCTGTTTTATTTAAGAAAAATGTAAAACGTTTGCACTAAACGGATGACCTTTAAATGTTAACCAATGAAATTGCTTTGAATAAAGATAAAGGAAATTATACGAGATTTAGTGTTTTTTCAAAGCAATTTCATTGGTTAACATTTTTAAAGGTCATCCGTTTAGTGCAAACGTTTTACATTTTTCTTAAATAAAACAGAGTATAGTACTACTATCTGAAAGAAAATCAGAATATATATGTTGGTTTAAATACATACATTAATTTAATGTGTCAAATCAGGATAATCTAGGTATGAGCGTGGGCTGCTGGAAAAGTGTCTGGAGATGATATGATTACATTACTAAACAACCATTTCTTTGCAAAGAAAAATTATTTTTTAAATATTTAATATTCACTTACGGGTTAAACACACTAGCGCCTTTTTTGCTAGTTTATCATTTTGCGTTGATGAAAATACCGACAGTTCTGAAAAACTATCGAACTCCTTGACAGTAATTTTTTTTATTAGTTCTAGGTCACGAATTAATAGAGCTGGAAGTAGTAATTGATAAATGCCATCGTATCTGGAAATTATAGTTTCGGATTTCGAAGTAAGCTGTAATTGACTTACCTTCTTTCAGGATTTGCACTGTAAAGATCTGCTGAAACGTCTTTAATATTACACAATCTTAAAACATAGGGACCAATGTTTCCAAATATTGGCCATGGTTTTATATATGGAACACCTCTGTCTTTCCAATATTGATGTGGTTTTATTAATTTGTAATAAATAAGTAGTAAACACAAAGTTACAATAATATAGAACAACATTTTACTCCAAAATATAATTGGTTTGTAATATATTATATGTTTCTTAAAAAGTAATGATGCTTATATTTATATCTGATTGATATGCTATCTAAAAAAAACAAATCACCCGTGACAAATTTGAGATAAATAAGTAAGATGAGGAGTATAATATCAAGTCTGTATCTATTTTTGCTGAAATTGAGATAGATACGTCATTTTGTTAAGAATTTTGTTCTTTATGAAATTCACTAATTTATTCCTAAAAAAGCAGTCAAATTTTAGTTTCAAAGTCGCTATAATTATCCATGATAACACTATATTTTAGTCAGTTTGATTTATTTTTGCTAGTTTAGTGGTTGATTGTGCTTATTATTGGTCCAGCAATTATTATAGTTACTAAAAAAATTAAATTTTTAACAAATATTTTATTTTTTACTTGACACTATCGCCATAAATTTATATTTTTCCAAAAAACTATCAGAGCATCAAATTAGAATATTTTAGCATATTTCACTTTTGACTCTGAAAAGGTGGAGGTGCACCGAGTTTTATGTAAGTTTGATCTCACATACCTTGATCAAGAACACCTTGTTCTTATTATTACAAGACGTTATGGGCGTGACAAAATGTAAGAAAAAATGTAAAAAAGAGTGAAACAAAAACACATACAAAAATTTAGAGTATTGAAGAAAAAAAACGAGCGGTGCTTTACATCGTAAATGAATCGTTAAGACTTCCTAGGAAGTATATTAAGGGGGACCAAAATCCTACTCGCACCTCCTTGCTGATGGTGTCCTTGCAAATCTATAAAAAAAACTCTCAGAGATCGGGTAGCCAACCCCGGTGGATGAAGGAAATCTGCAGGGCTGACGCCAGAGGTATTTTTACAAATTAAGACGAACACCTGTCTCTTTCCAAACTTCCAAGCCAAGGTGACGAAAGTCGTGCCTAGAGCTGCGTGGCGTCCGGGAGCATACATGCAAACGTCTCTAGCGATAACAAGGGCAAGCAAAGAGCCTCTTTAACCCAACAGCAGCAAACATGGAGAATACATTAAAACAAGAAACGCTTACGATGCAAGGGTCGGGACCCCCAGTACCAGTCGTGGACGGCGTCGGAGCAGACGCCACACGATCGTCAACCTGCGACTGCTTAGCGACTCCGGCGGATGACCAGGCCGGGGCGCTTTTCAAAATGACTGGAAACGTTGTCGGTCCTGGCAAAAAAACTGATAAAACTAAGATAACGAAAACTACACGTACAATGGCAACAAGAAGAAGGGGGACTACCACCTCCCCTACAAATAGGACTAGCAAAGTCAGCGGAAAGCTCACCGTTAAAAGAAGAGTGACGCCGTACTCATGGAGACCACGGACAAGGATGCAAAAGCGACGCCTCCATCAAGATGGCGATCAAAACCGAAAAAGACACACCCTTTGTTAAGAACATGAAAAGAACTGGCCATATCCTAAAATGGAGCATGGCCAAAAAGCTCAAGATCTGAAGGCCAAACTATCAATGTGCATAAAAGAACCAATAAGAGCGTAGTCAGGGATAAAAAAGACATTCGTCATTAAGGATATCAAAAAAGATGCGATGGTAGACGAGATTAAAGCCGACATAAGAAAGCTAATCCTGGAGGAAGACTTCACTGTTGTGGAATTGAGTCCATACTACCAAAACACACAGATAATGAGGATAGAGACGAGAGGGGAAGCGGACAACATCCTTAACAAGTTAAAAACTATAAGAGTGGGGGTCATCAACTCCTGCAAAATTGCGGCACAACCGGTAAACGATAAATGCCGGAAGTGCTGGATGCCGAACCATTTACAAAGAAATTGAAAAAGCTAGGACTAGATGATAGGACTAGAAGATAGGACTAAAAAGTATCTCAAGTGTGGTGAAGAAGGCCATTTTGCAAAGCGGTGCAAACAGGGCCAACCCTTTCGCATCACATACAGGGCGGTCGGTCACAGAGCAACAAGCTCTACGTGGCCAGCGGCAAAGAGAGGAAGAAGAACAACAGCTAGTAACACCAAACGCTGTTTAGCTTTTAGAGTAGAGTTTACGGGGATGATATTCTATAGTTGCTATTTTTCCCCAAACGAGAACATCTAGCGATACCAAGAGTCAATACAAAATTTAATGGACGATGTACAAGAAAAAATCCTTCCGGTAGTTGTGGGGGGGGATTTCAATGCCAAGTCACCAGAATGGGGCAGTAACACCAGGAACACAAAAGGCAAGATGTTGTCGAGTATTATAGCGACAACAACGTTGGGCGTATGTAACGTGAGAAAAACGCCTTCGTTCAGAAGAAGGGAGCTCAAATCGGCTATTGACGTGACGTTTGCATCGATGAACTTGGTCAAAAGGATCCTTGATTGAAGGGTCTTAGACGGTGAAACCAGGAGCGACCATAGTTACATACGATTCGATATCGAAGAGATATTAAAGACCACGGAAATACAACCGAGAGGATGGAATGCTCCGAAATCGAGAAGTTCTGCAACAAGGAAATTAAAACGACAGAAGATTTAGTTACACTTCTGACTAAGATAAGCAATGCGGCTATGCCACGCAAGACAAAGACCAAGAGAAAAGCGATGTACTAGTGGAACGACGAAATTGAGTCGTTCAGAAAAGCATGTGTAAAAATAAAACAAAAAATACAACAATGTCTTCGAGCAAATAACATGAAAGAGGTTGACAGGCAACATGACTTACTGAAAGCAAAAAAAAGTAATATGACAAGAGCCTAAAGAGAAAGCAAGAAGGATAAAAGACAAAAGCAGCGTTACTGGTCGGGAGAAGGAATATCAAGCCAGTGTCCTTCAAGATGGGAGTGCATGTCATTGTCCCCAAAAGTGAAGTGACAATGTTAGGAATTAATATTGATAGGAAGCCGTGTTTTTCCCCCACGTTAAAATAGCGGCTGAGAAGGCGGACAAGTGTTGTGCTGCCCCCACTAGACTTATGCCCAACATGGATGGTCCTCTAGCGACGAAGAGGCTAATCATCGCCTAAGTGGCAAATTCTATCTTTTTGTACAGAGTGCCAGTGTAAGCACAAGCGATGCAAGTCGAAAAATATAAGAAACAGTTGAGCGGTGTCCAGCGGAGAACCGCACTGAGAGTGTGCAGTTCAAAAAAGCGGTGCTGATCCTGGCGGGGTTGCCATTTATAGATCTGATGGCAATGGAAAGGGCTGTTAATTACAATAACGTTAACAAAGATGACAGAAAAGAGCATAGAAAAAGGAGAGACGAATCACGGCAGGCGCCAGAGCGCGGTAGCTGGACAAAAAAACTTATTCCGATGATCGAGCCGTAGAACAGCAGAGCGCACGGAGAATTAAATTTCCACCTGACCCAGAGCCTTTCTGGACATGGGTGCTTTCAAGAGTACCTTCATAAAATTGAAAAAGCTGAGGACAACGTGGATTTCTACTGCAAAGATGTGGATACCACTGAGCATACGCTGTTTCATTGCTGGGAGTTGACTGAACAGCGAGAGTTAGCTGAAAGCATAGTAGAACAGAAGTTAACAACAGAGAACATGATAGCCATTATGCTCAAGTAAGAACATAATTGGAATACCGGAAATACCTTCATTGGGAAAATAATGAGGACAAAAGAAGATGAAGAAAGATCGCGACAAAGAAACCAACAAACTGGTAGAAAAACACTTATATGCTAAAAGTTAGGAAATGGCAAATAATACGTATGGTATTAGTGAAGAAATGTTCAAGCGATTCAACGTACCACTCGCCCAACAGCAAACCAACACCGGAAGGATGGTGCAGTCACATAACCCACCAACCTGGAAGGGGGATTTAGTCAGTAAAAATCTGACACTACCAGCAAACATCAGTTGGTGTCTTTTTGAAGATTTCCCCCTACCCGCGATGACGTAAAAAAAAAGTATATTAAAAGCATATTATTATTCCAAAACGAATGAAAACCTTATTTACTATTCTTATATTTATAATGTTTTAAAATTAAATTTTCAAACGAAACATAGTAAAGATGTGGATGTTGATTGGCGAAATTTACACCCCCATTAATTTTCATATACATATATTAAAATTGAAGTGCTAAAATACAATATGAAAAGTTATAACACTAAATTCTAAAACTAAATAAAACCACTACAAAAATTATATCATTTTCTCTTTGCAAATCCCAACCATACACCTTCCTTTGGATCGAAATTCATACTTCCATTCGGCATTCTTAATTCAGGTACTGTTTTTTCAACTGTCACTATATTAAAATTTATAAGCAATTTTACTATAATTACTTTTACTATCAATAAGGCAAAACGGGAACCTAAAAGTTTAATTTTAAAATCATGATTAAAATTGTGTTTCGTGTTACTTGCCAATGCAGTTTCGGGGTCCTGCCCCAAACGGTAGATAAGTATTTGGTTTTATTTTATGTTTGTTTTCATCGTTAAACCTTTCAGGATCAAATTTGTTTGGGTTAGGAAAGTATTTTGGATTGCGATGAATAGCACCAGTCGGAATCCAGATAGCAGACCCTTTTTCTAAATGAACAGGTTTTTCACCTGGGAGTTCGGGTTCAATAGTAAACGATTTAGTTGAATTCCTAGTTAGAAAAAACGACATCAATCTGAGGGATTCTAAAGATTACGAGATGAGAGCATTTTAACTTTATAAACAATTTCGTTTCTACCTGAAACAACACAATCCAAATACTTCATTTTAAGTAATGCTTCGTACGTAATTTTTTCGTTGTTTGTTGCTAAGGTTTCGTCAATTTCATATTGTAGTTTTTGTTGAACATTTGGATTTAGTGCTAAGTAATGTGACACGTAAATTAAGGTCACCGAAGTTGTTTCAAATCCGGCAAGAAAGAATGAAATAGCTTGAGCCGTTATATCTTCATCTGTTAATTGAATTTTTACTTTTTTGTTCGCAGTTAGCTCTGATTCTTGTACCACAGAAAACCCCAAATCGATAACGTCCTTTTGGCTACCTACATTTAGTCGATCTTTTTTTGCTTCCAGCAAAAGATGAAGCACATCGGGTCGAACTATATTGTTTTTTTCACGAAGTTTTATGTTTTCTTTTATTACTTTTGTAAAGAATTCTTCTACTTTTACGGAAAAGAATCGAATCTGTAAAAGCTAAAACAGAAATTAGAATTAAAATTTTTGATTTTTGTTATAGTTAAAATAAACTACATTTTCTATTATTGGATTTAAGGAAGAGACAAAAAGTAGTAAGCCACGAAAACCGGAATTGGTCATAGCTTCTTTGCCTAAAGTATAGAATTCGTTGTTCTTATCTGTCAATGAGTCGCACTCAACCCCAAATGCAGTGGACGCAATAATGTCGTTTGATATTCTGTTGTATGTATTATTAACATCTACTGTTATCAAGTCGTCTTCTTGTTGCAAGAAATAGTTAACAAAATTGTCGCCACATTTTTCCATTAAACAAAACATCATTTTCATTTTACTGCTTGTAAATGCTGGGCTTAGGATAGACCTCATATCTTGCCAACCATTTTCTCCTATAATATATATAAAAATTTGGTTTATTACAAATAAAGTTAATATTGTAACAATAATTGTAATAAGAATTATTTTAAATGATTTAAAAGTTAAGAGACACTTAAAATTGATATAATAAATTTCTAAACTATGACATATTTTTCGCTATTATTTCAGCTTTTCGGATAAATTATCAGAAGACTTATTATCTATTCACAAAGCTATATTTAAAAAAAATTGAAATACCGTTGTAAAAAAAATATATTTTTAAAAATGTCACTTTAATACTTTTTTTTAGTATAATACGTTTTTAACTCGTAATAATTAATTAGAAAAATATTTTAAATTTAAAACGCCTTTCGAAAAAAATAAGGCTGTGTAAATGATATTTATGTCAAACAAAAATTCTAAATAAAAATGCTAAGTGCTAACAAGTCCCCACGGCGCAGGTCACTTTTCAGCCAATCACATGATGTTTTTGACCTTTGTTGCAAGAGAGGGTAAGGAATGTTAATATGCGCACGGGAAAACACATAAAATTTTTTAAAATTTTGAATTTTGGATTCAAAATAGTTTAGAACGTTTGTAATTCGTTAGTGCAAGTTTTATTTTCGTTTGTGTCCAAATAGTTTTTGAGATTTTCGAGATTCTAGGTAACCCGTGGAAACACAACATTTCTTTAAAATTTCCAATTCCTGATACAAAAATAGTCTAAAAGTCTGTGTTTGGTTTGTACTTGTTTGTGCAAGTTTCATTTTTGTTTGTACCTAAATAGTTTCAAGAAAAACATCAAAGATATGGACGCGCATGATTGGGTTAACGAGATTCTGAGTAACACCTACAAGATCAAGTTCAAAATACTTTCTATCGTTTGTGCACAAGCAAATTACAAACGTTCTAGATTATTTTAAATTCAAAATTTTAAATTCTATGTGTTTTCCCGTGCTAAAAGAATCTTGTTAATTCACTCATGCGCGTCAGTATTCATGATGTTTTTCTTAAAAATTTCAAAAACTATTTGGATACAAACAAAAATAAAACTTGCACAAACAAAAACTTGCGCATTCTAGACTGTTTTGAATTCAAAATTCAAAATTTTTAAAAATTCTATGTGTTCCCCGTGCTAAGAAAATCTCGTTAACCCAATCTTGCGCGTCAGTGTCTTATATCTTTTTCTGGATAATTTTAAAAACTATTTGGGTACAAACAAAAATAAAATTTGCATAAGCATGTACAAACGATAGAGAGTATTTTAAACGTGATTTCATCAATTTACCTAGAATCTCGTTAACCCAATCATGCGCGTCAGTATCCTTAATGTTTTTTTTTTAAATCTCCAAAACTATTTGGGTACAAACAAAAATAATGTTTGCACAAACAGGTACAAACGATGCACAAACGATTTAGACTATTTTGGAGTCAAAATTCGAATTGGAGGGGGGGCTGAGGACATGCACCTCACGTATGGCTTGATCGTACATAATTAATTTCGCTTCCTTCTGCAAGTTTAAAGGTAAGACCTTTCATACGCGCTAGAGCATTGTTAAAATTATTATGCTGGGGACAATTGATTTTCCATGGTAAAGATACCTCATAACGTTCGTTTTTCAAAATTGTTTTGCTTTGCATAACTTTGTTTGTGAAGTTGCTCTGCGCTTCCCGGTCGTTGATTCTTGTCGTTTATAGATTCCAGAATTTTTGAATATTTATATCAGTATCTTCGGATACTTTAACGCTTAACGCTGACACTACAATTGCAGCGCTGGTGTTGTCTTTGTTATTTCCATCAATGTTTGGTCCTTGTAGCGTTTATCCTAATTTTGTATTAATCGTCGTTAGATCTTCCGACAAGCGAACAAACTCACCGATTGCGATTTTCCAATAATTGTCTGCTCCAATTAAAAGAACTATTCTCTTTATCGTTTCTATATTTCCGACATGGGCGTCTATTGGGGGGAGGGAAAAAGGGTCGGTTGCCCCCCCTGGCTCTAGGCTGATTAATTTTTTTAGAAATTTAATATTTCACCAGACCAAGTTTTTAAAATTTTCTAAACTTTTGGTTTTAAATCATTAAAATTCTTTTATACTTTTTCATTTGGCCCTCTGCCTTAAAAATGATCGATTAACATAACGATTAACTTACGCGTTCCTACAATTTTTAAATTCAGTTTTCGCGACAAGCTTTCTTTGATATACGTTAATTGCGATCCTCCGTCAATAACCAATCAAACAAATGCGTTTGAATTTGTTTCATTTGAATCGCCTATGTAAGCTTTTGCCGTTTGCAAGAATACACTGTTTTTATTATTTTTTTGTAAATAAACTTACAGCGTTGCTTCTTGCACTTGATCGTTCCTTTCCATAATTTGGGTCACACATTGCAGTTACGTGTTTATTTTTGCAACTTCTGCAATTCGTTTTTGATCGACAAAATCTGAAATTGTGACTCGTCTTCGTACAGCGGAAACATCGTTTTTCTTCTTTCAGAATATCATTTTTCTGCTGAATCGTAATATTCTTGGAGTCGCAATTTTCAGTGTTATACTGTTTAGATTTGCAAAATAAACATCCGTTCTCCGTTGTCGGAAAAATTAGCAATTCGGAGTCGTGTAGTCCATTCTTTACTCATATAAAATATCTCATCAACAAAGGGTACATGCAGAACTGGATTAAGAGCTTCAATTCCGTCGCGTGGATGATAGCGCCCAAGTCAATTTATAGCGGTAAAAAGCTTGTCGACATAACACCAATTCTTTTTAACAAAAGTTTTAGAAAACTTCTAGAAACAATGACTTTGTTAGGATTGAAGATTGACTAAATATTCACAATTTTTTTACAAAATCTACAAACACCGCATAAGAGCTGAGGAGCACTCGTCGTCGAGATAAAAAAAAAAATGCTTTATAGTCTTAACATAAGCAAGTAAAAGTAAAAAAATTAGTAAGCCCCTATTTCAAAAATTTCATGTAGAAAAACAGTTTTGAAACTTTAAACGCGATTATCTCAAAACCACGTATTTAAAATTGGGCAAAAACATAATTCTGGTAGTTTTCATCCGATTTACATAAAATTATAACTGTAGCTTTTTAGATAGATTTTCTAAAGAAGTACATACGATTTTTACGATTGATTAAAAATTGCGGTTTTTATATGGGGCATTCCACACCAAATCGACCACTTTTGAACCCGACCCTTTTTGATTTTCCTGAAATTTTTACATATTATCCTATCTCACCAAAAACAGTTCTGTGAATTTTTTCAAAATTTTTTATTCAACCCAAAAAAAGTTACGAATTTTTAGAAAAACTGATGTAGTTTTTCTTCAAACGATCGTAACTATGTCAAAAATTGACTAATCGGAACGTTTTTTTTTGTTTTTGTTTGTCTTTAAACGTACTTTGCAGAAAAAAATACAAAAAAAATATTCAAACTTGGATTCTACAAAATTTTTCATTTTTTCGGAGAAAATCATTGATTTTTCAAATTTCGACACTTTTGATTTTTGATTTTTTTATTTCAAAAAAAACTCTGATTTATTCCGCGTATAAAAACGCAAACCCCATAATGGGCCGACATTTCTTTCTATTTCTTTTGTTTAATTAAAAAATATTATTTGCGTAAAAATAAAACAAAATATTTTTCAATTAAACAAAAACAATAGAAAGAAATGTCGGCCCATTATGGGGTTTGCGTTGTTATACGAGAAATAAATCAGAGTTTTTTTTGAAATAAAAAAATCAAAAATCAAAAGTGGAAAAATTTGAAAAATCAATGATTTTCTCCGAAAACATTAAATATTTTGTAGAATCCAAGTTTGAATATTTTTTTTGTATTTTTTCCTGAAAAGTACGTTTAAAAACAAACAAAACAAAAACGTTTTGATTAGTCAATTTTTGAAAAAGTTACGATCGTTTGAAGAAAAAAAACATCAGTTTTTCTAAAAATTTGTAACTTCTTTTGGGTTGAGTAAAAAATTTTGAAAATATTCACAGAATTGTTGTTGGTGAGATAGTATAATATGTAAAAATTTCAGGAAAATCAAAAGGGGTCGGGTTCAAAAGTGGTCGAATTGGTGTGGAATGCCCCATAAACAAATTAAAACCGACTTTTTCGTAAAAAATCACAAGTTTTTCAAGACGATGCCATTTTGGGAAAAAACATATTTTTAATAATCGTGTGTACTTCTCTAGCAAAATTAATGTAAATAATAAAAACAAAATTTTGGTTCTTTCTAGCTGCTAACACAAAAGAGTTCTGTTTTCGCCCGTAGAACGCATTGAAAAAGCGTTCTTACCGTAGCTACGACTGAGCCTTTATTTTAAATATTTTTTGTAGCAAAAATTGTTTTTTTATGCTTCAATACATCTAGAATAAACCCCCCAAACCTCATTTTGATTGCTTTTTTAGTATTCTCAAAAAAATTTCTAAAAAGTCTTATTTTTGATCTGCTAGTTAGATGTAACCCCTTAAATGTCGAATTTGGATAATCTAGGTATGAGCGTGGGCTGCTGGAAAAGTTTCTGGAGAAGATATGATTACATTACCAAAAAACATTGTAAAGAAAAATTATTTTTGAAATTTTTAATATTCACTTACGGGTTAAAAACACCAGCGCTTTTTTTGCTAGTTTATCATTTTGCATTGATGAAAACACCGACAGTTGCGAAAAACTATCGAACTCCTTGACAGTAATTTTTCTTATTAGTTCTGGGTCACGAATTAATAGAACAGGAAGTTGGAATTGATAAAATCCATCGTATCTGGAAAATATAGATTAAGATTTGGAAGAAAGCTGTAATTGACTTACCTTCTTTCAGGATTTGCATTGTAAAGATCAGCTGAGATGTCTTTAATATTAGACAATCTTAAAACATACGAAGCAATGTTTCCCAATATTGGCCATGGTTTTATATACGGAACACCTCTGTCTTTCCAATATTGATGTGGTTTTATTAATTTGTAGTAAATAAGTAGTAAACACAAAGTTACAATAATATAGAACAACATTTTACTGTAAAATGTAATTGTTTTGTAATAGATATGTTTTTTAAAAAGCAACGGTGCTTATATTTATATCTGATTGATATGATATCTAAAAAAAACAAATCACTTATAAATTAGAGATAAATAAGTGAGATATGTAATAACTTCACTTGTAATTAAAGGCTGTTGTTGAGACGTAATTATCTTGAATAGTACCTATATTATTTTACATTGAATAATTCGTTTCCTATTTACTTTATTTACAGAACTATAAAAAAAGTTAATCGATTGCTAGTTTCCCAAACTCCGCTTTATTGCAAAATACAAAAAGAAACAAATTTGCTCGTTTAAATATCATGTCAAAATGAAAAGTACCCAAATTCCAATCAATAAATCAATCTTATTTTTTGGATTTAAAAAATGCAATATATTTCAATGTTGCTTCGTAAACACAAATTGTTGAATAAGATCTTAACGAATCATTTCCTCTCGAATTTAGTATATTGTGATTTTGTAAGTTAATAAAAGCGCAATTGAAAAGCATATTTCAATTAATTTTGTCAAAAATAAGAATATATATAATTATAATGCAGTGGTATAAAAGCTTTTGTTGAAAGTAATTAATTTTCCACTAAGTTTTTTCTCACACTTGATGCAAAAAAATTAATCCCAAGGTAGCTCAGGTCGGAAACCCATACGTTCCACAAATGGATCCTTATTATGTGGCGTTGGAATAAAACTCATGTGATAGCATAACAAATAAATTATAATTTAATGAATAAGATGGTCATCACACAGGTATTCTACATAAAACAATTAAATTCTCTCTGGGGCCATATAAAAAATTTTCGGTGTATTAGGTGATCGTGGAAGCGATATTTAATTAAATCAAAAATCGTACTGCATTTCCAAAATTACTTAAATAAACAATAAAAATTAATTACAATAAAACAAAAAAAAATTTCATTTATAAATCAGTTATAAAAATTCGCATCAAAGTTTAATACGACCCGCACTTAATGTGTCGCGCAGATGTGTCACACACTCCACCCGCATCAAGCTGACGCCGCCACTTTTGCAAAACCTAAAAAAAAGTATATGGGAATTTGTGCGTAATTTGTTGCTAATTAGTTACCGCAATCGCGAATTTGTTGCTCTTACCGTTCGCGAATTACAACCATTTGAGTGGTGGCGGCGCTAGCTTGATATCAAGCCAGCGTCGCCACCACTCAAAATTTATTAAAACTTAATAAAAAGTATATGAGAATTTGTGGCTAATTTGTTGCTAATTAGTTACCGCAATCGCGAATTTGTTGCTCTTACCGTTCGCGAATTACAGACATTTGAGTGGTGGCGGCGCTAGCTTGATATCAAGCCAGCGTCGCCACGACTCAAAATTTATTCTTCTTCTTCGAGTACCGTATCCGATAACGGACGTTGGTAAGATCCTACTGGCTAAAGCCAAGAGGTCTTTTACTAGGGAAATATTAATGGGGTGGTTTTTCGTTGCCTTCCTCATAGTCCACAGATCGATATTGGACTCTTTAGATCACAGCAAATTTCAGACGCAATCGGGATTTAAATCGCGGTTTCCCGCGCTACAGTCATCTGTGTTTGATTTACGCCAGACTGCTGTTCTAATTTCAACTGCTGGTCAAAATTTATTTAAACTTAAAAAAAGTATATGAGAATTTGTGGCTAATTTGTTGCTAATTAGTTATCGCAATCACGAATTTGCTGCTCTTACCGTTCGAAAATTGCAGCCATTTGAGTGGTGGCGGCGCTAGCTGGCGCTAACAACGGAACTCCTAATCCGAGATACTAGTTTTGTGTTGACAGTAGCACAAGATACGGTCTATTGTGGTAACCCCGCTTCTTATAAAGTTTTTTTGTATGTATTGATGTCGAGCGCACGTACCGTCAACATAAAGCAGCAACCGGAGCAAACCAAACATGAAATATCGAAACGTTACAATCGATTGTTACCTAAATTTAACGCTTTTTATTAATGTGCTTGTTTTAATAAACAACTATAATATACACTGGATCAGCTCTGAGCAAGCCAAATTTTTTGATGGACACATTTAAACCTCTCGATCTCATCCCATTTCTCAATTTTAGTCATTAGTTATTACATGCATTATAAAAAAATTATGAATATAATTCTAAAAATTATAATAAAACAAAAATTGTTATTTTCGTTTTGTAAATCCCAACCATACGCCTTCATTTGGCAATAGATCGAAAGATCCTTTAGATGGTTTTAATTGATGTACTGTTTTTTCTACTGGAACAATATTAAATTGCTTAAGTAATTTTACGATAACCAGTTTAATTTGTAATAATGCAAAACGGGAACCTAAAAGTTTCATTTTAAAATTTCACTCAAAATTTTCGTGTTACAACTTACCAATGCAGTTTCGGGGTCCAGCACCAAATGGTAGATATGTATTTTGTTTTATTTTATGTTTGTTTTCATCGTTAAATCTATCAGGATCAAATTTTTGAGGATTAGGAAAATGTTTAGGATCCTGATGGAGAGGCCCAGTCGGAATCCAGATAGCAATTCCTTTTTCTAAATGTACCGGTTTTTCACCTGGAAGTTCGGGTTCAATAGTAAACGATTTTGTTGTTTTCCTAATTAAAAACAACGCCATACATCTAAGTTGTTCTAAAAATTACAAAATAAAGTGTTTTAGTTACTTTATCATACTTTTTACCTGAAACAACACAATCCAAATATTTCATTTTAAGTAATGCTTCATAAGTCATTTTTCCATTACACGCTACGAAGGTTTCATCAATTTCATGTTGTAATTTTTGTTGAACTTCTGGATTTAGTGCTAACTTATGTGACAAAAAACTTAAGGACTTGGAGGTTCCTTCAAATCCGCCGATAAAGAATAGAACAGCTTGAGCTGCTATATCGTCATCTGTTAATTGGGCTTTCACTTTCTTATTCGCAGTTAACTCCGATTCTTGTACCACAGAAAAACCTAAATCGACAACGTCTTTTTCATTATCGTTGTTTAGTCGATTTTTTCTGGCTTCCATCAACAAATGAAGCATATCGGCTCGAACTATATTATTATCTTCACGATATTTTATGGTATCCTTAACTAATTTTGTAAAAAAGTCTTCAACTTCGGCTTCAATAAAACGAATCCCCAGCAACTGAAAAGAAAATTAAAAAATTTGTACTGAAGAATTTTGCTTAACTTTCGGTTTAAATTGACCTACTTTATCGAATATGGGGTTTAAGGAAGAGAGAATAATTAGTAAACTTTTAAGACCCGTTCTGAGCGTAGCTTTTCTTCCTAACAAATAAAATTCGTTGTTTTTATCTTTCAATGAGTCACACTGAACCCCAAATGCGGTAGTTGCTATAATGTCATTTGATATTCTATTAAATGTGTTTACGGATTCTACTGTTATTACGTCATCTGTTTGCTGTAAAAAGTAGTTAACGAGGTTGTCACCACATTCATCCATTACACCAAAAATCATTTTCATTTTACTGCTGGTAAATGCTGGACTTAAAATTGATCTCATATCTTGCCAACCAGAGTCTCCTATAGTAAAATAACTATTAAGGTTAATTACTTATACATAGTTAAACTGCTTAATAAATATTTAAAAAACTATAAATGAATGTTTAGCCCAGTTAATTCCTGTTCCCAGTTCCCCCTTAGCCCAGTTAATTTTCAAAAAGAACTAGACAGAATAAAGTTCATCACGGTTTCCAATGGTTACGAAACAAAATTAATTGACAATTTAATAAATCAAATACTAAAAGAATATGCTTAATTCTATCTACCCTTATAATTATAAAAAAACCGAAACAAAATTTGAACTAATCACTTATCTTGGAAAATCTTCAAAAAATATAGTCGAATATTTAAAAAAAACATAATTTTAACATCGCTTTCAAAACGGACCATAAACTTAGCAAATTCATTAATAACGCCAAATCGAAATCGGACACTTTATCAAAATCTGGAGTATACGAACTCACTTGTGAATGTTCAAAAAAATATATTAGACAAACGGGCAGAATCTTTCAAACGCGTTTCAAAGAACATTTTAGATCTTATCGTTTAAATGACGGAAAATCCACCTTCGCGAAACATCTTACGGAAAATAATCATAAGCAACTTGGTGAAAAAATTTTACATGTCGAGTCAAAAAGTAAAAAATTAGAGTTCTTGGAAGCTATGGAAATTAATAGACTTAAATACCAATGTACCTTACTGAATAGTCAATTTGATCTCAACAATTCGCCATTGTTAAATATCTTCAATATTTGAAGACCAAAACCAATCCAATGACCCCCCCCCTTTAACTAATATTTTACTTAATTCTTTACTCCCGTCTAAACCCAACATTAACCTTTAAATAACCCCCTACATTTCAAAAATCTAATCCAAAATTCCCCCAAAAATCTTACTTTTCACGCCCCTTTGCGGGTATGTTTAACCAAAATTCTTTTTCACACTTTCTGTTTAGTCACCTGACGATGCTATGGTATAGCGAAAACGTTTGTGAATAAAATTATACATTTAGTATAATTTACATTGTGTCAACTTTTAATATTTTAGTTCCAAAAGTGTCGATACATTTTTGGTTTGTCTAAAAAATTGTGATATGTTTATCAAGTTGCACTACTTAGACCACACTGTTATCAATTATATAAATGAATGGATCCACATACACCCAATCAAAATGACAAACATTATAGATCCAAAATATTTATGGGCGGATAAGGTCAACTTATACGTTTATTTACTAAACAAAATATTTTAAAAAATAGTGGAAAATTTATTTACGGTCTAAAAAGAAAAGCATTTTTTTTGCTAGGTTATCATTTTGCTGTGATATCATCCCCGACTGGTCGGAAAAATGATCAAACTCTTTAATAGCAATTTTCTTTATTAGTTCTGGATCACGAATTAATAGAGTTGGAAGTTGAAACTGGTAAATACCATCGTATCTGAAAATTACAACATAAAATTTGAAATGTAGCTGTCAGCTACGTACTTACCTTCTGTCTAGATTTGCATTATAAAGATCTGCTAAGGTGTCTGTAATATTCGACATTCTTAAAGCATATCGACCAAAGTTTCCAAATATTGGCCATGGTTTTATATACGGTACACCTCTGTCCTTCCAATAATTATGCGGTTTTATTATTTTGTAATAAATAAGCAGTAAGCACAAAGGTAAAATTAGTAGTAACATTTTCTTCTAAAATGTTATAGGTTTGTTTATCTATATTTAATATCTAAAAAAAAGTACGTACATTAGTTAGAAATCTTAAAAATTAGAGAGTAATTGAGATAATGCTAAATATAAAAATGGTACACGAGCGAAGTGCTCGGTATAGCACTTAACAAAAGTTGTAACGATTTATGTACCTACCACCAAAATTACTATTGTAAATATTCGAAAATTTTGTAAACTGTAATAGTTTTGGTTAAATAACCAATGGTGGTGTAATGGCGTAATACACGTAATGGTTTACTAAAGAGCAAAAATTGCAAATCTCTAATTAACCTTGAAAACTTTGAAAATTAATTAAATTCTGTTAAAAATCAAAAAAAAATATTTACTTAAAGTTTACATAATTAATTTAAGAAAGCAAAAACATAACTTTTTATGGCAAAAAAAAATTGTTTTACTTTTTCTGCTACTACGGACGGCAGACAAAGTGTATTTTCAGCTGCTCCGCTATTGAAGTACCACATAACACAACAGCGACAAAAAAAAGACCCTTGATTTTTGTTAATATGTAAGTAGTAACAAATGACAGATTTGTAGTCGTTTGAAGAAAAAACTAACTTAGGACATGCATAAATTACCTTAAATTTCTTTCAGTTCACTAACACTTTTTGATTTCAATAGGGCGGATTTTTATTTCAAATTGAAACGTAATGACTTCCCTTACTGAATAGTTGGTGCGTATGACCGTAAACTTTTATAAGTGCTACCTACTTAAAAATCATTCCATCAAGTGCTATATTGAATAATTCGTAATGTATCTAATTTATTTTCCGAACGTTTAAAAAAATTAAATAATTGCTCTCTACAATTTTTTAATAATCTCTTTATGCAAACAAGCAAAAGAAAGTTTATTCAATATTTTGAATTGAGTAATTGGAAAACTAAGATTTTGGGATTCCCATTTTGTTATTTCCTGATAAAACGATTCATACTACCTACATATATATATATAGGTATTATAATTTATTTATTATACCATAAATTACACAATAAGCACCTTATATTACTTCTTAAAAAGTAATTTCATCTACATTTAAGTAGAATGTAGTACTTGACAACGAATAACCAAAATATGCAACACCACAATTTATTTTGTCAAAAAAAAAATAATTTAAAATTGTAATTCGTTTCTTTAACGGATAGAAAGCAGGTTACTGATTTTAGGTTGTAAGTGCTAATATCTCTACGCGTTATGAAGTGCTACCTCACAAAAAGAAATTTCTTTTTGCAATTAGAGATAATTTAATATTTAACACGTTGAGTGCCAAGTACGAGATAACTCGTAGATTGAATTCTTTTCTAGGACGCCAACTACGAGTTTTCTCGTCCTGTGTTTACTTTAATATATTGTGATTAATTCAAGTTGTCATTCTAGGTAAGATTTCTGAATATTGCCGTGGCACTCAACGTGTTAATGTGCACTAGCTTTAGTATTTTTAACCTTAACAACTTCACTTTCTCGTACACATTTTTTGATTTTATTAAAATCAGTTTATTTTAGGCGACCTCAAATTTGTTCAGAATTTCTTTTGAATAATCGTGTTCGGTTTTATCCATCTTCAATAAAAAAATTAATTTTTTTACAATAAAACAATAAAGCATTATAGCAATATCAAGAATCCACACAGGAACCATGGCACACCAAAAATTCATAACACAAAAACACAACGCCATAATATTTTTCCCAAAATATTTAATTCTTAAATTTTTACTATTTAAGTACCAAGTACTAAAATAAAATAAAACGTTGTATGTACCACGTGCACAATCAGATTATAGCCCTCAGACATTTAAAGCCCTCCGCTAAAGCGTCGGGCTTTAAATTTCTTTCGGTTATATAATCAATTGATTGTGCCCTTAATACTTAAATAACTATTGTAGCTTACTAAGACAAAATAAAAGATTAAATTCAAGAAATTATAATCCGCGGTAACAGCAGAATGAAAGTAGAAAAACGGGAGTAATTCATCATCCGGTAGCCGGATTTTAAAAATTTTCAATATCCAGGATGATAGAAAGTAGTCCAAAAAGCAATAGGAAAACATAAAATTTGCGGACCATTGCAAAAAAGGCAGTGTTCCAACGATCTTCACTCTCCAAGCGTAAGACTATACCCGAGTGCACGGACAGCTGACAGAATAAGTCAATAGATGTGAATATTGAAAACTTTAAAATCAATTATTAGCTAAACTGATCGATATTGATGATTCATCCTCACCTTAAACGTTTCATTTTGATATTATTTATCAAATTCTGCTGGGTTCTTTGTTATAAATTTAATATCTTCGAGTACCAGATAATGAACAGGCCCAGAACAACATTGTCTATAGGCCTCCCCTAAAGATTTTGTAAATATACTAACTCTGTGACGGTTGAAGCTCAAATGAAAACAATAAAAGCTCATTTGCACTTCAGCGTCCAGCGAAGCTCTACAGTTTAACACAAATTTAAACCCAAAATTCAATTTGGGGGAGGGGGCACGTGCCTACTGCCTTCTCCAAACGTTTTTGCAAATATCTTCGAGACGGTTGAGGTTCAAATAAAAAAAATAAAAGCTGTTTAGGCTTTAAAAAGGTTTTAATGATTGACACCAGTTCTATCAAAATTTTTACCAAAATTCAATTTGGCCGAGATGGGGGGGGGTGCACCTACCATAACAGAATAACGTTATTTTGGATTCGTAAATTCGATACTACTAGTATAATATTAAACTTTATTAATATTTAAGTAAAATCTTTTATAATAATATGTCTTATAATGAAATTATAATTATTTATTATTCCCTTTTCTTAAATCCCAACCATACGCCTTCTTTTGGCACTATGTTGAAAACTCCTTTTGGCGCTTTTATCTGAGGTACTGTTTTCTTTACTGGCACGACATCAAAATGAGTAAGTAATTTCACTATAACCAGTTTAATTTGTAATAAGGCAAAACGGGAACCTAAAAGTTTGATCTTAAAACTTCACTCAAAATTATGTGTCATGCAGTTTCACTCACCAATGCAGTTTCGAGGTCCAGCACCAAATGGTAGATATGTATTAGGTTTTATTTTATGCTTGTTTTCATCACTAAATCTTTCAGGATCAAACTTTTCCGGATTAGGAAAATATTTTGGATCCTTTCGCATAGATCCGCCAAAAATCCAAATATTAATTCCTTTTTCTAAATGAACAGGTTTTTCACCTGGAAGTTCGGCTTCAATAGTATACGGTCTTGTTGTTTTTCTAGATATGAAAAATGGCATCATTCTGAGGGCTTCTAAAAATTACAAAATTGAAAATTAAGTGTTTTAATTATTTCATCACAGTTTTTACCTGAAACGGCACAATCCAGATACTTCATTTTAAGTAGTGCTTCATACGTAATTTTTCCGTTACACGTTACCAAGGTTTCATCAACTTCATGTTGAAGTTTTCGTTGAACGTCTGGATTAAGCGCTAAGCCATGGGATAGGAAGACCAAGGAGAGGGAAGTTGGTTCAAATCCGCCCATAAAGAATAGGATAGATTGAGCTGCTATATCGTCCTCTGTTAATTGGGCTTTCACTTTCTTATTATTTGCAGTTAACTCGGATTCTTGTACTACGGAATAACCTAAATCAACAACGTCCTTCTGGTTATCGTTATTCAATCGATTCTTCTTTGCTTCTAATAACAAATGAAGCATATCAGGTCGGACTATATTGTTTTTTTCGCGGTACTTTATATTTTCTTTGATTAATTTTGAAAAGAAATTTTCTACATCTGCGTCGACTATTCGAATATTCAGTAACTAAAAATAATTTTCTGTTAACTTTTTTGCTTAACTGATGGTTTAAATTAACCTACTTTATCTATTATAGGATGTAAACAAGTTAAAAAAAGGAGCAAGCTCTTAAGACCCGATCTCTCCGTAATTTTTTTGCCTGTAAGATAAAATTCGTTGTTTTTATCTTTTAGTGAGTCACACTGAGCTCCAAATGCGGTTGAGGCAATAATGTCGTTTGATATCCTGTTAAATGTATTACCAACTTCTACTGTTATCACTTCATCTTTCTGTTCCAAAAAATAGTTTACGAGGTTTTCGGAACTCTCATCCATTACACCAAAAATTATTTTCATTTTACTACTTGTAAATGTAGGACTTAAAATTGATCTCATATCTTGCCAACCAGTCTCACCTAACAAAAAATTGGGAAAAAATAAATACTGAAAGTAATGGCATTCTTTCAGTGCCTGATTTCATAAAGCTTTTAACATTGCATTAAATTTAACTATCCAATAAGAACATCTTCCTTAGCATGAAAAGCCTATCACAAGCATTCGTTAGTTTTAACGGTTTGTTAAAGTATTTATGAAACCATGTATGAGTGAGGCTGATGACCAAACAACCAAGGCCTTATATTACTTACGGTTTAAAAATGAAAGCATTTTTTTTGCGAGGTTGTCATTTTGCTGTGATACCATTTCTGCCATTTGTCCAAAAGAATCAAATTCTTTAACGGTTATTTTCTTTATTAGGTCGGGGTCACGAATTAGTAAAGTTGGGAGTTGGAACTGGTACATACCATCATATCTGAAAATTACAACATAGAATTTGAAATGTGACTAGAAGATAGTACTTATGTACCTTCTATCTGGATTTGCATTGTAAAGATCATCGAAAGTCTCTGTAATACTAGACATTCGTAAAACGTATCTACCAAAGTTTCCAAATATTGGCCATGGTTTTATATACGGTACACCTCTGTCCTTCCAATAATTATGCGGTTTTATTAATTTGTAATAAATAAGAAGTAAGCATAAAGGTAAAATAAGCAGTAACATTTTCCTTCAAAATGTTATTTTGTTTTGTTTTACTTATACCTACTTAATATCTGAAAAAAGTACCTGGATTATTTAGATACAAATACATGCACAGAGACAAAACTGTACTTCAAAGTAGAACAATTTGTATCTGGATTGTCTACAAGTACAAATTGTGTTAAAATGTAGCACAATTTGTATTAGAAAATAGCACAATTGCGCTAGAGATGACTAAAATTGTGCTGAAAGCAAGTACAATTGTACTAAGTTTTCACACAATTTGTACTTGTAGAAAATCTAGACAAAAAATTTTTCTACTTTTAAGTACATATTTTTCATAAAAAGTATTCAAAAATTTTGTAAATTATAATAAAAATAATAATAATAGTCCTTGCCATGGAACGTTTGTATTACGTGTTTTTAACGTAGTTAATTATAGAGGCGGTTTTTAAAGTTTTAATATAATTATTTTGTTTTATAATGAGCACAAATGTCATTTTTATGGTAATCTGTAATAATTTTCTAGACAAACTCAAAGGGTCTGGTAATTAACAGATTATGAACTGAGTAAAACATTGAAAATTAATTAAAAGTTAAAAAATCAAAAAGATAATAATTTATTAGACTTTTACATAATTAATTCAAGTTAACAAAGGCATGTTCTTTTATGACAAATAAAAACTGTTTTAACGGCAGATAAAGTATATTTTCTGACGCTCCGTTAATGAAGTACCACATGACACCACAACAACAAAGAAATTAAACTTTAATCTTATTAAATAGAAATGAAATAACATATTTATAGCAGTTTGGAAAAAAATTAACTAAGTACAAGCAAAATAAAAATCTATACTTTAATTACCTTAAATTTAGTTCAATATCACTTTTTGATTTCAACACCAAAGTTTTTTATTACAAATTGAAACGTAATGACTTCCCTTACTGAATAGTTGATGCGTGTGATCATAATTTTTTATAAGTACTACCCACTTAAAAATAATAATATCTAGTGCTACATTGAATAATTGGTATTGCATCTAATTTATTTACCCACCCTTTTAAAGAAATTAAATAATTGCTGTGTCTAAACCATGTTTTAATATCTCTTAATGCAAACAAGCAAAGAAGAAATTTATTCAATAAAATGTATAGCGAGCAATCCGAAAACTAAGATTCGGAAATGTTCTCAGAGTCTTAGGTTAAAATAGTTTAATTACGGGTATAGAGCACCCGAGGTACTCAAGCTTGGGTTACCACTTTTCAGTTAATACCGTAGGATGTTTGTTCTGCCGCAACAACCAAAAATAAGCGTGGTACTTGTATGCTGCAGAAAGAGCATCGCCAAAAGATGGGCTAAAATCACATAAAAAGGCCCTAAGGCTAAGGTGGAACAGCATATTCCAAAAACTATCTCAACAGAGTCAACGGGAGAAGGTACCCAAAGCTTTAATCTACTCAAAATCCAAGAGACTGTAGCCCAGGATAAAAATCCAAACCAAAAAGCTGTGGATATGTAGCCTATAGTTCTGGATGAAAATCTAGACTAGCAGGTATTCTTTGCAAGCAGCGACGACAATGTCAATAAAGCTCTAAAAAACCTTTAATTAATGTTTAAAAAGAGTAGACTAAGTGGATCTGTACGCAAACAAACGAAACATTTCATTCAAAAAGACCTACTGACTGATAATACTAAAAAACTCGCTCGTGAAAGATATTATTTAAATAAATCTGCCAAAATGAATAGATCTGATAGCAGTACTCCGGGAAACCCGTGATAAAAAGCGGTCAAAGACTGATGAGGGTACGGCTGCATCTGGTAATGCCTTAACCGAAGTAAAGATAGAAATTATCTCTCTCTCACATTCTTTTGTTCTACGAAATGACATAGCGACATTTTTTTAAATTTTTTCTAGGCAAATTACACCTCGGTGGTTTTCCGTTGCCCTCTGAGTGGAGACGGTCAGAATAATATTTTGACTTTGCCCTGAGTCAAACCGGGTATTCTGTATTAGCAGACTGTGCGCTTAATCGCTATGCTAACGACCGTTTCAGGAATTATATGTTCTTTATATTCAAAAAAGCCTCCTGGCTATGGAACAACTCGATGTCATTCAGAAAGCAATTTTTGCTCACTTAACTAAATAGGTACAACACAAAACTAACTCCTGCAATTATGACCAAAATTAAAATTAAAAACAAACTTTTAAAATATTACCAAAATTAAATACAAAGACCATAATGCCACAAAACATGTTAAAACTATAGAAAATTGCCAAAACACTAAACCAAAAAACAACCCAACAAAAACTTTTCTTTCATCCAAACTCCTCATGGACAAGCCATTTTTGATCTCGACAAAGTAAACGCGCAATAGCCCAGGAATACCTAAAATATCACAACTTATTTATTTATTTATTTATTTATTTATTATTATTAACGGATAAACCAATTTACATATATTCAATATAGAAGCAAAAAGAAAAAAAAAATAATATAATATGGAATGCCAATTCACTTAAGACATTCCAGTGCACACAAATTCCACATGATATTCTTTTTGAACTGATGATATGAACTATTTAATAAATTAAAATTATCAAATTTGTTCAATTTGTTAGCAAAGCGGCACATTCTAGTTAAAGGGCTATGCAATCCATAGTTAGTTCCTTGAGTTTCAATGTAGAACAAGTTTTCATGCCTTGTATTATATATGGCAACCCGGAACTTAAAACGATCTAACAGAGTGTTACAACCGATCTTTCCATTCAGCAATCGATGGGCAAAGCATAGATCAATGACGATTCTTCTGTATTGCAGTGATTTGGTCCCGCAACGAATTAAGGCATCAGCTTGACAAATTAATCCCTTAATACCGATATAGATGTGCTAGTACAAGAATCCATAAAATACATCCAAATTACTCAAGCCCCTACCTCCGAATCCAACTTCATTTTTTTGGCCGAAATTTAAAAAATCATCAGAAAGTTTAGAAACCGAGCCCTATACCATACGACTCCATCTCTGCATTTCTCCTAACAAGATCCCAAAAGAAGTCCTTTTCCAAATTGACTACATCCTTAACTCATGTTTAATCAATCAATATTTCCCAAATAACTAAAAATCCGCCATATTTATCCCCATCCACAAACCCGGAAAATCAAAAAACCCTACCATCCAGTTACGGTCTCATCAGTTTTCTCCCCACCCTCTCCAAAGTTTTAGAAAAAATTATCCTAAACCGAATTGTTGACTTTGAAAAACAAAACAACCTCATAATCCTCAAACAATTTAGATTCCGATCAAATAACTTTACTTTTCTCCAACTAGCCATCTTAATCAATAACGCTACAATAAATTTCAATCATGACAAAACCACAACTGCTACTTTCGACCTGCAAAAGCCTTCAACACCGTCTGACACGAAGGCTTACTTCACAAACTACTCAAATTAAATTTCCCACTTTGTATTATCAAATTTATTGCAACCTTCCTACAGTACAGAACTTTTTGAGTCAAAATTAAAAATTCTCTATTTAACGGCCGCAGCCGGCTCTACGAGCGACCATAATTACTATGAATTACATGCAATGAATCAGCAGCCCGGACCGTATTTGCCACAAATGATGCAGCAATCAGTTCCACTAACCTATTATAACCAAAACTACCCACAACTAATGCAACATTCTGGACAACAACGGCAGGTTCACTCAAATATGAATATACAATATCAACCTCCACCACTATCATTAGGTCAAGATATACAATGGCAAGTTGTCAGTAAGAAGAGAGGTAAGAAAAACATCCCGATAGCCCCAAGAAGGGCTGCTAAACAAACAATTCTTCAAAATTATTGGCTTGGTACTCCAATTACAACAACTAACAAATTTGATATCCTAACACAGGAGGGATCAGCTAATGAAATACAGACGGGTACAACAGATAATAATGTAAATCTAGAAACCCCAAAAGCACCAAACCCACCACCTATATTTGTAGATGACGTTCAAAACGTCTCACCATTAATAGAATTACTAGAAGAGATTGCTAAGGGAGACTATGTGATCAAGGTTCTGTATAACAACCAGGTTCGTTTACAACCCAAATCAGAAAAATGCTACAGCACCATAATTAAAGCTTTAACTGAAAGAAAGACACATTTTCATACCTACCAACTAAAAAAAGAAAGGTCCTTCAGAGTGGTACTGAGAAATATACACCCAACAACAAATTTGGAAGAGTTAAAAAAAGAACTTGAAGAGCTGGGTCACACCGTAGTAAATATACACAATATTCGTGCAAAAGATACAAAAATCCCTCTTCCATTATTCCATGTTGAATTGAAATCCGATACTAAAAATAAGGAAATTTACAAGGTGACGCAACTAATGCACTCGATAGTTAAATTCGAGCCCCCACACCCAAAACGAGAGATCCCACAGTGCACTAAATGCCAAAGATACGGCCATACTCAGAAGTTCTGCTACAGGCAAGTAAGATGCGTCAAGTGCACAGAAAATCATGTAACAAAAGACTGCCCAAGAAAGGTACGCGACAAAGAGGTGAAATGTGTACTGTGTGGGGGCGATCACCCAGCAAATTACAAGGGATGTTCAATATACAAGAGTCTCCAAAAAAAAATATATCCATCCTTAAGAGAAAAAATCCAACCACCAACATCAAAACCAGTAAGTTACAACATCATAAGTAACCCAGAACCGTACTCGAGAAACTCGTATGCAAACGTAACAAAACAGGTCCAACAGCCTCAATATATTCTTCCAACCCCTCAATTCATACCACCAAATCAACAACCTCAGGAAAACTCTAAATTGGAGAGTATGATGACCAAAATGATGGAAAAAATGGAAGTCTTATTAAATCTTCTTACAGCAATGATCAGTAAAATGCCGTAATGCCAGCACAACTTAAAGTTGCAGTCTGGAACGCAAATGGCTTAGCAAAACACAGTCAAGAAGTTAAAACATTTCTAGCCAATCACGATATTGATGTAATGTTGATATCCGAGACCCATTTTACCAACAAAAATTACTTTAAAACACCAAAATACAAAATCTACGACACCCAACATCCTAGTTCAAGAGGAAGAGGAGGTACAGCAGTAATTATTAAAGAAGGTATAAAACACCACGAATTACCTAAATATCCCGAAGAACATCTACAAGCTACAAGTATTGTAGTCAAAGAACAAGGCAAACAAATTGCCTTATCTGCAGTCTACTGCCCTCCCGGTCCCAGTATCAGTCAAAACCAATACAAAGACTACTTCGAAACACTTGGTAATCGCTTTATTGCGGGTGGAGACTTTAATGCCAAGCACACTCATTGGGGATCAAGATTAACCAACCCAAGAGGTCGTCAATTGTTTCAAGTAATAAAGAACAAAAACTTTAGCCATTGTTCTAGAGGTCAACCAACCTACTGGCCCACGGACAGAGAAAAACTTCCCGATTTACTTGACTTTTGTGTTGTTGGAGGCATCTCGCAAAAACTACCTCACCATCGAATCTTCTTTGGAGCTTTCCTCGGATCACTCTCCAATCATAGTCACGCTCTCTGCTTTGATTGATGAACAACCGGAACCCGTAAGACTGCATAATAAGCAAACTGACTGGGTCCTTTTCAAAGAAATACTACTTGCTAAGCTCCCCCAACATATCTCATTAAAATCCGACTACGAAATAGATGAAGCAGTGCAATGTCTAACAAAAAATATACAAGAAGCAGCGTGGGAAGCTACACCAAGATACACTAATAATAAAAAAATAGAAAATTGCTTACCAAAACACATTCAAGAAAAAATACGAGAAAAGCGAAGGCTAAGAAAGATGTGGCAGATATCTCGAGCACCTGGCGATAGAACTAACTACAATAGAGCAGTCCGGGAACTAAAGCACTTACTAAAGGACAACAAAAATCAGGAGATCCAAAATTACCTAAATGGATTGACAGCAACTGAGGCAACAGACTACTCGTTGTGGAAAGCAACCAGGAAAATCAAAAGACCACAACAGACAATACCACCTATCAGAACATCCACAAATGAATGGGCACGAAGCAATAAAGAAAAGGCAGACACATTTTCCGCACACTTGGTCGAAGTTTTTAAACCATTCCAACCAGAAGTTCCCAACGAAGATAAATCAATCTACGACTTTCTCGACGTTCCATTTCAAATGGAAATGCCAATCAAGAAAATCAAAAAAAGAGAAGTCATAACACACTTCAAAAAGGAACTAAACATCAAAAAATCTCCAGGAGCAGATCTGATAACTGCAAAAGTTCTAAAAGAACTACCAGAAAATGCTATCAAACTAATTACCATGATCTACAACTCCATTCTGAGAACTGGATATTTTCCCTTACAGTGGAAAGTCGCCCAAATTATTTTAATTCCTAAACCGGGAAAATCTCCAACGGAACCTGGTTCCTACAGACCTATCAGCCTGCTGCCTATTCTGTCGAAGGTGTTCGAAAGATTGTTTCTGAGAAGACTGATGCCAATTATTTGGTTGGTACATAGAATCGCTAACAAAATCAGGCAAGACATGGAAAACAAAAGTTATTGTACAGCTGCGTTTCTCGATATAACTCAGGCCTTTGATAAAGTTTGGACTCCTGGTCTTCTCTTTAAAATTAAGAAATACTTGCCACATGCCTACTACGAAGTACTCAAGTCGTACCTTACAAATAGACATTTCTTCGTGAAAATCCAGGATGAGGTCTCTTCACTTATGCCCATCGAATCTGGAGTCCCCCAGGGCAGTGTGTTTGGTCCGATTCTCTACCTAATTTTTACAGCTGACCTACCAACAACTCAAGACACAGTCGTGGCAACTTTTGCAGATGATACCGCAATCTAGGCGTCGCATCCCGATCTATTAATAGCGTCCGCATTATTACAAATCTACCTTGACAAGCTTGAAAAGTGGTTAAAAAAATGGCGCATTAAAGCAAATGATCAGAAGTCTGTACACATAACCTTTACAAATAAAAGAGCCACTTGTCCTCCTGTAAAGCTTAATGGAAATCTTTTACCGCAGAAAGAAGAAGTCAAATACCTGGGTATACATATGGACACAAGTTTAACTTGGAGTAAGCACATCTGGAATAAAAGATTGCAGCTGGGTCACACTTTTAGGAAACACTATTGGCTATTACATCGTCACTCCCAATTATCACTCGAAAGCAAAGTGCTCATATATAAAATTATCATAAAGCCAATATGGACGTACGGTATCCAGCTCTGGGGAGCTGCGAGTAACTCTAACATAGCCAAAATCCAGCGTTTTCAATCAAAAATTTTAAGAACCATTACGGATGCTCCATGGTTTGTACCTAACCAAGTAATCCATCGTGACCTTGATATCCCCACCATCGAAGAGTGTATCGCAACACACAGTACCAGGTACTATGATCGTGTACAAAATCACCCCAACTCTCTTGCGGTGGACCTGCTGACTGCAAATCGAACCAGGAGACTGAAACGTAGCGACCCAATGGATCTGCGCCACCGATTTGAGATGGCATCCACATCGAGGACCTGATAGCACTCTTGGGTGTTAATTGTTAAGGGAGCGAACCACTGGGCAAACTCTTTCTATGTCATTTATCATTGTCATATCTTTTACTCATTGTCAATAGACAGATTGTAATATATTAGAGGAAGTCAATAAAAAAAATTTAACGCCTAGCCCATCCCAGCAGGAGTACCACAAGACTCCATCTTTTCACCTATCTTTTTATCCTTTTTATCCTTTAATTATTACATCAATGACGTACCATCAAAAACCGACAAAACAAATTTACAACTTTACGCCAACGACACTTTAATCTCCCCCAAACGATGAAACAAAAGACACCACCATTGACAAACTTCAAACCCACTGCGACCTCCTACTTGACTTCTGCGACGAATAGAGATTATAGATCTCAAAAACAGGCTCAAAAACATCCTCAACTGGACCAAAGCCATTCTGGGGGCTATCTAAAACACATAGAGGGCTAGAAACTCAGAAGTGGTAAATGGGTAAACTAAAAAGTTCTTCTTTTATCAAAAAGCAAAATTATATTCATTACGGAGTTGCTCACTAGACATTGTCCAGTGAAAATATTACTGATAATTATTTACTCATAAACTAGATCTTTTTTCAGTACCTACCAGTTTCAGTGTAAATATTGTATAAAGTTGTAAGTTGCCTGCTATGCATACGTTACTTGCTCACATTGTCAGGTCATTTAGATACAACGAGATAAAGGTTTTTTTAAGTTCCTATTTTGATACTACTAGTATACAAAACTTTATTAATATCTAAGTAAAAACTTTTATAATAATACTTTACGTCTTATACAATATAAAATTATAATACCAAATTATAACTATTACAATAATTATTAAGTATTATCATTCCCTTTTCTTAAATCCCAACCATACGCCTTCTTTTGGCAATACGTTGAAAACTCCCTTTGATGCCTTTATACAAGGCACTGTTTTCTCTACTGCCACTACATCAAAATGTGTAAGTAATTTCACTATAACCAGTTTAATTTGTAATAATGCAAAACGGGAACCTAAAAGTTTGATCTCAAAACTCCATTCAAAATTATGTCTCATCTAACTCACCAATGCAGTTTCGGGGTCCAGAACCAAATGGTAAATATGTATTAGGTTTTATTTTATGTTTGTTTTCATCACTAAATCTTTCAGGATCAAATTTTTGTGGATTAGGAAAATATTTTGGATCCTTTCGCATAGCACCGCCAAGAATCCAAATACTAGTTTCTTTTTCTAAATGAACAGGTTTTTCACCAGGAAGCTCGGGTTCAATAGTAAACGCTCTTGTTGTTTTTCTATTTATGAAAAATGGCATCATTCTGAGAGCCTCTAAAGATTACAAAATTGAAAGTAAGTGTTTTAATTATTTTGTCATAGTTTTACCTGAAACGGCACAATCCAGATACTTCATTTTAAGTAGTGCTTCATAAGTAATTTTTCCGTTACACGTTACCAAGGTTTCATCAATTTCATGTTGAAGTTTTCGTTGAACATCTGGATTTATTGCTAAGCTATGAGAAAGAAAGCTCAAGGAGAGGGAAGTTGGTTCAAATCCGCCCATAAAGAATAGGATAGCTTGAGCTACTATATCGTCCTCTGTTAATTGGGCTTTCACTTTCTTATTATTTGCAGTTAACTCGGATTCTTGTACTACGGAATAACCTAAATCGATAATGTCCTTCTGGTTATCGTTATTCAATCGATTCTTCTTTGCTTCTAATAACAAATGAAGCATATCAGGTCGGACTATATTGTTTTTTTCGCGGTACTTTATATTTTCTTTGATTAATTTTGTAAAGAAATTTTCTACATCAACGTCGACTATTCGAATATTCAGCAACTAAAAATAATTTTCCTTTAACTTTTTCGCTTAACTGGCGGTTTCAATTAACCTACTTTATCTACTATAGGATGTAAGCAAGTTAAAAAAAGAAGCAAGTTTTTAAGACCCGATCTTTCCGTAAGTTTTTTGCCTGTAAGATAAAATTCGTTGTTTCTATCATTTAGTGAGTCGCACTGAACCCCAAACGCAGTTGATGCTATAATGTCATTCGATATTCTGTTGAATGTATTACCAACTTCTACTGTAAATACTTCATCTTTCTGATCCAAAAAATAGTTAACGAGGTTTTCGGAACTTTCATTCATTACACCAAAAATTAATTTCATTTTACTGCTCGTAAATGTAGGACTTAAAATTGATCTCATGTCTTGCCAACCAGTCTCGCCTAACAAAAAATTGAAAAACATAAATACAAGAAATAATACCATATTATCACCATCAGTGATCAAGAGATCACTTTTATGATATTTCAAGAGATTCCGTGTGTATCTTTAGTCTTTTATTTTTTGAATCGTTGACGCCTGATTTCATAAAATTTTTAATATTGAGTTAAATTTAACTATTTAATTGGAAAATCTTCCTTAGCACGAAAAGCTTATCACAAACATTCATTAGTTTTAACGGTTTGTTGAAGTATTTATGAAACCAGATACGAGTGATGCTGATGGCCAAACAACCAAGGACTTATATTACTTACGGTTTAAAAATGTAAGCATTTTTTTTGCGAGGTTGTCATTTTGCTGTGAAACTGTTCCTGTCATTTCGGAAAAAGAATCAAACTCTTTAACGGTTATTTTCCTTATTAGGTCGGGGTCACGAATTAGTAAAGTTGGGTGTTGGAACTGATACATACCATCGTATCTGAAAATTACATTGTAGAATTTGAAATGTGACTAGAAGATATTACTTACCTTCTATCTGGATTTGCATTGTAAAGATCATCGAAAGTATCTGTAATACTGGACATTCGTAAAACGTATCGACCAAAGTTTCCGAATATTGGCCATGGTTTTATATACGGTACACCTCTATCTTTCCAATATTGATGTGGTTTTATTAATTTGTAATAAATAAGCAGTAAGCACAAAGGTAAAATAAGCAGTAACATTTTCCTTTAAAATGTTATTTTGTTTTTTCGCTTATACTAACTTAATATCCTACAAAAAGTACCTGGTTTATTTAAGAATATTAAAAATTTGAGAGTCAGTAATTGAGATTATGTTAAATACGAATACATGCACAAAGACAAAATTGTACTTAAACGTAGAACAATTTGTGTTAGAAAATTGTACAATTGTGCTACAAATGACTGAAATTGTGCTAAAAACAAGTACAATTGTACTAAATTTTCACACAATTTGTACTTGTAGACAATCTTGACACAAATTCTTCTACTTTTAAGTTCAATTTTTTCTTTAAAAAAAAATCCAAAAATTTGTTAACTATAATAAAAATTATAATAGTCCTTCCTTTTGAACGTTTCCTTCTGAGGCGGTTTGATGGCGCTTATATACGACGACGCATATTACTACACTTTGTTGCAGTTTTAGTTTTAGTATAATTATATTATTTTATAATAACGCCATGGCATAATGGCATAAATTCCATTTTTAATAGCAAATCGGTAATAAGTTTATACCAGACAAATTAAAAGGTCCGTATTTAACAGATTATGAACTGAGTAAAACATTGAAAATTAATTAAATTTAGTTAAAAAATCAAAAAGATAATAATTTATTAGACGTTTACAAAATTAATTCAAGCTAACAAAGGCATAACCTGTAATACAAAGAGGAACTGTGTTACTTTTTCTTCTGCTACGGACGAAAGAGAAATTATATTTTTAATTACCGTATGCTACCACAACAACCAAGAAATGAAACTTTAATCTTGTCAAATATTAATGAAATTACATATTTATTTTCGTTGAAAAAAAATTAACATAGTACGAGCACAAGCATATAAAAATCTATATTTTAATTACCTTAAATTTAGTTCAATAACACTTTTTGATTTCAGTAGTAAAATTTTTTTATTACGAATTGTAACGTATATAGGTAATGACTTTCAAATTAATGAATTGTTATCATACATTTTGTAATAAATTGTTTTTTAATGATTATACCTATCTTTTGGATTTAATCGTTTAATGACTTTTCTTATAAAATAGTTGATGCGTGTAATCATAAATTTTTATAAGTAGGTACTACCACAGATTACTATACAGATAGCCAACCCCATTGTTAAATTGGTTGACACATTTTTTACCTGAAATTATGTTAGTACTGGAGACGACTACCAGAGGCGCATTTCTGGGAGACATCACGACATTGAACTATGGTGGCTACTGGATACGCTTCATAGATGTCGTTTCTAAAATACCTCATGAAATCTCAAGTAGAAAATTTTATTATAGATACATACATTATGCCGTTATAAATAGTTTCATGCCTTGAAGGAAAGTAAACCCTTAAGCCGTATAGGTACTACCTGGGTAAATAATCTGGGAAACACACTTTAATGCGTTATTGACATTTAAAAATAATATTGTAGCTTAACTAGATTTTTTACATTACAAAGTTACAAAATAAACATCAGAATCTTAATTAAAAAAGATTTTTTTATTTATATTTATGATTTTTTTAAATGTATCAACTTATAAATAATAATTTATAATCAAATTAATTTATATTTTTTATTAAACTTTCGAGCTCAAATGAGTCTCTTCGTCAGAATAATTAATATTATTTTATCAATAAAATTATCAGCTATAACTATAATCACAGATTACTATAATAGTAATCTGTGCTTAATGTACCAAAGGTGATGATAATCACGCAATAATTTTGGCTAATAATTGCATGCATTATTCTGATTGGTATAATATTAATATCTTTTTTAATTAAGATTCTGATGTTTATTTTGTAACTTTGTAATGTAAAAAATCTAGTTAAGCTACAATATTATTTTTAAATGTCAATAACGCATTAAAGTGTGTTTCCCAGATTATTAACCCAGGTAGTACCTATACGGTTTACTTTCCTTCAAGGCATGAAACTATTTATAACGGCATAATGTATGTATCTATAATAAAATTTTCTACTTGAGATTTCATGAGGTATTTTAGAAACGACATCTATGAAGCGTATCCAGTAGCCACCATAGTTCAATGTCGTGATGTCTCCCAGAAATGCGCCTCTGGTAGTCGTCTCCAGTACTAACATAATTTCAGGTAAGAAATGTGTCAACCAATTTAACAATGGGGTTGGCTATCTGTATAGTAATCTGTGATATTAAGCTATTTGGCAATAAACATATGAAGTTGATTTACGTCCAGTTTCAATTTTGCCTTTTAAAAGTGAATTTTAGACATAAAAGAGATTTTGTGTTGACTGGTACTGCTAAAGAGAAATTATATGTATATTTTCTACAAAATCAACACATTTTGAGATATACCGCAGAGAAGATAACTCGTAATGCATTTTGAAAGAAAATGATAAAATATTTAGTAAATAAAACAGTTTTATTTAAAAAAAACATTGTTTATAGATAACTAATCAGTAATAACAAATTATTGCATTCGTTTCCGCACCACCTAAGAGGTAGAATGCAAGGCGCGCTTTTTTTTACATGGTTTCCCCTGTAGGCCTAATCCATGTTGTTTGTTTTTTACAGAAACAAAACAAAAACTGAGACTTTTTTTGATTTTTAAAGAAACAAAAAAGTCCAAGAAAACAAAACTATTTTGTTTTTTACAGAAACAAAACCAAAACTGAGGCTTGTTTTTTGTTTTTGAAAAACAAAAAAATCCAATAAAAAAACAAAAGAAAACAGAAGCTTGTGGTTTATAACAGAACAAAGAAGTTGATCAACATAGTTGCCATTCTTCTTTATTCTTTATGAACTCTACGCTTCTTGTGAGTGGTAGAATCTAGCGTCGGTGGCGAATCCGCAGATCGTTTACGATTGACGACCGATGCCGTGGGGCATGGCTCGCGTCGCAACCAATCAATCGGAAAGTCCGTGCGTTTAGAATATTTAACTTCCAAATTCATGCCGTCTTTCAACAAGTTGATCTGTTTGGCACGGCTAAGAACCTTCTCGTAGAAAGTTCTAACCTCTGAAGTTAAATCGAGGGTTGCGTCGACAATTTTTTCCAATTCCAAACCAAGCGCCCATGTCGTACATTCCGTATTTGACCCATCAAATCCGTCAGGAAAAGTTTGGACCAAGTGGATGTACTGATTTTTCTCCAAGGTTAAAGCTAACTGCCTAACTTTGCTTTCGATGAAGCCTCGCCATGCCAAATGATCTTCCGCAGATTGGGAATTTGCAGAAACTGTAATAAAATTTTTGTGTTTGGCAAAGAACGGTGCTCTCACAAACAGTTTGTCCCATGTAGCTTCTCCGCGCATGATTGCGTTGGTCACGGTGAGTCCATTTTGCAGTTCTTCCAATATTACCGCACGAGTCGATTTGGAAACGTTGAAAGTAGAGTTTTGCTCGGGATAAGCAGGCGTGATGATAGGCATCAAATGATAGCGATCGCCAACATTGACCCTAGGATCCCAAACCGGCAAATCCATCTTCGATGAGTCACTAGCTTGTTTCAGAAGCACTGGTAGAGGAAAGGGCCATTGAGAAAATACCACGAAGAACTTGTGTATCAAAGTTGCGGGATCGGCGTTGGGATACAGTTGGCAAACTCGTGCCACCAGCATTGCCCAAGATACACCTCCAAGGTAACCGAGAATGTTACTATAGATGAGGCGTCGCTTAGCCCACAATTTGATAGCAATCAGTGTGATTCGAAATGTGTCTTTGTTTGGAATGGAACGCAAGATCGCGTCAGTTACACGACTTCCATTTAAACTGCGAACGCAGAGTGGATCCAAATACTTGAGTAGCTTGTCGTCTTGTAAGTCCAAGTCGCTGGGGATGTCACGCAATAGTAGCCTGGCGAAAAGAAGATCGATTTCAATTCCAGCATATTTGAACTTTATGACTGGAACGAAAGCGTCTTCTACAGTTTTCAAGTCGGTGACTTCGGGTTTCGCTTGTAACACTTGAAGAAAGGATGTGAAGAAATCCTTTCTGTGTATGTGTTCAGGTGCTACACAGAGAACGTCAATATCGCCACCTTTGCTATGAACACCCAGTCGGTAACTGCCAAAAGGATAAATGTTGCCACCTATCTTATTGGCCCGTTCTCTGGGTATACCTCTTTGCAGAGATAATTCCTTGATCCACGTTTGAAACATGGAGTGCAAGGTGTTCAGAACAAAGGAACGATGATTTGACGCTTCTGTAGATTCGAAGATGTCGTAGGTTCGTAACAACCTAACGAGTGCGTTGGTTTTTACAACTTCGACGATGGTTGGACCGGATCGTGAGATTGGAGATGTTATGCCCATTTGTGTATGTTGTGATGACATGATGATCGTGTAATATAGAATAATAAAAAATAATCCAAAACTGATGTATGGTGGTGAATCCAGAATCGCTCTTCGTAAATACATTTAATTTTACTCACCCACCTTCATAAACTTTTATGATCCGATTAGACGTTGAGACGTTGATCCGTTGAGACGTTGATCCATTGAGACGTTGATCCGTTGAGACGCTGATCCGTTGAGATGATAGGAGAATTGGTTCATCATTTATTACCAACCTAAAATAAATTTATATTGAAGTATAGATTGGTCAAGCGATGACGTCATCAAATAAACCAGCATTAGTACCATCATTGATTTGTTTAACCAAGATATGTGTGTAAACCAATGTTTTTAAAGATTGATGACGTCATCACTTTTTTACCGATAGAACTTGATCGTGATAAGTAGAAATTGATGACATCCTGATATCTCATTGATATCGCAGAGATTCTGCGATAAGAAAAACAATGGGAAACCACCCCATAATTATCCAAAGAACAATCAAAGTGGCTAAACATGATAGAAAAAGGAAAATTACTGATCACGGAATTAGATACCAAGATCCGGTAAAGGAAATGATGACATGGCTTCTATTAGGGCCGTTATTAAGTAAAAATCCTGCCCACAGAAAATATGGCGTAGAAATGTAAACACTGACAGAGGCATCATGAAGGAAACTCGAGGAACTTGAGATGTAGCTGTGCCATGGACGGTACACATCAAAGAAAAAGGTGAAAGAACGAATGGGAAAAGAAATGAAAATTATGAATTAAGTCAAAAAAGAGGACCGGGAAGAAGACAAATTTTATGGCCAAAAAGCCTAAGAACGGATTGCCAACATCTGGTAACGGATAGACACGTGAAGAAGAAAACTTTAATAAAAACGGCAAAAGGATTTATTAATACTGTGATTCATATTTTCATTCTAGCACTACCTAACTGACAATTTAGCCAATTCTTCACGAACTTCTTCTGTTGTATCACATTTGTCAGATAAAAACTGATTATAATTTTCGACATCAAGATATTCTTGGGAAAAATATTATCTTCTCAAAAGATTACTTTTGATCTCTACATTATACGTTTATCACAGTAAAAGATGGTTTCTGATTCCGGCTTACTCACTTCTATATCTGCAGTGAAATTTCTGTCCTATTACCAGCTTCGTTTGTCTTCGGTTACATTTCTAAGTTCTACCACAGATTACTATACAGATAGCCAACCCCATTGTTAAATTGGTTGACACATTTCTTACCTGAAAATATGTTAGTACTGGAGACGACTACCAGAGGCGCATTTCTGGGAGACATCACGACATTGAACTATGGTGGCTACTGGATACGCTTCATAGATGTCGTTTCTAAAATACCTCATGAAATCTCAAGTAGAAAATTTTATTATAGATACATACATTATGCCGTTATAAATAGTATCATGCCTTGAAGGAAACTAAACCCTTAAGCCGTATAGGTACTACCTGGGTAAATAATCTGGGAAACAACTTGAATGCGTTATTGACATTTAAAAATAATATTGTAGCTTAACTAGATTTTTTACATTACAAAGTTACAAAATAAACATCAGAATCTTAATTAAAAAAGATTTTTTTATTTATATTTATGATTTTTTTAAATGTATCAAGTTATAAAAATAATAATTTATAATCAAATTAATTTATATTTTTTATTAAACTTTCGAGCTCAAATGAGTCTCTTCGTCAGAATAATTAATATTATTTTATCAATAAAATTATCAGCTATAACTATAATCACAGATTACTATAATAGTAATCTGTGCTATAATGTACCAAAGGTGATGATAATCACGCAATAATTTTGGCTAATAATTGCATGCATTATTCTGATTGGTATAATATTAATATAAGGAAGTTATCCAATGAGGTAACATAATTTTAACAAAACAACAAAGATAGCATAAAATGTAACGTAGCATAAAATAGTAGTTTATATCACGAGGGCGTAAGGGGTTGTTTTTCGTCTAGAGACGTAGTTTATGACACGAGCCGCAAGGCGGCGAGGGGAATAATAGTCGAGAGATGAAAAAACCCTGGAGCCCGAGTATTATGAACTGCTTTTCGTGAATTTGGGAATAATATCCGACAAAATTCACGATTTTTTTGCATAAATTGCATAAATTTCATAAATTTATAACACGTTTTAATTGACATCGTGGTAGTGTAAAACCAACTTCTACTTGTAACCATGGTGTTTTTCTTGGCACCAGTTGGTACCCTGGAGGGCAGCCATGTTGTGACGCCATGTTCATTTTCATTTGTGATATTGTGGTGTGTAGATGCGTGCCTGTTGTGTGTCAGTGTTTTCAATTAAAAAAGCCTAAAAACCAAGAAATAATCGTTAAATAATCAATAAATACGACATTGTGGTCGCATCTATCGATGTTCATGAACACGTTGCAAAAAAAATGCAAATTCGATATCGATGGATCACGTGGTAGGTACTATCGCGTTCAGCAAAAAGCGGTATTTATGGGGCGAATTTATACATTATTTACTATTTCAGGCTACATAGCCACGATAGTCGATATACGTGTTCTAGTCTCCCCTACAGGATTTTCAAAGATTTTCAAGATCAAAAATTAAAACGAGGAAAAGCACGTTTGCCGAAGACAACCGAAAAACGTTGTAGATACGCAAGACAGGCAAGTTTTTCACAATTGTGTGGTTAAGATTAAATATGTCAATAAATGATTTTTGAAAATTTTTGTTTTTTTGAAATTTTTTGGTATTTTTTTACTCCCGGTATTTTTTTACTCCCGGGAGAAAAATAAAGTGTGACGAAAAGAGCTTCTTTACTCCCGAAAAACCGGGTGTAAAGTAGTCACTTTACACCCAAAATCACGAAAAACAGCTTTTCACTTATTTTGCAAAATATTAAGTTTTTGATTAGGTTTAGTACTATTACCATTTTTAATGGGTTTCTTCCCATATTTCCACTTACACTCTTTATAAATTTTAGTTCTAACCATTAATTGTATAAAATATTGAAAATGTTCAAGACAGAACTTGTCATTAAAATAACATTCTCTTTGTTTAGAAAGTTTTTTGACAATACTGTAACTTAAGCCAGTTTTTTCGGGATTTTTGTTGAACAGCTTGTAAAATTTTGTTAAAGATATGTTGGTAAAGTGTTCAATTGTATTATTTTCCATTTGTTATGCAGTTCTCGAATTATAAACAGAAAAGCTTTTTTTGCTGATTTACTGGTTCTTCCTGAAAACCCCAAATCTTTGAAGCCTTTAATTAAATCTAAAGTTTTGAATACTCGAGACACTCTTTTATAGACATTTCATCTAGTAGAAGAACAAATTTTCTTTCTTGGTCATCCATTACGCCGGCTTTAATTGATATTTGCTTCATAAGTCTTCTGTTAAATCCTGGCATAAATTTGGATTTTTGAATTTTCGTAGAAATTGATACAAAAAAAGTTTTAAATTTTAAAGAATTTCTTAAAACGTTTTAGTTGATCTTTTACTTAAATATAAAAATTTAGATGTACCTGGTAGCTTTTATAGCAGAAACTCCTTACTTTTTTGTAGATAAAGAGCAAGTATATGTAATTTACGATATCCCACATATCTACAAATCTTTGCGAAATAATTTGTTAACTCATGATTTTTGTTTTGATAATAAGAGAATAAGATTTTCAGATATCATTGATACTTATACTGCTGATAAAAGAAGTAAGTATGCACGATCCTTAATCAAAATTACAGATGTGCATGTTAATCCTAGTTCGTTCCAAAAAATGTCATGTTCAGTAGCTTTACAAGTATTTAGCCACAGCATGGCAGCAGCAATAAAAACAGCAGTAGAAACTGGAGATATTGATAGTAAAACGGCAATAAATACAGCAGAATTTATTGATCTATTGGATAAAGGGTTTGATTGTTTGAACAGCAAATTTGAATTTGATAAAAATCCTTTTCGCTGTGCTATTTCAAAGAAAAATCCAACTGTAAAAACAACTCTAATGTCTTTACAAAACATTATGAAGAAAATTTGCAAATATGAAAAGAATAACAACAACATAGTTAAAAGACCACCTTGCTTTGATGGTTTCGTTTGGAGTATCAATTCAATATTGATGATCTATGAAGCAGAATTAAAAACTGGAACAGAATTCATTTTAACATCTAGATTAAGTCAAGATCCATTAGAAAACTTTTTTTCCGTAATTAGACAAAGAGGTATGGTTTCAATTTTAATCCCACTGCTAGAGCTTTTCGTACAAGCTTTAGGAGCTGTACAATTAATAATTTAGTGAAACCCCCATCATCTTCAAATTGTGAATACGATTTTGACTCAGATTTGTATATAAATGAACCGTGCGTAGATAATTTATTTTTAGATGACCAATTAGATAAATCAGTGGATCAACATAAGGAAGATGATACTTCAAACGAACTGTCCGAGTGTGAAAATGATCTCGATTGCACTATTAGTAGCATCAGTTCTTTTTCTGATTCTTCAACAACTTCAAATATCGAATCGGAAGCAGAGATGCCTTCTGTTAATGAAAATTCAAATATTATAGAACAGAAAAATTGTATTTTAGAAGATTGTGCTATAGCATATTATGCAGGTTACCTATGCAAAAAAACAATTGAAAAATTTAAATGTGAAAAGTGTGAGACGGGGCTATTAAACGTGAAAGGTAGTCTAAATGACCCCAAACAATTATTAATTTTAAATAAGTTGTATAGTAATATTTCAGCAGAATCAACTGGATTGAGGATTCCTAATAGTACAATTGAACACTTTACCAAAATATCTTTAACGAAATTTTACAAGCTGTTTAACAAAAATCCCGAAAAGACTGGCTTAAGTTCCAGTATTGTCAAAAAACTTTCTAAACAAAGAGAATGTTATTTTAATGACAAGTTCTGTCTTGAACATTTTCAATATTTTAACAATTAATGGTTAGAACTAAAATTTATAAAGAGTGTAAGTGGAAATATGAGAAGAAATCCATTAAAAATGGTAATAGTACTAAACCTAATCAAAAACTTAATATTTTGCAAAATAAGTAAAAAGCTGTTTTTTATGCTACGTTACATTTTATGCTATCTTTGTTGTTTTGTTAAAATTATGTTACCTCATTGGATAACTTCCTTATATTAATATTATACCAATCAGAATAATGCATGCAATTATTAGCCAAAATTATTGCGTGATTATCATCACCTTTGGTACATTATAGCACAGATTACTATTATAGTAATCTGTGATTATAGTTATAGCTGATAATTTTATTGATAAAATAATATTAATTATTCTGACGAAGAGACTCATTTGAGCTCGAAAGTTTAATAAAAAATATAAATTAATTTGATTATAAATTATTATTTATAAGTTGATACATTTAAAAAAATCATAAATATAAAAAAAAAAATCTTTTTTAATTAAGATTCTGATGTTTATTTTGTAACTTTGTAATGTAAAAAATCTAGTTAAGCTATAATATTATTTTTAAATGACAATAACGTATTCAAGTGTGTTTCTCAGATTATTTACCCAGGTAGTACCTATATGGCTTAAGGGTTTACTTTCCTTCAAGGCACGTAACTATTTATAACGGCATAATGTATGTATCTATAATAAAATTTTCTACTTGAGATTTCATGAGGTATTTTAGAAACGACATCTATGAAGCGTATCCAGTAGCCACCATAGTTAAATGTCGTGATGTCTCCCAGAAATGCGCCTCTGGTAGTCGTCTCCAGTACTAACATAATTTCAGATAAAAAATGTGTCAACCAATTTAACAATGGGGTTGGCTATCTGTATAGTAATCTGTGGTACTACCCACTTGAAATCTTTTTAGTGAGTTTGGCTTTATGAGTTCGGCCCTGCGCGATGTTGACGTGTGGTGTGTGCATGGTGTGTGCGGAAATGTTACAACGAAATATGAGGATTGCATACGATGAATGATGAAATGTAAATCCAACTGTCACTTTAAGCTTAAAGTGTATCGAAATATCAAGAGCTCTGGATAAATAAAGATAAAATTAAGAGACTCCCTGAAAGGACGGCTAACATTCTTGCCGATTACAGGTATGGAAATCCAAGAGCAACATATTGCTCAGGAAAGATTTTAACTTTGTTTCCATTTCAGAATTCCAGAATCGAAAGAAGTAAGAGGAATATAATACCTAATAGTCTCAGTCTACTTACCAGGCGATGAAACTAAGGTTCCATCTAAAAAAGTACAACGCGTCATAAGCTGGTGTTAAAAGAAGAGCAAACACCTAGGTACTTCTGAACTGCGATGCATATGCGCATAATGAGATCTGGAACAGCATAGATACCAAAAACACAAAAAATTGCCTTTGATTGGATGGCAAGTCATGAGGAAATTGAGGGTAATAAAATATCTGATCTATCTGAAATATCTGGCTAAACCAGAGCCATTATGTGGGTTATCCAAAACACAAAGAAGATTGGAAATTCGGAAGTGGGAAGTGAAGAGCAAGAAAATTCTCTGGTATAATACACCAGACAAAGACAGTTGAAGCAATTTATAGACTACCTGACCGCAAAGGCTGAAAGCTTCTTCTTTTATCAAAATGTGAAAATATACATATTAGGAGGTTGCTTATTGCCCAGTGATTGTATTATACTCATAATTATTTACCCATAACTAGAGTTTATGTTAGCTTTTCTCTGTACCAGTTTCAGTGTAAATATTGGATAAAGTTGTAAATTTCCTGCTATGCAAACATTACTTGCGCGCATTGCAAGGTCACTTAGATACAATGGAATGAAGGTTATTTTGGGTTTATAATTCGATACTACTAGTATATAGATCTTTATTAATATTTTAGTAAAAACTTTTATAATAATACCTTATGTCTTATAATGCAATTATAAATTACTATAACACCAATTTGTAATCATCACAATAAATTATTATTGCCTTTTCTTAAATCCCAACCATACGCCTTCTTTTGGCAATAAATTAAAAACTCCTTTTGGTGCCTTTATCTGAGGTACTGTTTCTTCTACTGGTACGAAATCAAAATGCGTAAGTAATTTCACTATAACTAGTTTAATTTGTAATAAAGCAAAACGAGAACCTAAAAGTTTAATCTCAAAACTCCACTCAAAATTATGTCTCATCTAACTCACCAATGCAGCTTCGGGGTCCAGCACTAAATGGAAAATATGTATTAGGTTTTATTTTATGTTTGTTTTCATCACTAAATCTTTCAGGATCAAATTTTTGCGGATTGGGAAAATATTTTGGATTTCTTTGCATAGAACCATTAAGAATCCAAATATTAGTTCCTTTTTCTAAATGAACAGGTTTTTCACCTGGAAGTTCGGGTTCAATAGTAAACGCTCTTGTTGTTTTTCTATTTATGAAAACTGCTATATTTCTGAGAGCTTCTAAAGATTACAAAATTGAAAATTAAGTGTTTTAATTTTTTAATCATAGCTTTTACCTGAAATGGCACAATCCAGATACTTCATTTTCAGTAGTGCTTCATACGTAATTTTTCCGTTACACGTTACCAAGGTTTCATCAATTTCATGTTGAAGTTTTCGTTGAACATCTGGATTTAGCGCTAAGCTATGCGATAGGTAGCTCAGTGAGAGAGAAGATGGTTCAAATCCGGCCATAAAAAATAGGATAGCTTGAGCTGCTATATCGTCCTCTGTTAATTGAGCTTTCACTTTCTTATTTTTTGCAGTTAACTCGGATTCTTGTACCACTGAATAACCTAAATCTACATCATCCTTCTGGTTATCGTTATTCAGTCGATTTTTTTTTGCTTCCAATAACAAATGAAGCATATCAGGTCGGACTATTTTGTTTTTTTCGCGGTATTTTATATTTTCTATGATTAATTTGGAAAAGAAATTTTCTGTATCCTTGTCGATTAGTCGAATATTCAGTAACTAAAAATAATTTTCTGATAACTTTTTCGCTCAACTGACGGTTTAAATTAAATTACTTTATCTATTAAGGGATGTAAGGAAGTTAAAAAAGCTAGCATCCCCTTAAGACCCGATCTTTCCGTAAGTTTTATGCCTGTAAGATAAAAATCGTTGTTTTTATTTTTTAATGAGTTGCACTGAACTCCAAATGCGGTGGACGCAATAATGTCATTTGCGATTCTGTTAAATGTGTTACCAACTTCTACCTTTATCACTTTATTTTTCTGTTCCAAAAAGTAGTTAACGAGGTTTTCAGCGCTTTCCTCCATTACACCAAAAATCATTTTCATTTTACTGCTAGTAAATGCTGGACTTAAAATTGATCTCATATCTTGCCAGCCGGAGTCTCCTAATAAAAAAATTGAAAATATATATACAAGAAATATATGGGAACATATGTATACTATCAGTACGTCGTATTTACTGTAAGTTTTCGTGTATATTTAGTTTTTTAACTTTTTTGTTGAGCTATTTAATTTTTAAATCACTGACGTCAGATCTTATAAAATTTTTAACTATGTGTTAAATTTAAATATACAATATCAAAAATTTCCGTAGCACAAACAGGCCAATGAAAATCAATCAAAGTATTATATAAAACCAGATATGAGTGAGGCTAATGGCCAAACAACCAAAGTCTGCAATCACTGCCTGTTATACTTACATGCCGTGAACATACATTTGGCAACATCGCTTTGACAGCACTTGGTCATCCTACTTTCAAAATGTTTCAAAGACAAAATGCTTTTTATTTTAAATTGATAAATAGATTTGACTATTTCACTCAGCTACCATTAGACCAATGGAATGAAAAAAATTGAGGGATCTTCGTCAGGAATAAAGTTTCTTGTTTTTTACGTCTTTTATTCAACTCCAAGTGTAATTTGATATGGATATTTTGATTATTAACAAGTATGGCTGTCAGTGCTTGACGATTATGTCCGAACTATGCCGAATGGAACTAAACGTCTAGAGAGAGTAGGGCATAACGCTTTTTCCTTACGTGACGTTTTTTGCCATTTCACTGCTATCGGAAGCTGTGTTAAGGAACTTGGTTCCAAAAACTACGAAAAATCTAACCAATAGAATCGAATTGCAGCGACAATTTTTTAAAGTTTATTTTAAAGCAAATATAAAGCAAAATACAATTTTTCTTATTAACTTCATCATTTAATTCTAAATTTGCCAACTTTATGCAGCACTTGTACAAAGTTACCTTTGGTTGTAGTTAGTTTCAATTGTTAATTATTACTAACAAAGTGTTGTCACATTAATTTAATATTTATAAACCACATTAATCAAAGACAAAAACATTAAACTCATAATACACAAGAATTTGAAAGTTAAGACCACCGGCAGCGTTACCAAATTTGCATATGTTCACGGCTTGTAAGTATAGGAGGCAGTGCTGTAATAATAATATTGCAAATGTACTTACGGTTCAAAAAAATGAGCATTTTTTTTGCGAGGTTATCATTTTGCTGTGATACCATTCCTGAAATGTCGGAAAAAGAATCAAACTCTTTAACAATAATTTTCTTTATTAGGTCGGGGTCACGAATTAATAAAATTGGGAGTTGAAATTGGTAAATACCGTCGTATCTGGAAATTACAAATTAAAATTTGGAATTTGAGAATGTAATTTATTGGAACGTAGTACTTACCTTCTATCTGGATTTGCATTGTAAAGTTCATCGAAGGTATCTGTAATATTAGACATTCTAAAAATATATCGACCAATGTTTCCAAATATTGGCCATGGTTTTATATAGGGTACACCTCTGTCTTTCCAATAATTATGCGGTTTTATCAATTTGTAATAAATAAGCAGTAAGCACAAGGGTAAAATAAGCCACAACATTATTTCACTTTAAATTAAGTTGATGTGTAAACTAATAATAGCCTTCCAAAAATTAGTTGTATTTATATACCTACTATCTACTGTTTGGTACTTCTAGGTGTTATCAAAAAAAACACATTATCTACTTGAAGAATAATAGATATATATCTGAAATAATAGCAACCAGTCGTTATATTTAAGTACTTGAAAGATCAAATAATATATATTTTGATAGCGTATGCAATCTATCACATTTAAAGCAATAGCAGGCGAATGACTTAACATAAAGTTAATCGTCTAAGACCCGGTTTTACCACCTCTTGTTAAGTGGTTGTTAACGCTTAACTAATAGTCGACAACCATTTTGCCGTTTTACAATCTGTAGTCGAAGAAAAGTGACGTTGTCGACTAGTAGTTAAGTCGACTAGCAGATTTTTTGCTAGTCGATTCTGTTAACTATTAGTTGACGAGAATCGTAACTTCTCGTTCTTTCCGAATCTTTCCGAATGATAACATAATTTCCAATTTATGTTTTCGTTAATTAGCTAGTAATACGCTAGCTTTTTCTTATTTTGATCAATTTTTATTCGGTTATTTATTTTTCACAGTTAAACGTGTTTGTTTGATTGAGCAAATTTAGTTGATTTATCAACGCCGTTGACAAAGTAAGGTTATAATACTTATGGTAAATATTAAGCAACCTGAAAACATTCGACAAAATGTGGTAAACAACCTACTTTTTAAACCTTTTTTCAGGTAGTTAATATGAACTGGTTGTAACTTGACAAGAGGTTGGTAAAACCGGGCGGCCCCGTCGACTACTAGTCGACGTCAACTAAGGCCCGGTATTTCAGTGGGCAGTTAAGCTTTCGCTTACGAAAGCGTTTGCTTAACTTTTTAGCGTTTGGTTATCTTCAGTTTGGTATTTCAGTACTTTTTCTAATTGGGTTTAGCTAAACTTAAGTTAAACTTGTACTAATGTATGTTGGTAATAGTAAATGACATTTTTATTGGATTTCTGATGGTGAGCATGCGCAGAATGATTGTTTGACTCATGTTTGATTTTATTAACCTCAAATTTTTAAAAATTGCTTTATTTTGTTTTTATTTACGAAAATAAAAATGTCTGCAATAATAATGCCCAAATTGAAAAAAGCAAAGGTAAAAATGAACAAAAAATTTTAACATGATTTGATCGTGATTTTATTTTCAACGCTGTCATTTGTCAAAAAATACCTTTAGGTGAAAGTGTTTGCAGTTCTGATTGGTCTAAGCGTAAAAGTTTAGGTAAACAAAGTTTAAACGGTCGAGTTATTACGATTCCGTAATCTTTCAGTTAAACTATCGTTTAGCGTTAAACGGGAACTGAAATACTCAAAAAATGCACTGCTTGAGTTTAAACTTGAGATTAGCTTAAGCGAAAGCTTAACTGCCCACTGAAATACCGGGCCTAATAGTCAAGTTAACTAGTAGTTGACTATCCAATTGTAAAACCGGCTCTAATAAGAATAGCACTAACATTAGCAAATATAATATTTAATGTAAGTGCATAAAAAACTACATCATAAAATTTTTTTTAAATCGACATCACTGCTGCGATGGTCCACTTAATCTTTGTGAACAGACTAGCTATTCTTCGGCAATATCAGTTTTAAAGCAGGGATTCCTAAAAACAAAAAATTTTTAATTCAACTAACTACTAAAAATAACTACAACTTTCTGGAGTCGTACTTTAACATACTTTTGGGTTATTGCATGATTGCGTGCTCCTTTTAGGGCATGTATATCTTGCCCTGGTCCGGTTAAAATGTAAAGAGTTTTATAGGAGCAATTATAACTAGACCCGACAGTTGCCGGATCCAACATGCATTTGGCATCCAAAGCCTGATGTAGCTCCACTAAGTCAACCGGATTTGAATGTTTTCTAAAAACTAAATAAAAAGTTGAAAACCTAGTGGTTTTTTGAACGGAGGTGTTGTAAGCCTAAACTACATGACTTACAAAAGATGCCCAATTTTGTAAAGATTGAGAGCATATCGACTATAATGTTCTAATAAATCTTTCGGTTAAACCGTTTGCCTGGGGGTAATTTTTTTGCACGCTTACGGTGTCCAATACTAATTTTGGGCCCTTCGAGCGATTTAATTGCTTCGATTATTTCCAAAATATTCTTGTCTTGTTTTTGAATTTTTTTCTTTGGCTCTTAGTAAAAATGTAGGGATTTCAATTACCTTTTCCACATCTTTTACGTTACGTTCTGTGACAATATTTTTTGACAGGCAATCAGCATCTTGATGGATAATTCTGCTGTTATATATTATTTTGCAAGTTTGCCTGTCAGTAATTTAATTAACCTTAATTATTCAATAAAAGCCGCACATTTTGGCATAAATACATAAAACTTTATAATTAGTAAAGATTTGTAAAGCAGATCATGCACATAATCAAATAAATTTCTTAAAATAAATTGAAAACATAAAAAAAACCAAAGTTGACGTTCCGATAAACTTGCGTAGTACAAAAATGTTAAATTGTTAAAAATGTAGATTTAAAGTGAAATTTTGTTAATAAGGGTTAAAGAACTTAATTCTAAACATGAACAATGGTAATATTTTGGTAAAAATACACTGGAGAAGGTGTGAGTAGAAGAAATTGTTGAAAATCTTAAATCGGCCATGTGACTTTCCAAAGATAGTTGAAAGGTCAGATTTTGTTGGAAAAACATGCGGAATGACCGCATCAACACAGATGGTATAAATTTAACCTAAGGAAAAGAAACATTAATATAATTATCAAAAAATTATGATATATGAAATTATCTGATTGAATGACAGATTCTTAAATAATTAATTACTCGAGTTTGAGTTAACATAGAGAAAAGAATTTGTTCAGTAGAGATGAGAGATATAGAGGAAACTTTCTGTAGAATTTCAAAATGATGTGAAAGAATTTTGAAAAAAATTTAAATTTGATTAAAAGTCATAGTTGGCGAAATTTGGTATAACAAAAAAATTTACATGTAAAAGTATTAGTATTAATTCAGACGCCATAAGGTACACATGTGCGTATTTAACCACACAAAAATTTATAGAACCTATGCAAATAATTTGGACTTAGAAAATTTTATGAAAATTTAAAAAAAAAAATTTTTAACATAAAGTGCTTCAAATATTAATTAAAAAGTGATTTGGAAATTATAAGAAGATTTATGATTGATGGACATGTTACATTTTGGACTCCAAAAATTCAGATTGATTTAAAAACTGAGATAGAAGACATCACCTATACAGAAAATATCAGCTATTCACAGAAGACCTCGAGACTAGGTAAAGAACTCTTTTAATAATTGATCTATCATTATTTCACCATAATTTGTAATTAGATTATATAAGTTTGTTTAATTTTAATCATTAAGTTTCAATTTTCTGTGGCATCATATTTTAGGTTATAACTTAAAAAATCCTAAAATAAATTTTAATCATGTAACATTGCAGTTAATATTTTGTTCAATTAAACTTATCTGTGTAAACGAACTTAAATTTTGTTTAATTTTATGTGAATTCAATTTAAAATTAAAAATCAAAGTGGTAGCTGCTGCGCTTTACGCTTATAAAGTTGTAAAGTAAATGTGATTATAAAATAAAGGTAGTCAAACGTCGGCTGTCATTGAGAATAAAGGTGAGTCCATACTTGTCAATAAAATTAAAATACGTATAAAAATCAATTTAATAATTAACAATAACTAACAAGCTTAACACTACAATATATATAATATTGAAGTGATCTCAGCGAGATACCTCTCAAAAGTGCGCCGGCAGCTCTCTAAATGGGAACACTCAAAAAAATTTTTCCCAGGGTATGTGGTTTCAAGATGAAAATGAAACTTGTAAGTCAAAATCAATACAAAATTAAAAATTTAATTTATTCAAAAATTTCAAATTAATTTTTACCAAAGAGACTCTTGGTAACTCACAAACTTGAGTTCTGGAAGTTGTGCTGTATTTTGTGTTAGTAAATACGAATGCGCTATTAATTGAAAATAAAACAATCGAAAATAGCAAAATAACGCATTCGCACCCACTATGATGTATTTGTGTTCGCAAAAACAAATTTACAATAAATACAAATTTATTTGGAATTAAAAATCCAATTCAAAGATTAATCAAAAAAAATAAAGTTTTATTGGAGCCACAAATTTTTTATATCACAAACGCGTATTTATGAAAAATGTTAAAAATTTTGTAATTGAGCTCTTTTACCTTGTAAAATCATATAACTAAAGCTCCTCGTTCCATATGCAGGAATGTCGAACCATTGACCAAAAATTCACAATCTATTCTTCCTCCAATGTACTCTTGGAACCAGAAGAACTCACAATCCAAAAATTACAAATCAAAATAATCGCCGCTCAAACTCGGGACAAACTATTCAAAAATTCCAAATTGTTGACCAAAGAACTCTTGATCATTAAAAAAAAAACGCCAATCCAAACTTCATAAAACTCTGGTCCTCATAAGACCAAGACGATATCACTGATCAAAACACTCAAAATCAACGCCTTTTTCGGCGGCCATAACTAACTCAAATAATTGACCAAAATGTCAACTCTCTCTCTCTCACGACCGTTGGTCGATTAAGAGAGGCATTTTTTTCAGGGCCCTTTTAATTAAATCAACAGATGGCGCCTACTTAAATATTTTTATAAAATAAGAGAAATTTGCTATATTTAAAATATAGCAAATTTGTTGAAATAATACTATTATATAAACAATATTCTTGATCTTAAGCTATTTTGAGTTCGTAATATTTATTTATAAAAACACAATTCATCATTAAAGTTTAATTATCTTTTTTTGTAAGTGAGTGTGTTTTGACATACTCAATACGAACTCAAAATAGCTTAAGATCAAGAATATTGTTTATAGAATAGTATTATCTCAACGAATTTGCTATATTTTAAATATAGCAAATTCCTCTTATTTTATAAGAATATTTAAGTAGGCGCCATCTGTTGATTAAATTAAAAGAGCCCTGAAAAAAATGCCCTTCTTAACTTTTCTAGCAATTATTTTCGCTCTTGTCCATTTCTGATAACGCCCGAACTTGCGTTCTACGAACAATTTTATCGCGCGCTCACTTTTAAAACTTTTAAAATAATTTGCAATACAAAATAAATTCATAACTTTAAAAATTTTTAAATGAAAATAAGTTTGTTGTTTGTGTTAAAAGTTACAATAAACTTTCCTTTTTAGGTGTCTCTTTGATAATTCGCAAATAACATAAAAAATTGAAAAAAAAAACAAAAATATCAATTTCGACTTAATTCTGTTAAAAATTGATTTTTTTATAAGTCGTTTCACGACAATATATTACAGCTCTACAGGCCTAGAAGGCCCATGGCTGCATTCCCTGCCTACCTAACCTGTCTTGTAAACTCTCGTGTGTGACGCAGCCGTATCAGCGGTAATGACGTCGACACAAATATCAGGTCTCACCACAGGAGTGTGGATGCCCACCGGAAATTCTGTGCAATCCGCGATTTGAACCCAGAATTTCCGCTCTATACTCAACCAGCGATCACATCACCCTACTGCTGTGGCTTAAATTTATAAACAATTTGTTTAATTTTATTTTACACTCTATAACATTACAATAATAATTGCTAACACTAGCCGATACATTATTATAAATCTGTAAGATTGCATTTCTTATTTAATTTAGAAATACTCTATATATAATTGAGTTATGGGTTGCCTATCATTTTTGTTATAAAATGCATGCGTGAAGATGACTAATGGAAGTGAACGCGGGATTTGTAAGGTCACTTTTTATGTATAGTTGATCGAATCAACAGGTGATAATTTTGCACGTGTAAAAGTTGTTTAAATTTTATTTTAGAGTAAGTAAATTTGACTTGTTTTTGGGTTTACGATCGGTAGATTAAATTAGTTAATTTTTATTATAATTTTGAGTTAATCTAAAATGAAATATTATGTTAACGGATTTTGCTTTTTTTATAAATGTTATACAGGGTGATTAATATTTGTAAATTATATTTTATGTTCCTTATATCAAATTCGGAGTACAAATTTGATTATATATAACTAGTGATGATAATTTCTGATTACTGATGAAAGTTTGAGTGATTGTTTGAACGATCTAGAAAATAATCTAGAAAAATGCCCAAATCCCACCCGACGACACTCCAAAAGAGTGTGAGCTAAACTCATCTTTAAACCGTGCAAGTGTAGTATAATTGTCACTCAAAAAAACCCTAGAAGAAAGGAAATGCCCACACCGGCTAAGACATAAAAATCGGTTCGATGCCGTCTTCACAACTGTAGACCTTGCACACACAAACAAAATCCGAAATTACTATCACTGGCCAGGTTGAATTATGTTGATTTTGAAGGTATTATAACAATCGATGATTGGTTTGTTTTGCTCCGTGAAACATAGTATTTTAACCGTGTTTAATTTTTAATCACAATAAATTACAACCAGTACAAACTTTACCCAAATATTGATTACTTGAATTATTGTTACATTGTGAAGTCAAATTATTACTTACCCACTATGGTCATTTATTTCCGTGTGTTTATCTACTGGGGTTTTTACCAATATTACTCTTCGTTTTCCTTGCTACAGTCGTTACCCTTACAGAAATAATCTGAAAATAAAGATTTGACTTAACCCAAATATATGTGTTTTATTTGTGTTGGAAGTTATGATCGTTTCCTCTTTCGGAGCGATTATTTGTTTTGTTTCAGTACCAAGTGTTTAGCAAATTGTATTAACTTCGGAAGAAAAAATCTGTTACTAGATGGCGTGAGGTAGGATATTATACAACGTGGTGGTCTATAGGAAGTTTCCGTGTCATCGCTGATAAGTTGTTGGCGCTAAATTCAATTTCAAAACCAACATCTTACAGATCTAACTTTTATACCCTAACCTTGGCTTAAAAGATAGGTTATCATTAAAAAAGTTAACGTATATGACGCACATGTGCAGAAACTAAAATTTGTTTGCTTTATTTACATGATTTGATGATGATTTAGTGCCAGAATACTACATTATGTAAGAAAAACCAGATATGCATAATATTTATGCATATAAAAAATATAAAAAATTATTTTTTCATAAAAACCAGTGCGGATCTGATGATATCAGTTTCACGTGTAGAATCGTGAATGAGATTGAAACATGTAATCCGATAAGGTGTTCTTTTGATTTTATAATTTTTCTTGCTAATTATTTCAATAAACTTCGAATCCTGAGGACGGTCCTGACTGTCTCTACTAATGTTATAATGATTTTGTAAAGAAGTATAAAATTTAATATCTACTTGTAGATGATTAATTAAACTAGACCTATTCTCAACAATAATCTCTATTATTTAAAAATAAGGTCAACTATATACACGTTTTAAAGAAATGCAAATTTAAAATTTAAAACTTCTTTTATAATAGTTCTAAATATTACAATAAAACAAAAATTGTTATTTCCGTTTTGTAAATCCCAACTATACACCTTCGCTTGGCAATAGATCGAAAGATCTCCGCTAAAGCGTCGATTGTGCTCTTAAAACAAAATAAAAGATTGAATTGAAGAAATTATAATCCGCGGTAACAGAGCAAAAGTAGAAAAACGGGAGTAGTTCATCATCCGGTACCCGGATTTTAAAAGTTTTTAATATCCAGGATGATAGAAAATAGTACAAAAAACAATAAGAAAATATAAAATTGGCGAGCTATTGCAAAAAAAAAAACATTTTATAAAAAGGAGGGCTTAGTAGCATTGCGTTGTCAAAATCTATTAAACGCTTCTTCCTCTTTGCTCCACTTCAAAAGGCTTCAAGCCATTTTGAATAACGCTGTATGTCTAATAATATCCCTGAAGGCCTTCCAACTCGGCAAAAATGCTCATAAGAAAGGGTGGATCTTACTTTTTTCGTCAAATTTAAGTTAAAAATACCCTTAAAAAGTGAAATATTTTCAGTACGATATAATGGTGTAGATACAACTAAAAGTGTTCCAACGATTCTCACTTTCCAAGCGTAAGATTATATCCAAGTGCACGGACAGCTGACAGAATAAGTCAATAGAGGTAAATATTGAAAACTTTAAAATCAATTAATGACTAAATTGATTGATATTGGTGATTCATCCTCACTTTAAACGTTTCATTTTAATATTATCTATCAAATTCTGCTGAGTTTTTTGTTATAAATTTAAAATCTTCAAGTACCACATTAACAGTAACAGACCCAGAACAACATGTTTATAGCCCTCCCTTAAAGATTTTGTAAATACTAACTCTGAGACGGTTGAAGCTCAAATGAAAACAATAAAAGCTCATTTGCACTCTAGCGAAGCTCTGCCGATTGACACAAATTTAAACCCAAAATTTGATTTGGGGGGGAGGGGGCGCGTGCCTACTGCCTTCTCCAAACGTTTTCCAAATATCTTCAAGACGCTTGAAGTTCAAATAAAAAAAAATAGAAGCTTATTTAGGCTCTAACAAGGTTTTAACGATTGGCACTAGTTTTACCCAAATTTTTACCAAAAATTTTAATAAAATTCAATTTGGCAGGGATGGGGAGCACCTGCATGCACCTATCATAACAGAATAAAGTTATTTTGGACTTTTATAATAATATGTCTTATAATGCAATTATAAATTATAATTATTTATCATTCCCTTTTCTTAAATCCCAACCATACGCCTTCTTTTGGCAATAAGTTGAAAGCTCCTTTCGATGCCGTTATCTGAGGTACTGTTTTCTCTATTGGCACTACATCAAAATGCTTAAGTAATTTTACTATAACAAGTTTAATTTGTAATAAAGCAAAACGGGAACCTAAAAATTTGATCTTAAAACTTTGCTCAAAATTATGTTTTCTGTAACTCACCAATGCAGTTTCGGGGTCCAGAACCAAATGGTAGATATGTATAAGGTTTTATTTTATGTTTGTTTTCATCACTAAATCTTTCAGGATCAAATTTTTGCGGATTAGGAAAATATTTTGGATCCTTTCGCATAGAACCGCCAAGAATCCAAATATCAGTTCCTTTCTCTAAATGAACAGGCTTTTCACTAGGAAGTTCGGGTTCAATAGTAAACGCTCTTGTTGTTTTTCTAACTGTGAAAAATGGCATAATTCTGAGAGCTTCTAAAAATTACAAAATTGAAAATTAAGTGTATTAATTATTTTATCAGTTTTACCTGAAACGGCACAATCCAGATATTTCATTTTAAGTAATGCTTCATACGTAATTTTTCCGTTACACGTTACGAAGGTTTCATCAATTTCTTGTTGAAGTTTTCGTTGAACATCTAGATTTAGCGCTAAACTATGCAATAGGTAGCTTTCAGCGTGGGAAGATGATTCAAATCCGCCCATAAAGAATAGGATGGATTGAGCTGCTATATCGTCCTCTGTTAATTGGGCATTCACTTTCTTGTTATTTGCAGTTAACTCGGATTCTTGTACTACGGAATAACCTAAATCAACAACGTCCTTCTGGCTATCGTTATTCAATCGATTCTTCTTTGCTTCCAATAACAAATGAAGCATATCAGGTCGGACTACATTGTTTTTTTCGCGATATTTTATATTTTCTTTGATTAATTTCGTAAAGAAATTTTCTGTATCTTTGTCGATTAGTCGAATATTCAGTAACTAAAAATAATTTTCTGATAACTTTTTCGCTCAACTGACGGTTTAAATTAAACTACTTTATCTATTATGGGATGTAAGGAAGTTAAAAAAAGTAGCATCCCTTTAAGACCCGAGATATCCATAAGTTTTTTGCCTGTAAGATAAAATTCGTTGTTTTTATTTTTTAATGAGTCGCACTGAACTCCAAATGCGGTGGACGCAATAATATCGTTTGATACTCTGTTAAATATGTTACCAACTTCTACTTTTATCACTTTATCTTTCTGTTCCAAAAAATAGTTAATGAGGTTTTCGGAACTTTCTTCCATTAAACCAAAAATCATTTTCATTTTGCTGCTTGTAAATGTAGGACTTAAAAGTGATCTCATGTCTTGCCAACCAGTCTTTCCTAATAAAAAATTTGAAAATATAAATTCAAGAAATAAGGACATAATATAATATTATCAGTACGTAGTATTTACTGTAATTTAAGAGTTTATGTGTGTATGTTTAGTTTTTTTTACTTTTGTTAAGCTATTTAATTTTTAAATCGCTGACGTCTGGATCTTATAAAATTTTTGGCAATGTATTAAATTGAAATATCCGATAACAATAGTTTCCGTAGCACGAACAGGACAATGAAAATCATCCAAAGTATATATAAAACCAAATATAAGTGAGGTTGATGGCCAAACAACCAAATCCTACAATCACTGCCTCCTATACTTGCATGTCGTGAACATACATTTGGCAACGTCGCTTTGACAGCATTTGGTTGTCCTACTTTCACAATGTTTCAAAAACAAATTGCTTTTTATTTTAAATTGATAAATAGATTGGACTATTTCACTCAGCGGTCAATTATTAAATTTTTTACATTCTAAGTAGAATATTGCTTTTTCTTTCTGGGAATTACAAATCCAATTGGCGGGGTGGATTAGTCTCAATATTTCATAGTTCAGATAAATATCGATTTTACCATATCATGTAGATGCTCGCACCGGAAGGCCATGCTAAGAAATTCTGTATAGTCTGCGATTTGAACCCAGAACTTCCTTTCTGCACTCAATCAGCGGTCACATCACTCTACAGCTGTGGCTCTCAACTGTCATTAGACCAATGAAATGAAAAAACAACAAAACATTCAACCAATAGCAATTAAATTGCAGCGACAATTTTTTAAAGTTTATGTTAAAGCAAATGTAAGCGACAATTTTTTTATTAACTGCATCATTTAAATAATAGGTACCTACATATTATCTAATTTATAAACTTAAAAATATTGTGCTTTAAAATTTGTTTTATCTATCTACTTTTTTTATCTATTTATCTTAAATATGTAATTTTTACATTTTGTATTATATAAAAATTATTTATATTAACCTCTTATTTTATTCGTGAAATAGTCTAAATAAATATTTTTTCGTGCATTGCAAATTAGTAGGTACACCATTTTTTTTTGCTTTTTTCGAGTCGGGAAAATTGCAAAAGCAACAAACGCATTCTTGAGCTCAAAAAAATTGTCGACAATTTGAATGCACTTATTGGAATATTGCATATAATAAATGTACAATTTTATTATCAAAAAAATGAAATTTTTGTTATAAAAGTATAAAAATACTTATATTACAATATAAACACAGATATAACTAATAAAAACAATTTCTAGTTTTATGAAAGTGGATGTAATTTTTTCTTTTTTCTTAAAATTTTAACACTTTGATACAAATTATATGCTTTACCTTACGATTTAAATTTGTAATTAGTTACATTGATGTCAAATATTACATAAAAAATTTCATGTGACAACACATAGGTATGACTTTCCCATTTAAAAAAGTAAAAGTAAATATATATGAAACAATCATTGCCTTGCAGCTAACGGATGCAACTGCAGATGTGAAGTATCGGGTTTGAACTTGGGTTATATGACAAAATCTTTTTGCTTTGGAAAGCACGCTAAGCCGGCGGATTGCTACTATTAACAAAAAACAATGCTACAAGCACATCTGAAAGCCAGTTTAGCAAGCTACCTACTGGATGTAAAACAACTTATAACGAATTCCTTATCTTCCCCAAAAGGTAAACGCGGTCTGCGTTAAACCAAAATTAATAGATTAAAAAAATCCACCAACTTTGTTTATTTTTACGCAGGACCAATGATCATCCAGCTAGCTACTGCAATAGCGCTATGCGAAGGGTCGCGAGTTGATGACATTTAGAAATCAAACACACAAGAATCGTTAACAATTTAATCACATAAAAAATTATTCTTAAGTGATGCTGGAGTAATTCGCGTCGTCGTACAGTTTCAAATAGCTTCAAAATTAACGGCAGTCAAAAAGCAATCTTTAGCATAATCAATTCCACTCCAGACTACATGCCATAGTATTACATAAAATTTTATAACAAATCTTAGAAATTTTTATACATAAAAGTTACTACTCGCCCAGTTTCAGAAAGCTTTCATTGCTATGGCGTTTACAAAAAAATCGTGATGGTAAAAATTACAATGTATTATAAAAATCTTCAAAATGTGATAAAATACGAAACTTCTAATCTTCGAAAAAACATGATAGTAAAAAATTCGTCCATATGGGAACCAATTTGCATCAGATGCTCGACTTATCAAAAAAATGCATGACCATAGGGCATCACCTATTCGTAACGTCGCACTCGCACTTAAAAATGTGTTATCAAAAGAATTTGCTATCTAGAAATTTTCTCCTCCAAGAGAATTTGTCAGCAGGATATTTTTGCCTCCAAGAGAATTTGGTACTCAGAGAATTTGGTACTTAGAGAATTTGCCTCTACAAGACGAATTACATCACAGTAAAATATTATTGGAAACTCAAGACTAATAATTACCTGATAAAACTGATGTTAACGGGAAATTATCAAAAATTAAAAACTTTAACCCACAATAGAACGTTCAAGGTATAAATTAAAATCAGAAATGAGCTCCAATAACATTCACGTGTTCTGCAAACAATTCGCTCGTATTGGAAATAAATAAATACGCAGTCGCGAGGAAAATACGAGGTGCGTGCACAAATTTGTAAATTTAGTAATGAATTTTACAAAAATTTGTTACAAACTATAGTCGAAAGTCAACTTGCAAGGACGTGCCCAATCAACTTTTTTCGGCGGGGAGTAATTCTAAATTTGCCAACTTTATACAGCACTTGCATACTTACCTTTGGTTGTCGCTAGTTTCAATTGTTAATTATTACTAACAAAGTATTGTCACACAAATTTAATATTTATAAACCACATAAACTAAAGACAAAAACAAGACCACCGGCAGCGTTGCCATATTTGTGCTCACAGCTTGTAAGTATAGGAATCAGTGCTGCAATAATATCAAAAATGTACTTACGGTTTAAATAGATGAGCATTTTTTTTGCGAGGTTATCATTTTGCTGTGATATCAATCCTGACAATTCGGAAAAAGCATCAAACTCTTTAACAGTAATTTTCTTTATTAGATCGGGGTCACGAATTAATAAACTTGGGATTTGAAATTGGTAAATACCATCGTATCTGGAAATTACAACGTAGAATTTGGAATGTGACTAGAAGATATAGTACTTATACCTTCTATCTGGATTTGCTTTGTAAAGATCATCGAAGGTATCTGTAATATTAGACATTCTAAAAATATACCGACCAATGTTTCCAAATATTGGCCATGGTTTTATATAGGGTACACCTCTGTCTTTCCAATAATTATGCGGTTTTATTAATTTATAATAAATAATCAGTAAGCACAACGATAAAATAAGCCACAACATTATATCACTAAAGTTACTTGGTGTCTTTACTAATAATAGAATTCCCAAAAATTAGTTGCATTTTTATACCTACTATCTATAATTTGTTATCAAAAAATAAAACACATTATGTATTTAGAGAATATTAGATGTTTATCTGAAATAAAAACAATCGGTCATTATATATAATTTTACGATCAAATAATATATATTTTGATAGCGTATGCAATCTATCACATTTAAAACAATAGGCGAATGACTTAACTTAAAGTTAATCATCTAAGAACAGTATTGTATTTTATGTAAGTGCAAACTATAGACTGCATCTTAATTTTACTCAAAAATCGACATCACTGCTACGATGATCCACCTAATCTTTGTGAACAGACTAGCTATTCTTCGGTAATATCAGTTTTAAAGCAGGGTTTCCTAAAAACCGCAATTTTTAATTTAACTAACTACTAAAAATAACTACAACTTTCTGAAAGCGTACCTTAACATACTTTGGGCTAGATCATGATTGCATGATTGCGTGCTTCTTTTAAGCTATGTATATGTGGTCTTGGTTTGGTTAAATTGTAAAGAGTTTTATAAGAGCAGTTATAACTAGACCCGACAGTTGCCGGATCCAACATGCATTTGGCATCCAAAGCCTGATGTAGCTCCACTAAGTCTTTTTCCTCCATCTGAGGAAAACGAGAAATAGAAAAAGAACGAGAAACCGATAAATAGATGAGGTAACAAACAACCTCAACGTTAAGGGCGTGTAAGAAGAAGACTGTAAGACTGTAAGAAGAAATATAAGAAAGGAATGAAACAAAAACATATACAAAAATTTAGAGTATTGAAGAGAAGAAGCCGAGCAGTGCTTCACGTCGAAAAATGAATCGTTAAGACTTTCTAGGAAATATATTAAAAGCATATTATTTCAAAACGATTGAAAACCTGATTTGCTATTATTGTAATTATAACTTTCCAAAATTATATTTTCAAACAAAATAATTATTACTAGTTAACGTACAAACATAGCAAGAATGTGGATGTGGATTGACAAAATTTGAACCTCATTAATTTTCATATTTATTAAAATTGAAATGTAGAATACAATATGAAAAGTTATAACACAATCATTTATAAAACTAAACAAAAAACACTACAAATTACATCATTTTCTTTTTGTAAAACCCAACCATACACCTTCTTTTGGTTCGAAACTAAAACTTCCATTCGGCATCCTTAATTCAGGTACTGTTTTTTCTACTGCTACTATATTAAAATTCATAAGCAATTTTACTATAATTAATTTAATTTGCAATAAGGCAAATCGGGAACCTAAAAGTTTAATTTTAAAATCTCGCTCGAAATTATGTTTCGTATAACTCACCAATGCAGTTTCGCGGTCCTGCTCCAAAAGGTAGGTAGGTATTTGGTTTTATTTTATGTTTGTTTTCATCGTTAAATCTTTCTGGATCAAATTTGTTCGGATTAGGAAAGTATTTTGGATTGCGATGAATAGCACCAGTCGGAATCCAGATAGAAGATCCTTTTTCTAAATGAACCGGTTTTTCACCTGGAAGTTCGGGTTCAATAGTAAACGGTTTAGTTACCGTCCTAGTTAAACATAACGAAAACAATCTGAGAGTTTCTACAGATTACAAAATTAGCAGATTTTATTTTTATAAACTATTTCGTTTCTACCTGAAACAACACAATCCAGATACTTCATTTTAAGCAATGCTTCGTACGTAATTTTTTCGTTGTTTGTTAATAAGGTTTCGTCAATTTCACTTTGTAGTTTTTGTTGAATATTTGGATTTACTGCTAAGTAATGTGATAAATGAATTAAAGTCACCGAAGTTGTCTCAAATCCGGCAAGAAAAAATATAATAGCTTGAGCCGTTATATCTTCATCTGTTAATTGAATTTTTACTTTTTTATTCGCAGTTAGCTCTGATTCTTGAACCACAGAAAACCCCAAATCGATAACGTCCTTTTGGCTACCTACATTTAGTCGATCTTTTTTTGCTTCTAGCAAAAGATGAAGCATATCGGGTCGAACTATCTTGTTTTCTTCACGAACTTTTATGTTTTCTTTTATTACTTTTATAAAGAATTCTTCCACTTTCACGGTAAAAAATCGAATGTTTAAAAGCTATAAATAAATTTAGAATTACAATTATTATTTTACGTTATAGTTAAAATTAACTACATTTTCTATTATCGGATTTAAGGAAGAGAGAAATATTATCAAACTCCGAATACCAGATCTGCTTGTAGCTTCTTTGCCTATAGTATAGAATTCGTTGTTCTTATCTTTTAATGAGTCGCACTCAACTCCAAATGCAGTGGTCGCAATAATGTCGTTTGATATTCTGTTATATGTATTACTAACATTTAGTGTTATCACGTCGTCTTCTTGTTGCAAGAAGTAGTTAACAAAATTGTCGCTACATTTATCCATTAAACCAAACATCATTTTCATTTTGCTGCTTGTAAATGCTGGACTTAGGATAGACCTCATATCTTGCCAACCACTTTCTTCTATAATATGAATAAAAATATAGTTTATTACAGATAAGATTAATATTGTAAAAATTAATTTAAAAGTTAACGAACAAATTAAATTAATGTAAAATGTTTCGAAACTATGACATATCATGTAGGCTGCTGGAAAAGTTTATAAAAAGGATATGATAAAATACTACTAAAAACTACTTGTTCTACTACTACTAAAAAATTATTTTTGAAATATTTAATATTCACTCACGGGTTAAAAACATCAGCGACTTTTTTGCTAGTATATCATTTTGCTGCGATGTAAACACCGACAGTTGGGAAAAACTATCAAACTCCTTGACAGTAATTTTTTTTATTAGGTCTAGGTCACGAATTAATAAAGCTGGAAGTTGGAATTGATAAAATCCATCGTATCTAAAAATTATAGATTAGGATTTAGAAGAAAGTTAAAAAAAGTGGCTTACCTTCTTTCAGGATTTGCATTGTAAAGATCTGCCGAGGTATCTATAATATTAGCCAATTTTAAAACATACGGACCAATGTTTCCAAATATTGGCCATGGTTTTATATATGGAACACCTCTGTCTTTCCAATATTGATGTGGTTTTATTAATTTGTAATAAATAAAGAGTAAACACAATGGTACAATAATATAGAACAACATTTTATTGGAATATGTAATTTGGTTTGCAATAATAGATCTGTTTTTTAAAAAGCAACGGTGCTTATATTTATATCTGATTGATATGCTATCTAAAAAAAATCAGTCATGAAGAATTAGAGATAAAAAATTAATAAGTGAGACATGTAAATTCACTTGTAATTAAAAGCTTTTTGTATTGTATATTATTTTATATTGAATAATTCTTGTCTTATTTATTTTATTTACAAAACAATAAAAAAAATTAACCAATTGCTGGTTTCCTCTATACTACTCTTTCAGCTCCTCTTTATTGCAAAACACAAAAGGAAATGAATTGGCTAGTTTAAATTAATATCATGTTGTAATTTGGAACTAACTAAGATTCGAGATATCCAAATTTTAACTTTCCTTACAGAAATGAAAAGTTCCCAATATTCAAATCAATAAATCAATCTTATTTTTAGGATTCAAACAAAAAATGCAGTATTTCAATGTTGCTTCATAAACACAAATAATTTCAATTAATTTGGTCAAAAAAGAGAATTTATATAAATGCCTACCTATAATTAAGACATTATTATGTCATTTGATATTCTGTTTAAAACATAATAACATAATTATGTAATATATAGTAGCCAATATAATAATTGTTTAGAAGATAAATTTTTATTTTAAAATATCTATCAAAATATTAGGTATTAAAAACTAAAAATAAATATAAGTAGGTACTTGATCAGAGTATCTACTCTAAAAATATTATAAACTGATTATATCTAAATTAATTATACTCAAGCTAATATTTTTATTTGATGAAAAAAAATAAAAAAAAATAAAATAAATTTTAAATTGTTACATAACATACATGTTTCCATATGGAAAGATACGTCATAACCTAAATTATTTTTCAACAATTTAATACATATTTTTTATTCTTTATTTATATGTAGGTAGTATGTATTAAATTTATTAATCGTGCCTAATTTTATTCAATATGGATAAATTTTGGTATGTGACGATGGAGAGATGTGGTAATACAAACTTTAACAAAATATAATATGATATGCGGTGCAATTTTCTAAGGAAAGTTGTTATTGATAACAACTGAATTTAGTTGTTAAGTGACGGTTAGTTGTTATAATTACACTGAGTCAGACCTATTTTTCAGTTGTTCAGTAACAACTGCAATAACGGCTTTTTTAGAAAATTGCACCGATGATATAATATGATATGATATAATATGATATCATATCATATCATATAATATATGAGGATCACAAAAGTTTTTCTAAAAGCCGATTTTTACGTAATTTTTGTATAGAAAGTTTATTAAAATGCACGATAGTAAAAAATTAACAATTCTTTATGCTCCCGCATAGCAGAGAGGTGAGCTAAGTGAACGGGCTAAGAACCGGGTTCTAGGCTAGAAGCCCTACAACATAAACACCATAAACAAATATTTTCTTTTGTTTACATTTAACAAAACTCTACCACACAGAATAATTGGAACTGTTGAAAGACGTAATGTTGTTATTGACGGTGGCGTCACCAACGGTAATGTAAAACGCGAATAATCTACTAAAAATCATGCACCAATTCTTTTAAAAAATTTTTTTAGAAATTGCATACGCTATCAAAATGTACTAGGTTATATTAATTATTGATCTTTCAATTAAATATAATGACTGATTGCTATTATTTCAGATACTATATTATAATATTATATCTACTATTCAACTAATTTTTTGGAAGGCTATGTTTATAAGTTTATAAGATCTGGGTCAGTGATTTATAAATTAAATAGCCCAACAAAAATTAAAAGACTAAATAATATACACACGGAAATTCTTGAATTGTGCAACTTGCGTAACGTAAACTTCGTTCTTAAACGATCACTCACAAGGGAAGGTCGCCTACTCGTCATCACCGATTTCGTCTGGATTCACAGTATACGTAACGTGACCATTTATTTTTTGACTCAAAACGAGACCCCCCCTTCAGTTCCCACTTTGTCTTTTCGACACAGTTTGTTCGGGTACCTTCCTGAAGGGGTTTTCGGGTTGTTTCAGGGAGGTGTAAGGGATAAGGGATTTTTCAGGGGCCGATCGGGGTCGTCGATCGGAAAAAATAGAAAAAACAAAAATTTTTGAAAACCATTTATTAACGTTTATGTGAACGACACAAAACCATGAATGCAATGACTTGCCTGTCGGATCGTGCTTTTTGTCATCTTCATTTTTGATCTTCAAAATATGCGCCTATTGGCGTATAAAAAATGCTATAGGGGAAGCTAGAACGCGTAGATCTACTATCGTGGTCATAAACGTAGTCTGAAATAGAAAATAATGTAAAAATTCCCCTCAAAACCGCCTAAAAATTTTGCCGAGCGCGATGGTAACCTACCACGTGCGATCCATGAAAATTTTGCGATTTTTTTGCAGCGTGTTTATGAACATCGATAGATGCGATCATAATTGTTGTATTTATTGATTATTTAACGATTATTTCTTGGTTTTTAGGCATTTTTAATTGAAAACACTGACACATAACAGGCACGCGTCTACACACCACAATATCACAAATGAAATTGAACATGCCGTCTCAATCCCAACATAGCCGCCCTCCAGGGTACCAACTGGTGCCAAAAAAAAACCTATGATGGTTACAACTAGAAGTTGGTCGATGTTCAATTAAAACGTGTTATTATTTATGAAATTTCGTGAAAAATCGTGAATTTTGTCGGATATTTTCCTCAAAATGACGAAAAGCTGTTATTATGACTCGGCTGTAAGGGTCTTTTCATCACGACGGGCGTGGTGAAAAACGACCCTTTACAACCTAGTGATATAAACTACTATTTTTCAAATTATTTATTTAGAAAAAGGTAGCTATTATTACAAATTAAAAAATATATTCAAAATGTTTAATTATTTATTTATTTTATCAGAGGAATAAATTTGCTTTAATACAGCTGTACAACTGGTGGGGAGTAACTATGACTCTTTTAAGGTAGCCAAATGCCTCGTCATCTAATTAGCAGCGTTCTGCTGCTAGTTGGTGATATTTGGTGATTTTTGAGAACATGTTACGTGCCACGGCCTTGCCCCCTTTTAAAGACCCTTCTGGGTCTCAGGGTTGCACGGCAAGCGTTAAGTAGTCAGTCTCCCTCCACAAGGCGGCCCCGGAAGGACGTTTGGTGTTCCTCGACGCGGAACATCACTAATGGCTACTAGCGGTTAAGTCAGCAGATGGGTAAGAGTCCGCAGCCATTCTGTGTGCGACCGGAGACTGCTGGGACGAATCGGTTCACGGAAACCAGATCTACACTACAAAGGCAAGCCCTCTAGTGAGAGGTCTAACACGCCCGGGTATGAGTGTTGGTCCATGACTTCCCGACCGTGAACCCGAGGGATCAGCAAGTAAGAGCCTACGTGGCGGTCCCGAGGAGAGAAAATCTTACTGGCCCGGTTACCAATGAGGGACGTCACCTGGCAGACATTGGATACAGACCTTGATTGCAAAATGACCACGGAGTACTTTGCTGGCTAACAGTCGGTAAGGTTCCTGGTATATATAGTAGCTTTAAGCAATGACCGCGTGCGCGTCTAGTGTATGCAAGAGTAATAGAGTAGTGACATCAAACCCGGCCTCATCAAAGAGATGTTGCTGGGGTCACTAGTACTATTACAGTAGTCTTGTCGGGTCTTAGCTGTGCAAAGTTCACTGTACCTTTCTGGTAAACGGAGGGAACAGAAAAGTCCCCTCGTGAAATACTAGTATTTTGCGATTTAACCCGTGCAGTACTTGTGCTACGCGGAGGTAATTTCTCCCTCAACGGGAACCTTCTCTCTGGTGAACGAAGGGGATGTGGAAGTTTAACCCGCGTGGTACTTGTGCTACGCGGAGGTAACCTCTCCCTCAACGGGAACCTTCTTCTCTGGTGAACTTTTGCCTTGGGATTTAGCCCGTATTCTACGGTGCAGTAATCTCACTACCAAAAGGGAACCAAACGGACACCTAAAGAGTACGGACCTTAACTCTACCACAGGGAAACCTGGGCAGGACATGGCGAAAGGGCAGCTCTGGTGGACTCTGGAGCGACAGCTCAAACTTGAGATTGTGTAAGCTAATCTCTAAAGAGCGTTAATGGCACGTCCCTGAATCAGTCAACCATACGTTTGCGGGGGTATTCAAATAAACAAGCATCTGCGGGAAATGGGAGCCCGAAGCTAATCCACGCTATGCGTGCTTAGCCTCCCCATTTAGATATGAGCTTCGCTCATAGAGGTGGATTCGCAGTGACGGGTGGTTCTTGGGAAAGTAGGCAACGTTATGAGTCGGAAAAAGAGTCGCAGTCTCCTAGCCGGGGCTGTTATACTAAAAGTACCGACCTCAGCACTCGACCTGTCTGTCGGGGATCCCCAAGCCTGGGGCTCTGCTCAGAATCTTACAATTCACAGTTAGAGAACAGGTAACCAATCTTTTTGCCATCGTAATGAGCACTAGATGCTTGGGGCAAACATTTTGGTGGCTCATCTGACGTAGCTAAACACGTTGGCCTATCACTCTAGGGAGTGCTTGCAGCATAATCGTTCAGTCTAAATTTAGCAACTAAATCTAAAAGTTTCTAACGCTGTACAGCTGGTGGGGAGTAACTATGACTCTCTTAAGTTACCAAATATTAGCTAGCGGCCCATCTAAGTGGTTGCGTTCTGCTTTCAGTTTTAGGTGGTATCTGGTGTTTTCGAGGGCATATTACGTGCCACGGCCGTGCTCCCTTTTAAAGACCCTTCTGGGTCTCAGGGTTGCACGGCAAGCGTTAATGAGTCAACCTCCACGAAGTGGCCCCGGAAGGGCGTTCCGCGGCGCGGAACGTCACTAATGGCTACTAGCGAAACAGGTCAGCAGATGGGCAAGAGTCCGCAGCCATTCTGTGGGCGACCGGAGACTGCTGGGACGAATGGGTCTACAGAAACCAGATCTGCACTCTAAAGGCAAAATCCTCTAGTGAATTAGAATTAACACGCCCGGGTATGAGTGTTTGGTCCATGACTTCCTGACCGTGAACCCGAGGGATCATTAAGTAAGAGCCTACGCGGCGGTTCCGAGGAGAGAAAATCTTACTGGTCCGGTTACCATTAGGGGAACGTCACCCGGCAGACATTAGATTCAGACCTTTTTTGCAAAATGGCCATAGGGGCCCTGCCGGCGGAGGCCGGTAAGGTTCCCTTTTCTGGTGAACGGAGGGGACAAAAAAGTTGGTACCGCGCAATACTTGTATTGCGCGATGGAGTAACTTGAGACCCAAAGGGAACCTTCTCTGGTGAACGGAGGGGACGAAAAAGTTGGTACCGCAAAATACTTGTATTACGCGATGGAGTAACTTGGGACCCAAAAGGAACCTTCCTTTCTGGTGAACAGAGGGGATAAAAAATTTCAGCCTTTAAGGGTAGTTCACACTACATGATTTATCATATGACTTAATCATAAGAAAAGTCATGGCTAAAATCATACCATCACAACAGCCAATCATAAAAGCCATAACCTCTACAATTATAATATCAAAAATCATGTAGTGTGAACGTAAAAAAAATTTCATAATAGGTCTGTTTGGTACCACAGTCCTAGTGCTACACTAACTACACTACTACAAATTAATTGGTGGTGCAATTACCAATCCACTTTTTACACTAATCAATTTGTAGTAGTGTAGTTAGTGTAGCACTAGGACTGTGGTACCAAACAGACCTAATGGCTACGTTTACACCGTAAAATGCTTGGTTCGGTCCGATCGGACTAAACGGGAGGGGATAGTTCGATGCGACAAAATATAGTTCGCAATTGCTTCGCAAGTGTTTACACCGTACACGAGAACCGAGGAGCAAAATGTGACCAAAATATTTAAATTTAAGCTACTTACTTGATAAATTTTATTTTATAACCTATAAAAATTAAAAATGAGCGCATTCGGTATTAAAAATACTCGAGTGATGTCGACTGCAGTCGAACCCGTCGAACCAATTTAGTTCGTATTTGGTCTGGTACTCATATTTTAGAGGACCGAACTAAAGCCGGACCAACTTGGTACCTGTATGTTTACACCAGGCGGACTAAAAATATAGTTCGGATATGGTCCCAATATAGTCCTGGTCCGCCTTTAGTCCGCGTACCAAGCGTACGGTGTAAACCAAGCCAATATGAGAAGTCATGTGACAAGTCATATGATAAATCATGTAGTGTAAACTACCCTTTACAGTGGTAGTGCAGTATGGACTGAAATCTCATCTCCTGACAGGAACCAAACGGATAACTAAAGAGTTACAATCTTAACCTGCCACAGGGAGACCTGGGCAGCGCGGTAGGTTGTTGACTTCGGTGGACTCCAAAGCCTTGGCTTGAACTTTGAGATGGCAAGTAAAGATGGCGTTAACGTGACGTCCCTGAATCAGTTAAACTCCACGATTTACGGAAGGATTCGAATAAATAACCGTCTGCGGGAAGACGGGAGCCCGGGGCTAATTCTCGCGTATGCGTGCTTAGCCTACCCGTCTTTGTGAGCTTGCTCACTCAGGTGGATTTGCAGTGGCGGATGGTTCTTGGGAAATGTAGCAACAATCAGCACTCGGCCTTTCTGTCGGGGAACCTTGCTACCTACAGGTCTCTACTCGGGTTTTGCAGCCCTTGAAGGGAATAGGAATGCTGGCTACCTCAGCGGCTTTCGGACGTAGTGCCCAACGTCCCCGATAGCTTTCTAGGGGGAGGTTGCCGTATATATTGAAGTGTTCTTGGCGAGACACCTCTCAAAAGTGCGCCGGCAGCTCTCTAAAATGGGAACGCTCGAAAAATCTTTCTCAGGGTAGGTGGGCATCAGATGAAAATGAAATTACCAAGTCGAAATTTACAATTATCAAATTTAATTTATTAAAAATCTAATAAAAATTTATCAAAAAGACCCCTTTTGAACTCACAGATTTGAGTTTTGAAAGCGTATGGTGTAATTGGTGTTAGCAAATACAAATGCGCTATTGTAATTGAAAAATTTAACAATCGAGAATAGCAAAATAACGCATTCGTACAAACTACGGTGTATTCGTATTCGCAAAAAGTTTATAATATTTACAAAAAATTATGTGAAATAAATTATTCAAACTATTAGCGATGAAGTTTATCGGCGCCACATAAATTTTTAATATCACACTTAACGCAAAAATTTTTTATCAAAATGTTAAATAACTTTTATTTGAGTTTTTAAATACCTTGTAAATTCCATACAATTGACGCTCCTCGTTCCATATGCAGGAATGTCGAATCATTGACCAAATTCATGTACAAATTCAAATTCCAAATCGTTGACCAAAGAACTCTTGATCATCAAAAATTAACGCCAATAAAATCTTCACAAAATTCTGGTCCTCACAAGACCAAAGACGATCTCACCGGTCAAAACACTCAAATTTACGTCCTTTTCGGCGGCCAATAATAACTCAACCAAAATGGCTCAAATGTTCGCTTTCTCACGACACTCAGTCGATTGATTCCTCTTTTAAATTTTTGTCTTTCTTTCGTTAATTTTTGATAACATTTGTTCTCGCGCCCCACCAACCATTCTTATCACGCGCTCACACTTTTAAAACTTTTAATAGTTCACAATACAAAATAAATTCCAATTTTAAATGTTTTCAAATAAAATAAAATTTTCTTTGTTCGTGTTAAGAGTTACAGTAAACCTTCGTACGAGCGTCTCTTTGATAAATCGTAAAAATTAACTTAAAAATTTGAAAAGAAAACAAACTTATCAATTTTGGCTCAATTTTTATCAAAAATAATGACTTTTTAAAGTCGTTTCATGACAATATATTAAGTTTACATATAGCAACTGAATCTAAAAGTTCTATCAAACTGTACAGCTGGTGATGATTTCAAGTAAGAATAAAATTCTTGGTACGATTTTTCTTATATAAATATAAGAAAAAAAATTTACCTTAGTTATCACATCGCCTCCTTTAGAACTGGAACTTGGAACCGGGTAATTTTAACATTTAACATGTAATTTTAACATTGCATTGTTATGGTAGCAACATAATACCCGGTTTTCTTTCCAAAAACGGAACAATTTTGCGTTCCGGAGTTCGTTGTCGGGACACCGGGACAAGTAATCAAAAAAAGGGATGGTCCCGTTCAAAACGGGACGTCTGGTCACGTTAAGTATACGTTAGGGTCCGACTAAAAGTAAAAGTTACATAAAGTGGGATCTCCAGATGGCCAAGCGTTTTTTAAAAAATTAAGTTTTTGTTGCGGGTATATAACACATAAGTCTTTAAAGTTAACATAAATTGCAAGGACTAGGTATACGCACGACTGACTACACTACACGAAGACACGCAGGTAGAATTTCTTCGAGACCACGTAACGTGGTTATCGAAAAAATTCTACACCACCCAGCTACACAAAAGTACACTAACGACAACCATGACGCGCGATAATGCGCAACGCAAATATAAACTGCTATTCCAAACGCTACCTTCCTTCACAACACCCGCGACGTGACAAAAAAGCCAATGAAAAACGTGCAGCTACGCCAATGGTCGGGAATCCCTTTAACTTGAGATGCCGGGGTGAAAACCGATAGCATACTAAAGCGTGCGTAAAGCGTAATCCGTTTTGGTGTTGCGACAGCGTCTCTTTCTTATTTGTTTGCTGTTTTGTCTCGCTGTTTGTCTGTTGTGTTTGTTTTGTGCCATTTTTGTTGTTATTTTGTTTATTCATTTTTAGCTCATTTTATCAGTGTTTGTTTAGTTTGTAAATATTGTAAATATTAGTTAAGATTTTATTCTATTGTAAAACTAATTATTTTAAGTTGGTAATCGGCACAAAAAAATCTAGCAATATTTTTTTAATACTAATTAATGCGCAACAACAAACTTTGCCTACTTCAACAAGCGGACATTCACTGCTCCATTAATTTTTTTTGTAATTACAAAAATTTCCGGTAATTAATTTAAACTTGACACGTGCAAAACTGGTAACCTAAAGCTACACGATCTGAACCGGTGTCTCTCATTCAAAACATAGAATGTAATTTACTCTTTCTCCCCTCTCCCGATATTTTGATAGTTGTATAATAAGGTTTGTTCCAGCCAGCCGAGAATCCGTACAATGTACGGTCACGCTCATGCACAATAAGTAAAATTCATATGCATTAGATCAAATTAGTTTTTTTTATCTATTGCGCAGAAGCGTGACCGTTCATTGTACGGTTTCTTGTTTGGTTGGAACAAACCTATAGTTATATGTGTTGAAACGAGTATTTTCTTATCTTTTAGCTGAGAAAAAGTATTGTAAGTGGGCAACTAATCTGATTGGTTACCTTCTAAATTATTTACATAATGCGAAAATAATAATAAACAAACATCAAATGAAAAGTTTTAAATAAAGGTACGAACAAATTAGAGATACATAAAGAGATTGACAAAGTTTTCTACGACTTGCTTAGGTTTAGTTTATGATAAGAAATCTATTTTTATTATCGAGTGCTTTGATTGTAGAAATTGACGCAGTCTGATTGATTTTTTATCATACTAAGGCCCGGTATTTCAGCAGACAGTTAAGCTTTCGCTTAAGCTAATCTCAAGTTTAACTCAGTTCAGCCAATCAACATCTCGCATTTAACCATGTTGATTGGTTGAACTGAGTTAAACTTGAGATTAGCTTAAGCGAAAGCTTAACTGCCCACTGAAATACCGGGCCTAAGAACAAATACAAATCTAGCAACCTATTGATCATATTCATATAACAAACTTATTACATCTTATCTCTTTAATTAAAACGCTAATTTCATATCTCGTTGGATTACAATTAAAGTATGCGGTGTATCTACGTTAGAACAAAATTTCATACAACTAAATTGACTTCAGAATAGCTATATGTTGAGTAGCCATGATCATGGGCGTCCATTGGGAGGGGGGCAAAAGGGTCAGCTGGCTCTCGGCGGCTTAATTTTTTTTTAGACATTTAATATTTCACCAGCCGAAGTTTTTAAAATTTTCTAAATTTTCGGTTTTAAATCATTAAAATTCTTTGATAATAATTTTTTTTTTTTATTTTGTCCCTCCCTGAAAATGATCTTATGGACGCTCATGGCCATGATCACTGGTGGAAAGCGCCAGGGCTAGCCCAATATCTCCATTATAGAAGAATTAAGTGGAGCGTTGACGTGATGTATTGGAACACCCCATATGGTTTTAGTTATTATTATTATCTTTTAAACCAGCAGTCTGGTGTAAATCAAACACGGATAAACTAGAAAGCGGAAAACCACGGTTCTAATCCTGGTTGCGTCGGATATGTGCTGTGATCTAAAAAGTCCAAAATTGATCTGCGGACTACTCGCCAACCCGTCTGCCCAGCGTGGTGAGTTATGGGTAAAACCCCCTCTCCCTCTACTTGGGGGGAGTCTAAAAGGGGTGGCCTAACGTTCAGGAGTAAACGAATAACGGCTGATGAAGATCATCTTTTTAATTCGATTTTTATAAGGATATTTTGCGCCTGAAAGTATGCAATCATAGTTGCTCTCAAATATCTGGTAAAGCTAAAGCCACGGACTTCTTAAATAAATTTATTTTAAGGCTCTGGCCACACGTGCAGTAAAATGCCGCTGGCAGCAGCAGTAAAACCCCAGGAACGCCCATTCTCAAGGTAAATGAAAGGTAATGTCGCAGCTTTGCAATGCACTTGTATCAGCATTACCTTTAAAATGCGCCTACTTGCGTTTTTACTGCTGCTGCCAGCGGCATTTTACTGCACGTGTGGCCAGAGCCTAAGAAGTCCGTAGCTAAAGCTAAAGCCAGTCACGTCCCTGAATGGCTCACCTGCGTAATCATCCTATAAAGTCTAAAAAAACTCAGAAGATAAAAATCATATTCATCATCATCAACATCAAGATTTAATATAAAAACATTCAATACAACTGCAGGAGAAGCACGAACTTTTTCAGAGGAGGCCGAGCTTTTCCTGGTCACCCCCTGATTATGGCCCCCTGAAATATTCAACGGACCTGTAGATTGAAAGAGAATAGAAAATAAAAAATTTGTTACACCCTGTATATTTGTTTAATAAGTTTCAAACTGTCAAATTTAGATAACCTCAAAATTTAAAATCAACATTCAATCAACAAACTTTATATAAACTTAAATGTAAACTAAATAATGCCAATAATTGAGAAAATGTCTCAGTTAGCCGAAAGAAGTACCAAACACAGTGATGTGATGAAAGATTTAAAAATATTTATTGAAGGTGCAAGTAAAACGACTACAGGTTGTAATGCCGAGTTAACAAAAACTGCATTGTCTCTATTGAAAGTTTTACCCGCAACGCGGGACGGAGTGCTAAATTATTTTTGTACAGTTTTTAACAATGCAACACAAAATTTTGTCGTTAGAATCGAGGTAATCGAATCCAACAATATTTTCGCCGAAAACTTACAAATTTTCTTTTGTAGACTGAAATTGCAACTGGAAACTTACCACCCGCGTCAGAAGAAGACGAAACTGTCGTTTCGGAAATTCATTCCGTTATTTGTAACTTTGTTTCTTCAAGACCGGAAGCTTGGGCCCCAATTATAAGCACTTGGTCTCTTGAATTGCTCGGAGAGTTATCAACAAAATATGCTGGAAGAGCTCACGTATCTACAGGTTTGATGACCGCATCATTAAAAACTTAATTACAAAATTATTAATCATAAAATTTGTTTTTTTAGTGAGTGTGAACGAAACATTGCAGTTGTGGATGAGTTGTAGACCAACACGAACCCTCATCGATATCACCACTTTGTGTCTTTCTTCTTTGATACACTCCGACACGGAGGCCTGCATTAACGCACTGTTAGGTACTTGAAAAGTTGTTTGATTGTTCAGGGTTTATAATTTTACATTTTTAGATACTTCGGTCAAACATTCACCAAATTTCGACTGGGTGGTTGCTCATGTTGGTAGTTGCTTTCCCACCACGGTTATAACACGAGTTTTATCTTGCGGGTTAAAAGATTTCTGCCAAAATAAGTCATACGAACAAGGATGTGATTCGCCTAAATTAAAATCGGTAGTTGGCATTTTGGGTCATCTTGCAGTTGGACACTGTCAGGATATTTGTAGAGCACTGTTGGATTTGTTTAAGGTAAATGCAAACTTTTTTATTATGAATTTTATATTAAACCAGGATCTCACTATTTTTGAAATCTTAGAAAAGTTGGAGAATACACTAAAAGCAGTGATTTTCAAACTTTATTTATTTTTTTTTCAAAAAAAAAAGAATTTCAAAATTCTAATCTTCATAAAATGCATTGAAATCGAATTTTTTAACAAAATTTTGAACATCAATGAGCTTCCAATATTTTTGTTTTCTCCAATCTAATATTCACTTTTGGGGGGGGGGGCTGTTTCTCTAAGCGGAATTTTTGGGTGAAATTGGATGTCAAACCTTTAGCCCTCAATGTGCTTCTGAATTTTTCGTTTGAACCTCAACCTTTCCGGCATTATTTGCGAAATATTGGGGGGGGGGCTATACGTTGCTTCTTCCAAGTGGAAAATTAGAACTCAAATTGGTGTTAAACGTTTGAGCCTCAATAAACTTCTATAAGTTTGTTCAATTAGAAACAGAGTTAAAAAATGTCATTAATTTTTCATCAAAGGTCAAAATTATTCCTACTCTAAAGATACAAACATAGCAAGGATGTAGATGTCGATATTAAATTAAAAATTAAATTTACTGAAAAAAGACGCATCATAAAATTATTAGAAGTGGATAAACATCATTGATAATAAAAACAAATGGTAATCAGAAGAAACCAAGTCTGGTGAATAACGCAGGTGGGGTAACAAATTCTAGTCAAGTGATTTCAACGAGGGCTCAGTCACTGAAGAAAATTTATACTAGGTCTGTTTGGTACCATAGTCCTAGTGCTACACTAACTACAAATTGATTGGTGTAAGAAAATAGGTTGATAATTGTACACCAATCTATTTTTAGTAGTGTAGTTAGTGTAGCACTAGGACTGTGGTACCAAACAGACCTATTATAACACAGAATAATCAGGCCCGTAGCCAGGGGGGCACGTCCCCTCCTCCCCCAGATGTTCAGAAATAAATTTTTTTTTAAAGTAAAGGAAAATTTGTTTATAATAATAAAAATTCTCAAAAGGAAAACCACCAAAAATTTTACTTTTTACAAAGCCCCCCCGTGCCCCCCCTCTCGAAATTAAATCCTAACTACGGGCCTGAGAATAATACAAGTAATACAGAATAATACACTTAATTCAATAGTAATACACAGTAATACAAATAATACAAAATAATCTATGTTATTATGAAAATTTTGTTTTTAAAATAATTATCAGAAAAACGAAATTCTACAACAAACATGTACATGTACAGAGTGTTGCTAAAAAAGGTGGCAACTCTACAACTGAAAAAAATTTATTTAATTATAAAAGTATTATTTATTGTGGTTTCAGATCTTTTACTGGATTGGCTTGCTTTACTCTAAGATTACGATCCGAACTCAATTTTTTTTTGTTATTAAAAAGCCAAAAAAGAGCAGATTGTTTTACAATTTTTATCGATTTGCTACTGTTGCCAATCAATTTCACAAATGGCGATTCTTCTAATTAATTTTCATGCTTTTTGTATTCCTTTGATTTCCCATAGTTTTTTAACGACAGCTCATTATACGTTGTTTCTTCGGAAGTACAGCTCGAGTTTTCAAAAATTCAATTGGTGCTGAACGGTTTTCTGCATTAGAAGTAAATTCAGTGACATCATTAATTAAAACGTCATTATCATCATTGATTTCCGACTCCAAAGTAATATCTTTTCTTGGGTTGTAATTCATATCCATCCAGAATTTATCCGAAAAATCGTTTCAAATCATTTTTGTTGCTTTCAGAGCTTCAAGAATAATTATGTTTTTTATTTTGGTATCATCTGGGCATTCGAAATCCTCACCCATATTTCGAGTGGTAGTCTTTTTTTCATTAGAAAGTCTTTAATTTCTTTCTTTAATTCTTTAAATCTAAAATCTGCTTTTTTGTGTTATATTTTTAACCAACCTTATTTTTCTTCTAACGGTAGAAATACGGTACGTGACATTTGGGCGCCGCCGTTTGGGCGCTGGACTTTTGGGCGCCGGATTTTTGGGCGCTGGGATTTTTGGGCGCCGAGACTTTTAAGTGTCAAAAATGTCTACTGCGCACATTTACGCGCACATTTGCTTCCAAATATAAAACATGTTCTAAATATTTAAATAAGTGGTAACTAACCAATGAAAACCTTCCGCTGGCTACTAATACGCTTTTTCTATTGGTTAGTTATCATTTACATGTAAATTTTACGTACAATAAGCATCGTGTCATACAGGCTTTATAGGTAAATAAATCTTAAAAAATATTTCTCCTCCCCACATAAGAGTCCGTAAGATTTCCCATACTCCCCCCCCCCAGGAGGGGGAAAAATACAAGATACAAAATACATTTTGTATTTTGAGCAATATATTGTGGGTAAATATTTAAAATATTGAATGTATTTTGCTTTGAAATGTTGAAATGTATTTTAAAATTTTTATTTGCTATACATTTTGCCTCCTCTCTTTTTCTTCCAAATTCTCTACCCCCAAACTCTTACGTAATTAATGGATGGCCCTTGGGGCCGTTGAGAAGGGCGTTTTTATCCAATTGGCTTAGAGGGGGGGGGTAATTTATCTATATCAATGTAAATTTCAACATAGATTGATCTTTATTTGTTGAAAAATAAAAAAGGGTAAAATAGTAATTCTTAGGGGGGGTAATTACCCAATTACACCCTCCTTAAGGAGGGTAATTACCCAATTACATCCCCCTTAGGGGGGTAATTACCCAATTAAACCCCCCCTGAAACTTAGGGGGGGTAATTACCCAATTACACCCCCCTGAAACCGCCAGTGGCCGTTGATTGTTTATACCGAAACAAATAAATAAATACAATAAAACTTTTTAAAGTTATAAATTTATAATTTTTATTAATTCATTAAAACATTATGTGCAATTCCTCTAAGATATTCCAATAAAGTTCTATCCAGATATGTTTCGACTATTCGTTGTATTCTGGTATCCACTGATTGATATTTTCGTCTTTTATAAGAAGGAGCTTCACCACGTGTAAATTGCTCGTGTAATGCGTCTTTTCCTTTCTGGACACTTCGTAAGCCATCAATAAATTTCCATATAGATGGATGATCCACATCTAGTTGGGATTGCAAACTAGAGCTGCTTCAGCAATATTATTAGTTCTATTCTGATTGTTCAGCACCCGATCGTAAACATTCCATATGTGTGGAGAAAACAATGGCTTTCGCCTTGTTTGGTTTCGGTTTGGCCTTCCAACGTAATTGTCTTCTAACCAGTTCAAAATTGGTGTTAACTCATTTGGAAGATGCTGAACTAGTTCCTCAAGCGCAAAATCAAGATCATCAATCGCAACAAATGTGAGAGCGATTATCATACAAGCTTGCAGACCAAATTCAAGATCGTTTATATATTGATGGTATAGTCCATTGTCACGAATTTGTTTTTTAAAATTTTTCACTAAGTGAAATAAGCAGCCGTGTAATTGAGCTGTCGGAAAAGCTGTAGTAGCTGAATTGATTACAGCTAATTCATAATCTAACGAAATCGTTTGTGGCTCAAATCGTGGCCACATTTCTTTAATTATATCAAACAACCTACCGTAAGTGTCACGATGCTTATTTGGTAACAGAGCATATAATATTGGCAGAACAAATCCACCTCTGTTTGCCAAAATAACAAATATTTGATGAAGTAGCGGAGGTGCTTGCCGAAATGTTCCATCTACATAAACGTTTTTCATTTGCTCGGCCCAGTCTGAATTGCTTTCCCTTCCAAAAATTAATATTCTTTGTGGATCGGGCTGTTCTGATGCACTATCCGCCAAGAGAAAGTTTTCAGTTTGCCCAGGAGCAAATTCGTAAAGCTTATAACTCTCTGGAATTATTAAACTTTCCAAATTCATTGGAGCTGGCGGAACTCCTGCAACAATGTTTCGGACACGCTGATAAGATTTCCTTGTAGCGTCCGTATTGGGCATTCGTCATTGGACAGCTGCTCCAGTGTTTTATAGCACTGCGTTCCTGATTTGAGCAGGAGTTTCCACGGTTTCTTCCGCACGTCTTTTAATGGCAACTTTGATTTTGGCAACTTTTGTTCCTGCCGCATCAGGTTCGTGATTGTGATTACCTTTCGCGCACAAGTATTCATTTTCCAATGTCGTATGAATACGACCACAGCACTTGTCCGCTTTTCGTTCACATCTCCAAAAAAATTTTGTTTTATCCTTGCTCATTTTATCAAAAACGTACATATATCTCTCCATTATCAACTTCGTTTGGTTTCGATTTGTTTCGGTATTATCCATGGTTAAATATTTCACTTGATCAATTTTCAATTTTTTCTAGACCGGTGAAGGTTTTCTGTGTTTTAATTTTTTCAGCATTATCAACTCTGCAAAAATTACCAATAAATACTTAATCCATAGGGGAGGATAACCACGTAAGGGTGGCACCCCCTCCATCTTAAGCCTGTATGGCACGATGAATAATTTTGCATAAATTTTACATGTAAATGCTAACTAACCAATAGAAAAAGCGTATTAGTAGCCATCGGACGTTTTTCATTGGGTAGTTACCATTTACATGTAAATTATATGTAAAATTACGCATCGTGTCATACAAGCTTAAAAAGTAAAAAATAATTTTAATAAGAGCATACAAAGCTTCTTGAAAACATCAAAACAAAAATACAAACAGCTAAAATTAATTTTGGCCCCCTCCTTCCTTAAAACGCCGGCGCCCAAAAGTCCTGACCCGGTAGAAATATAAGGTAAAGCTCCTGTAAGATTTGAGTGAAGCGTTTCATACGCTAAAGGTCTTGTTAATATGTACAAGTAGGTGCTAAATTCATTTCGTTCTTCATTGCAGATTCAGTTAATCTTTTTAAGAAGTTGTCTACGTTTTTACATACTCTTAAAGAGTTTTGTTTCAATTCATCTATTTCCTGAATATGACTTTGAACGACTTTTTTAAGTTCATCATTTTGTTGTAATAATTTGGAGATTTTATCTAAATATGGAAAATAATATGTTTGAAGATGGTATTTTTTTTTTATTTTTTTTTTTTTTTTGATCTGTAATTTCTAGAATATTTTTTATAACGTTTATTTAAAAGTCTCAAATTAAATTCATTATATCTCTTCGCTACCAGAATTGCTATCTAAAATTTTTTGTTCCATTTGCTCTTCTATTCGTAATAATGTATTTTCTTCGTTTGAATCAGAAACATCTAATTCTTGTACCTTTCTTTTACGAGTTTTTTAAAATGAACGAGAAGAAGCGATTAACATTGAAGTAGAAAGGGCAGAACGAGGGGAAGAAGAAGACGTACTGCTTGTTAGACTTTCAGATAGATAATTAAATGTCCATTTGGATTGCAATGTAAAACCATCAAAATTCTAAAAACTATGAATTGTGATTCTAAAAGATGGCAGGTCGGTAATTTTCACAAGAATTTTACTGCTAGGCAGTAATCAGACATTTACAATTTGGGTAAAGAAAAAAATTTCAAACCGGAAATAGAAGGATTATCGCCGAGCGATTTCGATTTTTCAGAGATATTTGACGATGTGTCTTTTTGCATATTCTTCTGAAACGTTTCTTCTAATTGACCTCCTTTCGATTCTGTCGGGGTTCTTGCATTTTTTTGTTAAAAATTACATTAATGAAGTTCTTTTTTAATTTTTTTCTTTACCCAAATTGTAAATGTTTGATTACTGCTTAGCAGTAAATTACTGACTTGCCATCTTTTAGAATCACAATTCACAGTTTTTAGAATTTTGATGGTTTTACATTGCAATCCAAATGGACATTTAATTATCTAGCCGAAAGTCTAACAAACAGGATTTCTACTTCAACGTTTATTTGTAATTTATTTTTTATTGTAGCGATGATATTCTGTTGTGTTTTATGTAAGCCGGCGATTTTCGACTTGATCCATGCATTGATTAAATACCGAACTTTTCTTTCTTCCTCGGCCAAATCTATTCCTTCTCTCCTTTTTAATCTTTTTTCAGCATTTACATCATCAGACCTTGGTTTTGAAATTCTTAGTATACCGAAGCGACATATAGGATTTCTCTCCTTTTTGAATTTCTTTAAGTTTATAAACGCAAGCTTCTAATTGTCTTCAGAAACCACCCAAAATTGTGAAGTTACTTGGATTTTTTACTCATTATGCCAAAATAATCGCGTATTTCTCTTTTTTTTTCATTAATGTTGAAAGTGAAGTGTTTTAGCAAACCACTCTATTGAGTCAATTTCTTCCTTGTCTATAGCTATGAATGCTTTAGGATTTCTATAACCCGTTATTTCTAAAATATTTTGTAGAAATTTTGGCAATTTTCCAAAAGGATGTTCAAAAATTTGATCATTTGTGAGTTCACGTAAATTCGCATTACCATCACATGTGTTCGAAGACATTGACAAATACTGACCGCGTTCAAATATTCCATTACTCGGAAAGATTGGAGTGATTTCGCCTTCCATCTAACGGATTTTTGTTGCATTGTAAATGTTGTAAATAGGATACATAATCGGTTTGTTTAATAATCTTTGTTTAAATTAAGTTTGTAATAAATACATTAGACATTGATACCAACTGAAAATCTTTAAAAAGTAAAAAATAAAATCCAAGCGTTTTAGGTGTCTTCAAACTTTTTTGATTGTCTTTTGTCTCTCACATTAAACTCAATTTAAAAAAAAAATGAAAAAAAATGCCGAATGTGAATTTATTATTTTTTCATATTTTAGTGTGTATTTAATTATTTAAGATTAATTTTTTATAGTACAGGAGAAATAGGTTTTAGGGTGCAATTAATTCCCACAAAAACGGGATTTGAATTTTCTAGTTCATTGTTGGTATCTTTTTGACATACTAAAAGTCTAGAAAAATCCAAGTATGCAAAATGTGTTTTTTGGCCCAAAAGTTATAAAGAAATGACGCGCATGAATGGATTAACGAGATTTCCAGAAAAATAGTTTTTTTTTTTGGGTATAACTAATTCCCACAAAGGTGGAATTTAAATTTTTAGGTTTATTGTTGGTACTTTTTTGACATACTAAAAATCTAAGTATGCAAAATGCGTTTTTTGGCTCAAAAGTTTTAAAGTAATGACGCGCATGAATGGATTAACGAGATTCTTAGCAAAATAGGTTGTTTTTTTTTGTATAACTAATTCCCACAAAGATGGAATTTAATTTTTTAAGTTTGTTATTAGTACTTTTTTGACATACTAAAAATCTAGAAAAATCTAGTGTTTATAATGAGTTTTTTAACTTTTAAAATAAAGACGCGCATGAATGGCTTAACGAGATTCGTGTTGCTTAATGGTGGCTGAAGAACTGAAATGCCGTGTTAAAAATCATATTTTTATTAATCAAAATACGTTTTCTACTAAAATTGCTTACTATTTTCAATCTATGGAATTTTGAATTTTTACAAATGTAAAAAAAATTATTTTATCAATTTACCATAGATTGGTAAATTTGCAAATTATTGTACATATATAAGAGAACCGTTCATTTTATTTTCATTGTCTCATATTTTGGAAAATTGGTAAACTTAACGTTTGGAACTTAAAAAAAATTGAAAATGGCAGAATAGAACTGTATCTTATGCTCTGAAAAAGAAAGTGAAACTTAAAAGTGTGTTAAATTGTCTACTAAAGGAAATACAAGGTATCATTTGTGCAAGTAAACGTCGAGACCCAATATGTCGTGGATGCAATGAAGAGGAGGAAACAGCCGAACATGTAGTTTGTTACTGTCCGGCGTTAACTTCAATAAGAGGATCTGTGTTGGGGGACTTCTGGCCCGACATGGCCATAATCAGGGACACTCCGCCTGCCAAGATTCTAGAGTTCATCCTACAGCTGGATTGGCTTATTGGAGAATGACAGGACTGGGGTGTAACTGAAACCGGAGATAGTACAATGGGCCTGATTTCACCATGCTTGGAGAACACTTAGAAGCGAATGGTCACAATGTGATTTATGCTACAAATAATGCTGACACTGTCACTGTTGTAAAAACAGCACTGACCTTTGCAGAAGTAAAGCATGTAACAGTTGTTGCCGACGAAAATATTTGTTTGAAATCATCTACATTCAGTGATAAAAAACGTGATATTAAATCAATGCAACATGTGCTTGGCGAAAAGGGATGTAAAATTATTCTCTTTTTAAATGCTTTAACTGGATGTGATACCACAAGCTCCTTATTTGGTAAAAGTAAATCGGCAGCATATCGACATTTTTGGAAAAGTAAGGAATTCAGCGTTTGCGCTACTCTGTTTGGATCAGAAAATGCAAACAGAAAGAAACTCATAGATATTGGCACTAAAGCATTGATATCATTGTTTGGTGGAAATCCAAAGACAGAGACTCTGAACCTATTACGATATAATCTGTACTTGAAAAAAATCAGAACTGCCAAAAGTGAATTCAATATTGCAAGAGACCTATAGAAGATGCTGCTATTTATCATCTACTCCGCGTACATTTACAATGTCTTTGTTGGAAAACTATGAACACCAATATTGCTAATCCCGAAGAGTGCGGTTGGAAAAAAGTAGGAGACCAACAACTACAACCCATAACTTGTGAAATGAGCCCTGCGCCACAGTTATTATTAAATATGATCCGCTGCACCTGCAAAACGGATTCAATGAGCCGTGTCGTAGTGGTAGATGTACCTGTCGACGTATGGTATGGAATGTATTGAGATATGTTGTAACTGTTCTGGTAGAGATTGCACAAATAGTGCTCCGAAAGAAAGTGATTTAGAAGAAATTGAAAAAGACTATTAAATTAAGCTTTGCTCTTATGAAACATGTAATATTTACAAAATTAATTTGCATTAATATAAAAACCATTTTGATTAATAAAAATTAAAAATAAAATCTATTAATAAAACTTATTTTTCTAAGAATCTCGTTAATCAATTCATGCGCGTCTTTATTTTAATAGTTAAAAAACTCATTGTAAACTCTTAGATTTTTAGTATGTCGAAAACATCCCAATAACAAACTTAAAAATTTAAATTCCATCTTTGTGGGAATTAGTTATACAAAATAAAACTTATTTTTTTTATGAATCTCGTTAATCCATTCATGCGCGTCATTTTTTTAAAACTTTTTGGACTAAAAAAACACATTTTGCATACCTACTTAGATTTTTCTAGACTTTTAGTATGTCATAAAGATGGCAACAACAAACTAGAAAATTTAAATCTCGTTTTTGTGGGAATTAATTGCACCTAACACCTATTTTTTGCGTATTTCTCCTGCACTATTACTAATAAGTGTAATTATATTTTTTAGTGGAGTTTTACTCCAACTCTCTTTTCCGAAGGTGAAGATGTGAAATTGTTGAAAAAGAAAACTGTTCCGTTTTTATTACAATTAGCAAATTTTTCTTCGACTTTGTTACTAGCACTTAGCAGAAATATTAAAGCAACACGTAAGACTAGTCAATATTTTTTGAGTTTATCTTATACCTATTTTAATTTTTCAGTTTCGCTGGAAGTAGTCACCAAAATGAATGTTTTTGTAGACGATTGGATTAAATATTTTGGTTCGCGTAAAACTTTAAGGGTAATTTTTCGATCACTTCAATTCTCTTGTCGTCTTCTTAACTTAAACCTTTTTTTTATTATTTTTAGGACTTTATTGTTCGTTTAATCATGAAATGTGCGGTTGGCGCATTTCAAATCATTACCATTCTTTTGGATTGTATTTTTATTGACAATAAAACCGAAAATGACGCAAATAAAGCGGCTATAAAAAACAGTTGCGGGGAAATTTTAGGTAAGTTTCTTATTTTCCAGAAAAAAATCTCAACGAAACTTTTTTTTAGAATATGTGTTGCTCGAAATTGATGTGATGCTACGAAAACGTGTACAAGAACCGACCCTACAAATAAACGTCCTGGATTCGTGCATGTGTGAAATTGTGAACGTTAACAAAACTTTGTTAAGTCCACAAATTATAAAGTCGCAAACGGCTTCAAAATTAATCATCTTTATGGGTACTCAACTTTTTTATTTTCGTTTTCCAACCGTTAACCATGTTAAAAATTTTAGGTCACACAAATCCTTCTATTTTGGTCAAGTCTTGCGTTTTTCTGATTGAAAATGCGGAGACTAACGAACATTTGGCGGTTTTACTAAAAATTTTAACAAATGAACTATTGGACAAGGCGAGAGAACCTTATTCCAGTAACGGAGGTCATTTTGGAGTTGTCTTGAGCAGCATTTTAAGTGAACCGTTACTCCTCGACTCTGAAAACAACTTTAGGTCACTAAAATTATTTTCAAATTTGTTCACTCTTCTGAAATGGGAAAAAAGCGACAGAATACCTTTGTTACGTTCCAAACTTGTTTCAAAAGCCATTTATGCTAATTTAAGCAACGTAATTCAGTTGTTTAACAGTGGTTTGAGTGACGAAGTTTTGCACGTTATTGCAAATCTATTGGATACTTTAGGAGTACCTTCTTTAGATATGAGTCTGCCACATACAATGTCGGTTCAAGAGTTGACGAATTTTACCACGGCGAGCGTAAAATATTTTTTTCTTTGTTGTAACGAGCGCGATGGTTTTCAGAAACTTGTCGGTTTGAAAAGAACAAATGAGATATTGAAGAGGTTGTGTTTGCACTCAAAAGTTGCCAAAATGACCGCTTTAAGGGAGTTATTGGAGAGGGCGATTTTTAGTAGCGATAAGTATTTGTTTGGGTCGATCAATGAAGTGGCTACACACCGAAATACCTATGAGAAACTTTTAGTTGAGCAGAACAGGAAAAATGTAAGTTTCTTTTAGTTATTAGTTAATGTAAACATAGTTTAAATCCAATTTTTGGGTGAAATTAACCGTCGTGAAGTTCTGGGGGGAGGGCTGTAGAAACATTGCTTTTCCCAAGTAGAATTTTGGGGTGAAATTGGTGTTAAACATTAGAGCCTAAATGGGCTTCCATTTTTTTTGTTTAAGTTTCAATCGGCACTGAGTTATTTTATTCGAGTTATTTGGTGCTACAGCCCCCCCCCCAAACGTTTTCTTTCAATAGCATCCTTGGAAGCAGTGCGAAATTCGAGGAAGACTATTTTGGTAAAACTTCAACCCACGATTCTCTTTTTTTTAACATGACATTTGACTGCAATTTTTAATTCCATTCCACCATTCCATTTGTCATTGGGTGATATGCAGTAGTTTGTAACCTGTAATTTCAAGTGGAATGCTGCCGTCTTTAGTTAAAACGTCCTAACTGACAAATCAAAACCGACTTAAGAAGTGCATTTATTTTTCACACAGGAGAATATTTTTAGTTGATTTTTATTTGTATCCAGTGCCGTATTCATAGCCATATTCGGCTACATATTGAAGTATTGTAATTCGAACCCAAATTTTTACAAAATTAATTTTTAAATTCCAAAACTTAAACTCTTCCAAAATTTCAAATTCAATGGCCTGATTATCAATAATATCATTCCCCAGCTAACCCAATCGGAAAAATTTATCGCACCCTTGCAGTGCGACCTTGTAAACACATCAAACTTTAATTTTAATATAAAATTAAAATAAATAAATGAATTTCTTCTTCCCAAAAAAATATACGACAATATATTTTTAGTATGTATGAAAAGCCACTCAGTTTTAATTTATCAGGACTAAAGACGGCGAAATACCAATGCTAAATATTCAATGCGCTAGTAATGTTTCGGCCACCGATTATATCGTAGGTGCATGTCAGTGCCTCCCCCCACTTTCGAATTTTTGGATGAATTTGGTGTCAAAACGTTAGAGCATCGTTTGAGCCTGAATGAGCTTCCATTATTATTGTTTGAGCCTCAAAGGTCGCGAAAAACTAGTGCAGGGTTGCCACAGATACACTTTTTTTCACTTTATTCACTTTTTTGAAAATCTTACACTTTTCTTCACTTTTTTAAAAAATAATCACTTTTTTTACGATTTCACTTACAAAAATTATTTTGATACATTTATAAATTTAGTAACTACAATTTTTAAAATTATCGACGCATGTTGCTTGGAGCAAATGTAGACTAGCTAATCAACAAGTTAAATTATGAAATAGAGTTAAAAAAAAGTAGTTCAAAAAAAATTTCGGGGAAAAAATTAGATGGGGGAAAGGGTAAAACAATCATTTGTGCCACCCGTAAAAATTTTGCTTGGAGGAAGTGGCCCAAGGCTGGAATGAGTTTGACACCTCTGTACATGTAAAATAAAGAATCTCGTAAATTCATTCATGCGCGTCAGCAGTGGCGTAACTACCGGTGTGCAAAAGCATACCGTCCGTGAACTCCTGGGGGCTTAAAAGCAGTGACGTAGCAGGAGGCGGTGCCGGGTCTCCGAGAAAATTAAGCAATCATGTTAGAGTGTAATTTCTTGTGAAAGGCAGAGGTATGGTCATTTTTATGCGCAGTAGACATACGTGAAAATCGAGTCGCCACTGCCTTCTACAAAAAATTACGATATACACAGAACAAATATTGGAGTAGTACGCATGTTGCTCAGAGGAAATGTAAACTGCTTAAAAAAGGTCATTTAAAAATAATTTTTTTGGAAAAAAACGCCGATACGTACAAAATTGAACCGTTTGCAAGTTTGCTTTGCAAATTTAATAGGGAGTCAAAAAGGGGTCTTTAGTTGATGGTCGTAGTTTAGATCTTCTTCATATTTGGTGTGGAGAAGCCCCATGATGTCCTGAACACGAATCACTAAAATTTTGCGCGGAAACTATTTATAAGCCCGTAAAATTTTTTTGAAAATCATGGTTTTCAATAGTAAATGTGCAGGAAAAATGGCTTAAAGCGCTCGAGCGCAGCGAGAAGTGCTTTAAGTCAATTTTTCCTTGCACAACCACCCTGCTTTTAAAATCCACGCAAACGAGTTTTACCCTTCAAAGATCCACCATTTTCCTTAATTCACGGGCCTAGGGGTATTTTTTTAAATTAGTGTAGTTTTTACAAAAATGGCCCGAAGCGTAGGCTAGCGCAAAGTCAATTTTTGTAAAAACCACTACGGCACGAGGAGGATCCACGCAAAAACAAAACAAAAAATTTTTTTGCGGAAAATTTTTGCTCTTTTCCGAAACATTGTAACCCCTCCCCTCCTATCTATGACCATAAACTAGAATCATACCAAAGTTCTCAAATGCACAAAGAGCAGTTCGAAACATTGATGCTAAAAAAAAGGGGGCCCGCTGTGGGTCTTGCCCCAGGACCTGTGGTGTTAGCTTGCTACGTTACTGCCCGAAGTAAAATATTTTTACACTATTTGTCACTTTTTTCAAAATTTCTATACACTTTTCTTCACTTTTTTTGAAAATGTACACACTTTTTTCACTCACTTCTTACTTAGAACTCTGTGGCAACTCTGTAGTGGGGTGGGGGGGCTGTAGACATGAGGCCCCCACTTTCAAATTTTTGGATGAATTTGGTGTCAAACGTTAGAGTTCAGAAACGTCTGAAGTTGAGATCTTGAAGTTAAGAATTTCAAATTACCAAGTTAGTTAATAATTTGAAATTTAGAACTTGAAGTTTGAAGTTGAGATCTTGAAGTTAAGAATTTGAAATTACCAAGTTAGTTATTAATTTGAAATTAAGAACTTGCAATTCTGAAGTTGACATCTTGAAAATTAGAATTTCTAATTACCAAGTTAGTTAATAATTTGAAATTAAGAACTTGAAAATCTGAAGTTCAGATCTTGAAGTTAATAATTTGAAATTACCAAGTTAGTTAATAACTTGAAATTAAGAACTTGAAATTCTGAAATAAAGGTTCTTGCATATAACAATTGATGCAAAATTAAATAAAGTAATTAAATACTCACAATCAAGAGAGTGCTAGACACAAAGCTACCGAATAATGCCCTACTACCACGAAATCACAACGCAAAAAAAAACAAAAAAAAAACTAATTTTGTAAATTTTAATTTGCAATTAGCATTTATTTACAAAGATAAAACGGTAACCATTAATTCGTGCCTCACAATCAATGTTTAATTACGGAGTAAGTGCTACTGATGAGGGCTAAAAAAGCCCGAAACACAAGGTTTTTTTTGCGTTGTGATTTCGTGGTAGTAGGGCATTATTCGGTAGCTTTGTGTCTAGCACTCTCTTGATTGTGAGTATTTAATTACTTGAAATTCTGAAGTTCAGATTTTGAAGTTAAGAATTTGAAATTACCAAATTAGTTAATAATTTGATATAATAAGTTATTCGCAACCTTTGAGGTTCAAACGGAAATAATGGAAGCTCATTCAGGCTCAAACGATGCTCTAACGTTTGACACCAAATTCATCTAAAAATTCGAAAGTGGTGAGGCCATCATATCTACAGCCCCCCTCCCCACGTGTTTTTTGCCAATAACTTTGTGACCTTTGAGGCTCAAACGATAATATTGGAAGCTCATTCAAGCTCAAACATGCTCTAACGTTTGACATCAAATTCATTCAAAAATTCGAAAGGGGGGCCACTGACATGCACCTTTCTGTGTCGTAATATATCACTAATTGGAATTACTTCAACCAATCGGTTGAACAGCAATTCAGTACTAGTAGCCTTTTGACTTATGGTAATGGACAAACTAAATCCAAATGAATATGTTAGAAACGTTTGCTGGGAGTTACAAATTATCCAGTGGGTTAAATTAAATGTTTATAAACTTTTGTTCTTTGAAATGGAATGCATTGGCTGCATCAGTTCTGTATCTCTTTTTTAATTGAATCCAATATTCAGCCGAGTTTGAGAAAATCAGTTTTAAAAAATTTTATTTAATGTCATTTTATGCCCATAGACGACGCACATGAATGGGTTAACAAGATTCTTATTGAGACAATAGGAATTTTGTTAATGGTAAATAACATTATATTACAAATAACAATAATAATCTTTATTTAGCTTTTCAATTCAAAATATTTACAATTTAAGTTCACAAAAACACTTCTTTGGAATTCATCCAAAATATATCCAAACAAAAAGTTAAATAAGTCATAAACATCATTACATATTAAAAAAAAACAATCTAAAACCCTGGAATGTTTTGTTTTACTTTGTTTTATTTATTCCAATAACAATAATTCTATTTGAATGTTTGTGGACATAATTACATTTCTATTTTTTTGTAAATTTTCATCAGAAAGTTTCATCAATTTTAATCAATAACCCTAATTAATAAGTTATACCTGCCAAAAAAAAATATTATTTAATTTATTTTTTGCACAGGTTAAAACCATTCCTCTCACAAAAAATTCATCAACTTTAAATGGCGGCATAATAGGAAATGGGAGAAGAAATACCATCGATTACAGCGAATGTCATTCTGACTCTGTTACAGAAAATATGGAACACTTTATAAAAGCAATCAAAGCTTGTTGTGCTTTGCCACCCACCGAAGAAATCAAAAGCGTTGATTTGTCTCTTGATAGTTTAACATCTCTTTCGCTTCTTCTAGTTCAGTTTGTGAGTCCGGATGTTATGTACAACGGTTTGCCCTGGCCTGAGGAAGAATTTTACAAGGTAAGTTGCCAAATTTGGTTTTTCACTATACCTAGTCGGTATAAAAATTTTGTTAATTAGGTTACGATTGAGAGGGACTTTTACATTCGTCGTTTGTTTACAAATAATCCGCTTTTGTGGAAATTGCTATCGTTTATTGCTGTTTATCGTCCAACACTGTGTTACTGTTCCGTTCTTCTACGAGCCATAACCGCTACGTTAATTCAACAGTGGAACGGCACAAGTGATAAGAACGAACTTACTAACACAAATAAGTACAACTCCATAGTACACACAACAGTAAAAGTGATAGAAGTTATGAGTCTAGGCCAACTGCTTTTACCACCTTTAACTGGTATTCGTGACGTCATTCCACATCTAAAATGTTCTGAGGTAGTAATTTTGTTGTGTAAAAAGTGCACGTTTTTTATTATTTCTTTTCTAGATTGTCCAAATTTTACGTGACTGTGTTTGGAATTACATGCGAGATCATGTTCCATCACCTGCATTATTCACTTGTAACTCTTTAGGTATTTATTGGAGAGATTCAACTATTGCGCGCCCCCCTGAAATTTATACCACAACTTTACGTATTATAATGCAAAATAATATTAAATCAGTTGGTCATCTGTATTCACACATGTTTACCAACATACCGCCAATAGACTAAAAAAATTGTGATTTTAAACATGTAAATAAAAAACTTTTTTATGAAAATGTTTATATTATTTGCTCTCACAGCAATTACAAAACGCCTATGGAAAAAAATTTTTGTTGTACAAATTAATGTTCAAATTTTTAAACTGTTTGTCCGGTAACATTTGCCAGTTGTACCCAAGTATTTCTGACACTTCTTTTTCGACAAGCAAATACGATCGACTGTTAACTTTTAACCATTGGTAAAATTCGTTACTCCAATCTGGATTTTGGGGCCAATCACATCGTTTGATGACTGCATTACCTCGAATATACAAATATTTTAAGTTTCTGACGGTGTGAGCTATCAACAAGATTGTTGCCGTTGATATTCGTTCTGTAATGACCTATTTCGTTTTTGTTATTTAATGTTTTTGGTGTTTTACAATAATTTATCTTACCAGTACTCTTAAAGTTGGGCATTGTCTACAGAGCAAAAGCAGTGGACTGTCGATTCTTTCGTGGAACGATTTTGGTCTATGAAATCTTGGTATATTTTGATATCCAAATATAACCAATTCATTTTTGTACAACTCAAGTGCTGTCATTAAGGTGTCAATTTGTAACTAAAAGAAAAATTACTTTGATTAAAATTTTGTTATTTTAACTGATGAGATTTCAAAGTATGACCGATTTGTTAATGCTGTGTGAATTAACACACAGCAAGGGAACTTTTAGAAAAGGTAAAAGTTTATAAAATGTTGGGAATTTCTATTGATACTTCGGGGATATCCCAAAGTGACAAAATTTTGGTAAATTATAAAGACTGGTCTTAGTTCCATAATCTTTTCTAAAAAGACAAGCAATGGTTAGAAGAGATTGCGTCCTGATTGGTAGAAAAGTTAGGGAAAATATTACAATAAATTATGAAAGCGAGTGGGATACACTCACTTCTAATTATTCATTGTTTTTTTAAAGTTGTCAGTTCAGATATAAAGGACGCTTTAAACGATCAATCATTTTGATCAAAAGCTTGAGTCAATCGATTGTATAAAACGTGATTGTCGTTTAGAAACCCATTTGATGCTTGAAGCAAGCATTGACGGTGATTGATAGAAAATTTGAATGACTCAAGCGGTTGAAGAGGGCGCTTGATTGTCTAGGGCAATTTCCGTCAAGCATTGCGTCAGTCACTATCGAAACCGTCATAAATGTCATAACGATTTTTCTAACTTTTTCTGGCTCAAATTTAATGGCTCTTGATAATCAAAACTTTCTTGGTCTATTCTCAAAGAATTCCTATAGTCCTCTGTTTCCGAATCACGCAGAAAATTGAGTAAATGTTTATGAGTGAAGCGGTTTCTCATTTTGGACCACCGTCGTTTTTTCTTTTTTTTCTGCTTGAGGGCAACCAGTGTTAAGGCGAGGAAGCCTAAATCTGTATTGGAAGCCATTGTTTACCACCAAAATCAACAGCAGGTTAGAAAGAAAAAAAAACAACAGGAGTGCACTGCCTTACTGTTTAACGTGGAATCCTAACCTCGGTACAAACAAATTAAGAATTTGAACGCCGGACTTTTTGAAGAAAAGTAATCCATCTCATCACCCAACCATCTGCACTGCTTTTTCGCAGGCCGAGAGTTGGGAAGACATTCACTTAATGGGCGGTTTCTTACTTCCTTTCAACCGCGTCTGATGGCTTTTGTGCCAATGAAACATGTGAAATTCCAGAGGTTCCTGCGCTTACTGACGAGGTCGATTTTTGAGCGATTTATAGTAGCCAAATTAGACTCGGTGCGAGAATGAGTAGGGACCAGTACGCGGAAGAAAAGCGTGTAAAATCTTTGCTGGATAAGTATGTGCTCAAGTTGGTAGTGGAGATTTTGACGGCCGTCTATGGTCGATAATCCTACGGAAGTTGGAGCAGTCCAAAGCTTGCACTCTTGATTAATTATTTCAACGGCAGAAAAGTGTGCACCACCGGAAAGACGCAGGAGCTTCATTGATTCTTTGTCATGTGGTGTGAAAACTTATTCTCGATGGTCTACAAGAGCTGTTACATCTGGGCTTCCAAGTTGTGGCATAAACAACGATCCAGATGCTCCTAAAAAATTTCCTCGAGTCTTTGCATCCAATAGACGCCTGATGGTGAGGATAGGCTCGTTGAGCATCGCGTATGTAAGCGAGACAAAGCACCTGAGAATTTCGGTAAAGGAAAGGAGACAAATCATCGGTCAATTAGACACGGAGCCAAAACCAAACTTCGGCGGTGAAGTTTGTCATAACGCTACTTGATCTTTTTAGAACAAAAAAAGGTAGCTAACCTCGGGTATTTAACCCACAGTTGAGAGAGTCATGGGTCGCTCTCTGCGCGTTTCGTGGGTCCTAGAAAGTATCTAGTGTATTTGTGACACTATCCGCAAAAGATGGAAATTGGGCGTCAGTTGATAATAAGAAACCACGAATGGAAACTTATCACAAACAAAATGGATATTAGTTAGATGTTAAATGCAATAGAATCGACAATTGATCCAAAAAGAAGAATTCGGTCGAACTTTTCAACCCACCACTTCTATTTCTTTGATCTGGCTCTCCCTTTGAGCAAAGCATTGATTATCTGTCCTGTGGTGTGAAAACTTATTCTCGATGGTCTACAAGAGCTGTTACATCTGGGATTCTAAGTTGTGGAGTAAAGAACGGTCCAGATTAGAGATGAATGCGGGACGGGACGAGATATCCCGCAAGATATTTTTTGGTCCTGCGGGATATTTAAAATATTTAGTCCCACGAGGGACATCTTATCAACTCAGTCCCGCGCGAGACGGGATTTTTTACTTTCTATTTCATATTTTAACTTATTGAATCCCTTCCCTACATTTAGTCTGAACAATATGCGTTAACAAGATAATCAGAAAAGTTCATTCGGGCTGCATTGTATAAAATAAATCAAATGCGGTGCTGCTGAATCTTGTCCCGCACGGGACTGATTTGACAAGATGTTCCGCGCGGAACTAAATATTCTAAATATCCCGCGGAACAAAAAAAATATCTCACGGGATATCCCGTCCCGTATTCATCTATAGTCCAGATGCTCCTGAAAGATTTCATTGAGTTTTTGCATCCAACAGATGCCTGACGGTGAGGATGGGCTCGTTGAGCATGGCGTATGTGAGCGAAACAAAGTACCTGAAGATTATGTTAAAGGGAAAGAAGACAAATCATTTGGACATCGGGTCAATTAGAGGCGGAGACATTTGGATGCGAAAACACTTGACCGCGACGCGGTTATCAAATTCAATGTGTTTTTTATCGAACCTGCTCATCAAGGAACGCTTTACGCCATGAGGGGCATGTTGAACAATCGCATGGAAGCGATAGAACTATTCCCCTTGTCTGCTATAAATGAGTTATAAAAAAGCGCTCCATGGCTATTTGTCAGGAGGGCTGGAACAGCTCCGTAAGTGATGGGTTCATCAGATCCTTAATTTGTAAGGTTAATTTTTTACCGTCGAGCATCTTTGGTTTAACTCTGACTTAATTTTGAGTTGTTATTGGCAGGCCACGACAGCTTTAACGCCGTCTTTTGCGTACGTAGACTTTTTAACTTGGAAAAGTGCGAGTGTGGTGATTTTGAGACATGGAAAGACATTTTGGTGATTTGTTAGCTGAATGAAGATCGAAGAGCTCCTCTATAACTAGAACTAGCGCGAGATTTGGGTGCTTTCATGTCGAATGTGGAGGTTTGTCTTAACGAAGAGTCCGGACCATTGCAGCTCAAATTTAAAGATCTAGTACGTCAACATTGTTTGTTAACTGACTGACCAATTCAGAGAGTGCAAGGTCCTAATTGCTAGATTTCTTCGGGTGTCGAGAGATGTCAATAACTGATACTACAGGATTGGACGACTTAGAGGAGGTTTTTTCTAGCACCGCCATGTGACAGTGGTTAGTCAAATGTTGGCAAAATTAGCCCGCTAGATTTCGCGATCTATATAAAGCTTGGAAAATGGCTGGACTCCAACCCAAAGTCAGAAAGGTCTTCCAATCTAATTGAAAAGGATATAAGCCTTTAAGCGCTACCACGATCATTGCGTGTATTTTGATCTCAGGATTTGGGCGACTTTGTTTAGAAAACTTCATGAGCAAAACTAAGCATGCAAAATTATTCCTTATTTTGTTTCTTTTCTCGCAGTGCCTCCACTTTATCATTCATTAATAGGTTCTTTCGTAATCGTCTAGTTGGCACTATCGCCTTAGTTCACTGATTGAACTTGAAACTTTGATTTATTCATGCTATCGCGTTTTGTAGTACCCCTTAAAATTACAATCAATCCAGGTACGCAATTTCAATCCAAAATTGCTGACAAATTAACAGAATTACTTGGTGCCCATTGAATATGTATAACTACTTCTAACTAACTATATCCGCAAATCAATGGTGATATTGAACGATTACATCGCCAATTAAAAACATCCCTGATAAATAATTACTCGAATGTTCTCCAGCAGAGATGGTATATGGATAAACTCTACGTAGTCTTGAAGAATGTCTATCTAATTCCAAATTATATTCCTGATACTTTTAATCTACCCACACCTTCACGTCATCCATCTATTAGTATTTACTTATCATGATAAATAATTATTATCACAAGGCAAAAAGTAAAATTAAAAAAAGTTGAATCTAATTTTGAACGTAAACTTACCCCAATAGCAGGCGAATCAAACAATATAGTTTTAACTGGAGCCCATTCCTGCCATATTAATTCTTTCTTTTTTGTGGTCTGCAATTGTAGATGAACACACAATTTTGGGTTATTCGTTCGACATGTCTTCCATGCTTTTTTTGATATTCCTATAAAAGTGGGATTGTCAGGGGTGTACCTATTTTGTAATATGTGCAAGTGCTGTAACTTAGTATATCCTAACATTTCGATCAAATCGTCGCCCAAATTTTGGGGACTTACTATAAAAACCTAAAAAAAAAAAATTAATAATTTTGGTTTATTTATTTTTTCTTTCGATTACCCGCAAATTTAAAAACACCCCAACGTGTAACATTTGATACGAAATCTTGGTTACATTAACAAGATTTAAGGTTTCCAATCTCAAATAGCAATTTTCACAAACGCCATCCAATAAAAATTGAGCTTCGCGTGGATCCAACATCAGATCTATTAGTTCCAACTTTTTAAACATTTTTATATTTCCCATTAACCGTATCAAAGCCGCCAACAGTTTTCCACCTGTGCCAAACAAACGAGTTCTTTCAGTTTCGTCACTATTTGTGTCACTATTTGGCATATTGCAATGAAATGTAAATTTTAAACTTTTCAGTCTCTTTCCCACACCATATCGTGAGGCTTCCCCTTTAGTTTGTTCTATGTACCACGATACCATGTTCATAAATTCGTACAAATTATAAAAGTTTAACATGGGCTCAAAAATTAAATGCTGAAAGTTTCTTCCAACTTGAGCAATACACGTTTGGGTTCTTACATGATCCAGTACGTACTGAAAATGGAATTATCACAAAATCCAGCTTGGTTTAACAATTTCGATTGTTTTACCTGCCATCCAGAATAATAATTGAATCTTGCTCTTGTTAGTGTCGAATCTTCAAGAGTAAATTGTGACCACACTTGGGGTAAATAGAATGCTCTGTACCAAGATTTGCACACAAGACTTACATAATACTTTTGTCTGATCGACAAATATGAAAATATTTGCTCCAATATTAAATCTGGAAGATTTGCCCATTCCGAATACACGTGATCTTCGGTATTACATGAATCGTCTTCGTCGTTTACGTCAATAAAAAGGGCTAAAATTTTTATAGATCGTGGTAGATTATGGCTTACGAAATGAGGAAGCAAAGCAAAAATATTTTTTAATTTTAACTGCAACAATGAAACGTTAATAATATGGAACACAAAATGTATCCTAAATACATGGAACAAATTGGTATAACAATTTTTGCCACGCATATCGTCCAGCATTTTATGGATTTGTATGGTTATTTGAAGAAAAACTTAGCAAATGAAATACAGTACATATTTATCGATACCTTAATTTCAGAATTAAATAATCGACTATGATGCATTTCCATCCACTCATATCGTCCAGCATTTTGTGGATTTGTCTGGTTAAATTTGAAGAAAACATTAGCAAATGAAACACAATTTTTTTTTGATACCTTTACTTTCTTTACTTTCATTATTAAATAATCGACTATTATACATTTCCATCCATGTTTTCGATGGAAAAGAATGCTGGCGATCTGCTACCTATAATTTTGGCATAATTAAGTAAACAAGCAAAATTGTGAGAAGAAATAACAAAAACTTAAATTATTTAGAGTTTTTTTTATTTCATAAATCCACTAATGGAAATCCACTAAAAATTGAAAATTTCAAATATAATCAGGTTGTTTTTGAAGGTCCGGTGCTGAACCACATATTTTGACAAATTACGCCATTATCTTAGATTCTACGTATGTAAACTAACAAATGAAAAAAATCTTGTTAGTGCCTCACAGTCTTCAACTGAGCATTAAAAGCGTTTAAATTAATTTAAAAAAAAACTGTTAAAATATTTAATTTTTTGCTACCAATACCTTTTTCATTGTAAACTTTCCAACATGCGTCGTACATAATTTTTCAGCGTAGCTATAAATATCATTAAAATAAAATTATATAATTACAGTAAGTGCACTGGTGGTTCTATTAATATAAAGCTAAAAGAAATCGACACATTTAATTATAAATAGAAACGAAAAAAGTTTTTTTATTTTGAAAACCAAATCGAAATTTAATTTTTACCGTGCGTTCAAATTTTCTCTTTTGAAAATAAATCGCAGTTTAAGATTTATTCTAATTTAATTAAGCGCGCATGCGGATTTCTTATTTTGAAAGACACTTTGGTTGTTAGGGGAAGTCGGGGTAGAACGGCATTATTTCTGCAGTACCAGGCTCGTAGCTAGACATTGGTTATGGAGGGGAAGGGTTTATGAGGGAACACAATTACTAGTTAAGGTACAAACATAGCAAGGATGTGGATGTCGATTGACAAAATTTGCACTCCATTAATTTTCATATTTATTAAAATTGAAGTGTTAGAATACAATATGAAAAGTTATAAATTATAAAACTCAATAAGAACCACTACAAATTATATCATTTTCTCTTTGTAAATCCCAACCATACACCGTCCTTTAAGTCAAAACTGAAACTTCCATTGGGTACTTTTAATTCAGGTAGTGTTTTTTCTACTGCCACTATATTAAAATTCATAAGCAATTTTACTATAATTAATTTAATTTGCAATAAAGCATATCGGGAACCTAAAAGTTTAATTTTAAAATCTTGCTCGAAATTATATTTCGTATAACTCACCAATGCAGTTTCGAGGTCCTGCTCCAAAGGGTAGGTAGGTATTTGGTTTTATTTTATGTTTGTTTTCATCATTAAACCTTTCTGGATCAAATTTGTTCGGATTGGGATAGTATTTTGGATTGCGATGAATAGCACCAGTCGGAATCCAGATAGAAGATCCTTTTTCTAAATGAACCGGTTTTTCACCTGGGAGTTCGGGTTCAATAGTAAACGGTTTAGTTACCGTCCTAGTTATACATAACGAAAAGAATCTGAGAGTTTCTAAAAATTACAAGATTAGCGGATTTTAACTTTATTAACTATTTTTTTGTTTCTACCTGAAACAACACAATCCAGATACTTCATTTTAAGCAATGCTTCGTACGTAATTTTTTCGTTGTTTGTTAAAAAGGTTTTGTCAATTTCACTTTGTAGTTTTTGTTGAACATTTGGATTTAGTGCTAAGAAATGTGACACGTGAATTAAGGACACCGAAATTCCTTCAAATCCGGCCATAAAGAATGTAATAGCTTGAGCAGTTATATCTTCATCTGTTAATTGAACTTTTACTTTTTTATTCGCAGTTAGCTCTGATTCTTGTACCACAGAAAACCCCAAATCGATAACGTCCTTTTGGCTACCTACATTTATTCGATCTTTTTTGGCTTCTAGCAAAAGATGAATCATATCGGGTCGAACTATCTTGTTTTCTTCACGAACTTTTATGTTTTCTTTTATTACTTTTATAAAGAATTCTTCCACTTTCACGGTAAAAAATCGAATCTTTAAAAGCTACAAATAAATTTAGAATTAAAATTCTTAGTTTACTTTATAGTTAAAATTTACTACTTTTTCTATTATCGGATTTAAGGAAGAGAGAAATAGTAGCAAGCTCCGAACACCAGATCTGGTTGTAGCTTCTTTGCCTAAAGTATAGAATTCGTTGTTCTTATCTTTTAATGAGTCGCACTCAACCCCAAATGCAGTGGAGGCTATAATGTCGTTTGATATTCTGTTATATGTATTACTAACATCTACTGTTATCAAGTCGTCTTCTTGTTGCAAGAAATAGTTAACAAAATTGTCGCCACATTTATCCATTAAACAAAACATCATTTTCATTTTACTGCTTGTAAATGCTGGACTTAGGATAGACCTCATATCTTGCCAACCACTTTCTTCTATAGTATGAATAAAAATATACTTTTTGTCTTTCCGGGAGTAAAGCGGTCATTTTACTCCCACTTTTGCGGGAGCAAAGTGCCAGTTTACTTAGGAGCGGGACGAAAAGTAAAAAAATCAAATTTATTACTACGTCTAAGATTCTAAAAATGCATACGGTACTTCGACAATCATATCATGTTACGCAAACTACCACATCTGGGGTAGGCATAATAAAGTTTATGGTTATTTTCAAGAAAGGTCGACTACCTGAACCGCTTTGTATTTTTGAAAACTTAAATTTTATTTAACAAATTCTTCTAGAAATTTGAGTAGTTGACGAAATTAAACTTCGAGATATAGAAATAATCGATTTATAGCGGAAAGACAAAAAATAGTATATTCGCGCTCGGGAGTAAAGTGACTTCTCGTCCTTCGGGTTTTTTTTTACCTTTACCTTTACTCTCATGACGAAAAGTGGCACTTTACTCCCTCGGTGTATAATATACTATTATTACAGATAAGATCAATATTGTAAAAATTGATTTAAAAGTTAACGGACAATTTAAATTAATGTAAAATGTTTCGAAACCATGACATTATATCATGTGGACTGCTGGAAAAGTTTATAAAAACGTTATGATAAAATACTACTAAAAACTACTTATTTTACTACTACTGAAAAATTATCTTTGAAATATTTAATATTCACTTACGGGTTAAAAACATCAGCGACTTTTTTGCTAGTATATCATTTTGCTGCGATGTAAACACCGACAGTTGGGAAAAACTATCAAACTCCTTGACAGTAATTTTTTTTATTAGTTCTAGGTCACGAATTAATAAAACTGGAAGTTGGAATTGATAAAATCCATCGTATCTAAAAATTATAGATTAGGATTTGGAAGAAAGCTAAAAAAATTGACTTACCTTCTTTCAGGATTTGCATTGTAAAGATCTGCCGAGGTATCTATAATATTAGCCAATCTTAAAACATACGGACCAATATTTCCAAATATTGGCCATGGTTTTATATAGGGAACACCTCTAACTTTCCAATATTGATGTGGTTTTATTAATTTGTAATAAATAAAGAGTAAACACAATGGTACAATAATATAGAACAACATTTTATTGGAAAATGTAATTTGATTTGTAATAATAGATCTGTTTTTTAAAAAGCAACGGTGCTTATATTTATAACTGATTGATATGCTATCTAGACAAATAAATTGCTCAAGAAGAACTAGAGATAAATAAGTGAATAAATGTAAATTCACTTGTAATTAAAAGCTCTTTGTATTGTATATTATTTTATATTGAATAATTCTTGTCTTATTTATTTTATTTACAAATCAATATAAAAAAATTAACCAATTGCTGGTTTCCTATACTCTTTCAGCTCCGCTTTATTGCAAAAGAAAATGAATTGGTTAGTTTAAATATCATGTCGTAATTTGAAACTAAAATTCGGGGTTCCCAAATTTTAACTTTCCTCATAGAAATGAAAAGTACCCAATATTCAAATCAATGAATCAATCTTAATTTTAGGATTGAAACAAAAAATGCAGTATTTCAATGTTGCTTCATAAACACAAATAATTTTAATTAATTTTGTCAAAAAAGAGAATTTATATAAATACCTATAATTAAGACATTATATGTCATTTGATATTCTGTTTAAAACATTATAACATAATTATGTAATATATAGTAGCCAATATAATAATTGTTTATAAGATTTTGTATTTTAAAATATCTATCAAAATATTAGGTATTAAAAACTAAAAATAAATAGAGTAGGTACTTGATCAGAGTATCTACTCTAAAAATATTAGAAACTGATTATATCTAAATTAATTACTCAAGTTAATATTTTTTATTTGATGGAAAAAATAAAAGAAAATAAAATAAATTTTAAATTGTTATGGAAAGATACGTCATAACCTAAATTATTTTTCATAATATTAAAACTTCAAAATATCGAGTTATTAATCAATTAAAAATTAATTAAAAGATTTATTGAGCTTTCAAACGATTATTTCGTTCGTCATCAGAAGAATTTTAGTTTCTGTATATTATTCTGATGACGAACGAAATAATCGTTTGAAAGCTCAATAAATCTTTTAATTAATTTTTAATTTATTAATAACTCGATATTTTGAAGTTTTAATATTATCTAATATCAACGAGTTAATAATTTATATATTTAAATTATTTTTCAACAAAATTTAATATATATTTTTTATTCTTTATTATTATGTATTAAATTTATTAATCCTGCTTAATTTTAAGTATTAATATGGATACATTTTGGTATGTGACGATGGAAAGATGTGGTAATAGAAACTTTAACAAAATATGACATAATATAATATTTTTATTATTAAGGTTTACATTCCTTTAGGAATATTCCTACTCTTTTACAAAAGTCTTTACAATTTATTTCAGGTGAATTACTCCTCTTGTCCTCTTGTCAGCGAAATGGAAGAAAGAGCGACAGAAATGGGATTGAGGATAAATGAGAGAAAGACCAAGTATATGAACCTTAATAGAAACGAAGACACACTAAAAATTTTTCATCAAGTTTTCTCTCACAACTGTTGCAATAAATGATTACCCGCTAGCTCAGATGGTAAAGCAATACGTTCCACAAATGTATCCTTATTATGTAGTGGAAAAATAAAACTCATGGGATGAATAACAAAAAAAATTATAAAGAATAAGATGGTCATCACACAGGTATTATTAGCAAAGACATTAAATTTTCTCTGAGGCCGTAATAAAAAAATTTCCGTGTATTGGATAATTATGGAAGCGATATTTAACTCAATTAAAATTCATACTGCGCTTCCATAATTATTTAAATGCTCAATAAAAATTATTTACAATAAAACAAAATTCCATCAATACAAATAAACAAATACACCATCTGGGCTGAACTGAAGTAAATTTATCTGACGTCATATGTGGGATCAAGGTAGATAAATTTACAAAGTAATATAATACTGCGCATTTTTAAACTTTAAAATATTCAATATCGCGGACGGCTTGTGACAAAAATAGACAGCATAAACATCTACTGTGACGTTTAATAATTCAATGTTGATTCCTGAGCCCAATCAAAGAATTGTGGTGTTTTAAGGCTAGAAAAGAAAGTACTTTGATTTTCATAAGATTAAGGATTAATAAAAAAAACATCAAAACATAGGAAAACCAATAAAATTTTGATATTTAACTTCAGAAGGGGCTTTTGCCTGAAATAAAAAAACAAAGATTATTCTGAATTAAATATAAAAGTAAATTCAACATACAACACAAAATTATACTCATTTTGAAAATTTACGTTTTTAAAATTATTAAAAGTGCAATATTTAAAAGTTGTGACCAGTACGCGCATGACTTAAAATAATAGCAAAAATCTGTGGACCACGCAGGAAAAATAACACAAAGTTAACTTGGTTAGATTAATAAAATTGAATTATATCTAGTTTTCTAGAAATTAACGTAAAAAGAAAATTAAAAAACGGTAAAAGAGTGAATTGAATTACAAGCAAAACAAGAAATAATTTTGGGAACCGCTGAACATGTAAATTTTAGTTATCACCTTTGGAAGCAAAAAAGTAAGATTTGTTTTTACTTACCGATTGATTTGGAAGGTCTATCGAATCTGTAGCCGTATTAAATGGTCTGGAGCGAGTAAAGAATTTTTAAATTGGTTTTATAATTGTACAAAAGAAGCACTTCACAGTAATTTAAACAATAAAGTTTAGTAGGGTATCAGAAAAATTAACTTTTCGGGTTTTTTTATTTTGATTTTGTAAAAATTTCAAGTTTTACACAGTAACACTTTGGAAGTCAAAGGCGAGACTTATTAGTTTCTTTTTTAATTATTTATTAAAAAGTAGCGACTTCGATGGTCTAATCACACCAATACATAAGAACTTTTTTAATGCTCAAGAATGTGTCAATGAGTAGAATTTTAATTGGATTGTTTTTCATTTTTATTAAATTTTATTAGAGCAATTAAATTTATTGTTTTATAAAAAATTGTATTGGTTTTTCTTGACAAGTTTTGCCACAATTTTAAATAGTATTTTGAACCACGACCCCTGGAGAGATTTTCTTAAGGTTTACCGTAGTTGCAAGCTAGCCAGGTTAAACATCAGCGGGGTTTTACAAGTAAATCATCGCAGTATGTAGATAACAAGCTATCAGTTGTGTTTTCTAGTCTATTAATCTAAAATCATAATAATTCAATATAGCGGACGCTTTGAGACTATGCGTAGTATAAGACGAATTTTCTTTCACGTAGAGGTCATACCTTGTAATTTATATACCTTGATGTGGAATTGTATCAATATTTATGTTATAGACTTACTAGTGAATTAAAATAAACAATTTTATTCAATTATAGTTGATATAACCCACCTGTGAAATCTAAATTAGAATCATTTGCCACGATGGTTCCCGAATGTGTAGTAAACAGATTACCTAAAATTTGTACACGGGTACAGTTCAGGATAAAATTAAAAATACAAGAACCATCCTTTAAATTTACAAAACTCAAATCAATATAGGATGGCAGTTAAAAATTCTGAATACCTGATGATAAAACTTATACATAATTTTCTCATTCACACGTCGATGAGTGTCTTACCTATGAAGGTAAGTACTAATGTTGAAGCCAAGTTTAACTTAGACTTAAAGATGCCTTTACGCTTTCATCTCAGTCCTACTGGAAATTGGAGTACCGATTGTTTTAATCTTATTTTTTTTAGTGCGTTGAGTGGCACTGAATATTAAAATTCAAGATGAAGAGTACCGCACCTCTTGTGCGGCTTTGAACATCCTCACTCGAGAGTTGACGGTTTTTTCTCCAAGACAGGAAGAGAAAACCGTGGGTTGCGACCTCCAAAGTTCCTCCAAGAACAGATACTTATTTCAAATTTTGAAATTTTAAAAATTAGCTAGAGAGGGCTGAAGACTTTGACTTTTCAAATTTTGGTACTTTTTGTGCAAGTTTTACTTTCACCTCTCTTTTTTTGTGTATATTTTTGCCAAAATCAACATCACCAGATCAACTTATCCAATCATATAAGCTTGGCGTTTATGCAAGGTCACGTGATGTAACATAATCTATTTCGAAATTTTAGGTTGCTAACACAAAAAGTTGAAAACAACTTTAGGTTTCATTAATTAAATGAGATCTTAACGTTCTTATGTAAGGATAATTATGGAAATTTTTGATCTCACTTTAGTGAGATTTTTATCTCACTGTCCTCTCAGTTTCTAGCCATAAAAATCACCATTTATCACTAATTTTAAAAAAATCCAAGGATATACTCTTGACCCCCCCCTATAGTTGGAAGTTACTCCACAAACAACCTACATAATATAGAGGAAGAACCTCGTCAATTTATTTTGCGTACATTACAAAATTAGGTTACAGCGCCACTTTCTCTATTTACCTCTGCTTCTTACGCAAAGAAAATTTTGGTTCTTTCTAGCCTGACACAGGTTTTTGAAAAATTAAAGAAAAAAACTAAAATTAACGTGAAAACTTAGGTAGGGCACTCATTAGAATTTTTCCCCTACGCCTAAATGTAACGAAAGAATTCGTAATATCGTCCAGATGCATCTTTTCCTTCTCAAAACCCATAACGTAATTAAGAGACGCTCTTTTACAGAAGTTTTAAATCAATCCAAATTCATTGCAGACAATAGAACAAACAAAATACAAATAATGGTTTGTATTGTAGTGAAACGCTTTTAAATATCATTTTGACCTATTTACAACTTTTATAACGCAACTTTGGTGTGTTATCTCGAGGAGTCCATTAAGGGAGGAGAGAAAATTTGAAAAAAGGGAAGTCAGTCTACGTTGAGTCAAGAAAAAGTCGACTTTGGGATGCCGAAGAGGACGTTAAGCTGAGATAAAAGGTCATCTTGGTCGTAGTGGACCAAAGTTGGTGAATTTCATTTGGCGTTCGACCAGAAGTCATTGGTCGTTAATTTGGTATTATTGTTAGTTTGAGCTGCAAGTTTTTGGTGTTTGCGGACTTTGCAATTTTCTGCAATTAATTAATTAATTGGCGATTTTGATTCCAAGATTACATTGAAACAAAAATTTAAAAATTTACGCTTAATTAATGGGTCTACGTTCAAGGTCTCTGCGTATTGATAGTGTTGATTTTAGTTACGGTCATACGCTTAGTTTTACAAGGTAAAAGAGCTCAAGGAAAAGGTACGTCAAAAAGATCCACAAATTAAAAAAATTTTAGAATAAAGTATGATATTAAACGCTACAAATAGCAATTATAAAACAAAATTTTTATGGATCACGAATGGAAAATTCAGGTACTTTTGAGTTATATTACAATCTTCTTAACGGACGGAAGTAACCGAGATTATTAGAAAATATAATTTAAAAAATTAGGAATATTAAAAAAGCGGGACCTCGGCAACAGTTCACTCATTAAAAATGCACTCCAGGGCCAACAAATAAACTAACTTTTAAATTGGAACTACTAAAGTCATAAGGTCAAAATTTGCAAAAAAAATCGCTTAGTTAAAAATCGATTTTTGGCTAAACTAATCGATATATGGCATTCGCCTATATCTAAAATGCTTCATTTTAATTTTAATTGAGTTTTTTTAATAACTACCTATTTGACGTACTTTAACCAATTTCTCTTTATAAATAAGTATTGTAATTGAAACAAAAAAGTTAATAAAAGTTTAATACGAATTGGTACTGATACATTACTACCAACCTGCGCATAACTAAAGTTCTAGTGCATGTGTTTCAGTTTATCTCAATCTTGTCAATGTATGTAATTTGTAAAACTATTTAAAACAGAATGGATTTTAGACGATTGATAGAAGCAGAATGCGGTCAAAGCAACCCCTTGGTAGGGTTAGCTTCACATGTGGCTCGAGGTGGTGCGTACCAAGGTGCGACAAATTTTCAATCTTCATCCAACGAGCAAGAAAACTTAATATTTCCCCAAACCTTTAGAACAGATGGTGAGTATCAGATTATGGAAGTTCTTAATCTTTAATTCAATGATTTGCAGATATTATGCAGCAGATTCAAAATGCTGAAAGGGAAACATATATTGCTCCTGAAAATTCATGGGTAGATGAATACAGAAATCCATTCGACTCTAGCAATGCTTCTATGAATGTTTCCTCGTCCATAATGAATGCATCCCAACACGAAAGTGGTACTTTTTTTAGTCAGTGTCATCACCTTCCTACTTCACAATTGGAAAATCACTTCCAAATTGGTATTAGCCCAGACATAAGAGAGCCACTTAACGAAGCTCGTGAAATAAAAAGATTGGACGACTCAGCAGAATTTTCATCATATTTTTTAGACAATGAAGGACGCCCAAGACATCATTTGCAAAGTGTTGAAGAGGCTGAAAAACTACGAAAAGAATGGCAAGAGAGGCTTTCTAAATCAGATGACAATCCGGAAGATCTCCAAAAAGGTAACATAGAAACTGATGAACCAAATGAAGAAAAAGAACTTATTTATTTTGATGGGCTTTGTACAGAAGATGGTAAGTTTTCCTCACTGGTTCTTAACGTCAAATAGCATTGTAATGAAATCGCATTTCGAATATTTTTAGTGCATAAAGCAAAAACGCCAGATATTGTACGGAGTGAAGCTGAAAATTTTATTCGATTTGTTATTAATTATATAAAAAAATTTCAAAAACGTGATTTTGATGTACAGGATGAAAAGGTGAGATAGTTGAAATTTAAATCTCCGATCTCGACTTGGTCGGTTTTTGTAATAAATCCATGATATGTGGCGACCCATCATGGGTTTTAATTTGTGTGTTTGCATTTAGGAATACATATTTCGCGAAAATAATCCTTATATTAAGGATATCGATCGCTCATATTATACCGGTAGCCGGTTGTTATTCGGAGCTAATTATACAGAAGCCGTTTCATATTTTGAAGCTGCCGTTCAACTACGCCCAAACTGTTCTACAGCTTGGCAGAATTTGATGGACTCTTTAAAATGGAATGGAGAGGTAACTTTATTTAATTAGCTAAGGACGTAATAAATATTTATTTTCAATTACATGTGTTTCAGTATTACAATGCATTTTGTGTGGCAAAGCAAGCTTTACATTTAGATCGGGATTATTATTCAAAATATATCTATTCCTTCCTCTTTCATGAGCAATATTATTATCAAGGCTGTCAAGTAATTATAAATTGGTTGAGGAATCATCCAGATTATCGTGACATAGTTCCATCTTTTTTTAAAATGGAAGATAAAAGTTCAACTTTGGTTACAAAGCAAGCAAACTGTTGATTTTAGTTTGATTGATTATATTTTTTATTATTTTTTAGGGAACAGCTTGCTGAAATTAAAAAAATGCTGATAAAAGCAGCGCAACGACGTCCAGTAAAACCAGATTGGTATGTACAGATAGCTTTATCGAAGTTACTTCAAATAACTCAGGATTACGAGAAATCCGGCGATTGTATGTTAGCAATGGCGAACAACGTGAAAAATTCCGACAAACTAGAATTTAGGCATCATTCCAAATCGCAGCGTGCTTGGCTTAAAGTTGGATTTATTCTCTTGCAATCAAATAAACCGCACGCAGCTCTTGAAGTTTCTCGAATATCAATAAAACGAGTATCTACAGAACTCGAATTAATTGACCATGACGAATTGGCCGGCCTAGTAAATTTGTACTTAAAAAATTATGAGTAAGTTATAACCATAATCTAATAGACGGAGAAAATATACATACATAACAGGCATGAGTTCAGACTTCTCCGGACTACCTCAAACTTCCTGAGACTACCCGAAACTTCCTCAGACTACCCAAGACTTACTCGAACTTTTTTAGATTTCCCGGGACTATTCCAAGAGATACACTCTCAGATACAAGTAGATGAAACTTGTAATTCGTGAATATCTTTCTGCTGATTGGGCTCGTTTACATCCATCACTTAGGTAGCTTACACCTATATAATGTAAGCAGATATCTAAATAACATGACGGATGAAAACTAAGCCATCAGTAACACAATTTGGTTTTAATATTGGTGGTTTTGTAGAACTAACAATTTTTTTTAATTTTTTAGAAAAGCAGGCCGTTACTATTTATCTGCGTTAACAGTAATAGAATGTAACATCGGTTGGGGAGTACATGATCTGCATAAAGAAAACGTACTGTGGACACAACTACACTTGTGTGCTGAACTAATGCGTCGACCAGATTTGCTTGCACTTGTTAAGGAACGAAACTTGAGCAAATTATGTGAAGAATTTAAATACCAACGAAGGGCAATCTTTATTAACAATATTTCATGGGGTGCTCGCAATAATTTTCAATAAACTTTTTAATTTTGAAATGTTTTCCAACTTTAATCCAATCTACTTCAACCAAATTTGGAATTTTTTTTCTCCCAAATTTACTAATAAAAAAAAATACCAAGTGTAGCAATTTATTTTCATTATTCGTGCTGGGTTCGGTAGCACATGGAAAATTATTTGGTGTGCTTACTTCTAATTCGATGGACAATCCCGCCTACCGATTACGACATAAAGACCTTGTCACTAGAAGTAGTAATTACGGAGTAATAACACAAACAGCAGTTTTGCTTATTATCATCTTGCAAGTTCAAGTATTGACCTAGTTAGTTCTGCATACTTTGCATTTCTTAGAATTTTTTTGTGCCTGTTTGTGCAAGTATAATTTTAGTCTGAACCCAAATAGTTTTTAATATTTTCAAAAAAAAATATCAAGGACAAGGAGAATTTAGTCTGAACCCAAATAGTTTTTAATATTTTCAAAAAAAAATATCAAGGACACTGACGCCCATGATTGAGTTAACGAGATTTTGGGTAACACTTACAGGATCACGTTCAAATTACTCTCTATCGTTTGTACTTTGTGCAAGTTTCATTTTCATTTGTACTCAAATAGTTTTTAAAAATTAGAAATTTCAAAAATTAGGTAGGGGGGTCGAATACATAAATTTTTTGTAATTTTGATTTTAATATTTAGAATGGTCTAGACTAGATTGTTTGTGTGGCGCTTGTGGTTATTTGTGCAAGTTTTATTTTCTGTTGCACCCAAACAATTTTTAAGATTTAGGTTAAATGTATTAACCATATTAGGTTTTTTTTAATCGAATAAAAAATGTTAATCTGATAAAATAGCGTTATTGTACGAAACTTGTTCGGAGTAGTACTCTAAAATTTAAACACTCGTAACTTTGCCAAAAATGAAATTAAAACGATGGGAATGAAAGCTCATTGAGGCTCAAACGGTATTTCAACGTTTAACACCAATTTTACCCCAACATTCTAATTGTTGGAATTGTGTTAGCAGCATGCCTAATACCCCCCTTTCAAAGTTTTCTTGAATCACTCCGCGACGGTTTGATATCACAGTCCTAGTGTAACCGAAACACACTTTGGTCTAATTGATCATCAACCCACTTTTTACACCAATCAATTTTTGTGATTTTTTAAACTAACTTGCTCAGAGTAGTTTGGAGTAACATGACAAACAGACCTACTATTATTAAGCTTATTATAATACTTGGAAGTATTGAGATTCTATTAGTAACATTAGTTTGTTAAAATTTTTAAATATCGATATTTTTTTTGAGTTTTTCATCAACTGTTTGTCCCAGTAGAGGGTGAGTCACAGAAAATAATTTATTGGAGTTTTCATTAGCAGCTTTGATTAAGGCTAGGGTTTTGCAAGTGCCGGACTAAGAAAATTACTCCTTTAAAAACGGCTTGACGAATTAACTTGAAATTTTGGAAATACATATAAAAAATATTGACGCACAAGCTAATCTATTTTATATTTTAAAATTTTTAAAAACAATATATTTTTTGTCGAGATATATAATTTCTAATTTATTTTATTCAAATCAAAATAATTCACAGTTTATAATGATTACTGTTATAAACAAAAAAAATTTAAAAATTCAAATTTTATTATTAATAACAAAGTTGAAATTTAGGAAAATGACCCACTCAAAAATGGCTTATCTGATTGATCTCAAATTTTAGGGTAATATTTATGAAGCAAAGGTCTACATACTAATCTATTTTTAAAATTTATATTTTATTAAATAATATAGTATTTTAATTTGTTTATATTAAAAAATGATAATTTTTTAACATTTTTTATATATACGTGAAGAATATACTTAAGTGAATATGCCTACCAAATTTGAAATTTTTTGAATTTATATAAATAAGTAATTTTTAAATTTTAAAATAATTACTTTTTTAATACATAATAGCCAAGATATTAATCAAGTTCAAAATAGAAGGTGTAGCTTCTTAGTGTCGGATGGCGCTGTTTTAGACAGTGGTTTTAGGTATAACTAGGCAACAATATTTTATCTTTTTCTCTCATAACAATATAATATAACGCTATCTAACTCCGTCAAATACTAACTATAGAAGCCAGTAGCATTACTTCCATGTACTGTTTTGTTAGCTTTACAACATTTTTGATTCTCAAAATTGTATGTGTCATGTCGTTAGATCCTCTCGCAGACAATTTTTTTGAATTTCATACAATAAAGCAACAATAAATATACTGACATGTACAGGGGTAGTTACCAAAAGTTTAAATTATCCGCAATTGATTTTGATTTGTCCTTTCATTGAGTTTTATATGATTTTGGATTTTACTCTGACAAGTTAAATGGTTTTTCTTTTAATGGTCATTATTTTGTTTGTTACCAAGAAAACAGGATTTTATGGTGGATAATTTGTTCCAGAAGCCTAAAAAATTAAATTAATTAGATATGACTGCATTTTATTTTTATTAATTATTTTTATTGTTAATTTGTTTACCTTCTTTTTAATAAATAAGTGAATGCGCCGATAGAAAACTATAACGTCGGTTTGATCGTAAATAACTCTAGATGGTGCGGTTAGTATTGAAAAGTAATTTTAAAAATTTGTGATATCAATTTTTTTTTGAAAATTTCAAATTTGGCTGGAAAAATCAACGAATCGGCGTGGGCCACGATTTCCAAAAGCCTAAAACGGAAAGGAAAGGAAAATTTGGTAGGATGATAGGGATTACTGACTGAGAGGCCGGAGTGTTAAGTTGTGTTTGTCGAGGAAGCAAATTTTCTCGATAAGTTGTGAAGTGTTGGAATTTCGGCCTGAATTGTAAATTATAGTTGCAATTATGATGAGTACAGTGTCAGTATGATGAATATGATGGTTTTTTTTGCAAGATTGATTTCCGGGATTGGAGATGAAATTTGATACCTGGGTGGTAAAATGGCTGCAATTTTGATGTTTTTCATCGAGTTTTATTTCCATTTAACAGCAAGTAAGGAAGCCATCGAATGGTAATTAGAATTTAAATTCTTTTATTTTGCGTTATTTCGATATTATTTTTCTGAAAACGGAGTTTATAAAAGTTACAATGAGAGGTTATGTTAGTCACATTTTATGCGAACCTGGAAATTTAGTGGACAACAGATGGGTTGGAGTATTACATCAACTTTAATTACTTCGATGCAACAAATTCGTAGTTTAACACAATTAGATTACCATCGAGATTAACTTTTTTATTTTTAATACGACGATTACGATCTACTGTTGTGATACGCGTTACATCGAACTTCATTTGCGAATAGGCGTAAAAAGTAACAGTTTGTTTTTTTTTGTGGTTTATAACAGGTCGGCGCGAGATTTTAAATAAGACAATAAACTTGTGCTATTATTTTTATTTCATTTTATACAATTTATAATGCCTAATTTGTTTGCAAGTTACAGTAATAAGTTTGAAACAGTAAATGTGGGAACTTGTAGATAAATTTTGTCTATATCTGATTTATTCATTGTTGAATTTCGATTTAGCTAAAATTCTGTTTTCTGCTTATTATAGAATTTATTGATAACCAAATTTATCTGAGTAAAATTTTATTGATGCCCGGTAAAAATTTTGTTTCATTTGTTGTGGATAATTTAAGCATACCCTGGAACCTACTTCTGAGATTGTCTCGATATGCAAACTACCGACAATAACGGCTACGGTTTTTAAAGAGTTGTTCGTCAGAACACGACAACTTTATTTGGCGCCCAACGTGGGGCTCCGAAAAACAAAAGTGGTTTTTTACTCGATAAAATTAATTGTAGGATTGTTGAGAATAAGGGGATTAATTGCAATTAAATTAATAAAAAAAAAATGGAAAATATAACTGGGGATAATCCATCGGAAGACATTTCCGATACGGAAGTACAAAATGTTCCTGAGGATAGAGTAGTACCTGAGACAAGGGAAGAAACAATACAGGTGATTAGTGATGAGTCAGTTGGGGAATTAGAACAGGGGGATGTAACAGGTTCACCTGGGATGACTAGTACACCACGAGAACCTCAACAAAAGGTTGAGGAAAATAATCAGTTTGAGATATTGTGTCAACTAATTGCTGGGATGGATAATAAATTTTCTGGGAATTTTACATCATTGCAAGGGGAGTTAATAGAAATGAAAACAGATAACAAAGTTCAGTTAACGGAAATGAAAACAGAGCTGAGGGACGATATTAATGAGGTAAAAAGCAAAATAGCTAATTTGGGTGAAATTGAGCTTAATGTTAAAATTCTAAATGAGGATAATAAATTATTTAAAGAAAATTTAAAAGAAATTGATCATACTTTGTCAGAAACAACAAAACAAACAAATGAAGCTAATTGCAAAAAACAAGTTGGGGAAGAAAACACAATTTCCTTGGAAATAATAACAAATAATGAAATTTCAGTACCTACGATCACAATAGATAATTTAAACATGAAAGATCAGGGGATAGAAAAAGATTACAATAAAATTGATGAAAAAGGTCAAATTATTCAAATTAGTGATAAAAATTTAATTACTGTAGATTGTCCCATTAAGAATGAAATTTTAGAACCTATAATAACAGGGGAAATTTTTAAAATAAATGATGAGGGGATAGAGGAAGTTTCAAATCAAAATATTGAAGTAGATCAAATAATACAGGTAGAGGAAAATTTGATTACTGAAAGTTGTCTCACAAAAGAAGAATATTTGGAACCTGTAATTGCAAATGTAAAATTTATTATTTATGAAATTTGTGATGAAATTGTTAATAATGTTAATAAAATAAAAATTTTCTCTCGTAAAGAAATTAGGGGGATGAAATTAAGAAAGTTAAAAGCCAGAAGGAGGTTAAAGTTTACAAAATACCCAGGTATAAATAAAGCTAAAAGAAAAACAAAATTTAAATTTAAAGTAGCAATTTTAAAAATTTATTCAAAAGAGGAGGTTTTGGCCAATTTGAAAATTTCTCAGGTGAATGATAAGGATGAACAGCAACAAAATTTATTTTTATTTCAAACAAATGATAAGAACGATAAAGAAGATCAACTAGAAAATTTAGGATATTTTATTAAACAAAATTTTGAAGTTTTTGATAAAAATAACAAAGACAAAAATTCAAAATTTATACGATTGATAAATTTTTGTAAAATAATTTCTTGCACGAAGAAAGTTGCAGGAAAGGAATGGCTGTGTGCCATGTTAAAATGGGCTTATCGCAGGGTGCGATGGAAACAAATTTGTAAATAGAACCAAAATTGATAAAGATCAGGAAATTTGAAAAATAAGACAATTGCAATTAACGTGGAAATTGATGATAAAGTTTAAGATAATAGTAAAAATTTGTGAATTGAAAATTTTGTAAATAGTATGATTGGTTAATTGATTAATTAAATTTAGTAGTTTGTAAGATAAGTTAAAATTAGGGGATAGCTGTAAATTTAATAAAATTGAATTAAAATTAAAACTGTAAATTTGATCATAAGATAAAAATTAAAAATAAAATTATGAATATGAGCATCAAACATTCCTGAACAAATATTGTGATAAATAATTGAGAATTAGAACATGGGTAGAATAAAGGTTTTTAAGAGGTACTGAGCAATTTTAATTAATTAAGGTTTTTCTAAAAATTAAGGTGGAAACATTACAACAAATTTAATGATGAAAATTGAAATCGTACTTGAGTAATGGAATTGAAAATTATTAATAAGGTTGATAATTATCTAAAGAATTTGTTGCTGAGATTTTGAAATTTAAGAATTTTAAGGGGTTTAATTAAAATGGGGAAAATTGTATGAAAATTAATGAAATTATGAAATAAGATTATGATGAATTGATATGAAATTTAAGAATAGTTAATTGGGAAATAAAATAAAATGATTAAGTAATTTGAAAGCCACAGTAAAGGATTTAAGTAAATGAAAGTCAATTTGAAAATTAAGATTTAGTAAAATTACGAGGTACGAGTGAAAATTTTATAATTATTAAATATCCACAAGGGAAAAATTAAATTTTTGAAAAGTTATGAGGTATTTGGAGGAAATTTGAATTCTATCAGTTTTTGATAACTAATTTAAAGTTGCATAATGTAGGGGATTGTGTTGATGAATTAGTCATTTGATTTTGTAAATAATTTGTAAATAAGCTTAATAATGGGAAGTTTGAAAATTTAACGTTTAGGGAAATTTTTTTTTGTTGTTATTTTACTCACAATTTTTATAAATAAAAAATTGAATTCGTAAAATAAGGGGATGATGACATGTACAGGGGTAGTTACCAAAAGTTTAAATTATCCGCAATTGATTTTGATTTGTCCTTTCATTGAGTTTTATATGATTTTGGATTTTACTCTGACAAGTTAAATGGTTTTTCTTTTAATGGTCATTATTTTGTTTGTTACCAAGAAAACAGGATTTTATGGTGGATAATTTGTTCCAGAAGCCTAAAAAATTAAATTAATTAGATATGACTGCATTTTATTTTTATTAATTATTTTTATTGTTAATTTGTTTACCTTCTTTTTAATAAATAAGTGAATGCGCCGATAGAAAACTATAACGTCGGTTTGATCGTAAATAACTCTAGATGGTGCGGTTAGTATTGAAAAGTAATTTTAAAAATTTGTGATATCAATTTTTTTTTGAAAATTTCAAATTTGGCTGGAAAAATCAACGAATCGGCGTGGGCCACGATTTCCAAAAGCCTAAAACGGAAAGGAAAGGAAAATTTGGTAGGATGATAGGGATTACTGACTGAGAGGCCGGAGTGTTAAGTTGTGTTTGTCGAGGAAGCAAATTTTCTCGATAAGTTGTGAAGTGTTGGAATTTCGGCCTGAATTGTAAATTATAGTTGCAATTATGATGAGTACAGTGTCAGTATGATGAATATGATGGTTTTTTTTGCAAGATTGATTTCCGGGATTGGAGATGAAATTTGATACCTGGGTGGTAAAATGGCTGCAATTTTGATGTTTTTCATCGAGTTTTATTTCCATTTAACAGCAAGTAAGGAAGCCATCGAATGGTAATTAGAATTTAAATTCTTTTATTTTGCGTTATTTCGATATTATTTTTCTGAAAACGGAGTTTATAAAAGTTACAATGAGAGGTTATGTTAGTCACATTTTATGCGAACCTGGAAATTTAGTGGACAACAGATGGGTTGGAGTATTACATCAACTTTAATTACTTCGATGCAACAAATTCGTAGTTTAACACAATTAGATTACCATCGAGATTAACTTTTTTATTTTTAATACGACGATTACGATCTACTGTTGTGATACGCGTTACATCGAACTTCATTTGCGAATAGGCGTAAAAAGTAACAGTTTGTTTTTTTTTGTGGTTTATAACAGGTCGGCGCGAGATTTTAAATAAGACAATAAACTTGTGCTATTATTTTTATTTCATTTTATACAATTTATAATGCCTAATTTGTTTGCAAGTTACAGTAATAAGTTTGAAACAGTAAATGTGGGAACTTGTAGATAAATTTTGTCTATATCTGATTTATTCATTGTTGAATTTCGATTTAGCTAAAATTCTGTTTTCTGCTTATTATAGAATTTATTGATAACCAAATTTATCTGAGTAAAATTTTATTGATGCCCGGTAAAAATTTTGTTTCATTTGTTGTGGATAATTTAAGCATACCCTGGAACCTACTTCTGAGATTGTCTCGATATGCAAACTACCGACAATAACGGCTACGGTTTTTAAAGAGTTGTTCGTCAGAACACGACAATACATCAAAATGCTACACTTGCACTCATCGACGTACTAAAATAAATTTTATGCGGTCAAGGACACAGATTACCGGACATGGGCCCCTGATAAACAACAAATCACCAAAAAACAAGAATAGAAAAACCTACCCCATGTTTCAAGCTTTTTCTGCTATCATCAGCGGCAAATACTGTAGTTGGAACCCCTTGACCACATACTGCACAAAACAAAAAAGACTGCCGGACTAATTGTTTTCATCATTGCAGATAGACACAGAGCGGTATCAACACTGCAAGTTGCTGCAACTTGCAGTGTTGATACCGCTCTGTGTCTATCTGCAATGATGAAAACAATTAGTCCGGCAGTCTTTTTTGTTTTGTGCAGTATGTGGTCAAGGGGTTCCAACTACAGTATTTGCCGCTGATGATAGCAGAAAAAGCTTGAAACATGGGGTAGGTTTTTCTATTCTTGTTTTTTGGTGATTTGTTGTTTATCAGGGGCCCATGTCCGGTAATCTGTGTCCTTGACCGCATAAAATTTATTTTAGTACGTCGATGAGTGCAAGTGTAGCATTTTGATAATTTAAAATTGCAAATTTTGCAAGAACTTTATTAATAATAAATATACATAATGTATTACATTTCCATGATTACTAATTGCTCTTACAATTTTCTTTTCAAATCATTAGTAAAATTCACATGGCTGGTAATAAGGTTTAGAAGTCGGTTTAATTCTTGTTTTAATTTTTGCATATTTTCTATTCGCACTTACATATTCGTTGTCAAAGGGTTTCAGATTATAAATAAAAATGAAATATTTTACATTAATGCAGATATGCATTTCTTTCATTTAAACACGAGTAGGTGGCTTATCCTATATTTTATATTTAATCACGTACAAATGATAAGAAGTGGCTGGTAGACATCAATTATTTATCCAAATACCTGCAAAAACAAATGCTACCGTTCTTAAAGTCGGTACATGCAATTTTACGAAGAAAATGCAATTAACATTGTACCGCATATTTAAAACGAAGTTAAAAAAAACTAAAGGACGATCAACTGATATAGATAAATTTAAAAAAATATATAAGATGGTAAAGTCAACAGCGATGGTACACCCCTTATCACTGTGGTCGTTGATGGTGCTTGCAGCAAACGTTCTTATAAAACGAATTACAATGCGTTGTCTGGAGTTGTAAGTCATTTTCTAAAAAGTAAGTCCATAAGTCCTTAATTAAATGTTATTAATTTTTAGGCATGTATTATTGGTGAAAAAACAAAAAAAATTATTGTATTTGGGAGTAAGAAATAAATATTGCTTGGTATGTGCTAGTGAGGAGTCTCTAAAATGTGAAAAAAAAAAAATTTTTGGGAAAATTTTTTTATTATTTTTTAACATGTAGTCTCCTTTTAACTGGATAAATTTATTCCAACACTGTTTAAGTTTTTGAATATCGTCTGTAAAGTAAGATTTAACAAAACCTTTAAAATATGAATTAGGTTTTACGGTTACTTCATCGTTTGTTTGAAATCTTCTTCCAGCAAGCCATTTTTTCTGATTTGAAAACAGGAAATAATTGCAAGATGCCAAATCTGAAAAATATGATGGATGAAGAAGAAATTCTTACCGTAATTTATCAAGTTTTATTGTTGCAATTTTGGACGAATGAGCTGGTGCATTATCGTGATCAATAACAAACGCGACAACCATTTTGCTGATAGCTTTCTCATGTCCAAACATTTATGTAAAATTGAAATCATTGCACCTGCGATCAGCCAAAACCATGTCACGGATTTTATCCATGATTTCTTGAGTAGTAACTTTAATTTTTTTACCTGGACGTTTAGCATCTTTTGTTCTGGTACTACCACAACGGAATTTCATAAACTACTTATGTATCATTTTAATGGATGGTGCGGAATCCGGGTAATATTTGTCTAATTTTATTTTTGTTTTTGTAATTCTTTTTCCACGAAAAACATAGTGTTTTATTAATACGCAAAATTCACTTTTTTCCTCTTTTTAGAACAAATTACAAGTTGCGTTATTTAAATCGTTGTGACGACCAAAATAATTGACATACCTGTTTGAAATTTTATATGTAGACCAGCAACAGGCTGAAGCTGTCAAATGTTTTCTGTTTTTGAATTTGTGACGTCATCTATTTGATTTTTACTGGACTTAGTGAACTCCCCTCGTATAGTAGAATTTGAAAAAATGCATAACAAAACTGTAAATAAATGTGGATTTTTTATAGACTCATAGTTATTCCATTTAGGTGCTAGCCCGGGGTAATGTAAACTGGGCCAAAAAACTACTTGAAAGTGGTAAACTGGGCCAAAACTAATTGCTACTAAAATTTTGAAAATGGTAAACTGAGCAAAAAACATAATTTTTTAAGTAACCGCTGAATTGAAATTAAAAATAAAATTTTTTTATAAAAACCACCATGGCACGAAGAGGATTCACGCGAAAACAAGTTTCACCTCTCAATGATCCACCTTTTCCTGAACCCACGGACCTAGGGTAAATTTGTATAAAAACCACCACGGCGCGAGAGGATCCACGCAAAAAAGTATTAACTTTTCGAAAGTTTTCAAATATTTCAAATACCCAGAATTGTTACTGATTTTGAGGTTGCGATGAGAAATGCGTGTACTACCCAGTGGCCGGAAGCAAATGTCGAAGGTTGCAGGTTCATCTTGGACAGGCGTGGTACCGAGCTCTCCAGAGATACGGCTTGGCTTCAGACTACCAAAATGTCGGTTCTGAAGTTGGCATATGGTTACGGTATTTCTTTGGTTTAAAGTTTTTGGCAGCGGACGTTTTGGGAGGTTACAATGATTTAATGGAAACCAAACTGAATAATGCGAATCTCGACAAGTTCTGTGACTATTTATTCACTTACTATGTGGTAGGGTCAGCTGTGTTTCCTCCGGTGGTTTGGGCTAAGGCTTCTGCAGACATAATTTTGACGACTAATGAATAGGTAATTTAAAAATTTTATGTTTTGTTGAAATGTATTCCGTAAAAGTCGGAAGTCAACCCAAAGATATTAATTTTACTATCCGTAAATTTTTTTCCTAAATTGTAAACTATAAACATAAATCTTTCACTATTTCTATAGGAAATTAAACTTTGACCCAGTTTACCATTTTCAAAATTTTAGTGAAATTTATGCTTTTGGCCCAGTTTACTATTTTCAAAATTTTAATAAAATTTGCTTTTGGCCCAGTTTACCATTTTCAAAATTTGGCCCACTTTACCATTGGCCCAGTTTACATTCACCCGCTAGCCCAGATGGGTTAGTGGACGATGACGCACTCGTAGAAGTGAAATGCCCACATTCTGCTTCCAACTTAGATCCTTCAGAAGCAATTAAAAACAAAATTATTAAATTTGCGTCCATCAAAAATAGAGAACTATATTTGAAAAGAAATCATAATTATTTCTATCAAATTCAAGGACAGATGCATATAACAAATAGACAAATTTGTTACTTTATTTGTGGGACTCCTTTAGGTATGTTGGTGGAGAAGGTACATTCTTCTTATTATTATATAATAATAGACTTCTTCCTTTATTTAGTTTTATATTTCAGATAAAAAGAGACGACAATTTTTGGAAAACAAATATGGAGAATCAATTAAATACTTTTTATTTTAATTGTGTTCTACCAGAAATTATAGATCCAAAGGTATCAAGAAATTTACCCATAAGAAATCCCGACAGAAAAGAGTTACAAAGTTGAAATTTTTTTAAAAATTAACTTTGTATAGGGAATAAAGCGTTTGTTATTATTGACAAATAGAGAATATAGGTATATATTAAAGAATTGCCCACGCTTTTTTTTTTCGCTCATCAATTTACCTCTACCCTAATTCATTATTCATTAAGCTTTTTACGTTCTAAGTAGAACTCTTGCAGTGTGAAATTTACAATGGATGCAACTGAATTTCCACTCAAATGTTTGTTTTATCATTCATACTTCATACCATCGTTATATAAAACGTACTTGATTGTAGTTGGATATAATTTGCATAGAACTATTGGGATTTTGAAGTTAACATTTATTGGGAACATTGAATTTCATTTCATTAAGCTTTTTACGTTCTAAGTAGAACATTGCTTTTCCCTTTTTGGGAATTACAAATCCGATTAGCGGGGTGGATTAGTCCCCATATTACCTATTTCCGATAAATCAATATCTATTTTACCACACCGTGTGGATGTCCACTGAAAGGCCGAGCTAGGAAATTCTGTATAGTCCGCGATTTGAACCCAGAATTTCCGCTCTGTACTCAACCAGCGGTCACATCGCTCCACGGCTATGGCTCTCTACCCTAATTGATAATAAAAAATTCTTCTTAATTACTTATGTTAGTTATTATTTTAAATTGAAACCCATCATAGAAATTTAAAACTACTACCTAATAACCGATAAGTTTTTGTCCATTTTTTTAATAACTTTATAATAACTTTTAAATTTGGTGGATTAGAAAATTTAAATTATATTTAAAACCAACATTTCTTATATTTTTTTATTTTACTTATTGTATTATTTCAGAAGTAAATACACGCATACCAAAGATAAGCGAGTACCTTTCATAATATAGTAATTATGTTACGTCTCGGCTCCTCCCATTAGCAATGATAGGAATACACCGAACCACACGTTTTTTCCCCTCAGAAACTTAATGCCCGCTGTACACTCTCGGCGAGGCAGGGCGAGACATGGCGAGAACGAGAGTGTAGATGGGTGCATTCGCCATGTCTCGTCTGTCTTGGTGTGCCTGGTAGTGTGTAATTTAGATGGTCGCACGATCACGTGACCTCTCGGCGAAACATTCGCCCGAGAGCACTCGGCGAGAGTGTACAGCGGGCATAAAGATTGCAAGCATAGTCCCTTATCTATCTAATACGAGATTCGTTTTGTATTCGTATGAAATCGTATCAATTAGTAGATTTTACCGCCTCTTTAAATACAGCAGCCTCTATTACAGAGTAGCATAACTTAGAGGGGTAGACATATAAGAAGGAAACTGTAGAGGTAGTTAAAATCGTTGCAATAGCGAATTATGCGCCGTCTTGTGGTGGTGAAACAACACCGGGACCGTGGAGCGTATCCTTAAATTATATCAAATTATCAATATATCAAAATTTAAGATTTCGAAAAAAAAAGTTTCCTGGTGAAATGGGTATATTCTCCAAATTTACCATAATGATAATAACAAGAAGTTATAAATTTTATAAATATTTAAAGTCAATATTTGGCAATAAATAAATACCGATAATGAGAGGTACGCGAAAGCAAGAGCTCTCACCAATTCAGTAATTATGTTAAATATTAGTGCAATGTGTTATCCATTCATTTAAATTTTATTTGTATGAAAACTTTTAAATAAATTGTATTGATTGATTGGGTATAAAAAATTTAAATTCATAATCGCCTACCTAAAACCCCTTGTGAATTTATTGCTTTCGTTGGTGCTCAAATGGTTTTCAAGATATTTAAAAAATTAGGTTGTGGGGGGAGTAAACATGCTTTTACAAATTTTCCATTTCAGATTCAAAGTATAGTATTACTGCCGTGTTAATTCTAAAGGGCGTATCTGCAAAACGCTAATTGTTGGGAAATCGTGTTTTATAAATTTCCGTGTGCCAACACATGGTTTGAATGATGTATTCTAGCATCTCTATACACAGTTACACCTTCTAATCTTAACGAAATGATAGATTTACATGCAGGGAAGCGTTGGTCATCAGTAACACAAAACGACAAAAAAAGCAGATACGCCCTTTAGAATTAACACGGCAGTGTAGATCATTTGTGCTTTGTTTATGCCTGTTTTTGCAATTACTATTTTCGGCTATACTCAAATAATTTTCAAAATATTTTAAAAATTGGTTGGAAGGGAGCTGTAATAAGTATACTTTTTCAAAATTTCGAGTTTTGGATTTAAATTAGTTCAACATAAAGAACTATTTGGGTGAAAACGATAATACTAATTACACAAACCGATAACAACGATCTATACAATCTTAAATCAAAAATTCGAAATTAAAAATAAAATTTCTCCCCCAAATAATCTTTAAAATTTATAATTTTTTGATTAAAACTATGTAGACACAAACAAAAATTATTTTTGCACTAACAAGCAAAAGCAAAGTACAGACGATTGTGACTATTTTGAACTTGATCCTGTACATGTTTTCCAGAATCTCGTTAACCTAATCGTGCGAGTCAGTGTCCTTGATATATTTCTTGAAAATCTCGAAAACTATTTGAGTACAAACAAAAATGAAACTTGCACAAACAGGTATAAACAAATGACAAACGATAAAGAGTATTTTGAAGAGTATTTTTTTAACCATGTAACCTTTGAAAATGATCCTATGGGCGCTCATGCCTGTAACTGTAAGTGTTACCTAGAATCTCGTTAACCCAAACATGCCCGTCAGTGTCCTTGATATGTTTCTTGAAAATCTCAAAAACTATTTGAATACAAACGAAAATAAAACTTGAACAAGCAAGCACAAACCAAACACAAATATTCTAGACTATTTTGAATCAGGAATTGCAAATTTTTAAGAAATTTTGTGTTACCACGGGTTACCTAAAATTTCAAAAATCTCAAAAGCTATTTGAGTATAAACGAAAATAAAATTTGCACAAACAAATTACTAACGTTCTAGACTATTTTGAATCCAAAATTAGAATTTTCAAAAAATTCTATAAGTTTCTTTGTGCCAAGAGAATCTCGTTAATCCACTCGTGCAGATCCCCAAAAAATGAAAGGTACTTCTTGGTAACTTAAAAGGTACTAAATGATACTAAAAGGTATTGCAAATTTTGCAAAAGTGAAATATTAAATGTTTCAAAAAAAGTTAAACGGTCAATAAGAGCTGGGGAGACCAAAAGAGGCAGCTGCCTCTCTCCTACCCTCTAGGTCAGAGAAAGATTTTGTAAGGAAAATAAACTACACAATACTTAATTTTATCTCATTTTTCAATGAAATATTCTTCTTCTTAAGGTGCCGTCTCCTAATATCGGAGGTTGGCGACCATTAATATTAATAATCGGTGCAATTTTCTAAAAAAGTTGTTATTGCAGTTGTTGCTTAACAACTGAAAAATAGGTCTGACTTACAATTAGTGTAATTATAACAACTAACTGTCACTTAACAACGAAATTCAGTTTTTATCAATAACAACTTTCCTTAGAAAATTGCACCGATTAAATGGTTCTTTTGGCAAATTACTCTCGGTGGTTTGCCATTGCCTTTCGAGAGGAGAAGGTTATAATTTATAATAAAGTTGTTCAAATTTTTGTAGCCGGGTTGGGGATTGAACCCAGTGTTCTAGCCTAGAGTCCGGTCCTTAGCCCGTTCACTTAGCTCACCTCTTGAGGTGAATGAGGTCAATGAAATATATTTGATATAATTTTCAAAAATGGTTTTTTTTAAGGTGTCTGGACCCTCTTCCCCAAAATGTAAAAAAACAGGCGTGAAACCGGGAGGTCTGAGGGGTATGGAATACCCCCCAGCACAAGGAACTAACGAGAAGGCTTTTTAAAATTAATTAATATCAACTACATAATGCTGAATTTTATCCCATTTTTAAGAGCAATGTCTAGTGCTTAAGTACCATTTTTGTGTTTTATGTCATTTATTTCCAGGACGTTACAAAAATTTAAATAATTGCTAGCATGCCGAAATCTTTTAACACTTCTTCATGTAAAGGTGCTAAAGGCAATTGATTTATTTATTGAAATACCACGTTATTTGAAAACTAGAATTGGTGGAAGGGGGGGTGAGAATCCCACATTCTAGTTTTCAAATAACGTAGTATTCTAATAAATAAATCAATGCCTTTAGCGCCTTTACATGAAGAAGTGTTAAAAGATTTCGGCATGCTAGCAATTATTTAAATTTTTGGAACGTCCTGGAAATAAATGGTATAAAACACAAAAATTGTACTTAGCACTGGATATTGCTCTTAAGTTTTCTTTTTCTATGGTGACCAAACCAATTGGATATCTCAAAATGTAAAAAAATGGGCGTAAAACCGGAGGGTCTGGGGGTATGAATATCTTCCAGCATTTGGAACTTTAAAAATTAATAAAGCCGCAAATTTAATTCTAGAAAAAACATTTTTTTTAATGGCTGGAGTGTATTCCATACTCCCCGGTTTTCGGATTGTTTACTTTTAAAATAGTTATTTATGTACCAAGTCTTGAAAGTGCATCTTTTTGGTATGAGCGTGGAAAATTATAGACTGAGGCGCAGCCGAAGTCTCTGACCACACAAATGCCAAAAAGACGCTTTAAGGATAAGGTGCATACACTATTTTATGTGTAATTGGAATAAAATGCCCACTTTCTGCAAAAAATGTTCGATAATAATTTATGTTATACGGAATAATTTAACGAAATACGTATGTATTATGATCCAGTTGCTAAGCAATGAAATATTTAAAATTCACAAAATACGTCAAAAATATTTGTCAAAGTGTACATTTTAGTAGGATTGCACATAAAACATTTGAGGTTATGATATTTCTGTACTAAAAAGTAAAATTTGACATTTCTGTACTAAAAACAGCTACTTTCAGTATTGTTTTGAATATGTGAAAATGTACATTTTAGTACGATTGCACATAAACACATTTTAAAGCAACATTGTGCATACCAAAACAAAACAACCTCTTCCACTTTTCCACATTGGACTAAAAGTTGCTCAAAACAACAAAGAAATTTACAATATTAAAGGACTCCTGAACACCATAATACACTTCGAGCCTCCGCACATCAAAAGAGAAATTCCCCAATGTTCCAGATGTCAACGCATGAATCACACGAAAAATTATTGTCACTTCAATCCCCGTTGCGTCAAATGTGCGGGTGACCATTGGACCCGTGATTGTAATATGAAGGAGAAAATAAATAAATCAGTCAAATGCGTGAATTGCGGAGAAAATCACCCCGCTAGCTACAGAGGATGCTCTTATATAAAACAGCTACAAAACATGAAATATCCTCCACTAAGAACGAGAACTACACCAGTAATTCAACAAAATAATAATCCCGTCACACCAACTGTTACTTATGCTGAAGCGGTAGGATTAAGCACCCAACCCCAACAAAATCCTCAAAATAAACAAAACGTACATGCCGTAGCGCAAGAGCCAAACAAACTAGAATTTATGATGATGAAACTGATGGAGAGAATGGACACCATGCTAAATCTCCTGACCACACTCATTTCAAAAATAAATTAATGGAGCGTTCGTTACGTATAGCTGTCTGGAATGCAAATGGCTTACTACAACATGTCCTCGAAGTTAAAAAATTTTTAATAAATGAAGACATTGATATATTCTTGATCTCGGAGTCCCACCTAACAAACAAAAGCTACATTAACATACCCAACTATAATATCTATTACACCAACCACCCCGGTGAAAGGGCAAGAGGGGGTACAGCAACAATAATAAAAAGCTCAATCAGGCATCATGAACTTGAATCATTCTCCAAAAGATACTTACAAGCAACCAGCATAGAAGTTGAGGATTGGTGTGGTAACCTTACAATTTCTTCAGTTTATTGTCCACCAAATATAACCATACAGAAAGACAACTTTGAAGAATTTTTCAAGACTCTTGGCGGACGCTTTATTGTTGGTGGAGACTTCAATGCAAAGCATCTGTATTGGGGATCAAGATTAATAAATCCAAGGGGCAGACAGCTATACCATGCGATCCAAACTCAAAACATCTGCCAATTATCTACAGGTCAACCAACTTACTGGCCAGCAGATCACAACAAAATCCCAGATCTACTCGACTTCTGTGTGACCAGAGGCATTGCCTCGGGCTATCTCTCTATTAAATCTTCATTGGATTTATCTTCGGATCACACACCTATCATCGTCACTCTCTCAACACAATATAAAAATAAATGTAAACCTCTTACACTCTACAATAATAAAACAAATTGGGACCACTTCAGATGCACTGTTGAGCAGGGACTTAACCAACAAATCCCTCTAAAAGAAGAAAAAGACATTGATTACGCCGTAGATTACTTTACAAGAGTCATTCAGCAAGCTGCTTGGAACTCGACACCTGAAGTAAAAAAGAACTCTTATGGAAATACTTGTCCTATGTTTGTTAAAAAACTTCTTTTAAAGAAACGTAGACTGCGGAAAAAGTGGCAGACGACACTACACCCTACAGACAAAACAATATACAATCGTGCTACTAGAGAGCTAAAAAGTACCTTACAGGAATTAAAAAATAAAGAAATTAAAAGTCACCTAGAAGAATTAACAACTACACAAAATACCGATTACTCGCTGTGGAAGGCCACTAAGAAAATTACAAAACCAAAAATACATAACCCACCCATCAAGACAGATAGCGGACAATGGGCTAGAAACAATGAAGAGAAGGCAAATACCTTTGCTGAGTACCTTGAAAAAGTATTCACACCGCTACCAAGGCAATGCAATATCGATGACGAAATACCAATATATCAACTTCTCAATTCACCTTGTCGAAGAGATCCACCAGTTGAAAAATTTAAAAAAAAAGAAATTCGCAAACTAATTCGTCGAGAAATTCCATCAGCAAAAGCACCCGGATTCGATCTGATTACCGGAAAAGTATTACAGGAACTACCAGATTCTGGATATAGGATGCTAACTATGATATTCAACGCTATATCGAGACTGGGTTACTTTCCTCTTCAGTGGAAGATCTCACAAATAATTATGATACCAAAACCTGGGAAGGATGGTAATATTGTCTCATCATACAGACCTATAAGTCTACTCCCGCTGATGTCTAAGGTCTACGAAAGGCTCCTGCTAAAAAAGCTTCTTCCCATATTAAACATAAGAGGAATTATACCAAAACACCAGTTTGGATTCAGACAAAGACACTCAACCATCGAACAAGTCCATAGAATAGCAGCCAAGATAAGATCGAACTTGGAATCTAAAAATTATTGCTCTGCTGTGTTCTTAGATATCTCGCAAGCGTTTGACCGGGTATGGCACGACGGACTATTATATAAGATCAAGAAAAGTTTACCACATACTTACTTCAAGATACTCAAATCATATCTAATAGATAGGCACTTCTTTGTAAAACAGCAGGAATTTACATCTGAGTTACACAGTATCAAGTCCGGAGTACCACAGGGAAGTGTCCTGGGACCGATTTTGTATCTTATTTTTACGGCTGACATGCCAACAGAGAACAACACAACGCTAGCAACGTTTGCAGACGATACGGCGGTTTTGGCATCAAATTCGAATCCTAATACGGCCTCGCAGTGTTTACAAAGTCACATTGATAAAATCTACAAATGGTGTGTATTGTGGAGATTGAAAGTTAATGAAAGTAAGTCAAATCATATAACCTTTACACTACGAAGAGAGACTTGTTCTCTAGTCAAGTTTGGTGACCAGCCAATTCCACAGACTGACGAGGTAAAATACCTGGGCATCCACTTAGACCGAAGACTTACTTGGGCACCGCACATAAATACCAAGAAAAAACAACTCGAATTGAAGTTAAAAAAACTATACTGGTTGATCGGTAGAAGTTCTCCACTGTCCGTACAGAATAAAACTTTGGTGTACAAAGCAATTTTGAAGCCTATCTGGACATATGGACTGCAGCTATGGGGTGCTGCAAGTACTACAAACATAGCCAAAATACAGCTGTTTCAGAACAAGGTATTGAGAGCCGTTGCAGGTGTTCCCATATACTATCCTAGCAACGTTTTGCACGAACAACTGAATATGCCAACAGTTCAAGAAGAGATAAGGAGGCTAAGCAGAGGATATCAACAACGGCTTCAGGACCACCCTAACCCATATGCAGTAAACCTGCTGAACCCCCCTGCAATGAGGCGACTAAAAAGAAGCGATCCTATAGACCTAGTGAGTTGAGTAATTAACCTATTGTAATCTGATGTCAGATAGTGAACTTCATTAGAGTGAGCCTGGGCAAACTCTTACATGTCTATATTATTGTCATATAAACGTTACTTATTGTTAAATAACAGATTGTAACTAGTCACTAGATTCAAAATAAAAAAAAAAAAAAAACATTTTAAAGTGCGATTTCTAATTTTTAAGGCAACTAAGCCCTTAGCTAATTTTGAGCCTTAAATTTGTGCACCTTTGCCTTACGCTACCTTCGCCACGCTTTAGTTACTTTGTTAATTCAAAAAATATGATGAAATTAATATACAGTTTTCTCGGTTTAATATAGGAAGCCCTGATTGCTATATTCATCTTTAACCCCCCCCCCTCCGCAAGGAAAGAAAACCTTGTAAAATTTTCCGGGATAATTATAATTCTGTGGCTTAATGCTAAAAAGACCAATGTACATTTTTGTAACTTTTGGAAATCCTTATAAAATCGCTATAAAATTATCATCTTCTTGACAATTTCTATAATATACAAAAGTTGATGAACAATACTAGTTATAGTTTTTCATGAAGGATTTTCATGAAGATGATAATTTTATAGCGATTTTATAAAAATTTTCAAAACTTACAAAAATGTACGTTGGCCCTTTTACAAGTCTATATAAGAATCAATTTTAGTATTGTGAAAGCCTGGTTTTTCTGTAATATTCGTAACTGGAGAAAAAGAAAATGTCAGTTTCACTGACAAAAATCAAACTATTTTCACGATAGTTTCTCTTCATATTTTTTTTTATTTTGTAATTGTAAGAGATTAAAAAAAAGCATTAAAGAAATTTGGATTTCTCTCTCCTTCACTGCATAAACACACATAAGTTTTGGACCCCCCTCCCCAAAACCAATGTCTAGCTAGTAGCTACGGTGTTGGAAAAATGTAACGGCATCATTTTTTTTACTATGTAAATGTAATAAAACATAAAATATTATTTTCGCCATTAGATCTACTCAAATGCGAGGGACTTCTCATAACTTACTGGACACCTTGTATCCAGTTCTGGATTGTCTGGCAGCTAACTAAAAGAAAATCTGTATGAATTCTCATTTCAATTTTTTTCGGGCGGTCCTGAATTCAAGTAAAAAGGAAATACTTCGATTCCAAAAGCTGGAAGATTCCAAATCCAAATATCATATTGATGTCAAAAGGGGGAAGAAGAAGTCATTTAAACCTTTCACACCAATGATAAAAATTTTAACAAAAATTCAATTGCTCTCCGCTTTATTAATTAATTTGAAATAAATTTTGAAACTTGCACAATTCTAAGTTGGTACGTACGTTTCTACCTATACAGAAATACCTACACAATTTTTTCTGAATCTTCTCAATGTCGGTTAATGGTAGAACTATTTAAAACAGAATGGATTTTAGGCAACTTATGGAAGGAGAATGCGGTCAAAGCAACCCTTTGGTAGGGTTAGCTTCACATGTAACTCGAAATAGTGCATATGAGTTAGTGAACGAGTATGTGGAAGAAAGTTCAACATTTCCTCAAACTTTTAGAACAGACGGTAAGTTCTGGATTATGAAAATTCTTTATATGTACGTGAACCTTTAAAATAAAAAAATTCAATAAATTTTAGATCTTTTGCAGCAGATTCTAAATGTTGAAAAGGAAACAAATGTTCCTCCTGAAAATTTGTGGGTAGATGAATGCAAAAATCAATTCTACCCTGGTAATGCTTCTGGGAGTGTTACAAGCACTCAAAACGCAAACTGGACCATAATAAATGAAGCCCAACACGAAAATAATGCCTATTTTGATTACTACAGTTACGTTCCTACTCCATGTGAAGTAGGAAGATTGTGCGGTTCAGAAAGATTTGCTTCATCGCTTTTACATAATGAAGGATACTCAGTAAATAATTTTCGAAGTCTAGAAGAGTATGAAGAACTGCAAATAGAAATTGAAGAGTCCCAAAACGAATTTTTAGAATTGGATAACAATCTGGAACAGCTCGAAGAAAGTAATATAGAAACTGAAGAATCAATAGAAGAAGATAATTATATTTATTTTGATGGGCTTGGTACAAAAGATAGTAAGTTTTCCTCATTTCTTCGCCACGCCAAATAACATTTAAATTTTTTAGTTCTCAAAGCAGAAACTCCAGATTTTGAACGCAGTGAATCGGAAAATTTTATTCGATTTTTTCTTAATTATGTAAAAAAATTTGAAGATCGCGATTTTGATTTACACATTGAAAAGGTGAGATAATTAAAATTTACTCGGTTGCTCTACGTAGAGCGCTCCCAAATACAGTAAGGCAAAAACTGACCAAGCCAAAATTTTTACTACTTGGACTTTTCTGGAAATTTTCATATCAGTAATATAAACTCAATTTTTGAAAAAACTCGACTTGGTCCAGCTTTTGTAATATAGTAGTAAGTCCATAGGTTTCAATTGAATTTGTATTTTACATTTTAGGAATACACCTATCAAAAATTAAATCCTTACATTCCAAAGGTCACTTGTGGTCTTTTTGAAGGTAAAGTATTGTACAGCAAACAAAATTATGCAGAAGCCGTTTTATATTTTGAAGCTGCCGTTCAAGTATATCCAAACTGTACTAAAGCCTGGAAGTATTTGGTGGACTCTTTGAAAGGTAACGGACAGGTAACTTTATTTCAATTGGCCAATGACGCAATAAAGTTTCATTTCCAATTATGTTTTAGTATTACGATGCATTTTGTCTGGCGAAAAAAGTCTTAGATTTGAATCCGAATTATTTTTCAAGAACTATGTATTACTTCCTTTTTGATGAGCAATACTATTATCAAGGTTGTCAAGTAATTTTAAATTGGTTAAGGAATCATCCAGATTACCATGACATAGTTCCACCATGTTATACGATGGAAGATAAAAGTACAACTTTGGTTGAAAAGTAAGTAGATTTTCGATTTTATTAGTTTGATTCTTCTCACTTTTTTTATTTTTTTTTATTAGGAAAGATCTTGCTGAACTTAAAAAAATTCTGATCAGAGCAGCGCAGCGATGTCCTATAAAACCAGATTATGATGTCCAAGTAGCTTTATCAAAAGTACTTGAAATTTCTCGAGATTATGAGAAATCTGGTGACTGTATATTTGCACTAGTGAATAGTTATCCCCATTTGTATGGTTCTTGGATTGATATTGGATTTCATTTATTACAAAACAATGAACCGCACATAGCTCTTGAAGTTACCAAACATCTAAAATCACTAACATTTGCAAATTCACAATACAGTAAATGTGACGAATTTAGTGGCGCAGTAAATTTATATTTAAAAGATTATAGGTAAGTTACAGATACAAATACTTAGTTAGTTAAAATTTGAAATTAATTTCTGATTGGGCTCGTTTACACCCATATCATTTAGGTAGTTTACCTAGCAATGGCGGATCCAAGGAGACGATGAGAGTAATCGCACCTTCTTGAAAATTGAAAAGTTACTGGATCCGCCCCTGCTACCTAGTATATAAAAGTTTTGTGGATTTACAAAAGATAATTTTTTTTAGGACAGCCGGCCAATATTTTATATCTGCGTTAACCAAATTATATGATTTGGCAGATTGGGAATCATTTGACCGACACAAAATTACCTTGTTGTGGACACAGTTACATTTGTGTGCTGAACTAATGCGTCGTGAAGATTTGCTTGAACTTGTTAAAGAAAAAAACTGGAGAAAATTGCGTGACGAATTTAATTTGCAACAATGATCATATTGATGTAATTCAATAAAAATAACATTTATTAAGATGATTCATTTGTAATAATTTTTTAAATGTATAAAATAAAGGCCTACTTTAATCCAATCTACTCAACCAAATTTAGAATTTGTATTTTTTTCTAACATCTTACCCTCCCCTCCCGCATAGTAAGGTTCTGGAATAATAAAAAATATTGGATAAAATATTGGAGCCCGTTGAAAAAAAAATTCACAGCACGCCACTGACTATTTGTAAATTTTCTTTCAATCATAAAAATTAATTTGAATAAATTTTATCACGTTTAAGGAAATTATTAACAATTTGGACATTTTATAAAATAAGTACGTTTTATTTATATTTTAGCTTCAACTAGCGGTTGAAGTAACGCGATTTCGCGTTACATGCGTGGTCATCTTTATAGGTTAGGTGTTCAGTCTTTTTTAAATTTTTCGAATTTTAACAGAAAATTAATTATGGTGAGGAAGAGGGTAAAAAAAACGAATGTGAGAAGATCGAGCCAACCTCCTTTACCGCAAGTAACTATTGGAAAATTTGAAGTGTTAGCTACTCCGACTAAAAGTCACAGTGATAAAAAAGAGTATAAGTAAGAGGAAGGAAGAAATTCGTTGCTGTTGTCATTATTTCCTTATTGATTATTTTAGAGTGATCAGATTGGAAAACGGCTTAACCGCGTGTTTGATATCCGACTTGACAGGTGATGGATCGCACGATACAAAATTCGAATCTGATTCTTCGGAGAGCGATTCTGAGAGTGGGAGTGAGGAAACCGGATCTACGAGTGATACGAGCGAATCAGAAGATGAAAGTGAAGACCATGATAAGCCGAAAACTAAGAAAGGAGGCGGCGAGGAAGTGAAATTGGTAAATTATTAGTTTTTTTTTGTAAAAATAGGATAATTCTGTATCGGCCAGTGCAAATCATGGGGGTCGCGATCGTAATTATTCTGGTAGCTTCAATTTTTTAATATGTTTTATAAGCTGGTCTTGTTTAAACCAAGTTTTTGACGTGGGTGAAGTTGTACGCGAACTCAAAACTCAGATTACGAAAATTGTCACAACGCCCTTTAAACTTTTACTTCATTGAGTGCACCGGGCGCACCTTTCAAGATAGCGTTCTAAATTTTTGTACACAAGCTTAAACTACCATTATGAACAACTATACCAAATTTCATCAACCAGATTTGAAGCTAAGGATCTGAAAAACCTACCCTTAGATGACAAAAGTAAGTAAATTTTGTGTACTGGACGCCTCTTTTAAGATCCTTTCATAAATTTTGGTATTTTATTTTTATTTTAAACATATCTACCAAAATTTATGAGGGGTTCTTAAAAGATGCGCCCTGTACACAAAATTTACATCCAATTTTCCTATAAGGGTAGGTTTTTCAAAACTTTAGCCTTTAATGCGGTTAATGAAATTTTACATGCTGGTTGCTAATGGTATTTTAAACATGTGTACCAAAATTTATGAGGGGATCTTAAAAGATGCGCCCGGTACACAAAATTTACTTCCGATTTTCCTATAAGGGTAGGTTTTACAAAACTTTAGCCTTTAATGCGGTTAATGAAATTTGACATCCTTGTTGGTAATGGTAATTTAAACATGTGTACCAAAATTTAGGAGGGGATCTTAAAAAATGCAGCTGGTACACGAAATTTACATCCGATTTTCATATAGGGGTAGGTTTCTCAAACTTTTAGCCTTTAATGCGGTTAATGAAATTTGACATCCTGGTTGGTAATGGTATTTTAAACATGTGTACCAAAATTTATGAGGGGTTCTTACAAGATGCGCCCGGTAGACAAAATTTACATCCGATTTTCATATAAGGGTAGGTTTTTCAAACTTTTAGCCTTTAATGCGGTTAATGAAATTTGACATCCTGGTTGGTAATGGTATTTTAAACATGTGTACCAAAATTTATGAGGGGTTCTTACAAGATGCGCCCGGTAGACAAAATTTACATCCGATTTTCATATAAGGGTAGGTTTTTCAAACTTTTAGCCTTTAATGCGGTTAATGAAATTAGACATCCTGGTTGGTAATGGTATTTTAAACATGTGTACCAAAATTTATGAGGGGTTCTTAAAAAATGTGCCCAGTACACAAAATTTACATCCGATTTTCCTATAAGGGTAGGTTTTTCAAAACTTTAGCCTTTAATGCGGTTAATGAAATTTGACATCTTGGTTGCTAATGGTATTTTAAACATGTGTACCAAAATTTATGAGGGGTTCTTACAAGATGCGCCCGGTAGACAAAATTTACATCCGATTTTCATATAAGGGTAGGTTTTTCAAACTTTTAGCCTTTAATGCGGTTAATGAAATTTGACATCCTTGTTGGTAATGGTATTTTAAACATGTGTACCAAAATTTATGAGGGGATCTTAAAAGATGCGCCCGGTACACAAAATTTACTTCCGATTTTCATATAAGGGTAGGTTTTTCAAACTTTTAGCTTTTAATGCGGTTAATGAAATTTTACATGCTGGTTGCTAATGGTATTTTAAACATGTGTACCAAAATTTATGAGGGGATCTTAAAAGATGCGCCCTGTACACAAAATTTACATCCAATTTTCCTATAAGGGTAGGTTTTTCAAAACTTTAGCCTTTAATGCGGTTAATGAAATTTTACATGCTGGTTGCTAATGGTATTTTAAACATGTGTACCAAAATTTATGAGGGGATCTTAAAAGATGCGCCCGGTACACAAAATTTACTTCCGATTTTCCTATAAGGGTAGGTTTTACAAAACTTTAGCCTTTAATGCGGTTAATGAAATTTGACATCCTTGTTGGTAATGGTAATTTAAACATGTGTACCAAAATTTAGGAGGGGATCTTAAAAGATGCAGCTGGTACACGAAATTTACATCCGATTTTCATATAGGGGTAGGTTTCTCAAACTTTTAGCCTTTAATGCGGTTAATGAAATTTGACATCCTGGTTGGTAATGGTATTTTAAACATGTGTACCAAAATTTATGAGGGGTTCTTACAAGATGCGCCCGGTAGACAAAATTTACATCCGATTTTCATATAAGGGTAGGTTTTTCAAACTTTTAGCCTTTAATGCGGTTAATGAAATTTGACATCCTGGTTGGTAATGGTATTTTAAACATGTGTACCAAAATTTATGAGGGGTTCTTACAAGATGCGCCCGGTAGACAAAATTTACATCCGATTTTCATATAAGGGTAGGTTTTTCAAACTTTTAGCCTTTAATGCGGTTAATGAAATTAGACATCCTGGTTGGTAATGGTATTTTAAACATGTGTACCAAAATTTATGAGGGGTTCTTAAAAAATGTGCCCAGTACACAAAATTTACATCCGATTTTCCTATAAGGGTAGGTTTTTCAAAACTTTAGCCTTTAATGCGGTTAATGAAATTTGACATCTTGGTTGCTAATGGTATTTTAAACATGTGTACCAAAATTTATGAGGGGTTCTTACAAGATGCGCCCGGTAGACAAAATTTACATCCGATTTTCATATAAGGGTAGGTTTTTCAAACTTTTAGCCTTTAATGCGGTTAATGAAATTTGACATCCTTGTTGGTAATGGTATTTTAAACATGTGTACCAAAATTTATGAGGGGATCTTAAAAGATGCGCCCGGTACACAAAATTTACTTCCGATTTTCATATAAGGGTAGGTTTTTCAAACTTTTAGCTTTTAATGCGGTTAATGAAATTTGACATCCTTGTTGGTAATGGTAATTTAAACATGTGTACCAAAATTTAGGAGGGGATCTTAAAAGATGCGGCTGGTACACGAAATTTACTTCCGATTTTCATATAAGGGTAGGTTTTTCAAACCTTTAGCCTTTAATGCGGTTAATGAAATTTGACATCGTTGTTGGTAATGGTATTTTAAACATGTGTACTAAAATTTATAAGGTTTTTTAAAAACTGCGCCCGGTGCACAAAATTTACATCCGATTTTCATATAAGGGTAGGTTTTTCAAACTTTTAGCCTTTAATGCGGTTAATTAAATTTGACATCCTTGTTGGTAATGGTATTTTAAACATGTGTACCAAAATTTATGAGGGGATCTTAAAAGATGCGCCCGGTACACAAAATTTACTTCCGATTTTCATATAAGGGTAGGTTTTTCAAACTTTTAGCTTTTAATGCGGTTAATGAAATTTGACATCCTTGTTGGTAATGGTAATTTAAACATGTGTACCAAAATTTAGGAGGGGATCTTAAAAGATGCGGCTGGTACACGAAATTTACTTCCGATTTTCATATAAGGGTAGGTTTTTCAAACCTTTAGCCTTTAATGCGGTTAATGAAATTTGACATCGTTGTTGGTAATGGTATTTTAAACATGTGTACTAAAATTTATAAGGTTTTTTAAAAACTGCGCCCGGTGCACAAAATTTACATCCGATTTTCATATAAGGGTAGGTTTTTCAAACTTTTAGCCTTTAATGCGATTAATGAAATTTGACATCGTTGTTGGTAATGGTATTTTAAACATGTGTACCAAAATTTATGAGGGGATCTTAAAATATGCGGCTAGTACACGAAATTTACTTCCGATTTTCATAGAAGGGTAGGTTTTTCAAACTTATAGCCTTTAATGCGGTTAATGAAATTTGACATCCTTGTTGTTGAATCTTTTAGGCAGCCTGTTCGTTATGCGTCGGTGTTGGCAGCTTCAGTGACCCGAAAGAGGTGCCAGGTTTGGCCCACTTTTTGGAACATATGGTGTTCATGGGGAGCAAAAAGTTCCCTAAGGAAAACGATTTCGATGCCTACATTAAGAAGCACGGCGGATCGGACAACGCATCGACAGATTACGAAAAAACAACCTTTTATTTTGAATGTTTCGAAAAATATCTTTACAAGTCTATGGACAAATTTGCACAATTTTTCATTTCACCACTTATGAAGAAGGAGTCCATGACACGAGAAAGAGAGGCCGTTGAATCTGGTGATGATGCACCAATTAAGTGCTTTTGTTGTATGAAAACTAACAACTTCTACTTTTAGAATTTCAAAATTCAGTTGCTTCAGACGAACATCGTAAGGAACAGTTGTTGGTTAGTTTCGCTAAAGAGTCGTCTCCGGTTAATAATTTTTCATGGGGCAACATGATTACTTTACGTGACAACGTGGATGACAATAAATTGTACAATATTTTACACGAGTTTAGGAAACAACATTATTCGGCAAACAGAATGACTTTGGCCGTGCAAGCAAGGTTACCGTTGGAAATATTGGAACGTTACGTGGTGAATTGTTTCTCGCTAGTCCCTAATAATAAATCACCTACACCCGATTTTAGCTCTTATAAAGAGGTTTTCGACACCCCTCAATTTAAAAAAGTGTACTACATCAAACCTGTTAAGAATTTGCATCAGGTTAGTAATTTATTTTTCATTTAAAAAAATGACAGAATTTGGTTTTAGGTCGAACTTACTTGGATGTTACCTCCGACTCAACATTTATACAGATCAAAACCAGCCGATTATGTTTCTTGGTTATTGTTACATGAAGGTCCTGGAAGTTTATTATCTTACTTAAAGAATAAGTAAAAGTAGTAGACAATCTTTTTTCAACTGTTTTAATTTTATAAAACGTTTAGGTTGTGGGCGCTAGCGATAGCAGGAGAGTGTGACGAAATTACCAGTTCGATTTACACCCATTTTTCAGTAAATTTAACGTTGACGGCAGAAGGATTGCTTCATTTGGACGAGGTAGTCCAAGCTGTGTTTGGGTACATCAGAATGTTGAAGGAAGTGGTACCAGACGAACGAATATTTAAGGAAATTCAGCTCATCGAAGAAATAGATTTTCGGTTTGAGGAAGAGGAAGACGCTTGTTCTACTGTTGAAGATTTGTCCGAAAACATGCAATATTATCCTCCACAAGATTACCTCACTGGTCCTAATTTATTCTTTGATTATGAACCTAAAGAAATTGCAAAGATTGTAAACGCTTTGGTTCCTGAACATATGAACATGATAGTATTGGCTTCTTTCATTCCGTATCAGATGAATTACGATCAAGTAGAACCGTGGTTTACCACAAAATATTGTGCATTAGGTGATTTTCTGCTGGTTTAAAGGTTGTTTTTCTAGGTATTAAAATGCGAAATTTCAGATTTTAAAGAGTCTTGGATGAAAATGTGGAATGGCGTTGCACGCATGCCAGAGTTTTATTTACCAAATCCGAATCCTTTTATCACAGATGATTTTTCGTTAACAGATAATTCAAAATGTTCGCTTTATCCTGTGAAAGTTTTAGAGAGTCCATTGGCGGAATTGTGGTACAAAGGTGACAATAAGTTTAAACTTCCATTTGCTTGCTATTATTACTATTTTATTGCACCACTCGGGGTGAAATCTATCAAAAAGTAATTTAAAAAATAATTTGATTTACTTGATATTTTTTAACAAGAAATTTTTAGTGCTTGCATGTTGGATATTTTTCTGCTGATTTTAAATACCAATTTTGAGGAAGAAGGTTACGATGCTATCATTTCAGGATTAAATTTTAAATTTAGTGCTATGGATAAAGGAATTTGTTTAAATGTGTCTGGATACAATCAAAAACTACCGGTAAGATTAACTTTTTTAATTGGAATTCAAATATCGCAATGTCACTTCTGTCTTAGGTTCTTATCGACGCTATTGCACAGTATATGGTAAATGTGGGTCCCAGTTTAAAGGAAGATCTGTTTAATGTTATTAAGGAAAAATTAGGCCAGCTATACAATAATAAAATTTTGAAACCGTCCGTAGTGTGCAGGTAAGAATCTAATTATTTTAATAATTCCGCTTTCAGCAGTTTCATATATTTTGCATGTTAATAATTTTCAGAAACAGTGGTAGCTATAAGACACATGATTAATCCAAGTTTTTGTATTTTTTAAGTAAAAATGCTAATTTACTACTTGGACGATTAAGGGTGCGATTTTAAGAACCATTTGAGTCGTCCAGATGCAAAACCAGACATAGACAAAAAAAATTTTTTTGAGTTTTTGGTTTCTAGGGACTCATAATATTATTACGAGTCGTTAGATGCCAAACACTCAAAAAAAAAATTTTTTGTTTATGTCTGGGTTCTCATCTGGACGACTCATTTCAAAACTTCATTAACAGCTCAAAATTAGTTATAGATACAGCGATGATTTTTTTTTAACAGAAAGAGAAGAATTTTCCAAAGAATCTAATATAATTTCTAAGGTGAAAATTCATAACAGTACAAGTCCATTTTTTGTCAAAATCGAGATAACTGAAAAATCAGCGTCTATAACATCAAATTTACTCATAGTAATAAGAGAACAAGTCAAATTGCAACCCATTGGGCATCTTTCGAGCCGAATTTGACTTGTTCTCTTATTACTATGCGCAAATTTGATATTATAAACGCCGATTTTTCAGTTTGAAAAAAATAGACTTATACCAAATACAATAGACTAATAATTCTATTGTATTTGCTTATACTGTTATGACTTTTCACCATAGATTTTTATTCTGTTTTAATAACGGAATCACATTTTGATTAATTAAATTCGCGATTTTATATGAAAAATGCACAATTACAATCTAAAATATACCATGACACAGTTAAAATTGCAATCTTGAATATTCTGCATTAAAATCGTTTAAATTTAAAGTATTGTGTGTGCTTGCACTGCAGTTTTATCTCAGCGATAACTTGTATGATTTCAAAAAATTCGCCATCTTTCAAACCTCTTTTTGCATAGAGATCTATTGCTTTTAGGCTTGTGAAAGGTTCAGCGATATATGAAAAGATGTCGCTTTTGTTTTAAGAATTAATTTGACAACAGCGCCTTGTAAATTTTGGCGCTTCATTGAAAATGATTGTGACGAGAATTTTTATGGCTTTTTGTGGCTATTTAAGGCATTTTTAGGGGCATGTCATTGCCCCCCCCCACTTTCGAATTTTTGGATGAATTTGGTGTCAAACGTTGGAGCATCGTTTGAGCCTGAATGAGCTTTCATTATTTTTGTTTGAGCTTCAAAGGTCGTGAAATTATTTTGCGAAAAACAAGTCGAGGGGGGCTGTAGACATGGTGGGCCCCCACTTTCGAATTTTTGGATGAATTTGGTGTCAAACGTTGGAGCATCGTTTGAGCCTGAATGAGCTCTCATTATTTTCGTTTGAGCTTCAAAGGTCGTGAAATTATTTTGCGAAAAACAAGTCGAGGGGGGCTGTAGACATGGTGGGCCCCCACTTTCGAATTTTTGGATGAATTTGGTGTCAAACGTTAGAGCATTGTTTGAGCTTCAGAGAGCAAGACTTTAAGTTAATTTTTTACAAAGTTATGGATAGTTGAAATTTTCGACTAAACTCCGAGCAACATGCGTGAAATCTTAAGTTTTTTTTAAATCTCTTAAACTGATAATTTACATACTCTGGATAAGTATATAAATTCTCTATATTAAACTCAAAAACGTTAGAGCATTGTTTGAGCCTGAATGAACTTTTATTTGTATTTGAGACGCTAAAATACAAATTTTACAATTGAAACCTCGATGAATTCTGAATAAGCATATATTAAATAAGAGAATTAACAGAGACGGAATGCCTTAAATGCACCTGTTTTTTTAAAAATCGAATTTAAAAAAGCTTGATTTTCACTGCAAATTTGAAGGTAAATACGCTCATGATTGGTGAATCAAGGCATTCTGTTGTCGGTACGTGTGTTCCTATACGTAAGAGTGTAGCTGTTGACAAATTTATCAGTAACTCGTACGCTATGGTACGAATACGTTCTCCTTTTTAGGACCAAAATTACTTCAGAAAAGGGATGCTTAAATTTAACGAATGGTTATTACTTTTTCGCGTGGATCCTCCTCGTGCCATGGTGGTTTTTACAAAAATTGACCCTACGCTAGCCTACGCTACGCTTTGGCCGCTTCGGGCCATTTTTATGAAAACTACACTAATTTAAAAAATACCTCTAGGTCCGTGGATTAAGGAAAAAGGTGGATCTTTGAGGGGTGAAACTCGTTAGCGTGGATTCTAAAAGCAGGGAGGTTGGGCAAGGAAAAATTGACTTAAGAGGGGCACTTTTTTCAGGGCTCTTTTAATTTAATCAACAGATGGCGCCTACTTAAATATTTTTATAAAATACTAGGAGGCTTTTGTATTTAAAATACAGCAAATTCGTTGAGATAATACTATTCTATAAACAATATTCTTGGTCTTAAACTATTTTGAGTTCGTATTGAGTATGTCAAAACACACTCACTTACAAAAAAAGATAATTAAACTTTAATTATGAATTGTGTTTTTATAATAGTAGTTTATATCACAAGGGCGATAAAGGGGGTATTTTCATCCGCCGGGCGAAAGTTTATGAAACGAGCCGCGCAGCGGCGAGTGAATAATCGACCGAAGGATGAAAACCCTTATCGCCCGCGTGATATGAACAATTTTTCGTTATTTCAGGAAAAATATCCTACAAAATTCGCGATTTTATATAATAGCTCTAAAATAGCAATCGATAGATGGCGTGAAGCTTGCAAGTCGTTGATCAATGTTTGTCTCTTTGGAGTGAAAAAGGATGATTTTTTTTTGAAATTTCCGAATGACGGACAATTTGGTCTGACGGACAGCATGTTGAAATAACGAACGGTCCGTCGTATTGACGGACGGATGATCACGTTATGCAATTATTGCAAAAAAATCTCGAATTTTGTCGGATTTTATCTAAATCTATGATTTTGTAAATAAATATAAAGTAACACTTAATTTAATTGCCAATTTTTTAACTTAAGGTGTCGTAATTTCGTTATTTTGGGGATAATATTCCACAAAATTAACGATTTTTTTGCTCTGAGATAACTATCAATAGATGGCGTGAAGATCGCAAGTTGCTTGTCAAGTTATTAACAACATATAGATAAACGCGTGTTTATCGACGGGTGAATTGCTCTGAAATAACTATCGATAGATGGCGTGAAGATCGCAAGTTGTTAGTCAAGTTTTTGACAACATAAGCGAAAAACGGGAGTTCACCCGAACGGATGAATCGTTCGGGCAGGTATCTCAACAAGGACTGTTTTTATAGGTCCTAGGACCTTATAAAGTAAAGTTTTATAGGTCCTAGGACCTTATAAAACTTAGTTTTATGGTCGTGTTGGTCCCCCTTGAGGTGACCTTTTGAGAAAAGACCCCTTTTATAGGGCTCAAAACAGATACGTAACGGGGTCATTTATAACCTGAAATAACGAAAATAAATATTACGAACTGAAAATAGCTTAAGACAAAGAATATTGTTTATAGAATAGTATTATCTCAACGAATTTGCTATATTTAAATACAAATGTCTCCTAGTATTTTATAAAAATATTTAAGTAGGCGCCATCTGTTGATTAAATTAAAAGGGCCCTGAAGAAAGTGCCCCTCTTAAAGCACTTCTCGCTGCGCTCGAGCGCTTTAAGCCATTTTTCCTGCACATTTACTATTGAAAACCATGAATTTCGCTCGAAGTGCACTGCTGAAGCATCCCAATGCAAGTGTCGCTCCGGTTATCGCCGCTCTGCGCAAAGCTAAGACTAGTTCAAACCACACGGACCGACAACAGAATGCATTGATTCACCAATCCCGAGCGACTGAACTTGAAAATTGCTATGAAAATCGAGCTGTTTTGAATTCGATTTTTGAAAAAACAGGTGCATTTAAGGCATTCCGTCTCTGTTAATTCTCTTATTTAATATATGCTTATTCAGAATTCATCGAGGTTTCAATCATAAAATTTGTATTTTAGCGCCCCAAATACAAACCTACAACCGAGCTATCATTATTTTTGTTTGAGCTTCAAATGTCGCGAAGTTATTTGCCAAAAACTACTTCGGGGGGGGGGGGGAGTTGTAGGCATGTTTTGCAGTTTTCCTTCTCATTTTGAATTTATGTGTGCAATTGATAGAGCTTTTTAATTAGTAATTTTTGGATAAATTTAGTGTCGAACGTAAGAGCATTGTTTGAACCTGAATAAGCTTCCATTATCTCTCCCCCCCCTGAATGAAATGAATCAAAAACCCTGAGCTGTGTGTCCTAAGGGCAGATAATGGTAATTTAGCCGTGGTGCTGAAGAAAACAGAATATAAAGAGAAAATGTTGGCTTTGTTTGATGATCCCATACAGTATAAAAAATTAAAAAAGGATCCTACATCTACCATACAGGCGAAGTTCAATAAAATGACGAAAACTCTTGATGATGGTGGATATATTGACAATCAGTTAAGAAAGAATTCACCACGTACAGCACCCAGTTACCTAAAGCACATAAGCACAATGTTTTTTTAAGGTTGATTATAAGCTGCATTCATTTCCTCTCCATACCCGGCGTTTGTAAATTCCTCCTCGGTAATATAATCTCTTATAATCTGACCCATGAGGGTCAGGGACCTAATAGTTTGATTTCTATGGCAGATTAATCTGCACCTGAGTAGCTTAGGTTACTAAGTTATTATTTGATTAGTTTTATTATTTGGTTTTATACAGGAGGGATTTCCGTACGTCCATTACAATAAAGTCAACAATAGACACTAAATGTTACCTTATTTGGGTGGATTTCATCAACATAATTTGTTTGTCTGTATTTTTTAGATTGTCATTTACAATTTGCATGTATTTTTGTATTTCAATTTTAGATGATATACCTCGAGACCCCACCCACAGTTCTATCGCGAAAAATTGTTTCTTAACTTAATTCGGTGTTTTTTCACGATCCGTAATTTAAGTTGGTTAACCTGTTTTTTGTTATTTACAATCTTTAATCTTTAAGTTTACAATAATAGGTCTGTTTGGTACTACAGTCCTAGTGCTACACTAACTACACTACTAGGACCTTAGACCATATAAACTTAAATGTTTATATGTTTATATATAAGTTTAAATGGGTTAAGACTAGGACTGTGGTACCAAACAGACCTATTGTTTTATAACCTTGACTTTAGTACTGTAGCTAGGATTTCATTTGGGGGGGGGGCACCTGTAAAATATAAAATTTTTGGTGGTTCTTCTTTCGAGAATTTTTATTATTAAGCCCGTATGACACGGTGCATAATTTTACATAAAATTTTCATGTAAATGGTAACTAACCAATGAAAAACGTCTGATGGCTACTAATACGCTCTTTCTATTGGTTACTTATCATTTACATGTAAATTTTATGTAAAGTTATGCATCGTGTCACACAGGCTTTATAAACAAATTTTCTTTTATTTTCAAAAAAAAAAATTTTAACTTTTCGGGGGAGCGCCACGTGCTCCCTCTTGGCTACGGGCCTGCTTGACTTGTATATAATATAATCGATTATGAATTCTTATAATAATAGAATTTTCTGTAAGAGTGGTCCGCCACAAACTAATTTAAACACTTTTAGGGATTTACGCCTTTCGATATTACAAGACAGTTATTTTACTCAATACGATAAATATGCAGTATTGGACGAAATAACTTTTGACGACATGAAAGAATTTTCATCCCAACTGTTTAAAAACGTATATATTAAATGCTTAGTGCAAGGTAACGTAGAAAATTCAACTGCGCTAGATACAACCAATCGATTGATCGACACTTTCAAAAGTACCTCAATCGAATCGGCAGACTTTCCTAAGGTAAGTTACCTGCTCGTTTCAATATCTGACAGTTTGAAACGTAAACTACAAATAGGTTTATTTTACAGTACTTAACAAACTTTTAGATGCTTGTACGTGAAATCCCGAACGGGGAGCATTGTTGCAGGGTGATGTCGTTCAACAAACAAAGTCCTACGTCTGTGATCACTAATTACTATCAAGCAGGTTTGCATACATTAAAAGATAACGCAATTGCCGAGATTGTCATGGTAAATTTCTTCATTCCTCAGTGACTTGGTGTATTTTATTGTTTATTTTGAAATTTTAGTTTATAATCGAAGAACCGTTGTTTGATATTTTACGCACTAAAGAGCAGCTGGGCTATAACATTTCCCATTCAATTCGTGACACCTATGGTGTTTTAGGTTTCAGTATATCTGTGCTAGCACAGATAAATAAATTTAAAACCAATTATATCGATTCACGGATTGAAGCATTTTTACATAACCAATACACGGCATTTAAAAATAAAGGTAAACAAAAGTTTATCACGGCGCAGCGAGGATTGATAAAGTTGAAGCAATGTGTGGATGTCGATTTAGAAGAAGAGGTTGCTAGAAATTGGGCCGAAATTATACTAAACAAGTATATGTTTGATAGAATTCCTCAGGAAATTAAAGTTATACAAGCTATGAAAATTAGTGATGTCCAACAGTGGTGGTATGAGCATTCCACGTTTAATAACGAAAGCAAGTTTAGGAAAATTACCTTTCAGGTACCTGTTATATAATATTAGAAAAACAAACCTAATGAGAGTTTTGAAAGTTGATAATCTTTTGAACCGCACTTGGTATTTCCAAAACTTTCATAAGGTTTATGTATGTGATGCTAGGTTTAACAATAAATAATAGAAATAAGCTAGTGATGGGACTATCGAATAAAAACTATCGAATTATTCGATAGTTGGTCTTCATTGAAACTATCGATAGTTACTAATAAACTATTCGAATAACTTTTTAGTTACTAAAACTATTCGAATAACTTTTTAGTTACTAAAACTATTCGAATAACTTTTTAGTTACTAAAACTATTCGAATAACTTTTTAGTTACTAAAACTATTCGAATAAATTTTTAGTTACTAAAACTATTCGAATAAATTTTTAGTTACTAAAATTATTCGAATAACTTTTTAGTTACTAAAACTATTCGAATAACTTCTTAGTTACTAAAACTATTCAAATGAATTTTTAGTTACTAAAACTATCAAAATAAGTTATTTGAATTTGAACAGCTTTTAGTGACTTTTAAGGTTATTTGAGTAATTTTAGTAACTAAAAGATTATTTGGATAGTTTTAGCACAGATTACTATATACTAATCTGTGGTTTTAGTAACTAAATGGTTATTGGAATAGTTTTAGCATGTTTTAGTAACTGAAAAGTTATTTCAAATAACTTTAAAGTTATATTTATAAATGTTTATATTTTTTTTATTTTATATGTAAAACTATTCAAATAACCATTTAGTTACTAAAACTATTCAAATAATCTTTTAGTTACTTAAACTACCAAATAATAATTAGTTATTGACTGAATTTATTATCAATTAGCAATTACAATTAGTAACTTTTAGATTAGTATTACTATATTACCCGTCGATCCCAAATAAACAAAATGGTACAATATTATAAATATAGTTGTTAAGAGGGGCATTTCTTTCAGGGCCCTTTTAATTTAATCAACAGATGGCGCCTACTTAAATATTTTTATAAAATAAGAGGAATTTGCTATATTTTAAATATAGCAATATATTTATTGCAATATATTTTTATAAAATAAGAGGAATTTGCTATATTTAAAATATAGCAAATTCGTTGAGATAATACTATTCTATAAACAATATTCTTGATCTTAAGCTATTTTGAGTTCGTATTGAGTATGTCAAAACACACTCACTTACAAAAAAAGATAATTAAACTTTAATTATGAATTGTGTTTTTATAAATAAATATTACGAACTCAAAATAGCTTAAGATCAAGAATATTGTTAATAGAATGGTATTATCTCAACGAATTTGCAATATTTTAAATATAGCAAATTCCTCTTATTTTATAAAAATATTTAAGTAGGCGCCATCTGTTGATTAAATTAAAAGGGCCCTGAAAAAAAATGCCCTTCTTAAACAGTAATTTTTTCAAATTTTTATTTATATATATATAATAATTTTATTTAAAAATATAAATGGGTAGAGATAATGGTTACAAGGAATTAACATTTAAAAATACTATTTTGTCTAAATTTTTGCCCGTCAATCTATTTCTTCGATCATTAAGAATCTGACCAGCTCTAGAAAAAATTTGTTCTGACGGAACCGATGTTGCCGGAATGCAAAGGTACTTTGAACTAATTTTATATAATTCTGGCATTAAATCTTTACGTTCTTTCCAAAACTGAAATGGATTTGAATCTCGACTTTGCAATGGCATTTCGATATAACGATCAACCATATTTTTTGCCGTAGACTTTACATTAGTTGTGCTGTCAACCTTTATTTTCGAAACCTTTTGATCAAAAAGTGCCCAGATCGAATTTGAAGTTGAGGGTTGATTAATTGAATTGTTTTCAACAATATCCTCACCCTTTTCCTTAAGTAAAAGCTCAGCCACTTCTTTTATTACACTATCCTTAGTATCGCTGGCCATTTCTTCAGATTCAAAACCTGCCATTTTAAATCTTGGATCGAGGAGTGTAGCTTTAGCACGCAAGTGATCACTTTCTAACGATCCATATCTATTTCGAATGCCTTCTAAAAGACCTTGTTTTAATATTTGAACGTTATGATTTTGGACGGTCTTACTTGACAAAACAAACTTTGTTCCCAAAATTAATGGTATAATTGAAGACACCGTGCAATACTTCTGCCCTGATAAAACTGTCGTTAACGATTCAAATGGCTTTAGTAATGGAATGCATTCTTCTATAATGTTCCATTCCGTGGATGACAAAAGTTGGGGAGCATGTTTTAAAGACGTTAAGGCAGCAGATAACGGTTCCTTAATAGAAAATAATCTTTCAATCATAATTAATGATGAATTCCATCTCGTTACAACATCTTGCTTCACTTTCAGTTCTGGCATTCCCATTTGTCTCTGTATTGACAATAATTTTTCAGTAGCCTGAACGCTATGTTTAAAATGCCCAACAATGGAACGACATTTTTTGAATACAGCAACAATATCCGGATTGTCTTTTATTGCTTGGTTCACAATCAAATTTAACGTGTGGGCAATACATGAATGATGCTTCATTGATAATTCGGTAATTACGGCCTTCTTAACATTAGCAGCATTATCGCTAACAATGACAACAATCTTATTTTCTGGAATACTGTACTCGCGTAATATGTTAGATAATTCCATAGCTATATTTTCGCTAGTATGAGCTGTTGCAATTTCTTCAGTTTTTAAAACGCAGCTACGCAAAACATCGTCATAAACAAAGTGACACGTTACACATAAATAAGCCTTATTACTGACACTTGTCCAAATATCTGTTGTAAGAGACATATATTCAACTTTTCCCAACGTTTGCTCTAATTCCTTACGCACTTGAACATACGTTTTTGGGAGCAATGTAGAACTTACCGTTTTTCTACTGGGAATAATATACAATGGATTGAGTAGTCGAGTATATTCCTGAAATCCTTTGTCTTCTACTATTGAAAATGGCTGGTAATCAAAAGTAATCATTTTTATAAGACTACTGTCAATAGCTTCCTTTTCTAACTTGGCCAATTCAGTTTTTTTGTTGGTTAAAAACAGTTTCGTTTGTCTTACTTTTTGGTTTTGCACTCGATATGATGTAGGCTCTGATATACTAGTTGAAGTACTTACGTGCAATGTTTCTTCCAATGACAATTTGTTTGTTAACTCGCGAGCATGTGAACTTTGATTATCCACGTCAATAATTGAATCATCTTCTTGATTACTATTTAGATCTTTACCATGTCGCCGTTTTAAATGATCTAACAAGTTAGAAGTATTCTTACAATTTCCAAATAATTTATTACAAAGCGTACACTTAACTTTTTCATTGTCATGGCACTTCTCCATAAATTCCCATACTTTTGATGTCTTCGATACCCGTCGCATGTTTCAATTTCTTTTATACGTGTTCCTAATGTGGTCCTCTTGTTTAGAATAATAAAAATTTCTGATTACTGCCACAGATAGGATTGTCAAAGCAGTGATACACAGTATCACCAATAATATAACTTTGAAATAATAAATTTGAAAAATATTTTCAAATTTTATCACATAACTAAAGGGCGGATTTATTTTATATGCGATAACAGACCCGTCTAAGGGTAACACCTCTCAAGTAATTGCACAGTAAAAAATAGCGCTAGTGTTACCTCCGGTAAACCTATTTTATAGTCTAAGGCAGTGTAATATTGACACTAATTAACACTATTTTAACAAATTTTCTTGCGAAATCTTTCTTTCACTAATAAAGTTAAATTTAACCGAATAACTTTATTAACAATTTGTTAGTGTAATACATTACACTTATAGAGAAATGCGCACGTATTCTATTGTTCATGTAAAATGATCTTGCCAACCTTGCAAGAGATAGTTGTGGGTTTCCCCGGCGGATCAAACCGAGTGACATCGAGAATAATTAACAGGTAATCATTGCGTTCTTCGTTCGTGTGTGTTCATTTTAGTAACTAAAAGATTATTTGAATAATTTTAGTAACTAAATAGTTATTCAAATATAGAATTAAACAAATTTAACCAAACGTTAAAAATATTAGAATTTTTAACTGTAAAAAGAAACATAAAAGAAATTTTATAAAAAAAAACACTTTAAAAAACATTTGAAACTTTTTGTAGCAAAGTAGAACTAGATAAAATATTAGAAAAAATGACTATAAATTGAAGGGGGGGGGTGAAAAAAAAAAGAAAAACGTGGTATTTACTATTTATATTTATTAATTATTATTTGAATAGTTTTAGTAACTAAAAAGTTATTCGAATAGTTTTAGTAACTAAAAAGTTATTCGAATAGTTTTAGTAACTAAAAAATTATTCAAATAGTTTTAGTAACTAAAAAGTTATTCGAATAGTTTTAGTAACTAAAAAGTTATTCGAATAGTTTTAGTAACTAAAAAGTTATTCGAATAGTTTTAGTAACTAAAAAGTTATTCGAATAGTTTATTAGTAACTAAAAATTTATTCGATAGTTTTATTCGGTAGTTTTTATTCGATAGTTTTATTCGATAGTTTTTATTCGGTTTGGTATTTAGTAACTAAATTTTTAGTTACTAACTATCGATAGTAAAAAAAAATTAGTAACTAACTATCGATAGTTAAAAAATTTCGATAGTGCCCATCACTAGAAATAACTTCTTGTTGTTTTCAGGTTGTTGGCCACCCTTCGTCACCAGATAGTGATAGTGATAATAAAGCTTATACATCAGTGCTGGCTAATGTAGACGGCAATTCGATTGAAGATGAAAACTTTATTAATGTTAAAAAACGTAAGTTTTAGGCGATTTTAATTACCCTTTAGTAAAGCAAATTTTTTTAGCTGAATCTTTTAAATTGGAAATGTTGCAAGATGAAGGAGAGATTAAAAATAAAGGTGCTAATTATTTTATTCAAGATTTGGAAGATTTTAAAAAAAAATTACCGTTAGCCATATTTTAGTCAAATAACTATGACAATTATTTTCTGCATTAGTTGGATATTTGTGATTTTTATATATTTTGTAAATATCAATATTTAAATTAAAATGTGATTGATTAAATATCAAAACTATTTTTTTTTACTAGTGCACATACTATACATCGAAGTTTTACCTCCCCCTCCGGCTTTAAAGTTTTCTTCAGTCTAGTCTTGATGAACTAAACATTTTTGCTATCTTCTTAATCCTAACAATAACATCATCCAAAAATGTCAAAATTGTGCTGTTAATTTTTAAAATCGCGAACTAGGAGAACTACACCACCTTTTTCTTGTGGACGCCCATGATAAGTCAAAAACTGACTGTTTCTAGAGAATTAGCGCCCTCTATGTTTGTTTTAATCAACCACAATAAAATTCATAATCTATTATAACCTTACATTTTACACAGCGCCTTTTATAGTGAAAAACGGTTATTTCTAACGAATTTTATAAATCATTATTTTTAAAATACAGTGGAGAAGAGTTTTTGGCGCAAGAGAAACGATATGTCGGCATCATTTGTGTTCCCTGTTGGGAATCAATTCAAAGAGAGTAAGTAAAAAGTGACAGTTATACTTGTGAAAGTTTTATTAAAATTAAACCATTTTCAGATGTGAATCTTTCTGCTCGCAAAGCGAATATCACAAATTCTGCCAAAAAGTTTGGCCTGCAAAATTCGGTAACCAGAAAACCGTTATCTGATAAATCGAATACGGTTCACACACCGACTACCGGCAATATTTTCAAAGGTCTCCAGAAGAATTCGATACAAAAAACTGGTTCGAATATTTTGGGAAAGAATGCAATACAGAATAGTTGGTCAGAACAGAACGAGTATTTATTGGACACTTGCTCGTATGATTTAGATATTGAAGGTGGGTAACAGTTTGAGTTGCAGTAAGACAAAGAAGTAATGCGATTTGTACTTTTAATGTTTAGATACCTATCCAGAATTTTGGTCAAAATGGGAGAAAATAAGTCGTGAAGATATTGAAAATATTGTACGACCGAAAACACCACCCTTGGCGGAAGGTCCCGAAGAGATTTTGTTGCTGCCTGAAGTTAGCTGGGATGAGTATTACCACATTAATTGTAACTTGAAACCCATAGCCATCGATGATGTTGAATTTCCTTGCTGCTATGCAGATCTCTAAACAAACAATTTTTTACCAATTGATTTTTATATATTTAATAATTTTCTAACTTAAAGTTTTGGTTGCTTTATGGTAAGCATTTGTAAAAACTTGCATCATAATATATTTAGTTTCTTCTACTTTAATTGTGATTTTTTCTAACTTTTTTGTTATCTTTAGTGAATTTTTGTTTTTTAGTCAAAAATAAAAATCCTATATACTTTAATTATTTTTATCTCCTAGTAACAATTGAAATTTATTAAGGTGGCAGATCAATAAGCGCTGAGCTTGTGTCAAGTTCAATTCAAAAACGTATAATCGTCGAAAGTTGAAATTTTTAGAATGCAGTGTGTTCACGAAAAGGGGTAACAGTGAATAATTCTTAAATATTACTAGATACAAAAAAAGTATATTTTTTATACTTCAAATTCAATCGAAAGTAAACATAAAATTTTTTTTCAAATGGCAACATGTCTTTTTTTTAACATTTTTGTAATCTGCAATTTTTTCTCTATAAATACCTATAAAATTTTCATAAGGTTGCATAAGAATATATTTGAGAAAATGTAAGATGTAAACAAGCAATAATAATTTACTGATTATTAACACATAGGAATGTAGAGTGCCATGAAAAACAAAACATCACAACACCGAAAACACAACATTTCATTTATCTGATAAATTTTTCAAAATTGCCACCGTTTTGTTCAAGATATGATTCTAATTTTCGCAAAAGTTCTGGCGATTTGGTGATAATTGATAGATGCTAAATTAATTTAGATTTTTAAATTTAAAGATAAATTTGCCTAAACTACCATTTTTAAATGACTCCATAGAAAGAGTCTAATAGTGTCATATCATAATAATGGTGTTTTGTTTTCCATAGCACTCTACATACGTAATTAATAAATTATTATTGTTTGTTTAAATCTTGTGTTTTTTCGAATTTTTTCTTATGTAACCTTATGAAAATTTTATTTGTGTTTATAGAGAAAAAATTGCAGATTACAAAAATGTTAAAAAAAGACATGTTGCCATTTGAAAAAAATTTTATGTTTACTTCCGGTTGAATTTAAAGTATAAAAAAATATACTTTGACAGTTTCCAATAGAAAATTTGGAGTTGAATAAAAAACTATTTAAACTTTTTCTTGTATCTAGTAATATTTAAGAATTATTCACTGTTACCACTTTTCGTGAACACTCTGTATTCGTAAAAAATATGATTTTACTTTACATAAAACTTAGAAGATACCACTAATACTAATTCAAATGAGGTAATTCAAATAAATAACCCACCAATCACAGAGCCCTTAGTGCTGGGAGACTTGGGCAAGGTAACAGATGAGGAATCAGAAGCTCCAAAATGGCAAGTATTTCACCCAAAAAAACATATGCAAATTGATTCCCTGGAGATGCCAGCTCGAAATGTGCGACAAAAACGCATCACTGATTACGGATCACTACACCACGTAATCATTAACACACAAAATCGCTTTACACCGATTGAAAATCTTGAACACGAAGTAAACGAAACGAACGAAAATAACCAAATTAAAGTCATTAAACCACCCCCAATATTCGTACCATGCATCCAGGATATAAAACCACTAGAAAAAATATTGAATGAAGTCGCCAAGAATGGTTACAGCTTGAAAGTTATCGGAAGGGATAACACAAAAATCCAACCTGAAAGTTCAGAAAATTATACTGCTATCCTAAAGGCACTAAATAAGAATAAAGTTGAAAATCACACTTTCCAACTTAGGGAAAAAAGATCATTTCGTGCAGTTATAAAGGGAATTCATTTTTCCAATGACAAAAATGAAATTACACAAGAACTTGAAGCACAAGGCCACAAAGTGACAAGAATAACAAACATGTTACGTAAAACAACAAGATCTCCTCTTTCAATGCACCACATCGAATTGCTTCCCCATGAAACGAATAAAGATATATTTAAAATCAAAAGATTACTGAGAACAGCAGTAGTGATTGAACGAGATTACACGAGAGTGTACGAGATGCCAGCGGTACGGACACACGAAGACCTACTGCAGCCGCCAGCCTCGATGTGTTAAATGTACGGGAAATCACGCCACTACAGATTGCACAAAAATAGACAGAAAACCAATATGCGTGTTATGTAACGGAGAACACCCTGCCAATTATAAAGGATGTAGTGTCTACAAAGAAATTCGAGAAAGAAAATTTCCATCCCTAAGACTAAAACAACCCTACTCACCCTCACCAGATACCCGTCCATCCCAAACAATCCCACAACCAACAATTTCCACAACAAACAAGAGTTTTTCACCAACGCAAATCATATGCAGATGCTACAAGAGAACAAAGCCAAAGTATAACAGCAGAAAATACTCAACAACTACATTCAACAAACAATAACACAACCCAAATGGAAGGTATGATGGTCAAACTAATGGATAGAATGGACCAGTTGCTGTCTATCCTTTTACAAATCATATCAAAACTACCATAATGCTTCACTTATTAAAATTAGCATTATGGAATGCCAACGGCTTGTCTAACCATGCACAAGAGTTAATTAAATTCATTCAATTAAAGAAAGTAGACATCATGATGATCTCCGAAACCCACTTTACAGACCGGAGCTATATTAAAATACCAAACTTCTCCATCTACCATACTCCCCATCCGGACGGCACAGCTCACGGAGGATCAGCTATCATCGTCAATAACAAATTAAAACACTATGAATTGCCCAAATTTCAGCAAGAGCATATGCAATCGTCAGGAGTGGTGATAGAAGATTCAATTGGTCCAATAGCGTTGTCATCGATCTACTGCCCACCCAAACATAAATTGAAAAAAGAAGATTTCTTAGAACTCTTTAATACACTTGGCCATCGATTTATCGTGGGCGGAGACTTCAATGTAAAACACCAACACTGGGGAGCAAAACTAACCAACCCTCGAGGTAGAGAGTTAATGAAAGCAATAGAAGGCTCGAACCTGGGTTATCTATCAGCGGGCGAGCCAACATATTGGCCCACTGATCGAGAAAAGATTCCGGATCTACTGGATTTCTGTGTAACAAGGGGTGTATCCCAAAATTATCTGTAGGCAGAATCCTGTTTGGATCTATCATCTGATCACTCTCCAGTTGTCGTCACCTACAGTTCTCAAATTTTAACATGTGACAAATCTCCAACTCTCCACAACAAATACACAGACTGGGAACTTTTCAAATCAATAATAATAGAAAATATAAATCTAATCTTACCACTGAAGTGTGAATATGATCTCATCATGGCAGTGGAACACCTAGTGAGGGTGATTCAGGGGGCCGCATGGAATTCCACCCCCGAGGTTGATGCAAACAGAGAAGAGTCATTGCCAGTTTACATAAAAAAGGCGATCTCCAACAAGCGCAAACTAAAAAGAAAATGGCAGAATACAAGACATCCGAATGACAAAACAAACTTAAATCGCGCCGCAACCGAACTCAAGAAACAATTGAATGAACTTAAAAATAAGTCCATTCAAGACCATTTGGAAAACTTAACACCTACAGAAACTACAAATTATTCATTATGGAGGGCAACCAAAAAGCTAAAGAAAACAATCTCTTTCCTGCCACCAATCAAAAAACCAGATGGAAATTGGGCGAGAAGTGATGTTGAGAAGGCAGTCACTTTTGCTGAACATTTCACTAAAATGTTCCAACCTTTCCCTTCAAAAATCACCGACAATAAGGAGAAACAACTTTTAGAGATATTAGAAAAATCAAATTTGCAACCATTGCCAATTAAACCATTCAAAGTTAAGGAAGTGTGGAAATTAATACAATCAAACTTGAATCCTAAAAAAGCTCCAGGCTACGACCTTATCACGGGAAAAATACTGAAGGAATTACCCGACCCGGGAATAAGATATATTACTTATTTATTCAACGCCATTCTTCGTCTAAACACCTTTCCAGCCCAATGGAAAATAGCTCAAATTATTCTCATCCTTAAACCTGGAAAACCACCACATGATGTCGCATCCTATAGACCAATCAGTTTGCTTCCAATATTATCTAAGGTATTTGAAAGATTGCTGCTACACAGAATTCAACCCACTCTAACTAAAAGAAATATAATTCCTCGTCATCAATTTGGATTCAGAAAGCAGCATGCTACAGTAGAACAAATACATCGGATAGTAGACATTATTTCCAAAAGCTTAGAGGAGGGGAGATATTGCTCCGCAGCGTTTATAGATATTTTGCAAGCGTTTGACAAGGTCTGGCACGAAGGGCTGCTAGTGAAGATTAAAAGAGCACTACCAAAATACTATCCGCTTTTTAAGTCATATCTTGAAGAAAGAATGTTCCAAATCAAGTATCGGGATACTTATACAGACTTCTATCCTATAAAATCTGGAGTCCCGCAGGGCAGTATCTTGGGCCCAATTCTTTATTTAATATACCCAGCAGATTTTCCGACAAAAAAATTTACAACCACCGCAACTTTCGCTGACGACACTGTAATTATGGCTACGCATACGAACGCAGCGATTGCATCGCACGACTTGCAAGAAAATTTAAACGAAATTCAAAAATGGCTGAAAACTTGGAGAATTAAGGCCAATGAAACTAAGTCGGTCCATACAACATTTACAATGCGGAAAGGAAACTGCCCTCCCGTAACACTAAACAATAGGGAAATGCCACAGTCAGAAGTAGTAAAGTATCTCGGATTACACTTAGATAGACGATTAACGTACAAGAACCACATTTGGGCAAAACAAAAGCAACTTAAAACTTAAATTAGAGAACAAGCTTCTACTTTATAAAGCCATTATAAAGCCCATTTGAACATACGGGATCCAATTGTGCGGGGAACGGCCAGTAATTCCAATCTTGCTATTATACAAAGATTCCAGTCGAAAACACTTCGAACTATTGTGAACGCTCCGTGGTACATTCCAAACGACGTCATTCACAAAGACCTTAAGATGAAAACGGTTACAGAAGAAATTCAAGCTCATAGCGAAAAATATCAAAGGAAATTGAAGCAACACCCTAACCAATTAGCCGCAAACCTCCTCGATGTCTCAACAGCTCTCCGTAGACTGAAGAAATACCACCCAATGGACCTTACAGATAGATTTTTAGAATAACTAAGTTAAATTAATGGTAGGGAAGTCAGGTCGTGGATCTGACATTTTACGACACAATTATCAGCTAAATCTTTTACTAAATGTTTTTGTAAACAGATTGTAACATTTCTTGGATGTCAATAAAAAAAAAACTTTACATAAGCTATTTTTCATTTAAAAAAAATTAATATAAAATTTTTTTTATTATGTTTTAATAAAATAAACTTTTGTTGTAAATATAAAATAGCTTATGTATTTTTATGTATATTCTGAAAATTTCAACTTTCTACGGTTTTTTTCGTTTTTAACGTGAACTTGACACTGAAATTGAAGCAATGTACATGAAATTTTAACCAATCAGAAGTAAAAGATAAATCAATATCAATAAAATATCATTAAGCAACTAGTGACATCTGTTGAATTTTATTACCTATTCCTATTGATCTAGGACCTTAACAAAATGTAATTAGAAAATGTGCAGCACTGGGGGTTACCCCCTTCTATTTACACATATGGTGTAAAAATTTATACTATTTTTTTAACGTTGGAGGCGCTAACGTCGAGCTTTCTCCCCTTTTTAGACACGTCTAAGGAGTGAAACAAACATAAATGACGTCACTGATGGGTTAAATGTTAAGATACACCTGATATACCACAACTATAAAATGAAAAAAAATAGTTAATTTAGTTCACCACTAACATAAATCACGATAAAATTCTACCTGTTACATCACACATGTTTGCTTCAGTTACCTATTAAAATATAGGGAGGGATGTTATACACAGAGTAAACCCTGGTTTTAGATGCCGGCTTACCTGCTACAATATTTGCATTGACCGAGGACAAACAAATCTGGTAACATGTTAAATATTTCAATGCAAATATCGAAGCGGGTAAGTCGGTATCTGAAATCAGCGTTTACTCTGTACGTAGCCTAAAGCTCTACCTTATAATGAGCTATTAGTCTGTCACTAATCAGAAGAGCGTACATTTCCACAAGTGAATGTTCTCAAAAATTTTACTCACATTGGAGAGAGCTTTTCAAACTCGATTCTTATTAATACACCAGGAGCAATCACTTTCATACAGCATCAACAAGCAACAACTCCCAAAACAAACTTGCCTTATTTGGCAGCATTTCTTTAAAATTTATTAATTTTTTTGATTTTGAACACTGAAAAACCATTATCGTCGTCGTCCATGCAGGGTTGCCACAGACAAATACACTTGATTAACTTCTTTGAAAATCTCACCCTTTTTTCACTTTTTAAAACATATTTAGGTACTATTTTCACTTTTTTTACGATTTCACTTACAAACATTTAATTTTTTGATTTTAAAATTTCAATGAATAAAATTTTAAAAAGTGTCGACGCATGTTGCTTGGAGCAAATGTAGACTAGGCGGAATCAACAAGTAAAATTATGAAATAGGGTTAAAAAAGAAGACAGTTATTCAAAAAAAAATTTGAAAAAAAATGAGATGGGGAGAGGGATAAAAAAATCATTCATGCCGCCTGCAAAAATTTTGCTTGCAGGAAATGGCCCACGGCTGGAATAAGTTTGACACCTCTGTAGATGCAAAGAACATGCTAAATAAGGAATCTAGTAAATTCATTTAAAGCTAGTTCACACTACATGATTTCTCATACGACTTGGTCATAAGAAAAGTCATGGGTAAAATCATACCATCACAACAGCCAATCATAAAAGCCATAACTTCTATAATATTAAAAATCATATAGTTTGAACGTAAAAAAAGCTCTCATATGAGAAGTCATCTGACAAGTCACATGATAAATCATGTGGTGTGAACGGGGTTTTATGCGCGTTAGCAGTGGCGTAACTACCGGTGTCCAAAATCACACGGTCCGTGAACTCTTAGGGGTCCAAAGGCAGTGACGTAGAAAAAGGTAGTGCCAGACCACTGAGAAATTTAAGCAATTATGTTACATGGAACAAATATTGGAGTAGTACGCATGGTTATTAAAAAAAAAAATTGGGGAAAAAAGGCTGAGGGGTACAAAATGTGTGAAACATGAAATTGTGTTCATGTTTTGGGTGGAAAATTTGACTGGGGGTTAAAAAAAACATTCAAAAAAAAATTGGGGAAAAGTTCCCAAATGCCCCGAGAGCGGTTCGAAACACTGATTCTAACTGAAGGGGGTCTGCTGTGAGTCTTGCACCAGGGTCTATGGTCTTGGCTTGCTACGGTACTGCTAAAAGTAAAATAGGCCGAATTGAGATTTTCCACTAAAGCATCCATTTCCGGTTCATAACTGAGTGATTTCGAGGATTCCTCATGAGATTTAGCATAATATGGTGAGAGAAAATCATGAATTGTTTTAGATAATTATTTGGATAACGAATTTTGACCAAAGTAACCTCCTCCTTTCCAGTTCTACCAATTGAGAAACAAAAATAGTCTTGTGATTTGCGATAATCACACGACTATTTATTTCACAATTATGAGAGTTAGTTACCGTGTTGAAAGAACCCAGAATGAAGTTGATGTTACTCTTACTTTTCCTAACCTCGATGTGGCGGTTATGCTGTAAGATAAATTACACTCTTCAGGGCACGGTCGTCGGCTTCCTTTATGTCAAACCATAATGGGGACCTACAGCTGAAATCTCCGCAAATATACGTACATCTCTTAAGGTCCAGGAGTGAGATGTCTAAATCCACCGAAGGTGGACATGGTCTTCGGAGCGTCAGCTCGGTGAGGACTCCGGAACTTTAGCAAAATTATCCTTATCCGCGAAAGTGCTTAAGAACGGTTTCCTTTTGGCTAAGGGTTATGTGGAGTGGTTTTAGTCAGTGAAATCTTTCACTGCCACCATAGATTTTGGAGTTGAATTCCGCGAAATTTAAACTTTTGATCTTACCATCCGTTACTGATTCGTAGTGCTTTGAAGTGCTGCAACATTCTCGGTGGCAATTGGTGGAGAGGTTATTGGATTGCGCACAAAGAAATACAATATTGATTAAAAAATTTATTGGTTAGATGAGGATAAGAACCACAACTAGGGCAAATCAGAAGACTAACTTGGTGGAAATTTACTCCGATGCTTGGAGGATGATCTTTCAGAAGCGATTGACAGCTTCGGAAAAAAAGTGATGAGAGTATTTTACGATCATCAGATTGAAAATTTGGATTCAAAAATACGAGAAAGCAAATACCAAAGGCCCTGTATCATGCCAAAAGTACAAACCGCTTTTTTTCAATTAAAAAAAAACTACCTTGGAGACGATGTCAATAAATTATTATCAACAACGAAATAATATGAGCTGGTGGTACCAATCAATAATAGCAGTATCTAGGTAACAGAAGCCCAAAACAAGGGGTGGTTGCCATCTTGTCAACTTTACAAATACATGACACATATTGAAAATAAATATGAATTAGTATGTTTGGAAGTGAATACCTCGGTTAAAATTTTTAGTAAAAATTTTACTGCTTTTTTTAACGTTTACACAAATAAATTTATTTTAATTTTTACATATTTTTAAGAAGATGCCAAGGAAAACTTTAAAAGTTCAAGTAGAATTAGATATTCAAGCAGTATGTATCTATTTGAAAAATTACTTTTTAGATGTTTCATTTTTAAAATTTTTTTTCCTTTAGGTTACTTGCCCAGGAGTGTGGCTTTGTCCTAGTGGAAAAATATCGTTGCAATTATGTATGTTGGATTCTTGCATACAAACAATGGGATTGTTGCCCAATTTTCCGTTACTGTATCGTGAAAAATACATTTTCTATAAAGTGTTTTATAATGCACGCAGCCTTAGTGACTTACACAGATTACTGAGTGAGTGAAATTTCGACTGAAAGGGTTCAAAATTTTTAAAGGTTTCTTTCAGACGAAGAATTTTTATATGCCGAATTGATACAATGGCAAAATTGCGAAATTGGAAATGTTATGGCTTCTTTTCAAACTTCGCTTGGTGACGTTTTGTATCCTAGTGCTTATGAAGGAGCAGTGGCAGGTGTAGATGTCGATTTATTGATGGAACCATCAAAAAATTTTCCAGTACGTAGTTTAACATTACTAACGCGAACACCCAGTAACAATTTTTGTAGGGCATTCTTTCGCCTAAAATAGAAATAAGTACAAGAACCACAATAGAAGAGACCGTTTTAGGTGGAGATGATAAGGAGGCCAATGCATACGTCGTCAATCCTAAAACATTACCATCAGATCAATCAAATTGCGCTCCAAAACGCAATCAACTGCACCAACAAAAAGTTTGCCATTCCATCGGTTATCATAAGTGAGTCTTCAAATCCAAATTTTTTTTTCTTAAATTGTGAACCACTCTTTTAGGAATCGAAAATGCGTAAAAAATAGAAAAAATGTACGTAAACCACCGTTTGTATTTAAAAAGGCCGACGATGAACTTTTAGCAAGAAGACCCCAAGGGATTATGAACAACAGTTCTTCTGGGACTAATTGCAGATGGTAAGGTTTTTATGTACTTCAAACCAATAAATGAACAAAAAAGCAAAATTTTAGTTCGGCTCCTCAGTCACACAGTCGAACCAAGTCGCCCCCAAAGATGTATTCGAAACTAACCGAAAATTTTTTGAAAGATTACGGAACAGGAAGATCGAAATCGGGTGGGGCACCAATGTGTGGAAAGACTCCAAAACGTTTGTGCCACAAGTTTGGTAAACAGATCTCTTTTAATCTAAATTTTTCAGAAGCAGCAGGATGCTCGTGCGATAACGGACAAAGTTGTCCGGTTTGTTCAAAATATAGTTGCTATTTTGAATGCAGTTCGTGTTCTCTTTCTCCACGATCAAAAGGAGTAAGTGAATAATAATCATTTTCCTATAGTGTAAGCTTTGAAAAGTTGTGTATGTTCAATTGAAAATAAAAATGTTTATTTTATTTTCATGAGCGTCATGTGTTGTTTTTTACGGTAGGATAAATGGACGAAAAATCCCAGAGATAGTTACGTCACTAAGGTGATCAGCCCTACCCACAAAACTTTGCAAGAAAAAGTTAAGTCTCACTCATCTTCGTTAAGGCAAAGCAAAAATGATTATCAACGAGGTAGTCTTGGTAAAAACTCTTGTCCTTGTTCGTATTCCAGTCCTGGAACTTCTTCGCCGAGACTGCACGGTGGTTTTAATAACTCTTATGGAAGTGATTACTACAATCGAATGGGGAGACAATCTAACGTGATGATTAGGCAAAATAAGCCTAGTTTGGCTGATCAGTTGCACTCCAGACTTAGGCAAACGTTGGATTGCAGAAACAGCTTTCAAAGTTCAGGAAATGAATCACCAGATAATGCTTGTCCAAAATTTGGTAGCTGTAGGGAAGGCTTTTACAATAACCTAAGGAAGTTTTACCAAGAATTGCACGGATGAACATAAATTTTCTTTTACATTATATTATACATATCATGTACATGTGGAAATATATTAATTTACATTGTTTAGTTAATTATTTGGACCTCTTCATCGAGAAGAGAAAGTTAAAAATGTTGTCACTTGCATGAAAAACTTTGAGTATCATGTCAGAACTTTTATCAAGAATTCTCCATGGAATAATGTAACAAAATATGGATCACATCCTACAATATTACAAATTAATTTTTTTCCAGCTAATATTTAGGTTATATTAACCTAAAAATAAGCTTTTAATCAAAATTGAGAACAACCAGAAATTTTGTTCAATTATTTCGTCCTACTTCATTAAAAATAATGGAAATTATTTTTATCTTAAATTTTCTTTTTCATAAAATTCGAACCACTAATATAAAATATTTTCTGAGGGCAGGCAAGAAAATTACAAAATCTATTTTATAATTTCTATAACCCACCTCTTCGATTCATTTATTTCATGTGAACTAGGCTATTTATGTAACCAGTTATGAAATGTCACATTTTGTGCAACGAGTGTTAAATTTGATTTATATTTATTGAGTGTTTGATATTCAGCAAACCGTTGAATATCTACATTAATTTTAAAAACCGTGGAGCAACCATCTCATCTTCTTAAAGACGCCCGTGATCGAACTTCCTTGAAGGATGAAGAGGAAATGCCTTGGCTGAAGGTTTTGATAAATTACACTTCATACGTTTTCCATCCAATAGCCTATTATTGTAGGTTTCTATTGCTGTTTTAGCGTCTGAAAATTCTGAAAAAATTACTTCCGCTGTACCAGGGCACAAAACTTTGACACTTAAAAGTCTACCAATCACCTTAAATAATTCGAACAAATCGTTTCGTGTCACTGTTTCCTTTAAATCATAAACTATAATTCGGTATGTTCCACCTGAATTGCCAGTACCTTTCAATCGTCTCGAGTCTCTATCATGCTCATATCTGTAATTCGTTCTGTTCTTGGACACCAATGCAATATTTCGATTCTCTTGGATTCTTTTCGAGAAGTGTGATCCTACATCACGGATGGATTGCTGATGCTTTGATAATAATCGGCGTATTTTAGATAATTTACTAGTACTGTGCGGATTGCAAATCCTTTCGTTTCTTCGTATGCTTTCATGATCAATAAAATTTCTGTTCTTTTGAATGCCACGTTTAAATCTATTTTCATTTTTAAATTTGTTTTTAAATTCGGTATTGTACCTTTGAGTTCTGGGTGCCATTATAAATTTCTATGTCTTTTTATTAATTTAAACAAAAATTCTTCTTATATAGTAAAATGCATGGATTAAAATCAGGATTATCGTATTTATAAAATTTTATTTAATTTTCATTTATTATAGGGACCGAGAAAGCTTCCCTTCTTCCTGGAAAAACTTCATAATAATAGTAGTTTATATCACTAGGACGTAAAAGGTCGTTTTTCATCCCTGAGGGCGTAGTTTATGAGACGATCCGCGCAGCGGCGAGGCAATAATAACCCGAAGGGTAAAAAACCCTTACGTCCGAGTGATATGAACAATTTTTCGTTATTTTGGGAAAAATATTCTATAAAATTCGCGATTTTATATAATAGCTCTGAGATAACTATCGATAGATGGCGTGAAGATTGTTTTGTTTCTTTGGTGAGGAAATGAATGATTTTCTTTTGAAATTTCCGAATGACGGACAATTTGGTCTGACGGACAGCGAGTTGAAATGACGGACGGCCCGTCGTATTGACGGACGGATGGTCACGTTATGCAATTACTGCAAAAAAAAATCTCAAATTTTGTCGGATATTATCTAAATCTATGATTTTGTAAATAAATATAATGTAACACTTAATTTAATTGCCAATTTTTCAACTGAAGGTGTCGTAATTTCGTAATTTTGGAAATAATATACGACATATTCACGATTTTTTTGCAATAATTCCATATATTATAATATAATAGCTCTGAGATAACTATCGAAAGATGGCGTGAAGGTTGCAAGTCATTTGTCAAGTTTTTAATAATTGTGCGGTAAACATGTGTTCGCCCGAACGGGTGAAAACCCGTTCGGTGAGGTACCCGAACAAAGAATGTTTTTTTTTGTCCTATGGATGAAAAAAGTTGGGTTTTTTTTGTTCTAGGACTGAAAAAAGTTCTGGTCGGTTTCCCTTGAGGTAGCCTGTGACGAAAAGACCTTCTTTACGACCGCAAAACAGGTCGTAAAGTAGTCACTTTACACCCGAAATAACGAAAAAGTTTTTTAACGCTAGAGGCGCTACCGTAGAGGTTTTTTTTGCTAATTCTCCAATAAGGGACCTATTTCTTTTTTTCGGCTATCTTTTTAGGAAGGGGATAATGTAGTGACCTTTTTATCTTAATTCTTTTATTTTATTTTAATCAAAAGTTTAGAAGCTGGGTGGCCAGGGAGGAGCATTGACGCCCTAAAATCTCTAGGACCTGCAGACAATATTCATTAAAAATCCTAATTTCTGTTTGCACTACACTAAAGTAATGTAGAAGGTGACCTTTTTATTTTTCAGTGCAAAATTAATCACATTATTGCAAAACTAGAAAATCTGATATGGCACAACACATGACTTTCCCATTTACCAGGTAAATTTTAGCAACCTAAACTGAAACTCCCTTGATTGGTCCAACTTTTTCTTCTGACATTTTAAATTCTTTTACTAAATTCGCAAATTAAATAATCGAATTTGACGAAAACTATTAATGAATTTAACATTTAATTTTTTAATTTTTCTTAATTTTAAAATTTTTAACAAAATACAATCAAAAATATTCAGGCACTATTTTCTTGCAAATCTTAAATATGGGAATTTTATGCGGACGTCAGATTTGGTTAAGGCCCAAATCTTCATTATCATTTTCTATTAGCAATTAAATTATAATAATGGAGATTTTTTACAGTAGGAAAAATGAAAAAAAAAGATTCATTGGTTTCATAAAACAAGTCTTTTAAAATCATTCAAATTATAGGCGAAAATAAACTTCATTTACACCATTTACAATACTTAACATTTAAACAATTTTAATTAATCGGGCGTTTTTGATATAAAATCGTTAATTAACATAATCAAAATGTTAACTCGTTGTCAAAACCGTTTAAAAATATATCATGACTTCCGAAAAATTTTCTTCTGTCCTAAAAAAAAATCATGGCTGCATCTATATTCTATAACCAATTTTGAAGTTTTGAAGCAGTTTTTAAAATCGCACCCTTAACCTCTCTGTTCACACACTTTTTGTGCCCCTTCCCTTTAGGTACAGATTTCCTTTAATTATACAGCATAAATCTGACATGATAATCCTGCTCATAACTAGAGATGAGATTTTTAGGTTTTTATTACCTTTTTAAAAGCTTTTATTTAACTTGGGAAGACCGTCGTCCGTCGTCCGTGTGGGTCGACCGCTTTGAGGCCATTTTTAAGCAACTTCCCGACGTCCCAGAGATCTGAAATTTGGTACACAGCTTTCACCTACAGAGCATTTTCATATTTTAATTTTGTTTTTTTAAAATTCTGAAAAATAAGCGAAACATCGGGAAAAAACTGAAAACCATTAAGCGCATGCGGCGATGCGCATTGGACAATTTTATCATACAGGGTGGAAAGTAACTTAGAATTCTAAATCTCATTTTTAAGGACCCCATTCGGGGTAAAGTTTTTCGTCGTAATGATTTATACAGGGTGAAGTATCAAACATCTAAAACACATAAATAAAGAAATCTGATAGGATGAACCTCTATATTAGTTAAAATACATAAGCTGTATTTGAAAAGATATGACTAAAAAATTAGAAAATAAAAAAATTAATAAAAAATTAAAAAATTTTTAAAAAAACCTTTTATTTAAAATTACAAAAGTGCACTAAAAAGTAGAAAATAATTTTAATAAAAGCAAACAAAGCTTCGTGAAAACATCAATATAAAAGCGTGGGGTTATGAATTTTGTACACCAATAGTTAGCCTGCTTATCCACCTATAAACAGCCCCACGCTTTTATATTGATGTTTTCACGAAGCTTTGTTTGCTTTTATTAATAGTAGTTTATATCACAAGGGCGATAAAGGGGGTCTTTTCATCCGCCGGGCGAAAGTTTATGAGACGAGCCGCGCAGCGGCTAGTGAATAATCGACCGAAAGATGAAAACCCTTATCGCCCGAGTGATATGAACAATTTTTCGTTATTTCAGGAAAAATATCCTACAAAATTCGCGATTTTATATAATAGCTCTAAAATAACAATCGATAGATGGCGTGAAGCTTGCAAGTCGTTGATCAATGTTTGTCTCTTTGGAGCAAAAAAGGATGATTTTCTTTTGAAATTTCCGAATGACGGACAATTTGGTCTGACGGACAGCATGTTGAAATAACGGACGGTCCGTCGTATTGACGGACGGATGGTCACGTTATGCAATTATTGCAAAAAAATCTCGAATTTTGTCGGATTTTATCTAAATCTATGATTTTGTAAATAAATATAAAGTAACACTTAATTTAATTTTTTTGCTTGAACAATAAAATATTTTACAGATGCTTCGGAAGATGTGATTCTAAGATTTCTGTATATTAATGGAATAATGGCTAGAAGGTTTATTTCTAAACCGATTCATATTCCTATTCAGGAAGTAGCTGAAATTGAGATTATAGTTCTTAAGAATAAAAGATTATAAAATAGAATTTTAATTAGTGAATTAGGTGAACGGGCTAAGGAGAGGACTCTAGTTTGGCGAGGCTAGGTTCGATCCCCAACCCGGCCACAAAATTTATCCGACTCCGTGGTTCGGATTCCACGTAAAGCTGTAGGTCCCACAGGTTAACACAGCCAGGACTTAGCTTCGCGCTAATTTTCAGAGGTACGCCTCAATAAAAATCATCCGACGTAACGTTGCGGGCAAGCCCGCAACCTTACTCTTCAAGTCTGCGAAGATATGGGGCAACAGACCAGAATAAATGAACGGATGCCAAGACTTAGCTTCGCGCTAATTCTCAGAGGTACGCCTCAATAAAAATCATCCGACGTAACGTTTCGGGCAAGCCCGCAACCTTACTCTTCAAGTCTGCGAAGATATGGGGCAACAGCCCTGGTGCTTCGCACCAGACCAGAATAAATGATGAATGAAATTTCCGAATGACGGACAATTTGGTCTGACGGACAGCATGTTGAAATAACGGACGGTCCGTCGTATTGACGGACGGATGGTCACGTTATGCAATTATTGCAAAAAAATCTCGAATTTTGTCGGATTTTATCTAAATCTATGATTTTGTAAATAAATATAAAGTAACACTTAATTTAATTTTTTTGCTTGAACAATAAAATATTTTACAGATGCTTCGGAAGATGTGATTCTAAGATTTCTGTATATTAATGGAATAATGGCTAGAAGGTTTATTTCTAAACCGATTCATATTCCTATTCAGGAAGTAGCTGAAATTGAGATTATAGTTCTTAAGAATAAAAGATTATAAAATAGAATTTTAATTAGTGAATTAGGTGAACGGGCTAAGGAGAGGACTCTAGTTTGGCGAGGCTAGGTTCGATCCCCAACCCGGCCACAAAATTTATCCGACTCCGTGGTTCGGATTCCACGTAAAGCTGTAGGTCCCACAGGTTAACACAGCCAGGACTTAGCTTCGCGCTAATTTTCAGAGGTACGCCTCAATAAAAATCATCCGACGTAACGTTGCGGGCAAGCCCGCAACCTTACTCTTCAAGTCTGCGAAGATATGGGGCAACAGACCAGAATAAATGAACGGATGCCAAGACTTAGCTTCGCGCTAATTCTCAGAGGTACGCCTCAATAAAAATCATCCGACGTAACGTTTCGGGCAAGCCCGCAACCTTACTCTTCAAGTCTGCGAAGATATGGGGCAACAGCCCTGGTGCTTCGCACCAGACCAGAATAAATGATGAATGAAATTTCCGAATGACGGACAATTTGGTCTGACGGACAGCATGTTGAAATAACGGACGGTCCGTCGTATTGACGGACGGATGGTCACGTTATGCAATTATTGCAAAAAAATCTCGAATTTTGTCGGATTTTATCTAAATCTATGATTTTGTAAATAAATATAAAGTAACACTTAATTTAATTTTTTTGCAATTATTGCAAGAAAAATCTCGAATTTTGTCGGATATTATCTAAATCTATGATTTTGTAAATAAATATAAAGTAACACTTAATTTAATTGCCAATTTTTTAACTAAAGGTGTCGTAATTCCGTCATTTTGGGGATAATATCCCACAAAATTCACGATTTTCTTGCTCTGAGATAACTATCAATAGATGGCGTGAAGATCGCAAGTTGTTACTCAAGTTTTTGACAACATAAGCGAAAAACAGGAGTTCACCCGAACGGATGAACCCGTTCGGGCAGATACCCCAACAAGGACTGTTTTTATAAGTCCTAGGACCTTATAAAGTTAAGTTTTATAGGTCCTAGGACATTATAAAAGTTAGTTTTATGGTCGGGTTGGTCCCCCTTGAGGTGACCTTTTGAGAAAAGACCCCTTTTATAGGTCTCAAAACAGATACATAAAGGGGTCATTTATAACCTGAAATAACGAAAAATTATTTTCTACTTTTTAGTGCACTTTTGTAATTTTAAATAAAAGGTTTTTTTTAAAAATTTTTAATTTTTTATTTAATTTAGAATCTTTTTAGGTACCTTTTTTTGATTTTATACGACCTAAAAATCTCACCTCTACTCATAACTTATAATTTCCCCTTTTGATAGATTTAACATTTTTTTATAATTTCGTTGTTTAAAAAAATTCAATTTTTTGAATAGACAACATAAATCTCGTTAATCCACTCATGCGCGTCTTTAATTTTAAAATTGCTGAAATTTAAAAGAAGTTAAAATATTTCATGTTTGTCGTTTGTGACAGAAGAATGAAGGAAAACAGCGTGTAATAGAGAGAATTGGAGAGAGATGGTGGAAAGAGCAAAAATACACAAATTTTGGAAGGTGAATAACTGCAAACTAGGGGATTAATTCACACAAAAACAAGATTTTGTGGGTTCCTACGAATGGTCAAAACCTAATGGGTTGTTAAACCATATAAGAAGAAAAACTTGCAAAGTAATTTTCACGAGAAAAGTTGTCAAAGATTTTGAAAAGATCAAAACATCTTTTTTGTTAGTCTCACCGTTCCCTTGACGACGGTGACCCTTTTCTCGATTTCTTTGTAACAATAATAATCAAATCAAAACTAACTATCAAAAATAATCAAAAGAAATGAAAGTTTCGTAGGTGCGTATTTCTTTTCCCTATTTCGAATTTTAAATCTAAAATGGTCTAAATTGTTTGTGCTTAATTTGTAGAGCATAATTTTTTGTGGAAGACAGAAGTATGGCCATAAATGTACAGTAGAAATTGGTGAGAGAATGTGCTTAGAATAAACCGCACAAATTTTCGTTTGTGCGCATCGTGACGTCACTGCCTTCCACAAAAAATTACGCTCTACCCAAATATTTTAATTCAAAAATTAATAGGGGGTAAGGCTGCAGACATGCATTTTTAAAATTTTGAATTCAAAATAATCTATGTAGATTGTTTGTGTTTGTTTATGCTATGTTGAATTCGAAATTTGGAATTTCAAAAAAGCATATCTTAATTTTAGAAATTTGTCAAAAACTACTTGGGTACAAACTAAAATAATTCTTTCACAAATAGGCAAATGCGAAGCACAAACGATTGTGTTATTTTGGATTTAAATTAGAAATGGAAGCGGGGGCAGTGGAAACATTCACTTTAATTACGTAAATGCTAAAGTTATAGACCGATAAAAGATATTTGGTATTTTATGGTTTTAAAATTTTAATCTAAATCAATAGTACAAAGGGACCCTAAGCAAACGAATAGCTCGAGACAGGGCGGATCCAGCAACTTTTTCAAGGGGGGGGGCGATTTCATAGATTGTTAAGAAAAATGCTAAAATTGATAGCCCCTTCCATACTTTTTTCCAGTAATTTTACGTTATATTTATAATGCTTAATTTTTAGAAGGGGGGGGGGGCGATTGCCCCCATTTTCTCCTTCCTCTTGATCTGCTCTTGGCCCGAGAGCCAGCGACAGTTTCTATTCCGGATTTTAGAAGTCCGAAAATTTTATAGCTTGTAGATAGACACTCCATAAATACAAAACCAAAAATGGCAGACATTTTTCTGGTCGGATAAAGGAAAGTTTTACACTTTCTTAAAAAATATTCACTATTTTCACTTTTTTTACGATTTCACTTACAAAAATTAAATTTTTTGATACATTTAAAAATTCAGTAACTAAAATTTTAAAAATTATCAACGCATGTTGCTCGGAGAAAATGTAGACTAGCTAATCAACAAGCCAAAACACAATTCAAAAACATTTTCAGGGTGATAATGAGATGGGGAAAGGGGTAAAACAATCATTTGTGCCGCCCAATAGAAATTTTGCTTAGAGAAAGTGGCCCACGGCTGGAATGAGCATCTCTGTACACGCAAAATAAAGAATTTCGTAAATTTATTCATGCGCGTCAGCAATGGCGTAACTATCTGTGTGCAAAAGCATATGGTCCGTGATGAACTCCTAGGGGCCCAAAAGCAGTGACGTAGCAGGAGGTGGTGCCAGGCCACCGAGAAAATTAAGCAATCATGTTAAAGTGCAATTTTTTGTTTAAGGCAGAGGTATGGCCATTTAGTATATGCAGTAGACATACGTAGAAATCGAGAATCCACAAAAAATTTCGGTATACACGGAACAAATATTGGAGTAGTACCTACGCATATTGTTGGAGGAAATGTAAGCTGGTTAAAAAAGGTCATTTAAAAATAATTTTAGAAAAAGAAAGACCGAGAGGTACAAAATGTGTAAAAAATTGAATAGTTTTCATGTTTTGGTTTGCAAATTTAGCTAGGGAGTTAAAAAAAAGTTTTTCAAAAAAATTTTGAGAAAAGTTCTCAAATGTCCACAGAGCAGTTTGAAACACTGATTTAAAAAAAAAAGGGAGCCTGCTGTGGGTATTGCACCAGGATCTGTGGTGTTGGCTTGCTACGTTACTGCCTGAAGGAAAACTATTACACTACTTGTCACTTTCTTCAAAATTTCTTTACACATTTCTTGACTTTTTTAATTTTAATAACTCGATATAATTAAAGTTTTAATATTATTTAAAGATTATACACCACAGGTACATATCATTGTTTAACGTAAGCGGTAATTTTTTATGCGCCCGTGTAATTTTTTGAAATCACACAGCCGTATGGAGGGAGAACCTTGTATGGGGGGGACGTGTGAGTTCAAAAAATTACACGGTTGCATGAAAAATTGCCGCTTGCGTTAGACAATGGCATGTACCTGTGGTGTACAAATTTTAGTATATTAAAGTAAGAATAACAAAATAAAAGAAATTTTTTAGAACACTAGTTCTAAAAAACTAGTTGACTGTGCAGTAGCCAATTTCTTGCCCAGTAGATGTGGAGAGAGAACGTTCTAGTGCCATCGTGCATTTAATTTTTGTTTCTGCACATTAGCTCCGCCCAGTAATCTTATTACGGCTGAACTCTACCTATTCGCAGGGTTGCCCCCTCAAAACTAAATCATACAGATACCCATGGGACTATTCAAATGAAGTAATAATTCAACACTGTATAAAATTAATTAAAAATAACTTAACCTAAGCTACTCGTGTATAGTGTAAAAATATCAAGCCTCTAACCTTCAAGACTCAGATTATTATTATTTAAAGCTTTACATTCAGATGAATAAACGGTACTCTTAAAACCTCTTAATTTAAGAGGTACGTGGATGAATATCGCTACCTTGGTCCAGGATTTACAGATCCAATTGAAGAGGTAGATCAGTCCTCACCAGTCACCATAACTTGTTTGATTTTATTTTATTTCATGTCATTTGTTCTTATTTCCTATTCACAATTTTGCATGTGGTTGTGCGCAGGGACGTGCCCATGGGAGGTTGGGGGGGAACTTTCCTCCCCAATGTCGTAGAAAGTTGGCAAAAAGTTGACAAAAACACCTAAAAGTTGGTCAATTTGGCATTTGTTATGTCTAAATTTACAAAAGTTTCAAAACTTACAAAAAGTTGGCAATTTTGAATTAATTTAGTTGGCAAATTTGAAATTTCTCCCCTCCGAAAAAAGTTGGTTGGGCACGTCCTTGGTTGTGCAGTTCTTCCATTTCTGTCTTCTCTGTGTCTCTTTCTTCCATTCTTGCACTTCCATCACAGTTAGGTCGTTCGTCACTTGGTCCCACTACCTGATCTTCGCTCTTCCTCTCTATCTGTCTTCTGCTGGTTTCCATACTTCTTTACTATATTGTCGTCATTTTTCCTCATTACAATATTTTAAATGGCCATTGGAGGAATTTATATACCTCGGTGGAGAACACGTAGAAAATAATAGATAACTCAAAAATAATATTTAAAAACAAAATTAAAAGATGAAAATGTTCGGCAAGTGAAAGTTGTGTACCAAATTTTAGATCTCTAGGACGTCGGGAAGTTGCTTAAAAATGACCTCAAAGTGATCCACCCACACGAACGAAGGACAACGCTCTCCTCAAGTTAAATAAAAGCTTTTAATAATAATTAATAATAATAATAATAAACTAAATTTCTAAAGAAATTTTTTACTAGAAAAAAACTCATTGATCTCTAAAAAATTTTGATTATTTATTAACCATTTTATATGATCAGTGAGATCTGTCATCGAAATCACTTGGTAAAAGATAAATGTGGCCTTCCACCGCCAGACAATTTTCCCTTCTTGTCCTCTTTCTTTTTTTGAACTCATAAAAAAGAAGAAAAAGTCTTTGTGGATGTTCTAGTTTCAAAATATTTTTTTACAAGACAAAACACTGATCATACATATAAAAGGTAAGCACACTTCTCCTCTAGCGTGTCAATTTTTTTAGAACAAGCGACGCACTCTGACTTTTCGCTGGTCGTACCAACTTAAAATCACCTCCCCTGGGATCAAGTTGCACACCAATCGAGTTTCCAACTTTGGTAAGCTGCCCGTCGGTGGATGGGCTTTCCAACCGCAAGTCGAAAATTATATACTTTTTTAATTTCACTCTTGACCCCCTCAATATTTTACGGGACTAAAATATGAACCTGCACGCCAGTTTTTCTTCAATAACTTGAAAACAGAGAAATATAAACATAAAAATGTTTAAACCGAGGAATCTTTGTTTTTTTGTGCTGAGTACTTTTGGTTTCTTTAACATTTTTTACATTTTTCACTATTTTCGAGTTATTGAAGGCCAGCACGCGGCTGCTTCTCCTTCAGCGTGTAATTTTTTAGGACACCCAACGAACTCTCATTGAGTTTCCAACTTTAGCGAGCTGGCCGTCCGTGGATGGGCCTTTCAGCTAGTTTGCTTTTCTGTTATGTTGCTTTTCCAAATTAAGAAAATTATTTGCACCTAATAGTTTACTAATCAAAACACTTAATTTTATCGAAGCCGATCCTGTTCATAATTAATTTCGTGATATAACCATATCAGTAATAAAAGCATTCCCAATATTATTCCGGTTCACGATCTATCAATGACATTTCACTCTAACCATTTCTTTATGATATCTAAAGCCGCTATCAAAATCATTTCCTATTTTGTAATGTGAAAACCAAAAAAAATCATTAATAGTTGCGTTTCATTGTAACCGGCGCCCATTGAAGTAAAATAGATAATGACTATAAATTATAAATAAACAATGGTTTATTTGGAGTTTTTTTTTCAAGTGCATGGCGGCGCTACACTAATGCTCATTCATAAAATAAAAGCAGGGTCATTAAAATTAATGGTGAAGCCAATTTTGAAACGGACATAGTCTAAAAGGTCACAAACCAACACGCGAAAAAAACATTTGGTAGAATGACGGCCGCTGCTTATTCAACATGACGTCACTGTTAATCTTAAAATCAACTTTCTGAGTCTCGTCAAACGCCCACGCGTTTACAAATTATATTTGTGGCCGGTTTTAAGCAACGACATCGGCAAGGAAAAATTTGGCGAACGCGAATGTTCGTTTACGTATTTCCTAACTAACATTATCCGATATTGTATTTGAACCTCATCAATGAAATGACGTTAGGTGGTGCGATTGGATATTCTCGATCGATCACGTGGGTTGCGACCAATAAACGACTTGGAAATGACGATTCTTGTTCGCACGCCCTCGCACAATAACGAAGTCGGTGTGCCGAAAACAGTGGAGCAGAGAAATCATCATTCAGAGTTGGGTGTTAGTTTGTCGATGGTGGGCGCGTAGTTTTTGGACCGAATATTTAAACATCATTAATGACAGAAAAGTTGTTGTTAATTGAGTGGATGTAATAGTTTTAATGTTAAACAAGTGCTATCCGTTCGGACTGTTGTTTTGAAGTGAGTGTCGATATTTTTAATCTTAAAATGCCTACCACACAGGACTGCGATTGCAATTTTGTGTCGAACGAGTGGTTATTGGCAGAATTGCGTAGTGATTCGAAAAAATTGGTTATTGTGGACTGTCGTGCTTCTTTCGAATACAGCACTTTTCATATCAGGGATTCCATAAATTTCACAATTCCCTCGATTATGTTGAGACGTTTGGCCGCCGGAAAAATTGATTTAATGTCCACCATTAAATGCCGAGATTTGAAAAACAAAATTTTTGGTGGTTACAATGAAAATTTGTTCATCTTGTACAACGATAATTTGCAACAATCGAGCGATTCCATGCTCAGCGTTTTAATGCGAAGGTTGACGCAAGATGGTTGCCGAGTTGTGTGTCTCGAAGGTAAGCAAATATCAAAACTTTAAAACAGTTTCGATCGTCTTTTGTTTTTTTAACACTTGCACCGCCTTCTTGAAACAAAAGGGCATTCCTTGTAGGTTGGGTGTATCGTCGAAATGTTGAGATATCGCATGGTTATCACTTGTGTTTTGATCCACAGGTACAATCGACCAGTGCAGTATTTAAGTCAATTTACTGTTGCTCATTCACTGATTGTTTTAAGTACCTACTTTTACTCTATTCATTGAATATTTTTTAACTTGAACGTTCACTCCAAGATTTTATTTCATTCATAACTTATTTACTATTACTTAACGATGTCGATTGCATAACGTCAATCAAATTTAATGACACATTGTTCACGAATATAAGCAAAATACAAAAGTGTCCGATGCTTAAAATTTTCGTGCAAGTGAAAATAAAAACAAAAAGCGAACGTGTTTTTAAAATTTCGTTCTCAAGGAAAACAAAAGAATTTTTGCATTGTTGATCGTGGCATAACGAACGTGTGACGGATTACGATGTGCTTACCGGATGTGTAATACATCATTTATATCCGGCGAATTTTAGAATACGTTACGAACAAATGCGTCCTCTCGTGACTGCTTTTCGTTTGTTTTACTTTCAATTGTTAAATGCGCTTACTTACGGCACGACCACCGTATTACGTAAAAAAATTTGGGGGGCTACGCGACTTTTTTGACAACTTCCTGTTTTGTTTCACAATAATTTTTCTCTACCCAAAAAGGTGTAACTGCAGCCGATCTGTATTTCACATGTTACAGTTTAATTATGTCAAGGATGCTTTTTCCAGTTTGGAAGGAAGTGCTAATCACCTCCAATTAATAAAAGCCAAAACTAAAGGAGCCTTGTGATTTTAGACGAATTAATTTGATGTTGGTGATTTAGTTAAGAGGTCGAGGGAAGATTTCAATTTACAACCTCATGATCCTACTTTGCGGTGATTAAAAAATGGACGGGATTAAGCAACGAACCGATGTATACTAAACTGAAAGATCTTTATGGGGAAACGTGACTGTAAATATTAGCAGGCTGCTGGATATCACGAAAAAATAAAGGATTTTTTACTTTGAACACTTTTGATCTCTTTAACATTTTTGATATCTTTCATTGTTTTTGAGTTATTGAAGCAAAACTGATTTAAATTTTACTCGAGCTCTCGTGGTTACAATAGATAGTAACTATTTAAGTTAAACTAAAAAGTGGTAGTTCGATGAGGTTGGAAAGAAAAAGGTACTAATTTCCATGCAGAATCTTTGATCGACAAATAGATGAGTAGCACCGGGGCAGAACAAGCACAACGCTGGTTATAGGCTCTCTGATTGGTCGTTAGTCGTACCAACTTAAAATCACCTTTCTTGGACACCGAATTGCACACCAATTATATTAAGTTTCTAATGGACGCTGACCCACCTGTATTAATCTGTCCGACAACCTAATTGGTTCAATTATCTATCTGTTAACCCTTTCAACGCTTAAATCGACTTTAGTTCACGGTTTATAAAAACCATTAGCTTTTCACCCGCAGATAAGACTTTTGTCACCTCTCAGACACTGTTTGTCTCTCTGCATTCGTCATTTATTAAAATAACACCTGGCAACCTGGGCGTTTATTGGGGGGGGGGGGCAAAAGGGTCAGCTGCTCCCCTGTTAAAATTATTTTTAGACATTTAATATTTCACCAGTCCAAGTTTTTAAAATTTCCTAAAACTTTCGGTTTTAAATGATTAAAAATCTTTAAAATAAATTTTTTGTTATTTTGACCCCCCCTGAAAATGATCTTATGGACGCCCATGTCTGGCAATATTTTTTTTAATGGATTAAAGTAAGAATAACAAATTAAAAGAGATATTATAGAACACTATTTTATTATTTTGTATCGAGCGTTAAAGGGTTAATCCGTTGATTAAAAAGAAGGGGTATTCATCATAATTTTTGAACGTGAACAATTAAAATTGTCAGTATTGGAAAACTATGTTTTTTAGTGCACGTTAAAGGAGAGATCCACCGGTTGCGCTTAGGTTAGTGTTAGGAAAAAATATTTTTAATTAATATCCCTAAAAAAGAGATCCACCGGCTAGCCACTCGTCCGTGGACGGACTTTATAATGAAATAAGGAAAAAAGTTCATTGATACATTTAAATGAATTCTGAAGAGGGGGGGTCGAAATAAATGAGAAAAAAGCAATCTTGGTAATTTTAGAAAATTTACCTAATTGATTAACAGAATAATAGCGAAAATGTTACCATTGATAAATTTGGGTTGTTTTTAGGGTGTGGAAATTGAAAGCAATAAACAAAAGTGTAAAACTTCAAAAAGACGGTACAAAAATATTATAAATGTTCAGCAATTCCGATTAAATTTCAACCAATTCAATTCAACTCCCGTTAATTTAGTTAAGTCCGTATTAATTTAATTTTACCCCCCCCCCTCTCCTTTCCATTAGAAAAACCTGATAATAATTTACATAATAAGTTAAATACAAAAAAATTTTAAAATCGTGTTTTTTTAGTTTTTATCAGTTAATATATTTGAATTTAATAAAACAGTTACATTAATTTAACCCTTTGGACGCGTAGATCTAACGCGTTACTACTAATTTAATAACTATATTAAATAGAAGCTTCTAAAGGTTAATTCTCACTATACGTTCTATCTACGTTCCGTTTCCATTCCATACCGGAGATATTCAAATATTATTGACCGACGTACTCACTAACGACGACGAACGACGTACTCACAACTTCCGTCGGAAGCCAATTACAGTCAAGAATAGTTAAATAGAACCGGTATGGAATGTAGACGGAACGTATAGTGGAAATTCACCAGTCCATAACGCTCGGTCTTTTTTGTTTTTATATATTTATATTATCAATCTACAAATAGTGCCAGTGCGGCCTTCAGGCCGCACAGCCTGCGTAATCTAATAATTAATTCTTTACGTATTATTTACGATAATAATTTATTTATTAAGTACTACATACATAAATTACTTGGACGTAAATTCAATGCAAATTCCTCTTACGGTCACTTTTTTCAGATGAAATAGTATGAAATAAAATTTTCAGGCTAAATACTGGGTTTAAACTGTGGTTTAAATTTAAAATCCGGTGAATTTCTCTTTTAATGGTTCATTAATAAAAACAATCGTTTCCTAACACTAACCTAAGCTCAATTGGTGGATTTCTCTTTTAAAGGTTCTCTAATGAAAAATAAATTGTTTTCTAACACTAACCTAAACTGAAAAGGTTCACTAATAAAAATAGACTGTTGCATTTAAAAATGCGGTACCAAATTGAACTCTGATTTTTTTAGAGTAAAATGCAATTTTTAACCGACCCTTTCAGAAAAAGTTGAGGGTTAGGAAGCCAATTGTGGTTTGTGAAGCCGTTAACTTAAGGTAACCTAATAATAGTCGAAGTCTGCAGAAGACGCGTGTGGTGGGGGGGGGAGGTTGTTAAGAGAGCCATTTGCTCTCTCATTCTTGCCAATGACGCTCCCAATCTAAGTTATGTAAAAAAATTTTAGTCAAATAAATAGATAAAACTTACTAAAAAATACAAACAATATCCTCATTGTCGGTTCAATCAAGTACAAATGGATTTATTTACTACAACAAATCTGCTCTATGCAGATAAAAATCTTTTTGTGTAGTTTGACAAGTTATATAAACTTCTAAAATGTACTCATATGTAAATAAAAACCTTAAAAAACTTGCATATGGTCGCCCCTCAAAAATAAATTATACAGACGCCCATGGAACCATTCAAATGAAATAATAATTGGACACTGTATAAAACTGATCAAATAATAATATTAACCTAAGCTACTCAGGGGCAGATTAAGATCATTCCATAGAAATTAAATTTACAAGAGATTATATGACCGTAGGGGGAATTTACAAACGCCGCGTGTTCCGATCATTACCGATATTGTAACCAAGCCACAATAATTTGCTGGAAAATCATCCATAGTTTATACTTATACCCCCTCCCCGAGTAAAGCTGAAGGTCAAACAACCACATTCATTATAATAATTTGCTAGAAAGCCTTTCCTCCATGTCATTTTCAGACGTTCTTTTGATAGTTTTGTTGTATTCGAAATTTTAAACATAATATCATAAAAATATTAAATAACTATACTTATATTTTTGAAATATTGTATGCGTTCAGCGAGCTCAACTGTTTAGTGTCATCAGTCAACTATGATGAGCTTACAGTCAGCAGCCATTGCCTAGCAACCTTAAACATTGTATTTGCTTAAACTAATCATAAGTTGAACAAACGCAGAGTAAAATTTTTGCGCTGAGTTTTTTAGTCAACAGTTGTAAGTAATCGCATGATCAGCGCTCCGTTCAGTGAAACCTGATTAGTCAACTTCTCAGCCGCTGAGCTTCGCTGAACGCACACATTGATTAATCTCAATCCCGATTGGGTTACAGACAGACGTTAACTTATTACCGAACAGTTCGGTGAGGAGCCGGGCCGTTAAATTCCTTAGGTTTCTAAAAAAACACTTGCCATTTAGGGCCCATGAATATATTTTTGCACCGAGGCCCACTGAGTGCTCGATCCGCTACTGGTCACGGACTAAGCATCACCGTGACTTTTCATGATGTCCTCATTTGTAAACGAAATCCCCCCTTCCCCTTTACTACTATTTGAACAATGTACCACGTTAACAAACCTACTATTTTTTATTTACTTAATTCACAATCTGTCAAAATATTTACAATTACCGTTATCTACACCAGGGCTTTTGAAACTGTGCTCCGCGGAAGCATTTAAATGATGCGAGGTTCACTTTTACAAAAATTCGTTAACTTGTTAATAATTAACTAATAATAATTTTATTTTTAACAATATTTATGCTTTTTATGAGTCAAGGGGCCCACAGACCTACAGTCCAATTCTTTCGATAAAAGGGCTCTGGGAGTCAAAAAATTTGGGAAACCTTGATCTACTTCCATCTTTTAGCAAGCGGTTAAACCGCATTATTAAAAGTTTTATGAAACCGGGCATTAGTGTCACAAACTTTTAAAAAGTAATAAAAATTATATTAGGAATTGGTTTTTTTAAGCATAGAAAAACAAATTTGCTATCATAAATGCCCATTGTTTGCTTTGAATTGATTACATTTGTTATCTTATTTTGATTATTATGAAATATTTCCGTGATTAAATTCATTGTACATACGTTACTTCGATTCTAGCTCGGGTCAAGTATAAGAATTTTATTCCGACATTCTCTCCTTGGGAGACTGTGGCAAACCATTGATGTGCTTGAACTGTGGGGAGAGGCAGGGTAACTATAGAAAAATAAGTCACTTGATGTGTACTTTGTTCTGAATACCATCAGCTTCCGTTTCAGGAATATTTTGACCATCACGAACCCCGCTATTACTAATAAATTTCTAATTCTACGGGTGAATCATTTTGGAGCTTTTGAGTAGGTAGATATTATGATGTGACTGGCAGTAGGTGGAAGATTTGATACTAAGCGACGGGCGGTAAATCTGAATTTTTTATAAATTTTCTATAACCGGATGGTTCAAATGAAAATAAAATTAAATGTTCGAGTTAACTTGCGTAACACAGGACTTACCTACTTATTGTGTTAATCTGGACAGTTAATAATTTTGATAAGATTGAGAAGTTTGTAGATAACTCGATTTTATTTCCAAGTTGTTTTGAAAATATTTACTACACCGGAAATGTACTAATTTGATATTGCTAGATAAGTAGTACTTAGTAGATAATCAATTTAGATATTTATAGATTTTCTGAGAATAATGGAGTGTTTTGATTGCCTTGACTTGTGGTTAGGAAACTGGAAATTCTGATTCGTTTGAAGAAAATTCTGGTATACAAATCGAAAACCAAAATTATTCAATTGTTTTTTCGATTTAACACGTATGCTATATAAAATTAATTACAGCTTACGAGGTGGGTGCTTTATTGACATGACTCTTGAAATACACACTTCAAAAAACACGAGCTGTAATTGTGTCGCCCTTTTGTAAACCCAACCGTATTTTGTTTTGTCTGAGAACGAGGTGATAAGAAATTATGAGTTTTCTCTAGTGCGACCTCTTAACAGCAGTACATTTTGAGAATCCATAAGTAAGGTTTCCTGTTTTGCTGTACCGAATGATTGTTGTCTTCCTGTTGCTCATCGAGACTCCTGGCGGAGTTTTAAAAATAACCGGACCGAAGTAACCGAATTTAGCAATTCATGTTGTGACTTGTGCGATTAAATCATCAATTTTTCCTGGTGCCATTAGTTTTATCTGGATTCGATGATCTGGTTCTTTGACCGCAATCCGTATCTATCTTTTAGGTATATTTTTGTATACTTATGTGAATATTTATTTTTATTATACTTTACTAAAGGTAAAAATCGTTTGTGCACGGTCGGATAATCTAATCAAAAGATATTATCAATAACTTAATTCTGATAATACTTGGGTATTACATACGTTTGTGTATGAGTTTTATTGGAATTTATTGTTTAGTAACGATTGCTTAATGTATCAAATATTTTTTTGGTCGTGGATATGTAGAGGGTGCTCTAATAAGAATAATAAAATGCGAAATTTATTTAGTATTATACCATTGCGGTATGGATGAAATGGCGACCACGAGTAGGTTCGCACTCTTTTGGATGTTGACCAACGATACATTTCAGATTTTACAATAAACCGTATGGATAACCAGCCATGGTAAATCCTTGACTATCTTTCAATGGAGCACCCTATAAAATGGGAGTTGTGAAAACGTCATCTGCGTTATTCTTTTTACCCTAATAAGTGGCCCAAATCTTGCTCAAAACAAGTTTTGTAGTTTAAGGAAATTGGATTTACTCCGATTTTCCTTTATCTTCAGTAAAATTAGTCTTGAAAGAGGAATGATTAAAATACTTCTGGCGAAATTATTAAACGTATATTTTGTAATATTAAAATTTTCTTTGGGTTGTCAGTCTGGCGACGTTCCACTCGTAACATGTACAAAAGCTTCCTTAATATTATAGCGATTTGTTTTAACAACATAGGATTTTCTCGTTGCTTTGAAGTAAAGGTTGTTTTAACAAAACTACTAAATTGTTTTAAATATTCAATAACCATGTTCGTGATGCTTTCAGGCGCTCTCTTTAGGAAGCGGATTTAAAAATATTCTATTCCATTGACTAAATTTTCTGGGATACTCTTTCGTTCGTTCATCTTCTAAAAAAAACTTAGCCATTTTTGTAAGATCGATTCGGTTACGAAAGTGAGTAAAAAATTTAAATAAATATTTATGACTAATCTTTCCCGCTCTGACAACCAAAATACGTCCGAGTTTAGATTTAAAGACTTTTAAATGATTTCAAGGATCCAGTTCACAATATCCGTTTTAAAATTAACTCGCCGATAAAATTTCATCTTGTTTTTACTTAATATCCGAAACTTGGAAAAAAATGTTGCCGTTGAAATTTTCTGAGTGTAGGATCTGGTCTTTATTTTCAAAACTGGGTCAGCGGTATTATGTTAAAATTTATAGGTGCTTACAACCTTTGAGATTTATCGACATTTCCTTCTTATTTTTCTTAAAATTGCTAAATTTTTGATAGGTATTATTTCCGTTTTTCGATGTGTAGATTTGACACCAGAAATGTTGGGATTCGCAGTGTGAGGTTTATTTATCTTGTACATTTTTCAACCATTTTAGTCACCGTAGTGCTAAAAGGGATCCAATTAGCACTCACAGGAAAGGTCAAAAACCTTTTCTTGGGTTGCGGAAAGGTGGAACATTTATTATTCCAAAGCAATTTGGCTAACCAATTTTTATTACTACAGTTTCCTTACAAGGAAATTTGTCAATCGTATGGAGGTGTTTCTGAAATACCTTTAGAAAACAAGGCGCTGGCGCTGTGTAGGTTTCTGTTACTATAAAATGTGTAAAGACTTTCACTTGCTTTTTATCGCGTGGGAAAGATGTGGCAGAAAATTTGTAAATATTTATTTGAGACTACAAGATGACCTTTAGTTTGCATTTTTATTATGTTTCGGTTCCATTCAAACGTTCCGTCGACTGCGCCAAGTGGCCCCACGTTGGGGCCTGAATCAAATTAATTAAGGATGACGTGTTAGTTCAAGTTGTAATAATTATCAATTACGAATTGGTTGTACGAATGACCATTGACTTATTAATCATTGCCAGTGACGTATGTACCTTCTTGGAATGTGTAGGCCACAAATTGTTTTAATTCAAAATCCACCTACTAATAAAAACCACATCAAATTTGATTAGTGTGTGATTGTGTACGTTATCTGTAAATTACTTGAAATTCCAAATTAATCACTTTAGGGAAGAAGCGTTAACGTAATTTTGAACCTAAACTATTAAAGGGGACAAGAAGTTTGTACTACGAGGTGTCTATAATTCAATTGTTGGTTATTTACCCCTGGGTTCAGACATATAAATTCCACATTGATTGATACCTGTGCTCACAAGTGGCGTGAAGTGGGCGTAAATTGATTATGAATGGAAAAACATGTTTACGTGTACTGCTTTTTATTCAACATAAAAGCCCCTTTTTTGTCCTGCACCCACGTACCAGTTGTAGGATATCTAAAAATATTCACGTTTTCAAAATGGGGTTATCGTTGGAATCATTGATAACAACTTTTGTTATTGTTTCTAAAGCGTTTAATTAAAATTGCCTGGAGAACTTTTAGTCGGGTTTTGTGTGTATTACAAATTTAAAGAAGTCAATTAGTTAATTACTCCGTGCTTACAATTGCTTTTAATTGCTCTTTATTATTAACACAGATGACAGCACTACGCGGTAAAAAATTCGTTCGGTGCTTTGAAGAGTTTTTGGATAAACTTGATGTGTCTGATGAAGCTTTAGTACTGTGCAACTTGGTTATTAAAACATGAAATGTTTTGTTCTGCCAGTTCTCATGGAGATAAAATCTTGGATAAATTATTATCCAAGGTTTACTTGGAATTAAGCGAAGTTTTGAAGGTTTTTTTTATAACCTTCTCTTACATCCCACATTAGAAAAATTCATACATACACAAAGATTTCAAATTTATTAGAAGCTATAATATAAAATGACCTAACCCAGATGGAAGTATAATAGCGAGAAGTATGTAGTAGCAGCTGGAAATGAAGATGCGCCACACACACAGTCAATAAAGGTCAGGCGCAACTGAGATCTACAAATACCAGCGCTGGAATTGCAACCCCACGGTGCGGGAGCGTCTAAGAATTTATTGAATAAAATAATTAGGAACAATGTATGTGATGTGGTTATTGAATGAGTCCAATAAATCCATTTAACCGAAAATCATGGGTATGATTCTATTTGCGTCGCCATTTACAAATTTTTTTCTTGTTTGCCAGATTTATACAAATACAGAATCAATTCTTAAATCCTTGGCGTGTCGATGCTCACTCAAGTTCTGTCAACTTTCCGATTCGAACCCCGAATTTCCATTTTGTAACTCAACCGGCGATCACATCAAACCACTGCTGTGGATGAAGTACAATTTAACAACTGTAACTTTAGAAAACATGATAAAATCAATTGTGACATGTGTAATGCGGAGTATTTGTCAGTTAACGGTGTCTTTGGTTGATTTCAATTTAATAATGCTAAAAACGGATGGATCTTTTCCTTTTCTTATTTTTTTACGTTTCTGAAGTACAAGCTATTTTTGATTATTTATATTGTTAGATAAAAATGAGGGACAAAATTTAAAAACAAAATAAAACCGTTATGTTACCATTATGTGAGGGGGTATCCATAATTTATTTTTTGTGTTCTGGAGGGTACTCCGTACCCCCCAGACCCCCCGGTCTCACTTGTAGTTTCCAATAAGACTTCAGATCAGCTACGCTCTTGTATGGGATTTAATTCACAACAAACTCTGTGTACTTCCGAAATTTAGAAAAAACTTGTATAGAATATACATAAAAACTGATATAATTTTGATGACGAAGTAAAATATTAACAAATATATTGGTCCCCCACATGAATTTGTAAAATTTGAAACTACACCACTGCTAAATTTGGTAGTAACACAATCTGGGTATTTACCCCGATTCTAGCAAACAAAAGGATCAAAATTATGAAGATTTAATTTTGTTTTTACTCTTTCGCCAAACCTTGATACTACGTCCATGGTTTTGATACGCCTATGATACGCAGAGTGACACAAAACTAAATCTAATGATATGGTCAAAGATGTCGATTTCATCGAGATTTAGCACACCCTGCTTAAATAAACATACGTGAAAAAACGGTACGTACTGAAGACGCGCAGGTAACGCGAACTGGATTATTTTTATAACGAAATAGGAGCCGGGGGGGGGGGAGGTAATCGTAGTGTACATTAAATGAACCCTAGAACAGACAGCGCTGTCTAGGTCGAAAATATCAAAGACATTCTTTTGTTGCAAAAAAGGAAAATCAAGGAACTTCTGATCGAAACAGCGCTGTCGAAGTCTCTGAATTTATCCAAAAAGTTGAGATCAGAAGCAGCAGCACTGGAGCAGTTGATTTTCACTCTTAAGCGGTGTTCACAATGAAGTGGAGTCTTACCTTGCTTCGGTAGAAAGCTGGCAAGTGCCAATTAAATTAAAGAATTTTCTTCTATCTTTTTCTAGAAATTAAAAATCATTCATTTTGATTGGCGCTTGCCAGTTATCTACTGAAGCAAGGCAAGACCTCACTTCTTTAATCGAAATTTTGTTGCATATTTTATTATTTTGGAATCCCTCCTCCCGGTGTACTTAAGCAATAAGACAATGTTCTTGTTGTTTTCCTATAGCGGGAGGTTATTCCAGACACCATTTTTTCACCTTACACGGTGTTCTTCAATGAGGTGCTACCTATATTATATTCTTCGATTCTGTGTGTTCTGGGTAACCTGCGCTCATGATAAAATATATATTTTATTATTTCTCCAACTTAAAATTCATTCTCCAACTTCTTCTACTTTTGGCTAGGGTCAACCCTGTTTGCCTTAAACAGCCACTGCGTTGTTTCCTTGGCATCCTTCAGCATATAAATTGCTTAACGTCTGATAGGTAGTTTGCTAGACTTGTCTCCAGACGAGCCTGTAACCCTGGTTTTTATGTTAATGATGGAAATTCATTAACCCAGGAGGACCACCGGCTTAACGTGCTTTCCGAAGCACGGAGACCAGTCATAAGAAAGTTGCCCTTCTCCGGATTTGAACCCGGTACCTCGCATTCACAGTTAATCGCGTTACCTGCAAGGCAAATGACCGTCTCTTGAAATGAAGTGAAGGATGTGATGGCAAACTTTCCATTGAAGGCGTTCGTGAACTTATGGAAGAAATATTGTCAGATTGAATGGATGAAAATGAACCTATAAAACCCCACTTTCCAGGCTTTTATTCCTCCTTTTCCAGTCTATCCGTCTTATCAGACGCATAGTGATTATTTTCACGTGTCTAATCGAGCCGTCGGTTACTAGGCAACATGATCATAATGCTCTTGGCAGATTACTCTCGGTGGTTTGCCATTGCCTTCCGAGGGGAGAGGGTCATAATGAAGTTGGATAAATTTTGTAGCCGGATTGAGCTTAGCCCGTTTACTTAGCTTACCTCTTTTTTATTGGGTTGGGAATAAATGAAAAGCCAATTCACTCAAGAAGTGTGATATGAATTTTGACATTAATAACTTTTACGGCCTGACACATGGAACTCTTGTATCGTTTTGGTCCTTAAGAACATTCAAATTTAATGGCGCCATCTGTTGACAGTCTTTTGAAATCGATTCAGTGTTTCCAAAACCAACAGTGGAACTACCAATCAAAGTTAGATCATACCCTAGAAAATTGGAAACAAATTATGTTTTTATAGCTTCGCAAAAAAGAAACGGAAGCGCAATATCACTGTTATTAATCCAATATCTTTTCATTTGAAAGAAATTGGCATTGGAATGTACTTTAATTTTTTACATTTGCTAATAAAGAATAAAGTTATTGCAATATTCCAACTTGAAGTTTAAAATTTGTTCAAGCTTTGAACATACTGCAGAATCTAGCACATATTCAGCTCGACTTATTTTTCATATCAATTTTTAGAGAATTTTTCGAACGGAAAAAATCTTTATTACATTTCTCGGGCACACCAATCAGAGATATTGGCAGAACTCATATTATAATTAACCTCGAGAAAGTAGGAGTTTCAAATTTATATTGACCACAATAATTTTACTTAATTAAACAAAAATGTGCTATTGTTTTAGAGAGACAAAACCAGTCGCATTCCAAGTGAATAACCCACGCTTGGTTTGTAAATACGAATCAGGTAAATTTTAAAAGGCAAATATTACTTTTGTTATTTCTCAGAAATGTACCATGTCTCGGAGTTGGATAAAAGAAGCGTTGGAATTGTGTTCTTGTATTTTTCTCTTCTTGTTATAGCATCGTGGAATGTTGTGAGAAGTAAAATGCAATCTTCTCCAGTGCTCCCTCCATCTTATTGGAACACTTTCAGAATTATAGGTGTATTGTAATTTAAACGACTTCCTCGTATAAAAACTCTTATTAACTTCTCGTTTATGTTTGTTATGTTCTTAATTTATTGTTAAAGACGTTGCGACGATTTTATCCTGCAGAAGAGGATATCCTCTTTACGCAACGATTATTATTTTTATTGTGCAGTGAACTTGCTGAACGAACACAATAGCCATGCATTTCCTTCGGATTTCGTAGGAGAATTTTATTACCTAGCAAATTTTACCGGTTCTGTGGACCATACACGCTCAAACAAGTAGTGGACCATCATGGACGAACAAAAATACATAAGTCGATTCAAAACCTGAGATACCTTCCTAATGAGGCAATCAGATTTTCGAAGAACTTAAATTACATGCCGACATACCACAAGTTCACCGGTTGCAATATTCTTGGAAAGGAAACGACTTGGAATCTCTTTGTTTTGTTGCAATTTCCTGTACACATAATTAATATTTTATGTGTATGAATTATTTAAATTTATCCGTTATCGTCGCTGGCGCTGGAAGAAAGCGAATGGCTTTTAGAAAACTTGGTATGCCTTAGAACCAGCATAGCAAGCAGGAAAGGTAAACATATTAATGTAATCCATTCTGAGATAAAATGACAGCTTCACATAAATATCACAACGACAGACAATGAACAGCCCAGGCAAGAACAGAAAATAACCTATCAAGTTGGTCGTCGTGAGCTCTCCGAAGTTACAATGAGGTGATTCACTTGTGTAAATAAGAATCTTCATTATGACTTGTTCAACCCAAAGGTCTCATGTCGGTCAACCGGGTAGATAATTTATGGTGATGTTCCTACAATTTAACAGTCATGCAGGAATTTGGAAAAAAATTTAAACAGTCCCGCGTTGTAGTAAAACGCACGTTTTATATTGACATTATTTTCAAAAAGGGTGAATTGTTTTTGTTATTGTTGTAGTATCAAAAAATTACACAAGGAAACAAATTTCCGGTTGCAAAATCCAATTTCTATTTATTTTTGAAAGGTAAGGAAAAGCGTGGGTTTATCAGTACTAAAATTGTAAAGAATCAGACAGCAAGGGCGCCCTTGAACGGGGTTGAGGGCGAGTGGGTGACTAACAATTTTCTACCCACGCATCATCTCCGCCCACGCAATTTTAGTGAGCGTGGGTAGATGTATATCCACGGTTTTAATGCAGGTTTACAGGCGCCCCTGCATCTATGGATGTTCATTGTTGGATATTAATTACATTCCATCTCAGCGTTTCAAAATTTCTTGTAGTTTTTTTGACGTAGACATTAATTTTATTCGATTACGTTGTTACGTTTTAAATTACCCAATCAAATTTGTGACACTCAGAAATTGTCAAATTTAAAAGTGCATTTCCTATTATTATTTTTTTTTATGTGTGTGTGGCATATTTTACATGAATATGTGTGGTGCCAGTTGTAGTCTCGCATTGTTGGCTGAATGTCGTCCATCCGGAGGAAATCGTATGCCATCTATTACTACTTCCTGTGCGCATTCCAACCTTCACAAAGTTTACCTTACCTTGGCCTCTAGACAATAAATTCGAAATTAATTAATGAATGAAAAATTTTGGTCACGCTTTTGAGATAATAACTGATAATGAATTATTAATATCTAAATTTATTGTTTATTTACTATGTTAATTTTTGATTAACATTCAAGAATAGCTTTTTAATTTTCTATTGTAGCGTGTTTGATATTTTTTTTTAGTATAATTGGTAGAATTTTTGAACTTTCAGAAGAAGATAGTTACATTAGGGGAAGGGGGAACACAATTTCATGCAAGCGTTAAAGGGTTAAAATTGTTCAAAGCTCGTATAACCGCACAGAAAAAAAAGGTGTACTTAAAAGTAGAACAATTTGTGCCTAGATTGTCTACAAGTACAAATTGGGTGAAAATTAGGTACAATTGTACTTAATTTTAGTCAAATTCAGTCATTCTAGCGCAAATGTACTATTTTATAGCACAAATTGTGCTAAATTTTTACACAATTTGTACTTGTAGACAATCTAGGCACAAATTGTTCTACTTTTAAGTACACATTTTTTTCAGTGCGTGGAAATGTAGTAGGTACTGTTTACTTTCCTCACAAAATGTAAACATAAAGAAGCAAAAATCATAATGCGAAATTAGATAAAATTTGGGGGGCAAAAGTTTTTGGGTTTAACAAAGTCTCATTAGTAAAGGTCTCGATTTGCGTCGTTTTGATTTATGTTACATTCAAAAATAATACTGAAGATCTGATATACATCGGTGAGATTCAATTTGCGTCTTTTAATGTAAAATAAATTCATGGCATTGCATTGTAAGTACAATTTAAAAACTTAATTTATCGAAATTTTTATAAAATCATTACAATACGTTAAAGTAATTCTCCGCTTATAATGGACCATTCTTTTGATTTCTTGAAGTTCATTATAAGTGGATTTCGACGACGAGTAATAAGGATAAACTTTCAAAATGTGGATGTCTCCTTTCTTTTTAACTTCAAAACAAGTTAAATTAACTGTTAATTGAAATCATCTAATATAATAATTTGCTAGAAACGTCCTCCTCTGTGTCATATATAGAAGCGCGTCTGATTGGTTCGCTCACTTATGAGTTATGACTAATCTAAAAGAAATTAATGATTTGTCACAGTTCCTCGGGTGAGGCTCCAGGTCGCATTCAAACAACTACTATATTTTAATATCTGGAAGTATTAGGAGGGAGGGGGTAAGAATCCATCTCACCCGTATTTGGAACGATTGCGATTTAACCCGTAACTGACAGACTCCTTTGATTATTATTTATTATTCGTGAATTTTGATGCAATAAACGTAAATTTGCTATGTTTACTGATTAATCATTATATTATGAACATATAAACATAAAAACATTGATAAAGAACAAACAAATAGTAAAGTTATGGCATATTTTAAGAACACTGGTGATTTGCAAACACTGCTTGCAAATTTCAGAGGAGTCTGTCAGACTCCACGTCACCAGTTACGGGTTAATAAAATCAATAACAGAATATACTAGGCTATTGTTACCAGGGGGGGGCTTTTTGTTATAAGTTCTATCTCTATCTCCCAATACCAACCAAATTTTACAAGGCCGAATAATAAAATCTTACAAAGGAAATGATAAGCCATAAAAGAAATTTCCAACCAAAAGTAACGTAAAAACTGAAAGAATTATTTTTAAACGACAAATTTAATAAAGAGTCTAGCCGGATAAGTATCTCAAATATGACCCTTCGGAATTTTTGTAAAAAAGTGGTTTTTTTACCAAGTTTGCTATGTAAAAAGACTAATGTAAGTTGTGTGCAAAATTTCAAAGTTTTCAACAGTTTTTTCACATTTTTTCAATTTTTTGTATTAAAAGATGTCTGAAAAATCTTTAAAAAAAATTAATTAACTATGTTAATATTTTCTGAACACTAGGAAATTTGACATTATTCTGCTTTGCAGTGCCGGATTAATGTTGTCGAGGGGTCTCCTATTTTTTAATGAGCTTCTCTTAGCCTTTCCTTAAAAAAGCTCGCATTTGCTGCTTTGGAATCTTCACCATCATCAACACCAAAATCATTAAAAATATTGAAAACGCTACCGACGGGCTGGCTCCTCGTCGTAGGTAAAAAATGTAAAATGCTAACAAATCAAACGCCAATTCGCAAGGTTGGTAGTTTGGTTTCGGACAACGTCGCAAGACGTTTAAAACCGATTTCTACAATACATATTGAAAACGCTGAATTATCACATATTTCAATAGATATTCATACGAAAATCGCTTTTCCTAAAGTTTTAAGACGATTGACCACATCCAGAATTGACTCCATTAGTGTTGACGTCACAGTGCCTATAATTGCCAATCAAAGTTGGCTAATATTGACTCACAAGAGAACACCACATTTACTAATATATCGCCAATTCAGATCCCAATTTTTTTGATGATTCTAGGAACAAATAAATATCAACTTGCTCGGCGTTTACCCCCCCCCCCCCCTACTTATCCGACTAGATCTGTTAATGGTTAATGTATCATGGAATACTTGTAAAGGTCCAGTTGAAATTTATGATCTCAATACATTCATCTATTTGCTAGTAGTTTTAGGCAGTATAATCTGCCCTTTGTCGATAAAATCTAATGGAAATTAAAATTTAGTTTTGATTTCAAGTTTACAAGAACAAGACTGAGACCTTCCAAATTTTTCCAAGTACGGTACTGATTTAGTCAACAAAAATATCTCAATTAGCAACCGTTTAAAGTTTAAATCATTCTTGCATGAAAAGTGGAACAAATAGAAGAAGCTCCAACCACAAATGAAAGGGGGAGACAAAAAGCTACGTATATTTTTCTCACGCCCAAAATTGCTCATGTTCTACGAAATAACCACAAAATAGATTGTTGAGCTTTGAAGACCGGATGTTACCATAACAAATCGTATTTTAAGCGGTAAGAATAGTAACTCGGAAGTGACAGGATCCAGACGAATAAATTAAAATGGTACTTACGCTAATTTGGAAGAATAAGCAAATGAAGCCATCTTCGATATTGTTTCGAATTGTTTTCGCAGTTCGGACGATTACGCAATGCTGCAGCCTTGAGAACATCTTGGAAGGATGTGGGCTTATCTACTTTGGACATATGTATTTATACCAATATTGCATGGGAAATAAATTATCTCGTGTTATTGATTGACTAACATACATTTTATCTAACTTTGTATACACATTGCAGCATTTATGCCAATAATCATGTCTGTCTATTTGGCGAAAGACAGGAAATCCTGTTAGAAGCGATAAATCTATTTCAGTAAACGCATCGCTTTATGTTTCCAGTTTGTTGAGGAGGAGTATTGATGAGAGACTAACATGTCAAATATGTTAAAATTACTTGATTCTGTTTTTGTTGTAGTTTTTTCCCCTTCTGATATATGAATGGAAATATTATATCGGGATGGTGCAATACTATTCAGTTTAACCGTTTGAACTTTGCCTCCATCATACTATTTATCACGACGATGAATAAAACACTAAATTCTTTGAGAAACAGTGCATTCCAACCATGACGAAAGGTTACAGGTCATCGATTATAAGCATTGCAAATACTTGCTCGTGCTCTAAATAACTTCTCAATGAATGACTCATTTTATTCTTTTGTTTTTTAATATTTTGTTACCTCCTTAATGCATTGTTCTTTGTCGGTTTTGGATCGGCCAATATAATTACAGGAAACCCGTCGGTATTAAAACAGAAATGGAAATTCGTAATGAGTAATTTTCTAATAAGGTCGTGCAAGTTTGAGTCTGATTCAGTCATCATGTGCATAATTGATGAAGCACGATAATGGAAGTCTTGAAAACTTGTTGAAAATTCCGAATTTTCTCAAACGAAAACGTGAGCAATATCGTCGTTGATTGATGATGCAAACTTCAGATCCCCAGCCATTAAAATCTGAAGACTTCACAAATTAATTGCAAAAAAATACCTACTATTTGTTTTCATAAATAATAAAATAGTCGTTCTGGTCGTATCGGAAATTTTCTTTAAATTTTTGGCATGTTTTGAACTTGTGCATTTTATTGAACCTATAATCGTTAAACTGTTGATGATCCGTTTTGGCAAGATATCATTGCGGAACTGCGGGTGCCAGTAATTGTTTACAGATATTTAAAGTCGTGTATATAGAGACATCGACCTTGATTATCTTTTTAGATGATCTAATTTTGAAGCACAACTTACTTGTTCCGACAAGGAACGATGCAGCGTTTCCATTTCAAGCAAATTGTAATTTCCTTAAATTTTTCCATATATTACAAAAAAATGTAATGCATATTAATATAACTCGACATGTCTAATTTATGAAAACCTTCCCAGTGTTCTAAAAATAATCACTTTTTTTGCGGTGTTTATATATTTTTAGCCGAGGAAGTGACGTGGGAAAAGGGGTTGTTATCGACCTTTGCCTATGAGAAAAGGCTAACTAAAATTCTTGTTACACCTGGAAAATTAGGGTTATATAACCATGGACCCCAATTAAACGTGTTCTGCGCCTACACCCATGTAGGCTGTCAATGTTATGTATTATTGTAAATACGTCACATCCTCATGTGGGAGTGCCGATTCATTATTCATGAACATTCATCAATCGATCCATGATTAATTTTTTTGCAGTTCAGAAACTCAACCAAAACTCCAAATTTCTCTCTTCTGTTCCAACTTAAAAGTTTCGGTGTAATTACCTACTAAACCATTATAATATCTTTAATGAAGAGATCGAAGTTTGGCTGTAATTTCATCCTTCTGGAAAATCTTCATCGATATGAAATTTAATATTCAATTTTACATTGAAATGCAATAAAAACATCCTAATGACATTTTAAGGGTTTTCAAAACGTAATTTTATTAATAAATTCCTGAATTTTTTTAAAATGCTTGTCAATTTAGATAAAAGGAATATAAAAATTCAATAAAACATTTTGGTGGTTAGAATGTGTCATAAAAATGAATTGAAATTACAATCCCGTGTTGATTTAATTTTTATTAAATGAAAGTGTTATTAATTTTATATTCTAATTTGTTGTTTTTATTCCCAAATTTTGTTTTGTCATGAAAGGTAGCCAAGCTACGTAATTTGATAAATTATTATTTGCGTTCACCGGCTCGAAATGTACGAATAAATTTAAATTATTAACAATTTTACCACTCCCAAATGCATCAACGAAGTGGCTCTCAAAAATTATTTATTGATTTTGAAAAACCGGCATTTGTTTTTGGTTAGTCCAATTCTGACTACTATTTTCAGGGGTTACTTTAGTGGGCACAGATTTTGAACAACGTTGAGATAATACCTGGACTTGATTAGGAAGCATCTAAAGGTCCCTACACACGGTTATATCCGGCACCTCCAGTCTAGATTGTCAAGTTCGAGAGGTTCAAGTTCAGGAAACCACAAAGACATATCTAATCAAGTGTGTGTCGGGGCTTCATTGTCAAAACGATAAAACTTTTCACACACGGTAAATGCAGTCAGACGTAGCAGTAGTATAAAACTTCCGGGAGAAGGACAGCAACCAGCACTCCGATTTTAAAAATTTCTGAAAGAAGGAATGATAGAAAGTGGTCCAAAAAGCAATAATAAAATAAAATTTTTATGAACCATTGAAAATAGGGCTTACATGTCGAAAAATAAAAAATGTTACATGAAGGAGCTGTTAGTTGCATACAACAAAATTTCATTGGTTGTCGTTAGTTAGTAAGCCCCGCTTACCTCAAATAAATAGGAGTGGAATGTGTAACACTACGACGCACAACTGCAGTAGCTCCGCATGCAGTCAGTGGCTCCTGCTTCGTCAAACATGTGAATTTAATTACGGTTTTAAATTGATTTATCGATGCTGGATTCTAATCGGATGTAGTTTGTAATGTCAAAATCGACTTTACGCCTTCGCTACGAGAGGACTTCGAGGCGTTTTGAGTAACGCTGTACTAATTAATAATATCTTTATTGGGGCCCATTCAACTCGTCAAAGGTGCTATTATATTAAGAAGGGGGTTGGATCTCTTGTTTTTGGTCAAATTTAAGCCAAAAAGATCACTAAAAAGTGAAATTTGCTTGATGTTAACGATGATGGCGTAGATACTGCTAAAAATGCTCCGTCGGTCCCATAACAAAACACGACGTCATTTGCATTACAGGTGAAGCTCTTTCATCGCATATAGAGTGGCCATTGGGTAAAGATTAATAGATTTTAACCAATTAGTTAATCCAGCTATGGTCTCACACACGGTGTCGAAGTTGCTTTCAATGAATTATAGTTGAATATCGACCATAGGTTAGAGAGGCAGACGTGGCAACTCCAGAGAATGCTTGTTGAAGTCGAAGAAAGGCAAATGAAGCGGCGCAGACGCTTCGAAAAAAGCGACCGAACCCACGAAACGAAAGCGATGCGGAAAGTATAGTAAAGAATGGATATTGAGTAAACACCTGGATGAGTATATACCCAGGTAGCACACAATATTGGGGCAATATTGACCTAATATTGATGATCAATATTGTTTGCCAATATTCAGCCAACATTGGTCCAATATTGGGGCAATATTTAATATCAATAATATCAAAATCCAATATTGCGCCAATATTGATGACCAATATTGTCTGTCAATATTCAGCCAACATTGGTTTAATTATAGTATACTAAAGCGAGCATAGAATCTCAGCACGCAACAAAGTCGAGTGTTGACCCACGTAAAGGCGATAATCAACCGTTGTGTGAATTTACTTGAGTAGTTCCGATGTTTTGAGATGGCTGACGCAACGATAACTTCTGAGAACTTGGCGTTGGCGTCGGGACACCCAGAAGGGAAAGGCAACGTCAGCAAAATGATAGCCAGGAATGTAGAAATATTTCTAGCATACATGTCCATGGCAACTTTTTAATAGAACTGGTCTAGGTCGGTGCCGAGACATTGAGTAAACGCCTTGACTGTGACCACGCAATCCAAAAATGTGAGGCATTTTCCGTTGGTCGGACGACAAAATGAGTCAATAGAGTCGCTTTTCAAACGAAAATTGCATACTTTAAGATTGATTATTAGCTAAACTAATCGACATGCAACATTATTTCATACAGGCCCGTACCCAGGGGGGGTGCACCTGGGAGCACGTGCCCCCCCGAAATGTTCAAAAAAAGTTTTTTTTTCAAAGTAAATGAAAATTTGTTTATAATAATAAAAATTCTCGAAAGAAAAACCATTACAAATTTTACTTTTTACTAAGTGCCCCCCCCCCCCCGAAATTAAATCCTGGGTAAGGGCCTGATTTCATATCTAAAACGCTTTATTTTAATGTTATTTATCAAATTTCGTTGAGTTATCTTTGAGTGCAGGATATCGTCCTAGACCCAAAGCTCTAAAGTAACAAAGTAGCAAATTCAAGCATTTGCGTAAAAATTGTATTTGAAGTTATCGTAAAAAATGGAAAAATCATTTAAAAATTGTGATAAATTATGTAGGGTACATATAGATCGTTTCCGCTAAAATAGCTTTGTAAGGAACCGGGGGGTCTGGGGGGTATGGAATACCCCCCAGCTGTAAGGAAGTAACAAGTCGATTTTCTAAGAGTCAAATTGCTTACTTACAGATAGAGGGTGTTGTATACCCCCCCTCGTGGTTTCATTGCCATTGTTTTACATTTAAGGCGTACAATGAAGGGTTGTAGTCCAAGGTGTATAGATTACAAGGTATGATCTACACTTGAACGAAAACTCGTCTTATTCTGCGCATTGAAAAAATGGCCGCCAGATGATACTTGCTTTGACGTAGAATTTTTGTTATTTTAAGTAAATTATAAAATGTATAATTTATAAATTAAAATTAAAAATCTATTTGAATTTTTAATTCCCCGAAATAGTGGACGCCCTGACCGGGATCTTTCTCTGGGTAAGCTCGACAGTGCACCGTTCTGGTTCTTGCACAACCATGGTAGAAACTGACAGCGTATTTGGTGCAAGTCCCTCAAGTTGAATTGAGCGTGACCAAACGTCTGGCAACTGTGGCACTGGCCGATCCTTGCTTTTGCGTGAGATGATATCAAAAATCTTGAAAAACATTTTTTGCATATACCTATGCTTTTCGTGTAATCAATTTTGGAATGAATTTTACACTCAAATTAAACTAGTACTGGATTTTTTAAGGGGGTTTTCTATATTTGCTGTGCACGGATGTTTGTTGTGTATTTGTTTTATCCGATGTAATTTTTTTTTTACTTAAAATTACTATACCAACTTTCCATATTGAGTTTCTTAAAGTAAACAATTTACTATTTATATAATTGACTAATTATAAACTAAACGTTTGTATGTAACCTACATTTTGTAAATTTAAACACACTGCCTACATCTGTAGCAATTCGTTGAAACAAAAGTAAAACGGTTTGTTTTTGTTGTTTCTGCATGTTGATCTTGCATTACGAGATTATTTTCATGAGTGAGTCATTTCGTAAGTGACTGATTTTTTGTAACTTTCCGATAATTAGAAGCGATGGATGGATTTAAAAGGATTGATTTTACAGTCGGGAACAAACCATTGTTGCATGACACATCAAAGAACCCCATAACCTTACTTTTAGTTTCCTATTCACGATACCGTTATATTTAACCATTTTTAAGTAATTTTCTTGTTCCTTCATTTTATGCTCTTCTTACCCTTTAAATAAAATGTTTAATTATGCTTCGCAGTGTCTGATGAAAATTTTTAAAGGTGTTCGTAACACCTTTATTTTTTAGGTCGCAGGCTTTACATTTTAATGCTAATTTAAGTGGAACGTGTTTTTGTTTGATTTAAATTTGAATGAAGCCTAAAAACGCTAAATATTTACTTATCGTGATTTTATAACAAAAAGCTTTTCTATTTCTGAAAGATATTCCAAAATGGATTTTACGCCCTCCTCTCTTCTATCTGAAACAGCCGGATGAAAAATTGAAGCATCCCGTATAATATGTGTTTCTCTGACATTACCTAAATTTTCACCGCCGTCAAGCAAAATTCGTGGTTTCAGCTACCATCGATTTGTTTTGTCCTACTTTCGCTTTTAAGTTTTGCATTTTATTTGCACTACGGAAAACGTCGATGTGTATGTATTTCCTGTTATTTAAATATAATGTTTATAAAACTGAAAATGGCGGGAATTTTGATTTTATTTAATTAATAGAAATAATTTATTATTATTCCACACGGTCGGTGCAAAGAACTTACGAATAAAGATAACATCGTGAAGGGTCAGGAGTTCATAAGGTCAAAATTTAGAGGAAGCGAAGATCATTCATACGCAATGTTGTAATATTGAACGAACCATTTTTTCAATAAACAATTGAGTCGATGAAAACTCATCGACAGACGGACCAGTTGATTCCAGTACAAGGATGCTAATTGCGTAATCTTTTGAAGCTATTTAAAAAAATGTAAATAATTATATTATTGCAACTTTGATTATTTTTACAAAAGTCTTATGGTAATAAAAAGGTCAAAGTCTAAAAGTCGATTGGAAATTTTTATGAAAGTAGGTGAATACGTCGCGGCAGTCCCGTAAGAAAGGAGAGCGCTCCCTATTTGTAATAAGGCTACCCTTAGCGTAACCTAGCAACTGTGCATTTGTGGAAGTAGGTTTGGCTGCAGCGCAGCCTCATTTGTCCTGGTTTTGTATTAGAAAAATGTTTTTTTCCGATCGCAGGTACTTCGTTATTGGTTTAATAATTAATTGAACTTCCGGATATTCACTTCATATGTTTACACAATCTTAATTGAAAATGGTTCATGAAATTGGGGACATGGTAAATTTAATTGTGGGTCAGCAGACGTCTCATCCACATTGGAAGTCTGAAATAAATCAAATCAAATCTTCATTTTGTTGAGAGAGGTGACTGAAAACTGACTTGATGACTCCTAGAATAGCAAAGTTTCCATCAATAACTTACAAGTTTAATAAAAAATGTGTTACTGAACCAACGACCGACGCAATGATGCGTTTATCATTTATTCAATTTTTGATATTCACAACCTTTCACCATATTGATTTTAATGTTATAGGTTATTTCTAAAACTTCTATTTAGCAATAAGGTCGAGCGAGGATATTTTTTATCCCCGTTCTTTTTTTATTAAATTGTATGAATTCTTTTGATTTTCATTCCCTTCAAAATCCAGCTATAAAAATATCACCGGGGAGTTATTAATTAAACGTGGATCCAATTTGATACCGAACAGGAATTTTTTAAATTAGTAATCGTTGGTACCCAAAAATATTTGGTTAATAACGGAGGCCTCTCGAGTTCAGGGTGAATTTTCTTTCCAAACTTTTCCACTGTTTTTTAAATTAAATTTTATGCATTCTTTTCTAGATTCGTTTCCAAATTAACCTGTAGAAATATAACTCCGAATTATTAATTAAGCTTGGATCCAATTGGACACCCCTAAAAACCGTCTTTTCTAACTCCTACTGTTTCTTTCATACATAACGATCATAGCTTTCAGACGTCTGAAAGCATAAAAAAATATTTTATTATTGTATTCTATTAATTTTCTTAATGGGGGCATCGAATTTCGCTATTTTTAAATTTTCATTCAAAATTTTAAGGCGAAAGTTCAGCTACCTTGTCGTGTGGTAACAAATATCGGATACAATTTAATCAAAATCGATAGCAGTTGCGTGGGGAAAAACGTGAGTTACTTATCCGATGTCGGTTACATCAACCTTTAAAGAAGCAGTTGCATTTTCAATTTAAACGAACCCTTTAAATTACGTTTTATTTATTATTTATCACTTTTGCTTTCCAAAAGGTGGGCTCCGTTAAAGAGCAAATGAAGAGTAATTTAAATCAATTTGTAAAAGTACATCCCCGATGATCCTTCAGGAAAACGTTTACCTAACAAGTTTTTTCTTTTTAGATGGTTTTTCAACATTCAAAGCTGCGTATCCTGAATGGTGCGAAAGGTGTACTGAGAGTTTGGATACAACAGGCACGATAGCTCCAGCTGCGGGTCCCGATCCTATGCCACTTATGGGATTGCGTTCCCTTAGGATTTCAGCACCGCCACCACTTTCTCGGCCCCAACGAAGTAGTGACAGCCTTTCATCTGCCGCAAATAGTTCCACCGATAGTTCCGACACCGAAGATCGATGTGACAGTTCATTAGGTAAGTCGAGAAATTGTGTAACTTCAGAATGTGTTCTTTGGTGGTAACAGCGGCAGCCCAACAGTTTTGTAGATCTCATTTCTTTACCATTAAAATTAAAATTTAATCTAAAATTTGAACCCAAAAGAGTACACGAGCGCGCAATTAGAAGCTTTCGATAAATTTATTTCCCAGATTACCAGCCTATGATACGCCACTGATTCAGAGGATAAGATTATGTAACTTGCCTAAAAATGGAGGAAATATGAGAAAAAATCTGAGTGCTTGTATGCTTAGAGAACTTGAGAGGCGAATAGAAACATTTATTACATTATTTATGGATGTTAGGGGTGGATTGAACCTCTTCTTATTTTAAAACAAAATGTTTATTGATCATAAAGAAATAAGAAATGAAAGTTGAAAAAATACTAACCGATAAAGTGTTGTTATCTCATAAAAATGCAAATGATCAAATTTATCATCTCTTGTTTCTTTTTTTTTTGACTGGCTGGTTTGATTCCGGGCGAAGTGAGAACTTGCATTTTGACCGCCTTTTCTTCCAAAATGAAGTGCAATGTACTTCATACGTGGTTTGCAGCTTACACTAAACAGTAGGTCCCCTATATGGTTGACACAACAGAAGAGCTGGAAGTAGACTAAAGTAGGACTTATCCAGAGGGTAATTGCCCGGATCCCTTGAAAAAAAATGCCTATAAGCCGACAACCAAAATGATGAGAGACTTAGCTAACACATCTACGAGTTTGCTCTAGTTTTTTACTTTCACCATCTCGAAATCTCGAGGAAGAACATCGCTGGGACTATTTGAGACAGAAACTACGTTTTGGTGACAAGAAGAATAAGGCAATGATTGGAACTCTCGGATTCGGATCATGAATATTCAAGAATTTATTTTGCTTCAGTTTAAATCCAGTAAAACCGAGTTAACAAATGGAACTGGATACAGAATGTTGAAATGAATAAATGTTGAATGTTTCTGCTCTTCATAGGCGACTAGCTAAGTGTTGTTGCTTACCCTGACTACCAGATGAAATGGTGAGACGAGTTCAATTCTTCGGATATGGGTCTTCCAAAGAAATACACAGGGGATATAAAGGAGAATAATGATAAAAGTCATTTAAGTTGGTTGTGTCAGACGTACGGTTAGTGAGGTCTGTTAGCTTTTAGATGGAAAAAGATAGTGCGGGTTATAAATATGCGGGTGCATCGAGACGGATCGAACTGACTAACGAATTGAGCTCAAAAAGCGACGTAGGGCGAGACCAATCCAGAAGAGATCGGAAGGCCGTAGTTTCTAAAGAAGAACATGGAGTAGCATAATGCAGATTGAGGGAACTCCCCTTAAACTGTATGATTTTAAACAAATGAGCAAATTAGCTACCAAAGTGTTTTTTTTCCGCTGAACTGTCCGAAATTGTTGCCTACAAACAAGTCCTTGAACTTCAAATTAAAAGTCGATCGCAGCTGTTGTAAGCTGTGTGACGTAAGAGCGGGCTATGCCAATCTACCAATTTTAGATCTCCCACAAGAAGGTGGAAACCTTCAGGACGCATCATTCTATTAATTCGGATTTTTACAAATAAAAAAACTTGAAGTTCAAATTAAACCTAAACATTATTACATCATTTCCAGTTGTAATAGAAAATGTCAGTTGTAATTCAGATAGGTTAGTATTTTTGGCCTCACAACCACCATTTTGAAGATCAGCTCTGCGAAGTTTCTCGGCGTTCGGACTTAACTCTTATGGCTATCTCTGCGACTTAGAGTTGATTATTTATATTTTTCCAATAATGGTGACGTAAATCAGGTTATTTTTCTCAAAGAAATTTCCATCGTTTTATAAATTTTGTTGCTTTCCTACAGCTGGGGGTATTCCATACCATACCCATACCCCCTAGACCCCCCGGTTGAACACCGTTTATCCAGTTTAACCGCGCATGAACGACGCTGTTCGTCGTTCGCGCATGAAGTGCTGCTTCATATTCTTTGGTTAAAGTAATTTGAAGTATGGGCGCTTGTAAGGCCGGTAATACTGGAAAATCTGAATTGCAATTGACGCTTTCTGAATTAGAACTGAAAATGATGTGGTTGACTTATTTATGCAAGATCAACGCAGCATCCAGAATAGTTCAAATTACTTTAACCAAAGAATATGAAGCGGCACTTTACAGCGTCGTTCATGTGCGGTTAAACTGGATAAATGGTGTTCAACCAGGGGGTCTGAGGGGTATGGAATACCCCCCAGCTGTAGGAAAGCAACAAAATTTATAAAGCGATGGAAATTTCTATGAGAAAAATAACCTGATTTACGTCACCTTTATTGTTTTTTCAAAATTAAGACGCTACCTGATGGAAAAATATAAATATGAAAACAAAGTTTTGGAAACTTCACTTTTATAAAGCTATCCACAAACGCTCATCCTATCTAGTCACAAATATAAATTTTATATTACCTATTATTGCAGATTATATTAGTTGGCAAAAATCTTACCACACTTTAAAATTTTGTTTATTAAATAATCAATACTCTTCTAAGTAACAGAAAGCTTTTGTCACTTTGCTGTTATGGTTGCCATGGAAACTAGTTGTAAAATTACGAGGCATTTGCATAAAATAAATTGAACGAGTAAACCGACATTTTTTACAAGGAAGAAGAAGAAGTCGATCAAAATATTTCCCCTCTGAAGTTTGGTGTCCACTTTTTCTCAAAATATGGTACAGGTTTTGTACCCAGATAAGTCGGTAATCCAATATAATAATTTGCTAGAAAGAAATTTATTGTAATCACGAAGTTATTTCATAATAATCAAAATTGATTACCCCGAGCTCGTTTTTTGTGAGAATTTTTTTCCCTTTTTATCCCGACAGATATTCCCACTCCATTTACATTTTTTTTGACAATCCTCCCAACTTTTAGATTCGACACTCCTCTGCTTAAAATTTCATATTCCAAAAAAAACTTCAACCCTATACCCTAATATAATTTATTTCAATACAACTACGTCAAGCACTTTCATAAGACACCCACGCTGATGATATAATTGTTTCGAACTTTTTCAACTACGAAGAGAATAATAATTAAAATTTCCAGTTGGCAAACTTGCGTATAACGGTTTAAGTAAGGTAAAACACGTGCCATCCTTTGAAGTGGGTGTTTTCAAGGGGAGAAATGTTTACGTCAACAGGATATCAAAATTATATAACTCGATTTCCACAATCTTTTATTAAGCAATTTGAAATCGCAAACTTTTATTATCGAAGTGTGCTCTACTTCAACCTACCAAAAAAAACCGCTAGAAAGATTCGGTGCTGAATATGTAATACACATAAGTGGATAATGTGACAGTTTTGGGATCAGATATGTTCTCGTTAAACTTTCTCGGTAGGTACTTAAATTATTCACGTTTCGGCTTAAATTTACAAAGTGGGCCTAAACTTCAAAAATTAGTACTGCTGCATTTTCCTCGGCTAAAAGGAATTCTCATGTCTTTGTATCTCTAGAGTTTTGGCTTAATTAGGCGAATGTTTTGGGTTTGTTTATTTCATATCGGATAATTTGCTGATGGTCAACTCTCAACATGACTTCCCCATTAGGTGTTTATTTTCCTTTGTTCATTTTGGAAATGAAATGTTGCTTATACAGCCCCCTCCCGAAGGTGTTACCGAATTAAGTTATCTTATTTCTAATATGTAAATTAATTTCTTGTTTCAGTTTTAAAATTATGTTTTGTTGCAGGTTTAGAAGACGACAAGGAGTTTCCAGTTGAAATTCTGCCATATTTATTCTTAGGAAACGCCGCCAATAGTGAAGATAGCCAGGCACTTGCCAGGCACAGTATAGAGGTAATTTTGCACTTTTGAGTGCCCATTGCTTATTTTAACTTTTCAAATTTTGCAGTACGTTTTGAACGTGACGCCAGATTTGCCTAATGTGTTCGAAGACGTGGGTAACATCAAATACATGCAAATTCCAATAACCGATCACTGGTCTCAAAATTTAGCGAGCCACTTTCCACAAGCTATCGAATTTATTGGTAAGTTGGCGCTTGAAAAAGTTAAATTTGAAATGTTTAGACGAAAGTATGAAGGATATTTTAGAGCGTAGGTGTGTATAAATAAATAAACTATAGACGGGACTTCCTAATTTAATTTAAAGTTATTTATAAAGTAAGGTACTCGGGTAAACTAGAATGAATAGAATATTTAATAATAATGACGATTTTGTTGGAAATTGATTTAATTTTGTTTTGCTTAGATTTTCGCTTATCTGAAAGTGTTTGAAGCGTAGGTTTATTTTATTGTGCTAAAATTTAACTGGGTTTGTGTGGGATGTACCAACCAGCCGCCAACTCAAAAATCAATAAGGCAGTTGTGAAAGAGAGACGGTGTAAGGTATGGAAACGGCTGACTCGGCTACCGTCTCTTTTCATCCACCCTCGCTCAACGTAGTTTCATTCAGTAGACATGAATGGGTAGATATGTAGGTCAACGAGGGTCTGTTCCATTCACGAACTCTCAAAAACATTTATGTAAATTGTTGGTTTGGCTTCCATTACTACTTTTTTCTTTATATTATGCAAATTTTGTAGTTTATAAACCAGTTTTTGTCAACAGCTTCAATTTATATTTTGCCACAGTTATCACGATAGTTTCATTAAAGCTGCGTTCAATACTTCAGAATGGGCTACTTCCTCACATGTATGGTTACATTCATTTTTACCCGAGTGCGTTCCCACTTACTCCAACTACAAGCGTTTTCCAATTTTAAACTTCGGTAGTGGAAAAAATCCTTTTCATCAATATTATTTTCATTGTACCTATTCCTTTCAATTTTTAAGAAGACTTGAAAATTTTCCAGAAAATTGGAGATAGAGCTTGATCTAAATATTACTTTCTATTTTTCATTACACGTTTGCTTATATCCCCAGTAATTACTCCAAAAACGCGCAGCTGCTAACTTTGATTTCAAGAATGGGAAGTAGTTAAGAGTGAGCGATTTCTGCCATTAATCCAGAAGCACACACAACTTTATTGGAACTTATGTAGCTTAAAACTAAATTATAAATGGACGTTGGGGTTCGATTGGTGTACAACATGAAAATGGAAAATAACAAATAGGGAAAAGCAATGAGAGGATTTTAAAATATTTCACTTTCAGCACGATTTCAATTTTTTCTACGAAACTGAGAATTCTAGAAACTCGTGTTTTGTTTCAAAAGCACTCAGAATGTTGACATAACTGTAATAGTTTTTAAAGAAAAGGAAAATGGGGAAATTAGGAAACTTTGCTTTTCTAAACATTAGAACGAAAAAGCTATGTATCCAATATTGTAAATTTAATGGAAAGCTCCTCCTCATTCATGTCATTTATATTAGGCGCGCCTTCGATTGGTTCTTTTATTACCAGCTAAAAATGTTTACCAACCTAAAGCAAGTTTATGCCGTTTAATGCCACAGATCAAAAAATTATGGTCGGGAGGTTGTTCAGACCCCCCCCCCCCAGGTCTGAATACCACATTATGTTGATACATCTATTTGAAACGATTACGATTTAGTAAAATCAATAAACCCTTTAGGTTGGTTTTCGTGTTGGGGAAAATATTCTAAGTATAGTCTGTGCCAGCTAGCTCAGTTATGAAATGGCTGTTAATTTAGTTCTTCAGTCCAAACCAATAATTTTTTATTTGAAAAGCAAACATTTTGAAACACAATTTGCTTAAATGCCACACCACTGCCTCGATGGTTGTGGATAGACTACCCAGAGGAATATACACTCGTCCAATGCCAAAGCTAATTACTTGAGCGATTGTTCGGCAGCAGCTAACTTAAGGGAAAATTACCGGGATGCCAACAATAAACAACATTGTTTATAAACAGGATGTTACTTTTATACATAATATGTTCAAATATCTTCGAATTACTAGGTCAACAAATCAATTATAGTCTATGAAGGAACTTCCAGCCGTTAAGTCTTTTTATAGATTGGCCAAGTAATAAAAGTCATCAATAGGTCCAAATGGGGGTCCATTTTTCAACGAAGAGGCGTTGGGTTGAATTTAAAATGTGAATTGAATAATCGTGGATATCTGTCAAAAGTGAATTAAATGCAGGACGGCACTGGTACGGTTTTTTTTATTTTGGCCTGTACTCGACAAACCAATGTTTGTTCTGACTTGGTAATAGTAAAGCACCAATGAGAAGTTCTAAATAGCGTTACGATCTTGTGTTTATATTATAGACTATGTAGATGGCCTTGGCTGTGCGGCCTGAAGGCCGCACTAGAAATGTTTCCAGATTGAAGCGAACAACCAAACAAAAGTGTGAGGAAACGTCACGAATAGAGATATTTTTGAGAATGATTATTTGATGTGCTATTTTTAAATTGTTAATAATGAAGGAATTAATTAGAAACTCGAGGGAGCGTTACTCACAGACAGACAAACATAGTTTTTTTATGGTATTCTGATCAACATCGAATTATGTTAACCGGCGGGTGGAGATGGAGCCAAATCATAAGCATTTTTTTTCTTGCTGTACTGCGCACAGAAGCCTACAAGAGAATTGGTCGACAAAATGAAAGGTCGATAAGTTTGATTCCAAAATCATATTATACAAGCTACACCTGAATATATAACACAAAGCAAGTAAAAATCATTGTCTTGAGGAGATATTTGAGGGCAGTGTAAATTAAAAATAAACAAGTTAAAAGCTATCAGGTGCTTGTATTAATTTCCGGGTTTCACGCATAGATGCCCAGAGCTACAAATGTAGGTAGCAAAGATGGCTACATTTTTTTATTTGACAGCTGTGACATTCCTCTATAAAAATTAATTGACAGAACGGGTCTCAAACAACAACATATTTTTTATCAGATTAAAAATGTCAAATTTTGTATCAAATAAGAAGTATTTGCAGACAACATTGTGATGTTGCTTCAACAAGTTGCTTTCTCAGATCGAATTATTACTGGCGGTGAAAAGTGGATTTACTTTAAGAATCCTAAACGCAAAAAAATCATGGGTTGATCCAGGTTAACCATCATCATTTACTGCAAAACCAGATCGATTTGGAAAGAGAATGCTCTGTATTTGGTGATCGCTACCATCAACAAATGATTAATTTGAACCATGATTTGATTGAAAAGCGACCAGAGTGGGTTAGAAGACATGGCAACGTAATTTTGCTCCATGACAACGCATCATCACACAAAACAAAATCGGTCCATGATACGTTGAAGTCACTTGGCTGGGATTTGTTGTGCACCCGCTTTATTCAACAGACTGGGCTTCTTCTGATTATCATTTGTTGTCATCAGTGAGACACGCACTACTCCATCCTTCCAATTCGTTCGACTCATGAGTTCGACTAAAATACAATAACCACACATTACTTTAAAGTTTCGATATCTTAATTGCATTGTGTTGACGGTCCGTGCGTTCTGTGTAAATATTTACAACGAGGTTTGGAAATGAGCGGGAATACCGCAATAACATCAACTAAAATTTATTCTAGTTCCCGATTTTCGACTTTTGTGGGATTAAGAAACAGCGTAACATTTCTCTTTGGACCTTCGATTTCATGTACCTATTCATTTTTTTTTATTGCTGTTGTCAACATTGGGACAACATCCTTCGTTTTCTTCCTCTTATCCCGTACACTCTTTCTTATAACACAATTTTTTGGAGTCGTTTTTGTGGATTGACCGAGATAGTGCATATGAATCTTAATTATGATTCACCGCCAGGCTTCACTTAATCGTTCTGGAATACTGTAACAGAGCCATCTGTCGTCTCAGTGGCGTAGCTATCCATTCAGTGCATTAGAGCAAGTACAATCGGTGCACTCACTAGTTTCTCGAATGACACAGACCGACCTCCTGTTACAGGGTTTTGTAAAAAAAAAGCACCTTGCTCTACGGTTCCTATGCTCTCGTTTTGCCGCGGCGTCTATTTATTACCGGCGCTGCGTCTCTGTTTGCGCCTCATGATTCGTACGTCTCAACTGGGAGCGATTAGGGATTGAGCTTAGGACTTTTTGGCTTGAAATTTGGCTCTATATCCCGTTCACTTAACTGACCTCCTCCTGTTAGGCAATGCACATATTGCACTTATATTTATAGAAGAAGCTGGGGTGGGTGGAGTTATACCAAAAACCAATACAAAACTCGTATATTATTTGTCAGTTTTTGGCCTTCTTTAGCCCCAATTTTGAATTATTGCAAATTTTTAATTTTTATATATTTAATATTTACACCTTTGCATATTTTCAATTTCATTAGCAAATTTTTGAAATCCGTTGTCGGTTTGTCGTACTTGCGCTCGGGATTGAAGGGGGGAGAGAAGAAAGGGCCTCCATTTTTGATTTTTGTCGCTCACTGTAATATAAATAAAAATATTCATAAACAATAACTAACATTTTCTTTCCCATAATTTTGAAGGCGAAAGGCTCCTAAAAATTTCAGTTGCTTTGGGTCACAATTAACTACCGGGGAAGGGATGGTGAACTAAGGTCAAACCACAGCTCGTTAAAAGAATCCTTTGATGTTGAATATCGGGAAGGCGCAGTTTTAAACAGGAATTTTTTTTGAATTTTATTTTTCACGCCACTTCTTAACCACTTAACGGTCAATCTCAGGTTAACGTTGAAAAAAAAATACTTGAGTTTTTATTTGAAAACCAAATATATTGAAACGCAACTTGCTCAAATTTGACACCACTGCCTCGATGATTCACGGGTGGTTGTGGATAGACTAGATAAAGGAAATGCATAATTCACGCATCTTGTCTAATGCTATAATAAATTAACTTTTCTATGTACTTATATAAATTGTAACTTTTTTTTTGTTTCAGATGAAGCTCGTTCGCGAAGGAAAGGTATCTTGGTGCACTGCCTGGCCGGTATTTCACGCTCAGTAACCATCACGGTTGCTTATATAATGTACAAATGTTCCCTTAATTTAAACGACGCCTTCAATTTGGTAAAATCGCGCAAATATAACATTGCTCCCAACTTCCATTTCATGGAACAATTGCACAATTTCGAAAAACAACTAAAATTAGATGTTTCGTCGCAAAGTCCAAACATAATTTTAGAACAAATTCGGCAAGAACAAAAAGAAGCGCATACTGCAGAAGAACACAAACCCCGAATTTGTCCAAATTGTGGACTAAAAAACGATTGTAAATGTAGAACTCATAGTGACTTTCTCAGTCCTCTCGCACAAATCGGCGTTAGTCCAGATTCTGGAATTGAATTTGATAGGTGGGCTTCTAGTGCGACTTCAGCTGATTGAGAAAACAAGGGGGGGTCTCAGTGGCACTTCTAAAACATCCAATATCGGTCAGTTTTTTGACTTGTGGTGTTACTGTCATCCCCTCTTTATTATTTATTAATAAATAGGATTATCAATTGTACATAATGAATTTTTAATTTATTACAAACTAAAGTTTCCATTATCTTTTTTTTTTAATTTTTAAGTCAGTATTATTTTTATTTAAAAAGCGTTGCATTTAAATAATAATTTTAATTAAAATTGAGACTACTGCGCTTTAAATTCCACATTAGGTACATAAAATGTATTACGTTTCACTACAGACTAATTTTGGATCATAATTTTCTTCAAAAAAATGACGAAATAACTGTGTCGGCGTTTGATCTAATACGCGCCATTTTCGGATTCTATTTGTATTAACAGTGGGAATCTCATTAATATATTCGTGCGCGTCATTCCTACTAACATTAAATAAGGACTTTGTGGAAATTGTGGGTGGGAGAAAAACCAATCACAAAATCTATTAAACCGATCACAGCGCCACGCTCATCCCAGTTTTGTAAGTTTGACGAACTATACTTTTTGAAACCAGTGACTCTGAAACATTTGAACACTTTTCTAGTCTCAGTTTGAATTCTTTCCATAAAAAAAAATTGTTGATGCATTTTTAAAATTTTTGTACTGTTTACTTCGGCGTTGAGAAATAAAAATGCAACATTGTTATTTAGTTGAAATTTTGTATAGAAAAAGTTGATTACATATCTTAAAAATGACAAATATATAAATTTTTGTAGTTTCTTCCTGACGAGGTTTCGTAAACTGTTGTGTTAGTTTGCTTGAAATTGTAATGAAACTAAAAATGTTGGTGCCATATTTTTAATTAAGTTTAAATACCTTGCCATAAAATTGTTATATTATAAATAAAACAAGATTTTGTAGTGGTAAGTCTGATGTTACAAAAATATAGATTATATAAAATTGGTTAAGTAAGAAGAAATAATTTAATAGAACCTAAGTCCAAATTCCGCTATTAATGTATTAAAAAATGTTAAAATAAAGAAGGTGGGTCCAGAAAACGTGGGGTTACTCAGTTTGGAAGTGAGCAAGCTATTCTATAAAACAATTCTTAGTTACACAAAAACGTGTAAAATGCATTGAAGTACTAATCAATGGATTGCAGTTGTACGGGTTACAAAGGTGGTTCTCAAACTTTTCCGTATCCGTGCCTTCTAAATATGAAAAATAATTTTTAAGGCCCCCCTATGCCCATTTGATTCCATCTTGTCGGACAGTCTAGTGTCAAATACAAATTTTTGCAGTCCACAGTTTGAGAAGCACTGGCTCACAAAACACACGGTCCATTTTCTAGTAGATCAATGTCTGTGTATTAGCAGCAAAGCTACTCAAATGTTACAATGCACTCAAATGGTGTAGTAAATGTTAAATTTTATAGGATATTTTAAAATCGTTAAAATAGTGATGCTCATAATGTAAGAGGCGATATTTTTGTCACTTATGCCAAATAAACCATCAAAAAATCACACCCAATTCCATCTGAAGTTGACATACTACCCTACCATCATTAAAATTTTTATTTAACCTATGTAAAAAAATATATTTAAACAAAGTACTACACGATTCCAAATTTAAAGTAAAGTGGGAATCCCCCAATATAAAATTTTGGATGCCAAAAGTTCTTCCACGCCTCAGTGTTTGCAATCAGACGGAAAGGAATTGTGGTACCTTTTTTAAATACATAGAAAAAACTGTTGCAGAAGTTTATCTAATCCAACATTCCTATTATTGCATTGACTTTGAAATCTTGTTCGTACAAGCACATAACTCTTCCAATTATCATTAACCAAAAAATTAATACTAATTACGTATAAATAATATTCTTAATCGTATTATACCTTTCATATTTTATGTATAAATGTTATTTTGTATATCACTTCTTACAAATAAAATTGTTCTACAGTGTTATAATTTGTATAAATAAATAATTTTCAATGTGGTTTTGGATTTTATTTGCATACAAGGAAATTGTTAAGGCTCTTGAATATTACTAATTTGCACAAATTGCGTTGCGTTTGTCAAAACGGCCCAGAGTGTCCCTATCGGAGCGGAAATATCTAAAAAGATATTTTAGATCTTGAGTTCTTTCCTGGATTGAATCAAGGAATGGTTGGTGTCAATTAGGATGCGACTAGCGTATGAACTAAATTTGTAATTAGATTTTTTACTCCATAAAATTTGAAAACATGCAGTTCGCAAAAATAAAATAATATCATTTTTAGTGCGTTTTGCCACTCAACGATTAAAAGCGCTCCCTAGGAAGCGTCAGCTAAACAAAAGTCACTGTGAAACGTAGTTCTTATTGTAACCGTCAGATGTCGCTCGGAATTGTTAGTAAAAAAATAAATTCATGTATCTGTCAAAAGTGAAACAACTGTGACACATCGTATTGTGATAGTTGAGATAGTCTTCAATCAAATTAATTGGGGTTGATAACTAAAATTTCAATAAACCTACAACGTGTGATCTCATTTTGTAATTTTGTAAACAATATTAGGAAAACAAGATAAACCAATAACTCAAAATGTTAGCGTTAATGAATAGAATATTAGATTGGTTTAGAAGTTTATTTTGGAAAGAGGAAATGGAATTAACTCTCGTCGGTTTACAATATTCAGGAAAGACAACTTTTGTTAACGTTATAGCCGTAAGTAATCTTTACATCAATTATTTGTGTTGTTACCACTTGGGTTGTTTTTCTACTTCCAGTCGGGCCAATTCAGCGAAGACATGATACCGACAGTTGGCTTTAACATGCGAAAAATTACAAAAGGTAATGTAACAATTAAAGTTTGGGATATTGGTGGTCAGCCAAGGTTTAGGTCGATGTGGGAACGGTACTGTAGGGGCGTCAATGCGATTGTGTAAGTTACCTCGGTTGGATGAGTTTATGGAAATGTTATAGAAATTGTTTTTAGATACATGGTTGACGCAGCTGATCCTGAAAAAATAGAAGCATCACGGAATGAATTACACAATTTGTTAGATAAACCACAGTTAGCTGGAATACCAGTTTTAGTTTTAGGAAATAAGCGGGACTTGCCACATGCATTAGATGAAAATGGACTGATTGAAAGAATGTAAGTTTAAGTTTTTAAACTACTCCTAAAAATTGAATTAAAAGTTTCTTGGATGTGTTTGTGTAAACAGATAACAATTAATTTGCTCCTTTGAATTGGAAACCTATTATAAAGTTTGAGAACTTCTGAGATAAATTCTTGTGTAATCTCTTGTTATCAAGTTTCATTATGTTTCCGTTGATATTTAGCACAGGGCCAGGGCTTCTAAATCACTTTTAACCTGAGGTTGAATCATAGTTTATTTAAACAAAAAATTTTTAGCTTAGAATTTTGGATGTTTTTAAAGTTTGAAACTGCAAAGTGAAGATTTTACCCTTTCAACTGAATTCATGAGCTTATTATTTCAATCAATTAATCACTAGCCTACATTCCTGTCAGAATATAACAACTTCTTAGAAGTCTTCACAATCAATTTCATGAGGTGGATTAGTCATTCATTGATACCATTTTTTACTATAGCTTCTCATTTTATGTTTCATTTATGAAAGAGAAAGTTGGATTATTTCCAAAATTTTACATAAGAAGCAAAATAAAATTTTAAATTGTGTGCAACTTAAAATAATTAATTAAGTATAATTTTTGTTGTTGAGATATTTAAAACGAGGGAAGCTGCAATGAGACCATTTCAGTATTTGAATTATATAAATATAGTTAAAATAGACCGAAGTGGGTGAGGTGTGGTCATTAGGTATGATGGGGTACTAGGCTCATAGGAGCAGGGAAGCCAGGGGGCCATTGGCAATTTCAAAATTTTTAGGACAGGAAATTTTAGACCTCTCAGACCATCGCTTTTTATTCGAAAATAAACGGGCATTTGAATGCTTGAGAGGGGGGTTACAACTACTGATCTAGGGCGCCGTGCCACATAGGGGAATTTGTATAAAGTAGTATCCAAATATGCTCTAGATTACAGGAAAAATAATGAAAAAAATTACATTGATAAATTAGAATGGTTCTCTGGGGGCACAAATCAAAATAACCGATTAAAGTTACGAAACTTTCGATATGTCGAGAATTTGATCTACAAATTAAAGGAAAAATTTGGGGCCAATCCCTCTTCCTCAAGGGCCTAAAAACTACACAATATTTTTAACAAATTAATAATATCAATAATAATAATAATATAATAAAAACTCTCGGACGTTTCTAGACGTATTCCTGTCTACGCCACTGGTCTGCGCAATTCTGCAGCTAATTTTAGGCCAGATATTCCAAGAAGCACTTGGAAACTCCAGGGACGTGCCCAACCAACTTTATTCAGGGGGAGAAATCCCAATTTGCAAATTTTCCAACTGAATTAATTCAAAATTGCCAACTTTTTGTAAGTTTTGCAACTTTTTGTAAATTTAGACATGAAAAATGCCAAATTGACCAACTTTTGAATGTTTTTGCCAATTTTTTGTAAAGTTTCTAAAACATTGCCCCCCATGGCACGTCCTTGGGAAACTAAACTGAAGTTACTTATAAAAAGTTAATGGTAATTAATAGTAATTAAATGGTCCTACAAATAAGTCCTTAAAATTTGACTTAAAAAACTTAAAAAATATTTAGTACCTAATATTATAAATCTATACAGGGTGGCCCTTTGAAAACGAAACAGACGGGATGGTGGCTTGTGGATTGTGTACTAAAATGTACACTTTGACAAATATTTTTGACGTATTTTGTAAATTTTAAATATATCGTTGCTTAGCAACTAGATCATTATACATACGTATTTTGTTAAATTATTCCGTATAACATAATTATTATCGTACATTTTTTGCAGAAAGTGGGCATTTTATTCCAATTACACATAAAATAGTGTATGCACCTTATCCTTAAAGTGTCTTTTTGGCATTTGCGTGGTCATAGACTTCGGCTGCGCCTCAGTCTATAATTTTCCACGCTCATACCAAAAAGATGCACTTTCAGGACTTGGTACATAAATAACTATTTTAAATCTAAAATTATCACGCACGTAAAGTTGGCCCCCTTCTTTTGATATTGTAATTTTTTTATTGTTGTCAAAGTATTATTAATATTCTTCAAAAACTTTTGATTGACAAATAATAACCGTAAGAAATGCAAAATAACTTTTATTTTCGCTCTTGCCCCCCTTTTTGAAATTCAGTTTTTCTTATTGTTCTCAATTTGTCATTGTAAAAGCTTTTTTAATTTTGCAAAAAATAACCGTGGAAAACGCGAAATTGGATTTTGTGCTAGCCCCCCCTCTTGTTTTTTGAAAGGATATTTTTGAATTTTGTTGATAAGACGGTCAATTTTGTTTTTTAAGGCGTGAGTGGTCGTAGGCTTATTGGCATAAATATCTTTTAAAAAAACCCAAGGAAAAAATCTAACGGCGCTAATTGCATGATCTGGGGGGCCAATTATGATCACCAAGACGGGAAATTACACGACTCATGCAGTAATTGAATTGTTTCTCGGGCTGAATGGCATGGGCATGTGGCACCGTCTTGTTGAAACCGCACATCTTTCACATCCATAATATCTTGCAATTTAGGCACAAAAACCTGGATTATCAACACTCACGAACTGCTTCGATATTTTGTATTGAAAGACATGTTGAAGGATGGCCAGAAATTTTAAAATTAATTTCTTCGTGGTTGATAAAATTAAATCACTATTCCGACGATATTTTGTCTGAAAATTGCGAACTGCAGCTGTCAACCTTTCATTATTCACTATCACCCTAAGATAGGGATAGACACGTCGATAAGGGTTAAAAAAAACTATTTTAGACCATCATTTCTCAACAGATATAAGGGGGGTCTCGAATCTGGGTCGCCAAACTCCAGGAGGGTCGCAAATAATAAATATATTATTTTCTTAACCTTTTAAGGGCTAAGAAGTCATTCCTGTTCCTGAGAGAATTACAAACGTTTTTTATTTTTTCTTATCTCTTTGGGGGGGGGGGGGGTCGCGATACAAAATGGTTAAAAATCCATGTTTTCCACTAAACCAGTGGTGGCAAACCTATAACCCGCGGGTTAGATACTGACCCACGAAGGTATTTTAAATGACCCACGCGTTAATTTTTCTAAACTTATTTTATTTTTAAAAGAGAACCAAGAAAAGGTTAACTGTCAATTTTTCTGTTAACAACTTTTCGGTGTTTCCAAATTATTGGTACCATTTTTAGTACTCTCAGTGATCCACGAGCTAGGGTTAGAAAAATAATGAAAAAAATTTGACTCTTTTAAAATGGTTCAGCACTGTTTCAGACGATCTTACTCGCTTGTGGAGTACCGCTGATATTTGTTATTCTTGTGCTACCACCTCTTGGTGTTTAACATTTTAAGACAATGTGATAATTGACGTCGGATGGTAGCACAAGGTAAACAAACAACAGCGATTTCATGTTTTACTTTTAAAAGTTTGTAAACTTTTTTAATTGGGAATCAACTAGCGAACCAATTAGAGGCGCTGCGCTTTTAAGTGACACGGAGGAGGAGCGTTCTAGCAAATTATTGTATTGGTTGTTATAATATGTATTATATAAATTCAAAAATATAATGTCTAAAGGATATCAATGAAAGGGAAAGGAAGAAAATTAAGAGTTTTTTTTTGAATTCTGTTGAATTATTTGTTTAGGAAATGATTATGAAATGCAGTTTAGGCTCATTATTTTATGGACTTTTAGGGAGAGGATATTTCTTGTGCTGCTCATGACCACAAGCGCTCGATTATGACTTCTTCAGTTTTTCTGCAATAACTCGATAATGTTGAAAGATATAAAAATATTGAAGAGGTCAAAAGTGTTCAGTGTAAAAAAGCGAATATTTTTGATATTGTTTACTGCTTCCAAGATATTAAAAGAAAAAACTAGACTAAACCATAACTCAGCTCTTCGGGGGGGGGGGTAAATGTATAATTATTGATTTTCATCGATTATAATGTCCCTCTTTTCTGTTTATTTGTGTTGTTTCTTCTCGATCTGGTGCCTTAAAGGCTTAATCTCAAACTTATTTTTGTGGACTCTTCACTCCATTTTTTACTGTAGCTTGTCAAGTCAACAGCTTGGAGGAACATTCTTCATATCTGACGTCTATAATACGTTTATGACAGATAAACAAGGACTCAACTACTAATTATACAGTTGCACTTGATACTATTGCTTTTAATAATAAATATGTTCTTTCATGGACTTTTTTGAAGGTAATTGTTTAATTCTCTAGAATAAACCCATGGTGCCTTGAAATGGGAGGAGTCCGATTACGGCAAATTTATTGTTTTAATAATTTTTTTAAATTTGATTTTTGCACATTTTCTCACTTCATGCAATTTCGCATGCTAATTGAAGTAGTAGGAGATTTTATGTTTTACAACATTTTTTAGTAAGATCTTTCGATTACTAATTACTACTAAAACTCGACGGGTTTCCAAGCGCGATTTATCAGCATTGTTTATGTTTTTACGTGTTTAATAATCCGTGACGTCAGAGGATGTTTTCGCACAACCGTTTTAATTTGAATTTTATTCTATTAACATTTAAATGAGATTACCCAAACAGTTTTTGTGCAGTATTTCATGTGAAAGTGGAAGAAATACAAGTTTCTTTTAGTAGTAGTAATTATTAATACATAGTAGTAATTTTTTTAATTGATTTTGGTGGGCCTAAAATAACCTGCGCATATTATAAAATTTATTGTTAACCAATTTATTTAGTTTACATATTTCTGCAATTGAAACCCGCATTTACATTAAAAAAAATGGGCTACTTGTACCAGCAGGTAACTCAAGTACCTATTAGATTCAATCAATAACATTTTTATTTTGATTATCTCCTTAACCTCCGTACCTCACCCTGGTGTTCCATGGACCCCAATTGTTCAAATAAGCTTTGAGAACTTGTGCGATGGTGTTCAAGGGATCCTAGTGTGCAAAGGTTAAAAATTAAAATTTTCGTCAAGGTTAAATACCACAAATTTGTAAGATAGGAATAAAAACAGTACAAAGTTAAAAAAAATTCATAAATCAAATTTATGAATATTTAATAAAATTTCGTTTATTTTAGGAATCTCTCAGCTATACAAGATCGAGAAATCTGCTGTTACTCAATTTCCTGCAAGGAAAAAGATAACATTGACATAACATTACAGTGGCTCATCGCACATTCAAAGTCTGGAATGCGTTAAAATTAGTAAGATATTTTAAATTGTAAGAGAAGGATTTTAATAAACTAATGTATGTAATATTATAATTTGTAAGGCTGCATAATGTATTATTTTAAGCAAAAGTAATGCTAAACGAGTGATTTTTCAATATTCAAACTAAAAAAAAAATCACTTTTTTGAACTATTGTATTATGTAATTTTAACGCTGCGCACTGAAAATAAACCTAAGAGTGTTTGCAACTCTTGCAGCTCATCAAGATCTATTAATTATTACTAAATTTCTATTTTGTATTTTTCAGTTGCTTAAGACTTTTGAGTTTGTTACTTGTTAATCGCATTTTAGTCCTAACAAATCTTCTGATTTTTAATGGTAATAATTTTCATTTTATGGACGAACAATAACGCTCTTGTTTTGCTCATCACTTAGTTTATAATAATAATTCAAGGACGTTAAATACAAACAATTTCATAAAATGTAATTACAAATTTTTAAAATTTTAATTTGAAAACGAGGTAGGTCAAAGTAAGTTGGAATTTTCAAAATAGGAATTTAATTAAATGCTATTGTGTATATGATCGATTTTAGACTTAGGTAATTGTAATATTGGCTATTTGTAATATTTTGTATTCTTATATCCCAGTTTTTATTATTTGTATTTTACACTTTCATGTACATTTTTTCGAGGCCCAAATCGAAATTAACACGAGGTTTTGGGGTACCAAATAAAAATAAAATAGTCAAACTTTTATTTTCACTAACTTTTTTTTTTATTAATAAAACTAAATTGGGTAAGTTTTTTTGTGGATATTAGGGGCCAAAACAGATTATAATTTCCACCCCCTTACTTTTTTGGATGCTTGCATTGAGAAGTGCTGATTCAAAAATAACATCAGATTTACTCGTTATTAATTCAATATCTTTGAATAAATTGTACTACTAGCCGAACATAATTAACATTGTAGAAGACAGTTAGAACATAGATTTTATTTCTCAATGCAATATTATTGCAATAGTAATCGAATATATAGATAAATTTTATTAGAAGTTAAAGTTTGTTGAGATTGTTTGCTTCAAAAAATAAAATTTTGGTTTAATATTTATTGTGCTAATTTATTGCAATTTCTGTATTTTCTAACTTGACATATTAAATATTAATCAATTTATAAGAGAATATTTGTTTTTGTGTTACATGAGAAAAGTACCCCCGCTTGAAGATGAAAAAAGTTCTTCTGGATTCGCAAGAAATGAAGGGCAAGCTGAATTTTTACCCACACAGCACAGTATATCTCATGGATATCCTGGATGGATCCATGGATATCCTATGGATATATGGATATCCATTGGATATCCATGAGATATACTGTGCTGTGTGGGTATTGGCTAGGTTTTGACTGCTTTTTGATTAAATCCCAACTTTTCGAATTTGTTATTTTCTTAAAATAATTATTAAGGTTTTCAATGTTTAAAATTTAAAAAAAGCTGCCAAATTCGGAACATTGTCAAATAAGGCAAATTTGTCTATACTTATAGTCCAAGAGCCAGCGACGAAAAGTACAAGAGTTTTGAAAAAGCTGATACTTTTAGATCAGACAGTAAAAGTTATAATCTGGGCTGTTTAATAAAACAAAAGAAAAAAATTATTGTTTATTTTAAGAAAATTACGCCTGAAATTACAAAATAAACAAAATTCTTACATTTTAAATGATTTCCAACATTAAATTTAACTTATAATTATTAAAAATAAAGCAATTTTTATTTCTTCAACTTGGGATATCTTTCGAAAAGGGCGGTAATAGATTACTTGCAGTTAACTAAAATCTCTTCCATTTTGGTATCTCTCCCTTGGAAGTCAAAAATGTTCATTTTATTACAACTTGGTATTTGAAGTTAAGACTAAAGCAAAAATCACAACTATTTTTAAAAGTAAAATGCCGTCGTGCGGAATTCGCAACATCCGATAAAAAATATTCTCAAAACTCACATAATCTGTTTCTTCACTGTCTCCTTCATTATGATAACCATCTGAGTAATAAGAATCGTTTCCGATATCGGAACTGTTGAAATCTTCCTAAAAATTGACACAATCAAATAAAATCCAAAACTAATCTACATTCTTACTCTCTGAGTTTTCCTCAAACCTGACTTTGAAGTTGGGTAAGTGATCTGAAAAAAATGAAGCGATGACTAAACACACCGCTAGACCTAGCAACTTACAGATTTAATTTTTTCGTCTTTTTCTTTCACAAGATTCGTCAAAATCATTTGGACCTTTTTGTGCACCTGCACTTGCGATTGGAAATCAGTAACCGTTTCCCTTAATTTATGGGTGGCAAATTTGGCCGCGTAAACAGCTTGATCCTTCTGTTTGGTCATTAATTGCATTCTAAGTGCTGTTTCGCGCTTCACGAGGGCTGCTTTCTTTTCCAACGAAGATACCAATACCAGCAATTGCCCGTGCTTTTCGTTTCCGCACGGCACTTGTCTACACAATTTTTCCAGCGCCCCTACAGTAGACTCCAATTTTTGGACTTTTTCTTGTACCGCTTTTGGATATCCACGTTTAGCGGGCTGAAAAAAAGTAAATGAGTCGAATATTGGGGGTGGATTTATTTAGCGGTCGTCACGTATTCAGTGCACATGTTTTGTTTCTCTTCAATTTCCTTGTCCAGTTCCAAACTAACGAGGCGCATTTCTCTGGCAATTTTTTTTGCCTCTTCCGAAACCATTTTGGTTTCGTGCATGGCATTATGGACTTTGGTTTGATGTTCTTGGATCGTAGTGTGCAAGTTTTCAATTTCTGCGTTTTTTTGAGTTATAATATTTTCTTTTAATATCAGTTGCTCTCGTTCTTCCTTAAGTTGAACTCTGAAATTTGAGATTGGAATAAGCAAAGTGGATTTTTCAAAGTCGAATATTAAAATATTATTCTAATCCGGTGTTCAAGAACGGAACTAACTTGCAGTTTATCTCTAAAATTGTTAATTGATATAATAAAATTATGATGTTTATTATTATTCTTTATCCTTGAATATGAAGTGATTTTCAAGCAGAAAGAGAAATTTTTAATTTTATATAATTCCAACATAAGATTTATGGTTAGTACCTACTGAAAATAATGGTTGGGTATGCATGCCTGAATAGTAAATTACTATTGTAAGGTACATTTGTAGTTACGAATGATGTATTTAATACTTTTTGCATGAATAATTCAGCCTAAAGCGTTTAATTTTGATTTATTAGAATCGAATTATTGTATTAATTGATCAGTTACGATAATTACATTTTGTGATGAGATTTATTTATTTTCAAATATTTTATTCAACGATTTTTTTAATCAACAGTTTTATATTTTTTTTCTTTATTCTGACTCATCATCTGCATTTGTGTTCGTTTTATCTGCATATGCATTTCTGAACAAGTTTTATTAGTATTATTCTACAATTGCGTGATAGGTTTAGTAGTTAGTAAGAAAGAAGACGAACTCTTAGCTTATGGGTTACCTTAAATTTTTAAAAATGTTATTGATTGTTTTTCCTTCCGATAAAAAATTAAAAATTTAAAAATTTAGTGTTTGATTGATGAAGTTATTCTACCTTTAATTTAATTATGTTTGCATCTATTTCATAAGCTTTGGTTGGTGAACTATTTTTGGTTTGTAGTTAACAAATTAATCTACTAAAGGATGAAGAGGAGGAGCTTTCTAGTTAATTATTATATTATAGAATTTTGCAAAAAATTTTATTTTTATAGGTGAAGCCACTTATACATTTTTTTGAAATATTCCAATACATAACCTACGTAATTCTCCACCTCTCGAGTAAAGATGATCAGCAAACTTAAACACCCGTAGCTTCGTGTGAGCTTGGGGGGTGTTCCATACCCCCCAAACCCCCCGGTCACAAAAACGAGCAGTATAATTGATTTTATTAAATCTCAACTTTTTTAAATAGATGATTGATTTGTTATGGTTTGAAATACCCCCCACTCCACCGTTTGTATAGGTTGAAACTTATACAATTTTTAAATGTACGCAGTAAAGTTTTTCGCATATTTGATAAAGTTGATAGTAAAAATCCAAATTTGGATGTATTTTAGCTCCAAAAGCTACATTATGCTACATTGTACATCAGTGTCAGTTGTAATGAATGTGTTAAGTTCGGACGACATAAACGCTTTATTCAGTGGTGATGATCGATCAATTGCTCCAACAGTTGCGGTTAATACCGGAGAACCTCCACTGCTGACCAATAACTTGTATATGAAAAAGGGTCCTTTTTAGGACCAAAAATACTTAGAAAAGGGTGATGGATCATTGTTGGATACAGTTACGTTGTCAAAATTGACTCTACGCCGCCTTCGCTTCGCTCCGCTCCGCTTCAGACGTCTCCGAGTCATTTTGAAAAAAGTGTTATTTTTAAGGGGTCGATATAACTTTTTTTTTGTTATTCTTAGGGGCGTCCCAACCTTCCAAAAAGTGCTCTTAAGAAAGGGGAGGTTGCCATTACTTTTTTCTTACAATTTAATTCAAAAATACCCCTAAAAAGTGAAATTTGCTTGATGTTAACTGTGCGATAATTTAGGTAAAAGTAATAGTGCTCCGCGAAACTTCACCCACCGACCGTTAGTGTACTTTTCCATGCACGCACTGCTAACACAATGCTTCAATAGAGGCCAAAATTGAACTAAAATTGCAAACTTTAAAATCAATTATTAGCTAAACTAATTGATATACATCATTCCTCCATATCTAAAACGCTTCATTTTAATATTTTCTATCAAATTCCGTCAAGTTTTCTTTCATAAATATTATACTTTCGGGTGAGCGCTAATGTCCGAAACCCATTGGATGTGTCACAGGATGACGTAACGACAAACATAATTCATTAACCCATTTTAACCGGAATTATTTTTGTTTTTATTTTATTGCTTTTGATCAGGCAATTTTTACGAATTTACAAATAGCAGGTGAAAATAAGAAAGCCATTTTTTGTTACTTATGAATGTAACCACCGGTCGAGCTTAGGTTAGTGTTAGAAAACGATTTTTTACTTTACCATACCGAATGGGAAAGTTATGTAATCGAAAAAAAATTTTTTTTCAGATTTTCACGGATTTACATTCCTTGAGGTCTAACGAGTTGAAAGAGACCCAACATCAAGAAATGTCTGTGTGTCTGTGTGTCTGTGTGTCTGTGTGTCAGTGTGTCTGTATGTCACTTAATTTTGTGTGCGCTCTAGCGCCCAAACTAATAGGAATTTCTCAACCAAATTTTATATTTAGTACTTTTATATTGAAACTTAGATTTGATTAGATTTTGGTTAAAATCGGTCCACGGAAACGTGAGATTGGGATAAATTAGTGACGCGATGAGTATGTTTGGTACTGTGGTCGGTAGAGGGCGACACCTAATAATGTCGCAAGTGATGTTATGGGCAACTGTCTAGATAAATCCACTTACCGAAAGAAAAATTTATAACATCGAGTTATCTATAAAAGGAATGATCCTTGAAAGGTGACTTTGTATAGAGTGACAGCCGATAAAATTTTCGCACATGGGCACCAAATCATAGGGAGCGGCCAAAATCGTTAACTACGTTTTTTGTATGGTAAAGTCATGTGATGGCCACATCTCTCATCCAGTGAGGCCGAAGGCCGAACAACCACATCCGACTCACATTTTTAAATTTGTAGACCGTTAAAAGAGAGATCTACCGACCGAGCTTAGGTTAGTGTTAGGGATATTTGGTTCTAGTTACATAACTGGGACACGAAGATATTACATTTATTAAAGAAAACTCAACGGAATTTGATAGATAACATTAAAATGAAGCGTTTTAGATCTGGAGGAATGTCATATATCGATTAGTGTAGTTAATAATCAGTAGTTATATAACGAGTGCATGCCAAATACCTGAATAAAATGCTCAGGTGTGACATGCAAGAGGGGTATTCGCGTTTTACATTAACAAAACGCCTCCACGCGGAATAATTTCAAACTCGTTTGTAACGTATAGTAAATACCAACATGAACACCATAAACAAACATTTTCTTTTGTTTACATCTTAGACCATTTAAACTTATAGACACGCCCTTTCCTATCTCTCCTTGAATAGAAACTGAAGCAAACATGTGTGACGTCACTGGTGGGGTTGTATCGAGATTTATTTTAACGGTATACTAAAATAAACTATTTTCTTCATTTATAGTTGGTATTTACAGGTATATCTTAGCATTTACCTCACCAGTGACGTCACTTATGTTTGCTTCACTGCTTGAAAATCAAGGCGTGTCTATAAGTTTAAATGGTCTAAGGTTTACATTAACAAAACGCCACCACACGAAGTAATTGGAACTGCTGAAAGACGTAATGTTGTTATTGTCGGTGGCACCACCAACGGTAATGTAAAACGCGAATATTGGACGTGTATTTCTTTCCGAAAATTTCTATATCTTTCTTAAATTGTGGAAAAAACTAAAATTTAAAGTTTTTAAAATTTGTCAGTTTGACAGTTTTAATTTGAACAACAATGTAAAATAAATCAAAATAGAACTTGTTTTTTGACGAAAATTAAAATACCCGAATATTTGCACTAGTGGATGAATACCCGCGGATATTTTCCTGTCATTTGTTGATATAAAAAAAAAATACAGTGATATTATTGGTAGAAATTTTCGGAGGGAAATACTCGATTTTAAACTTTTCAATTTCTGCGCAAAATTCGATTTTGTGGACGTATTCTGTTATCTATTCTGCTGATCGTGGTAGCTGCAGTGATACATACGTCGTCGTGCAGTTAACATCTGGAAAATATTACGGTTTAAGCTTAATTTTTATTTATCCATTTTTTCTTTCGTTCGATCATCCCGGAGCGTTCACATTAGTTCAATGACTTTGACAATGACAGTGATAAAGGACCTGGACTAATGAGAGCGCTTTCGGATAATTGAGCAAACGTACAAAGGGATACATAAAAATTGAACTTTAGGGGTATCCACGGTAAGTCTCGGATCCATCCTAAAATCTAGTCGTTTCCTTCCTAGATAGCACACTCGGCCGAGCAGGACCGGTCTAGGGGATAATTTTAGTTAGTACAGAATTTTCTCGGAGCGGAGGGTCAGTGTTGACAAACATAACCACGGCAAATCTCGGATCCACCCTAAAATCTAAATCATATATCTCTAATATTTATAAACTTATTCACAGGTGTTATGGGGCATGAGCGGGGTTAACCTTACAGTAGCAGCCAATGCAATGTGGTTAAATGCAAGTTCATGTAAACTTTCAAGCTCTTGCAGTGATCCTCAGAATTTTTGTTTTTTTATTGCTTTTTGAACCGTTTTTTATCACTCTGTCTAGTAAAATTTTTTAAATTTCTAGTCCCGGTTACGTAACAATCTCTCGATTTTTTAAATTGTGAAACGTTAAAGAGAGATACACTGGTCGAGCTTAGGTTAGAATGCATTACAAAACAATTTTTTCTGTTAGTGCACCGTTAAAAGAAAGATCCACAGATTGAGCTTAAGTTAGTGTTAGGAAAAAGATTTTTTTATTAGTGTATCGTTAAAAGAGATCCACCGGTCGAGCCAAACGTCTGGCGCCCAAATGTCATACCGTGAATAATACTAGGCAAAATTAGCACAATTATTGTAATTAAATATTTATAATAATTTGCAATATTTTTAATTAGAAGTAAAAATATTAAATTTTAATTTTAATCAATAATAATTATAAAGACTGAAATCTAGTGATTCTTAAGGGGGAAAGCCACTGTATCGATCGAAAAAGTAACCTAGTTTTTAAGAATTATTTTCACAGAGGTAACTAATTAATTAAGGAATCGGATTATTGTTATTTTATTAAGTGTATATTGAACTTGTTTTATATAAATTTTTATCTAATTGTTTTAAATATTAACAAAAATATGAGCCTTTATGTAAAGACTGATGAAAAAAATTTCCTTTCCATGGTGGCATCGATATCTCGGTGAAGAGTTATACGAAAATAAAAATTAAAAATTTATCAAACTTTAAATGAATGTAGCTATCGTTGTACGTAGCTGTTTTTTATTTTTTTAATTATTTACAAAATAGCAGGAAATCGAAGTGTATTTTAATTTTAAAATTCCTTTTTTTTCATTCAATTAAAATTTTTGAAATCGGCTACGTACAACGATAGCCACAGTCATTTAAATTCTGATAATTTTTTCACTTTTATTTTTAGATAACTTTTCACCGAGATATCGATGCCACAATGGAGAGGGAATTTTTTTATCAGTCTTTACATAACGGCTCATATTTTTGTTAATATTTAAAATAATTAGATACAAATTTATATAAAACAAGTTCAATATACACTTAATAAAATAACAATAATCAAAATAAAATATACAATAATAAAAATAGTGAAAATAATTCTTAAAAGCTAGGTTACTTTTTCGACCGTCACAGTGGCTTTCCCCCTTAAGTGTGCACAAAGTTAATTTAAATAGGCCGTGGGCGGATTTAGCCTTTATGAGGCCTCGGGCGCAATTCAATTTTGAGGCCCCCCTCTAAATATTTTCACTACTACTACATTTTAAAGTAATGGTTTTCAGCTTCCGGAATACAGGGGAAAATCCGTTCATTAGCGCCACAGGCGATTTTTTTGAAAATACTACCTAATTTAAATCGGAATATTTCACCTAAGACCTCGTTTTAATACCCAAACTGTTTATATTATGCATCTTTTTATAAAATTTGGTTCATCAAATTTTCAGCTGTTTTACTAGAAATTCCTAATGGACATTTGAAAGTTGTTTTTTTTTCAATTATTTCATCAAATTAACAGTGATAATTTTTGTACCAAAAAGTTTCAATTTTAATAATTAATACAACCTGAACATCAGCAAACCTTAATATATATCAAAATAATTGTCATTTTATATTGATTAATTTTCAGTGCTATTACTCCATGTCTCACTTTTTTAATAATTAAATAAAAAAAATTTTTGATTTTGAGAGCTGAATTTTGAGGCCCCCTTGATTTATGGGGTCCGAGGCACGCGCCTCTTGCGCCTGTTTGTAAATCTGCGATTGTAAATAGGTGGTAATAGTGATTTTTGATTTAATTAAAACAAGGAAAAAGTAAATTCAGAGCAACCGGAGACACAAATAAGAGGCAATAGCAGCGCTCCATCATCTCCGCTCGCTATCAAAGTGGAAGGAGCCAGGGCCGTAGTCGTAGATAGACTTAAGTCATGGGGAAGGTTTCACCTAAAAAAATTTTTGTTTATGCCATGAGGGGGGGGAGTGAACCCCCAAAACCATCCCCTTATATACGGACCTGGAAGGAACTCCAGTAGCGTCCTAACTAAGAAATTTGGGATTGCTAACTCCAACTATTAGGAATCTCTCGAGCCTTCTATGTTGGTAAACCCGAACCTATAGCAACTCTATAAATTATATCCAAAACTCAGCAAAAGATTTTCAGGAGTACCCATAAAACAAATTACGCAAAAAAGTACAAAGTTGACATATATGTAGGTACTTTGCGGTCAAAACCGAAACTAATTCATCGGACAACACTGAAAACATTCTACTGACCTATTGACCTTCATGAAAAAAAAATTGAAATAATTATAAAAAAAAAATACTAAGCAAGAAATATTCTTCATCAATGAGTTCATCAATGACGCATACGATTACCATTATAAAAAAAATTGAAGGTTACAACAGAATTTAATAAACAAAGGTAAATCTTGACCTACAGAAGGATGATTTAGATAAATAAAAATCTTGACACCCCCTAGGCGTCCACATATTTCTTGGACGAGTCAACATTAAAAATCATTTTACACCAAAACAAATTAGTAATAATAAAATTATTATACGAATAACTTGGTGTTGAGAAAAGATTGGAACAAAACTGAGTTGGATGAAAAATTAATGTTGAATTTTGTTTTAGCTTGAATGCTTAAAAAACTAACCAATTTTATAGAAAAGCTTACTTCAGATCTTCCATTTGAGTTTCAATTTCATCGTTGGTTTCCTCAAACGCATCAAAAGTTTGTTGCAGCAGCTCAATTTGAATTTGTAATTGGTTACTGTGATGGGTTAACATTTCGTTTTCGGTTTGTTCCTCAATAAGTTGACTCCCCTAAAAATTTAGTCCCTAAAATTCCAAATTTACGAAAATCTTCCACCCACCTTAAAAATTAAAGCATCTTCTTGCTCTTTGATGATAGTTTCCTGCTGCTTGCAGCGGTCTTGTAGATGTTGAAAATCTTCGTCGTGGTATCCATGCGTGGATCTCGCCAACGATGACAGTTGATCCAAACGAAACCGAAGTTCCTCGTTCTCCTTGACCACTGCAGTTTGTTTTGCCGCAAAATCATCATAGAACTTATTGTATTCCTCCTGCACGGTACGAAGCCTAAAAATAAAGTTTTTTTTCCATGCAGAAAAACGCAATGTATAAAACTTACTTTGACCGATATTTTTCTTCAGTTATATTCAGCTTTTCGGCAGCTTCTTCAAGTTTGAATTGCATGCTCTTATGATCTTTGATTAATCTTTCCAGTTCATGTTCAGCATTTTCCGTTATGATTACCTGCTTGTTCTTCATCTTTTGCAATTTAACTTCTAAAAGAGCGGCTTCGTCCAAATAAATTTGTTCGCGTTTTCTACTTTCCGCAAGTTTTGCTTGTAGAGTTGCAACGTCGTTAAAAATTGCCGTGGATTCCTTTTTACTTTGAACAGTTTGCGTTGGAGCTGCTTGAAATTCGTGGTTCATCTACAAAAAGTTAAGAAAGAAAAACAAAATTTCAAGACCCAAAACCTCACCTCCGAATTTTGCTTTTTAGCGTCTTCTTCAAGCGCTTTTTCTAAGTTTTTGACTTTGGTCTTCTCTTGAAGTAGCGTCTCCTGCAACTCTTTAATGTTTTTCACCAAGAGCTCGTTGGTGTCGCACAAACTCTTGTTAGTCTTTTGGGAATCTCTCAAAGTATTCGTCAATTCATTTTTAAGCGCATTTAGTTTCTCAGCTTCGGTTTCTTTGCATTGAACATTTTCGGCCAATTTAATCGCCGTGTCAGATACTTTTCGGATTTGATTGTCGCGTTCCTGTAGGGCTTTGTTCATCTTGATCGCGGTCTTTTTAAGTTTTTTTGCCGACCTCACTGCTTTTACTTCAATTTTGTGCACCTTCCTGCTTAAAATTTTTCGATCTCTTTCGATCGCTTCTTGAGCTCTATTTTCGATATTACTTTTAATTTTGACTTCTTCTTCAAGGTGTAAGGAAGTATCGTTGTGCTCCTTTTTGTATTTTTCCATTTCGGAAATATCTACACTTTTGCTTGATCGCAGTTTTTCGTACTTTTGTTTCAATTCGTGGGTTTTATTTAATGCGAACCGCTTTTCTTGTTCTGCTACGCTTAGCTGCAATACTTTTCGTTCCAATTCGGACCTCAATTGTCTCACTTCCAGTTCTGCTTTTGCCAATCTATCCACGTTGATTTCGCATTTGGCGCTTTTGTTGATCATACTTAAATTTTCGGCAAGGTTTGGAATGATATCATTGGCCAATTGCACCGACAATGTGGTTAATTCTTTATGAACATCGGGTAGTGTAACAGTTTCCTTTTTGAATTCGTTGGCCTATAATGAAAATAAAATAATACATTAAAGAGCGATTAGGAAATGTTAGGAAAAAAATAAAACCGGACTTGATCGTGTGAGCAACTTTCTTCATTAGCAACACAGGTAATTTTATGATGAGGGCTGCTGCAATTGTTTAAATCGCATGCGATGAGTTCCATTTTGGGCGGTGCACATATCGATAGTTTCTGGACGTTATTACCTAAGTACATTCGATTTACACTTTTACAACGTGGAGCAATATTTACGTCTAAAATATGAAATTCAATTAAGATGTAAATTTTGTAGAATAAATTTACTTCCAGCATCACCGCCAAAATCCTTATTTGTGAAATATATGTCGCACGGTCGAGTAGTTTCTGGAGGTGACGAAGTTGGACGCATCTTTGGCTTGTGTCTGAAATATTAGAATTAATACAGATCACGATCTTTTAGATCGAAATTTATTGCTCACTTCTTTACTGGTACGGTAATTCTGGACTCTTCTTCGTACGTGATAGCTTCATATATAACTTGATTTCTGTTTCCATCACTGTGAGGTACAGTGGCCTCTTTGATATTACAATTGCCCCCAGAATTTTTTAAAGTAAGCAACAATTGAATTTCATCTTCCAAATCTTCAAGTCGATCTGATAACGACTGCAAAAAATTGAAATATCGGTCAGTTTAGTTTTCCTCCCAAAAAAGAAATGATTCTTACCTTCGGCATGCTAAAATTGGATACTTGAAATAAGACTACGATTGTATTTTATATTTAACTTATAATTTTCAGTGCATTAAAGGCTTGTGCTACGTTTATGAACCTTACATAATTACTGCACTTTTTTTACAATTTTTCTACCAAATTTAGATAATGGACACAAAAATTTGACATTTCGGGTAGCTGGATTTTCTCAACAAGTAAAATCGATTGTTTGCAATAAATTAATTTGGCCATTCGTTTTTGTTTTTTGGACTTCTGGACCTTTGGACAATAAAATGTGTTTTTCTTCATATCCTGCTATTGTAAATTGTTTTTAATGATATTAAATTCATTAAAATTCTCTGCTGGCCCAAATCCTAAATGGACCAAAATTGATTTTCGGTTTCAATTTTTTTCTCAGTAGTAGTGAAAGTGAAGACGAAGAAGTGAGGCAAGAAAAATAAAGAACTAATAATAATGGAAAACAAGGAATCAATTCTGATTCTTTTGGTATCAATGGCTATCAAAATTGGGAGAAAAAAATTTTATGTTCCTGTTCTCCTGAAATTTCTAAACAGTATAATATAGATTTTGCCTTCAACAGTGAAAGTGAAGAAGTTGAAACGATGGTAACAATGAACGTTATGAAGAAAAATACAAACAGTTGAATACCTCTATAATATTTTAAAATGCTCTTAACCAACGATGTGTTATTAAAAGAAATTGTTAACTAATACATGGAGAACCAGTGTGACCAACTTAAGAATATGATTATTCTTGCATTTGAAAAAAAATATTTTAGTTTGTTTTAAAGTTACAGAGATTTTAAGTGAAAAGAAAGTGGGGATAGCTGTAGATTTATTGAATTTTTAAATTTCTAACGTTTTTGTTATGGATAAGATGGCTTTGAAAACAATCGAGTATTGGATATCAACACTTCTACGAGAAGCTTATTCAGAAAAGATAAAGACTACTCTAGTCTGTCTGTTTCTCTGAGTCAAAGTCTGTTTGGAGATAACGACCCAATTATCTTTTTGTAAATAAAATTTAAATCAGATAACAATTATTACCCAATCAATCAAAATTAAACTATCTCAGTTTAAAGCTGTTATTATTCATCCATACCATCTAGACAAGTCAAAGCCCAAAAGCTTCTCGTCAGCTGGAAGGGATTAATATGAATCTGAACTCGGAGGATTTTTATTGTATGTTTTTTGTTTTGCACATTTGTGTTGTAAATTTTGTTTAGTTCTGGGTATTAGGACATCATCGAAATTGAATGCATTTATTTGATAGAACAAAACCAACCTGATTCGTCATTTTTAACTTTATTAGTGAAATTTTTGAGATTAAAAATTGTTGATACATTATGGATTTTCTGATTGTCCTGCATAAAGCATAACCAAGAGTGGACCGACAACTGGCATAGCACTTTTTTGACGAACCGGACTATAAGAAATTGGTTACAAAAATCTAAAACTTAGATACAGTCTGTTTGACATCAAACGTTCCAATGGCTCCATGGCAAAAAGTGACAGTAAGAGAAAAGCAAAGTCTTCGCTGAAAGCTTTAAACTTTTCTTCAGAGAAAAAATCTTTTTCCACAGTTGTTGGAAGTGTTCCTAGACTTGGTGAATCACTTCATAGTCATCCATAAGCCAGAGGTCAAAGTGGGCATCTTCCAGAAAGCTACTAAAGCATAGCTAGGGCTGGTCAATTGTTAAAATTAACAATCGATTAATCGAAAGCAATCAAACAATCTAAAAATTGAAAACAATCGAGAATATTCGAAAATTCAAAAATTGATTGATTAATCAATTGTATACGGATTTTTTCCTTCTCGGCCTTTTTTTTGAACAACCTTTTTTTTTGTTGAACTCTCTGGCCTAATTTGCAACCCAAAATATTAAAACGTTTTTATGATTTTTTTTCTATCCCTTGATCTTTTGTTTCTAAAATTTTAAGAATGACCTTTTTTTATTTTTTTTCTTCAACTTTTTAGTTTACATTTCATCCGAGCAACATGCGTACTACTCCATATTTGTTCTATGTAACATGATTGCATAAATTGTAGTTGGTGGGTGCCTTCACACTTCATGTTACGTCACTGTTGTTCGATTGTTCCATTATTTTTGATTGTTTTCGATTGCTTTTGATTAATCGATTGTTCGATTTCCAATATTCTTCTAAATTACTTCTATTATACTTCCATTTGTTTCATCCTAAAAGTTTTCTCATTTAAAAAAATATATTTTGTTTTTGGTTTCTTAATTTACTTGCTCTATTTCATTACATTGTAATTTACCTTCTCAACCTCCAAATTTCAAATCAACTAGGTAACTAAAAGGTCTATAATTATTTTATTTTTAATTAATAACTAGCTGACCCGGCGAACTTGGTACCGCCTCAGAATCAAAAAATGTTGTGTTAACTTATTCCTCCTCCAGTCTATCCGTCTTAACAGACGCAGGGTTGCCACAGATACACTTTTTTTCACTTTATTCACTTTTTTGAAAATCTTACACTTTTCTTCACTTTTTTAAAAAATAATCACTATTTTCACTTTTTTTACGATTTCACTTACAAAAATTATTTTGATACATTTATAAATTTAGTAAATAGAATTTTTAAAATTATCGACGCATGTTGCTTGGAGCAAATGTAGACTAGCTAATCAACAAGTTAAATTATGAAATAGAGTTAAAAAAAAAGTAATTCAAAAAAAATTTCGGGGAAAAAATTAGATGGGGGAAGGGGTAAAACAATCATTTGTGCCACCCGTAAAAATTTTGCTTGGAGGAAGTGGCTCAAGGCTGGAATGAGTTTGACACCTCTGTACACGTAAAATAAAGAATCTCGTAAATTAATTCATGCGCGTCAGCAGTGGCGTAACTACCGGTGTGCAAAAGCATACCGTCCGTGAACTCCTGGGGGCTTAAAAGCAGTGACGTAGTAGGAGGCGGTGCCGGGTCTCCGAGAAAATTAATCAATCATGTTAGAGTGTAATTTCTTGTGAAAGGCAGAGGTATGGCCATTTTTATGCACAGTAGACATACGTGAAAATCGAGTCGCCACTGCCTTCTACAAAAAATTACGATATACACAGAACAAATATTGGAGTAGTACGCATGTTGCTCAGAGGGCCGATACGTACAAAATGTGTACAAAATTGAACCGTTTGCTAGTTTGCTTTGCAAATTTAATAGGTAGTCAAAAAGGGGTCTGTAGTTGATGGTCGTAGTTTAGATCTTCTTCATATTTGGTGTGGAGAAGCCCCATGATGTCCTCAACACGAATCACTAAAAATTTTTGCGCGGAAACTATTTATAAGCCCGTAAAAAAATTTTGAAAATCATGGTTTTCAATAGTAAATGCGCAGTAAAAATGGCTTAAAGCGCTCGAGCGCAGCGAGAAGTGCTTTAAGTCAATTTTTCCTTGTACAACCACCCTACTTTTAAAATCCACGCAAACGAGTTTCACCCTTCAAAGATCCACCATTTTCCTTAATTCACGGGCCTAGGGGTATTTTTTTAAATTAGTGTAGTTTTTACAAAAATGGTCCGAAGCGTAGCGAAGCGTAGGCTAGCGCAAAGTCAATTTTTGTAAAAACCACCACGGCACGAGGAGGATCCACGCATAAACAAAAAAAAAATTTTTTCCGCGGAAAATTTTTGCTCTTTTCCGAAACATTTTAACCCCCCCCTCCCATCTATGACCATAAACTAGAATCATACCAAAGTTCTCAAATGCACAAAGAGCAGTTCGAAACATTGATGCTAAAAAAAGGGGGCCCGCTGTGGGTCTTGTCCCAGGACCTGTGTTGTTAGCTTGCTACGTTACTGCCCGAAGTAAAATATTTTTACACTATTTGTCACTTTTTTCAAAATTTCTATACACTTTTCTTCACTTTTTTTGAAAATTTACACACTTTTTTCACTCACTGCTTACTTAGAACTCTGTGGCAACTCTGCAGACGCGTAGTGATTATTTTCATGTGTCCAATCGAGCCGTCGATTGACGACAGACAACATGATCATAATGCTCTTGGCAGATTACTATCGGTGGTTTTCCATTGCCTTCCGAAGGGAGAGGGTCATAATGAAGTTGGATAAATTTTGTAGCCAGGTTAGGGATCGAACCCAGGGCTTCTAGCCTAGAGTCCGATCCCCAGCCCGTTCACTTAGCTCACCTCTTCTTTAATTCATAGTTGAATTAAATTAGGTTTTTTGTTAATACTCAAAATGAATTAAGTTCAATAAATGTACAAAAATTAAAATGAATGAACAAAAAATAAAATGATACTGGGGTGGATTCCTTTCATTGAAGCATTTCAGCTCGCATTTTTGTCGTCATCTGAAGTTTCTTCACATAGCGCCACATAGTCGATAATTTGAAGCAAGCGTATATTTCATCGGCAGCAGTCGATCTTGAAATTACTGGTAGTGTTTCGCCATTGTGCATCCATCCCAGATAATGTTTTTACTTGCTACCAAAACTTTGGCCATTGCTGAGTTTCGTTTTCCTCCAGAATCTTATGTATTAGATTTTCTACAAGCACCTAGTTGTTGCGACTCTGCAGCATGGTGTTCACCTCGGTGTCGGGTTTGAGTCGCATTCCCAAACCCAACTTGGTCAACCTTATGCATTGGGACCTTATGCATTGAAAGATGGTAAGTTCCGCGGTTTTATCGCCGTCCTTTCTTTTCTACCCATAATACAATAGTTCTTATGGCCTTGTTTGCTTTGGCCTCCACCTGTTTCGCATCTTTATCCCGAATGATGAGCGTCAGGTCATCGGCAAATTCTATCTAGGTTACTCCTTTTGGGAGCGAGATCTAGAGTACCTCATCATACGTCAGGTTCCACAATGCCGGTCCAAGAACAGAACTCCGCTCGATGCCTCTTTTCCTTCAGCGCCTTCTTTTCTCTCCAAAGGAATTCTTTGGTTGTCCAGATAGCTGGAGATGATGTTGAGGATGTGTGGGCTAACTCTTTGTTTAGCAGGGCCTTTAGGATGTGCTTTTACCTTGTACTGTTGAAGGCGTTTCGCACATTCAGTGTCACTACCATGCAAAACTTCTTGGTTCTGCGGGTGCCCGCTCTGGCTCTCTCGATTTTTTGAGTAATGGTAAAAAGAGCGCTGATGATAGATTTGCCCTTCTTGAACCCAAATTGTTATAGAAAAAGACCACCGCTGCGCTTGATGTCCTCATCGAGTCTTTTAAGGATCATATTTTCTAAGAGCTTTCCAGTATGGTCCAGAATCAATGCTTACGATATAATAAAATATATATACAGGGTGCTCGTTATACTACAGATTAATCGATTGTTTTTGATTAATCCAGGACGAAGAGTTCTGTATCCAAACAGAACTCAAGAAACGTTATCTCACGCAAACAAACATTTTTTGAGTTACAACCCTTTTCTTCTGGGAATGCAAAGTATTGTGGATGTGTACATACATAGGAGTTGTTCTGATGAATCTGTCTAAAGCGTTCGTTAATATTTGGCATATGGAACTAACCTATAAAGTATTTCAAATAAAGATTAACCGTTTATTCGTTCAATTCAAGTACTCTTACTTCTCTGATCGTACGTTCTTCATTATCCTCAAAATCACCTCATATGAGATGCACCATAACCGAAATCTTCCAGGGATCCATTTCTTATGTAAACTTTTTCAAAATACCTTGTGCCAAATGACAGCTTAAATTTATAGCTTTTATTTGATATATTAACAAAAAATCCATAAAAAGTAATTGAATGCTTTTGGCAATAACTCGCAAACCAATTGACCGATTCTAATCTTTTTTACACTATAGATAATGTACTTTTATAGCTTTCGTTTGATTTGTTGCTGTTTTGTAGAAAGGGCGAATAAGCCATTTACGAAAATGCCATTTACATATTTCTTTCAATTTTTTCTTTTTGCACAAATAATTTTAAACATTATTTTCATATTGTACATATAGCATTCGGATAAAGCCTCGTTCAAAAACCTTCACACGCGGCATGAAAAGTGGTGCCTTAGTCCCATGATGTACTGTGGGTAAAATACTCACTTTACACCTCGATTTGCATATGTAAAGTGGCATTTTCTTATCCTGGGAGAATAAAGTAACTAAATCTGATTATTTTATATTTTCTTTGAGCAATAGAAGCTTTTTTTTTTCCAAAAAAAATAAAAAATTACTAGATTTAGTTACTATACCCAGGTTAAAAAAGTCACTAAATGCTTTTCGGTCCGGCACGCCCCCGTTAAACCAAATATAACACACAACGCATTTTGATTGGTGGTTATCGTTGGTCTTACCAACTTAAAATCACCTCCTCTGGGATCGAGTTGCACACCAAACGAGTTTTAGCCTTGGTGGGACGCCCGTCCGTAGTTGAGCCAGCTATATTACCCTCATCATTTTTGAATTTGAAGACGTTTGAACGCGAACAATTAAAATTGTCAGTTTAAAGATTTATTATTTTTTTTAATGAAGAATGTAAAAAGAGAGATCCACCTGTTGAGCTTAGGTTAGTGATGGTGTTTGAAAACGAGATTTCCACCTAGTAATAAATAAATAAAAAGTACTTACGTTGGCTACTAAAAACTGATGTACACTAAGCGCATTTTCCAAAAAATTCGCCACGTGGTCCAAGGTTAGGACGCGTGACTTTTGGTCATATAACCCTCATTTTTTCTTTTTATAAATACGGTCAACTTATGAAAATCGCCGACGTCGACGTTATTTTCTAACTTGGTGAATGGAGTAATACGACCACATGATCGACGCCTTCAACGTTTTGACCTTTTCGCAAACAAAGGACAAGAGCACTTTTTCAGTAAAAAAATCCTGCAATTCTTTTGTCTCACACCACTCCACAAAATTTTTATGTTTCTTCTAGTAAATATTTTTTGATTTTTTGAGTAAAAGCTCTCCCAAAGCCTTCTACGTCGGTCGTTTCGACAATTTCGCAGTTGTCGCTCATGACGTCTTGTTCATTCAAAAGCTCACAAATAAATAAACTTTTGATAGAATCAGGGGTGCCAACTGCTACTTTTTGGTACTACACTAGTAATATTATTAATGATTGATGAAAAAAACAGTATATGTGTATATGCACAGCACGATGGAAGTAAAGCGTCTTCTGTCTCTCGGGTAATTGTTACACTCGGCGAACGCCTCGTATAAACAATCCTTTACTCTCAAGTCAAAAAATGTCACTTTACACCTTTGGTTCATAAGGTACTATTTTTTTTTCAAATAAATGCTTTTTGTAAAAACTCGAGAATCAAATGACCGATTTTAATTTTCCTTTCACCAAATGATAGGTAAAATTTTATAGCTAGCTTTTGTTTGACATATTGACAGAAAGTTGTTGAATAAATAATTTTCAAATAGCTTTTGTAATAACTCGAGAATCAATCGTCAGATTTCCGTTTTCTTTGCACCAAATGATAAGTTATTATTTTGGCTTTTTTGATATAATGACAGGATTTCTAAGGACCTAAAGATTTTGGGGATGCCGATGGCTTGCTTACTCCTTTAAATTCTACAATTTGTTATTAGGATTATGGAGATCTCAACTGGAAGCCACCCCTTACCAATTCATTAATAATGTCATCAAGGTGGACTCTTACAACAACGATAAATTAATTTCAAAAGTCACACTTATTATAATTTTTTTTTAATTTTTAAATTTTTTATTTATTTGACGATTAGATGTACCAACCTTCAAAGTACCTACCATAAAATTTACAATATATCAATTAAATGATCATTTACAGCAATAAAAGGTTACTTTCTTAGGACCATTGCTACATAATCTTGGAGGTCTTCTAAATTTTTGGATTACTTTGACCTGCAATATTTGCAGTAGAAGCAATAGCAAAAAAAATAAATGTTATTGCTAGGTACCTACGAAGCACAACAATGATTACATAATTGGTTTTTATATGACCTCCTACTGTGTACAACGATTTACGTTATTAAACATAAAAATACTTATTAAACCTGTAAAGTATTAATTGCTAATATTGATACAAGGAGATGACAACAAACACAAGGTTAAAGTTAAATATTTTATAATGACTTTGACTTGCGTTACTTGTAGGTGCATTAGGAAAAAATATAGTGCAAATTTAAAATCAGATCGAAAGTGCACAAAACACGTTTCAATTCCTAGTTTTTTTATCATTATTCTAATTATTTTATTAATTATGCAATGTTAAATTTAATATTAGCATACATTATTACTCATGTGTTAAGGCTAATTAAACTAAAAGAACTTTTAATTGCCGCTTTGAACAAAGAACCAAACTGGTTAATTATTCCATTTTTTACTTCTTACTTTTATCGCCAGCCCTTTGTGGTTTTTATTCATTCAGGAAATCTTTAATTTATTAAAAGTAGACAGGTAATTGTGTCATAGAAAAACGATCGGATCCTGATTGCTATTTATATTTCGCTGATTTCATTTTACCATCATTTGGTAGTCGAGCTTTCGTCGAATTAACTTGTACTTTTCTCATCAAAATGTTCGTGAGTGCATTAGGACTTTTTTCGGTGCTTGTAATTGGTGCTACGATCCCTGGATTTGGGGCACATGAAATGTTACCTCCCTCGGGTTATCCTGCTCCCCATTCCTTAATTATTCGAGCTTATCCTGGGATCGAGGATATTCGAAGTGATCTTTATGAAGTGTACCAAGAGCCTTATAATTATGTAAGTTTCCGATTTTTAATTCAAAAAGTGTTGATTTAATAAAAATTGTTTAGAATATACCGAAAGGTAGATCACTTGATGATCCTGATGATTCACAGGATCTAAGAGCTGCAGCAGCTGTAGCTATAATACAAGGAGAAGGCGAAGCTACCGTTTCGGGTGAAATTCTGTTTATACAGAAAAATCCTCCAGCCGGAGCTGTTTTGATAAAAGGAAATATTACTGGATTACCTCCCGGAAAGCACGGTCTTCATATTCATCAATCGGGAGATTTACGAAAGGGGTGCGAAAAACTTGGAGGCCACTTTAATCCTTTCTTGGTTTGTGAATTGCTTTTTGTTTTTGATTTTTTTTTTACTTTGTTACTGCACTTTAGTTACCACACGGAAGCCCACACGATCCTCTACGACATGCAGGAGACTTGGGAAATATTGAAGCGAAAGAAGATGGAGCAGCTGAAGTGAAACTTATCGACCCTGCTATGTCGTTAACTGGTGGTGGAAGAAGTGTTGTTGGCAGGGCTATTGTAATTTCCGAATTGGAAGACGATTTAGGAAGAGGTGGCACTGCTGATAGCGTTACCACTGGATCTACGGGAAAACCACTTGCGTGCGGAGTTATCGCGTATATTAAATAATAGTTTTTTAAAGTAAAAAAATTGGTTAACGTGATGCAAGAACCACCTACGTAAGCAACGAATTTATTTTTTGTTTTTCCAATCATTCGTTAGAAGTGCGATGTTAAAACTTACACTGTTGGCCGATTCAACTTCCATCAGTCAAACATCTTCGACAGGATTTGGAGTTCTTTTTTATGAATTAATTACCGGAAAATATAACGGTAAATCAACTCTTTTTTGCTCATTATTGTAATTTATTAAACTGTTAAATAAATTTTTAAAAACATATTTTTTTAAATTTGTGCTTGCAACTCATCGATCAAGTAATATGACAATTTTGACGTTTCTTCTTCCTAGTCTATGCTTGTGTAAATTATTTTTATGTTGATACCTAATTAAAGAAGTTAAGTAATTATAAACGAAGAGGATTTATTAAAATCATTAGTGGTGTTCACTTGGCGTATCTGGAAATATCTTGAGGTCATATTTGTTTTTGCTATCTGTCAGTTTTATTTGCCTTTGGATTGTGAATGTTGTTATTTATTCTACAAGGTTATGGTTATTACCATTTTTGGGTTTATCGAAGCCCACCATCAATCGTGTAGCTCGAAAAAAGTTTGTTATTGTAGAAACTTGTCTACCCTTCAAAATTACCCTCGACTACCGACTAATAACCATGGAGGAGTTCTTAGTTATTGAAACATGAAAGATTCTATATTATTTGTGCTACATGGATGCAGATAGAAAATATCTAAAATCTTAAGGACCCCACAAACCAGGGGCTGGTCTGTGGGCCTCTTTAGAGTCTGCAATTTAATAGAATTGCTAATTAGCCCAAGTAACTTTCATATTGCACAAAATATAACAAGTCATACCTAAAATTTACAACTAGCGACAAACTGTCAGAATTCGATTAAACCAAAACAAAAAAACTTTTTTTGAATTTTATATAATAATTGAAAAACTTCTTATTGTTGAATCATCAAACAATTTTTATTTAAATTTGAATGTTATATGAACTACATTATATTAAATAACAGTTTTTCTTTCCTTGCTAAAATAAGTTAACATTGTTGTGAAAAACCCACCTTTATTTAAGATAATTTTTAAGTGGGTATACTCTCTTTAGAAATTTATTTCTATTTCGTTAAATTAAATGCAGGAAAAAGCACTAACGGTGTACTTAATAAGTATAAGTACTTAATTGCTTTTCAAGATCAAATTCCAACTTTTTTAGTATATTTAAATTACTTTGTGGTTAGAGGACATTTAATCAAAATTAGCATTCTTTTATTAGGCATATAATTAATTATTGTTTTTTGCTTACACTAAATAACATTTTGTTTATTTCTTCGATTTACTTTCGTCTACATTTATTGTTTTGGAAAGGTTTTATTTCCTTGTTTTAAATATTATACGATTTTTAAATTCGATAAAAACTTATTATCAATAGGACGAGGTATCTGCTATTCCACGTAGGTCGGACTTCTTATTAGGACATGGTTGGAAAGTATACAGCAAAAATATCCGACGGAAATCCAAAATTCTCTAGATAGCATCGTTTCAATGAAATTCCCAACGCAACAAATAATTTTTTCTTTAAAATTTACGAATGTTATGCAGAAACTGCGAGGGCATATGTGCGCCCGAATTATAAATCCTTCGATCAGAAGATATGCTGCAATAAAACATGTTCTGAAAAGTGCAACTGGGAAGACCATTAGCTTCTAAATTAATTTTTATCACTTGAAATTTTTTAATATTTACGTTTTTTTTTAGCTTTTTTTTAAACTGTCAATATAACCACACAAAGTGGAATTGATGTTTTGTTTCCAAGGCAATCAATTATATTTTCTTGTAAAAGTTTTAAATTGATCCAAAATTCTGTGTTCTGTGAAAGCAAAAATCGCAGATCAGCGCATTTTACAAAAAACAATAAACGAAGAAAACATCATTTCAGATCAGATCAAAGAAAATAAGATCATTTTGGGGTTTGACTGATTTTAAATCTTACATCAAGGTTTTGGAATTACAAAATTGCTAAGATATTTGGCAGGAGAGATTTATTGAATTAGTTTTTTGATATCTAGCTTTTTTCAAAATATCTACATTTTGATAAAAAAAATATTTTTGGAGCGTGTCGATTTAATTTTTTTTATTGGACTCTTGGCTTTAAAATCAGATGAGTGATTGAATTTTGCGTGGGAGGAATAAAAACCATTGGTAAAATGACATTCAAAAAGTATTCAATTTGACTCTTGACTCAAAAATTTAAATAATTTCTTGATAGGAAAATCGACGCTTTCAAGTCAAATAAGACCGGTCTGCGCTTACAATAAGTATTAAACCTTAAATTTAATGTAGATTAAACGAAAAGTCACTTAGATGAGTTTTTTATTCTTTAATATTCTTGTAATATTAAAATCCGGTGTGATATTTACACCTGAAAGTGGAAAATTAATTAATTGCTTATATTTTATAACAATTTCATTAGCTAATTTAGTTTGAAGACAATCAAAAATTATGGTAATCTGAACAAAACTACTCCATAGTTTATAATAATTTAACTTACTAACCAAAATAATATAAAAGTGAAGTTGATTTACGTTTAGTTTTCAATGGGAGAGCTGAATGCTTTTTTGTGCAAGCCTACAACCAAAGACCAAAGCACATACACGACAAATCCTGTCTACAATTTTTTTTAATTATAGAGAAAAGACGGAAAAATAGTTATGTGCGGGAAATTATTAGTTCTACGAAGTCTCAAAAGGTAAAACATTTTCTGTTAAAATTTGTTTCTAATCTTCTTTTTTCAATAATCTTTTTTCAATTTTAACAGAATTTCCTACCGTATTGCCAACAAAAAAAACCCACAGCATAACCGACCCTCCTCTATGTTTAACCGAAGTCACCATTAATTATTGCTTTCTCATGCTTTTTCCAGGTTTTCTAAAAATAAAAGTTGTTCTTTTATCAGCGAATAGTTCAACTTTATTTTTAAAAATAAAATAAAAAAATAATAGTTTGAAACTTCCATGCTTTTGAAAGGCATGTTCCTCCTGGGTTAATGAATTGCAATTATCAATATAAAAATTAGAGTACAGGCACATTTGAAGGCGAGCCCAGCAAGCTACCTAATGGATGTAAAATATTTATATGCTCATAAAACTAACACTGCCAACGAAACGACGAAGATCTTAGAAATAACAAACTTTAAAGGCTTAAACTAAGTTAAAGAAGAAGAAGATTATTTAATCAATTTAATCGATTAATCAATGATCGATTAATATTTTCTGTAGTATAACGAACACCCTGTATATATTACAGATTATTTTAATTTTTAAACCGACTTCAAAAAAAGGAGGAGTTTCTCAATTCGTCTGTTTGTATGTGTTTTATTTTATGTATGTTCGGGCATAACTTTTTACAGAGTGATCCGATTTTGATGAATTTTTTTTTATTCGATAGAGTATACCTCCATGGTGGTCCCATTTAAATTTCACAAAAATATTCCATTTGTAAGGGTAAAAAATAAGGGAAAATTGCACCCGTAAGGGTATATTTAATTTTTGAAAATTTAAATTTGTAACGCCCCCGGTGTCATACTCAAGGTGGGGAAATTTAGAATTTTTGATGAAGGGACTCGCAAGCGACTCACGGAGCTGTGAGGTCGCGTTTTTAGTGGTTTGAGGGATATTATGTAAATTTTGAAGAATAATTAAATATTGAGTCAAGCAGAAAGTTCTTGTGTTTCTTTGATTTATTGTAGGAAAGAAGAATTTTAATATTTTAAAAATAAAATCTTTTTTAAGTATTTGCGAGGTGGGACAACTCGGACACAGACACGGACAACTCGGCACTTCCAACTCAGCACCGGACAACTCGGTTCCGGATGACTCGGCACCGGATAACTCGGCACCGGAAAAACTCGGCACCGAAAATCTCGGCACCAGTGACTCGGCCCCGAGAAAACTGGGCACCAGGACAACTCGGTACCGGCGACTCGGCACCGTACAACTCGGCACCGGTTTTTCGATTTTCACAGCAAATTCTAAGCTAAATTGCTCGTGATTGCTGAATTCAGGCATTTTGTCGTCAGTCCGTGTAAATTACATTACTCTAAGATTTACGTAGAGAGGGAATCACGGTAGCCTCACTAGCATTCGTATACTTTAACAGTGCACTTCGAGCAAAAATCATGTTTTTTATAGTCAATTTTTACTTGCACAACCACCGTTCTTGTAGAATCCACGCAAAAACGAGTTTCACCTCTCAATGATTCATCTTTTCCTTAATCCACAGGCCTAGGGGTATGTTTATAATAAGTGTAGTTTTCACAAAAATGGCCCGGAGCGGCCGGAGCGTAGCGCAGCGAAGCGTAGGCTAGCGTAGAGTCAATTTTTGTAAAAACCACCATGGCACGAGGAGGATTCACCCGAAACAGTATTAACCGTACGTTAACATTGCGTACGACTAAGTGAGAAAATTATCATCAGTCGGACTTTTTTGTATAACCGCACATGTACCGACAATAGAAAGCATTGATTCACCAATCAATAAAAAATATTTCCAACTGGTGCCGGTTATTCCGGTCTGAGTTGCCGGTGCCGAGTTATCCCTGTGCCGAGTTTTCCTTTTGCCGAGTCGCCGGCGCCGAGTTATCCTGGTGCCGAGTTTTCCCAGTACCGAGTTGTCCGGTGCCGAGTTGTCCGGTGTCGAGTTGTCCGGTGCCGAGTTATTCTGCGCCGAGTTGTCCTGTACCGGAGAGAGAGAGAGAGAAAGATTGAAAACAAAAAAAGAGAATGCGAAAAAAAGATTGAGGATGAAAAAGAAAAATGGATATGAAGAAAATGAAAGAACTTATCAGGAAATGCTGTAAAAGTATAACCGAAGCAATAAACATTATGATAAAAGAACCAAAAGAAGAAGCTCCTATTTCGGAATATGACAAAGAAGAAAATAATAAAATTGAAAATGAAATTTTATAAAATTACTTAAATAGTGAAGTATAATAATAACATTTGATAACGAAGATTTAAATTGTACCTATGTGAAGCTATGTGATAAAAGATAATCCGGTCAAGTTTGAATTTTGGAATATTTAAAAAAATAATTTTGTAAAAATTTGTAGCCAGGATTAAATTTATGTCAATATATTTTGTTATATTGTAAGTCTAGAACACACTGAAAAGCTCCTAGAAAAGATGATACTCAAAAGACTCAATCAGGACATCGAGCGCAGCGGTGGACTCTGTCTACAACAGTTTGGGCTCAGAAAGGTCAAATCTACTATCAACGCTCTTCTCACTATCACTCAAAAAATCCAGAGAGCCAGAGCGGGCACACGTAAAACCAGGAAGTTCTGCATGATGGTGACCCTGGATGTGCGAAACGGCTTCAACAGCGTAGGGTGGTAGCACATCCTGAAGGGTCTGCGAAAAAAGAAAGTCAGCTCGCATATCCTCAACATCATCTCCAGCTAATATCTAGATAACCGAAGAATCCGTTTAGAGAGAAAAGAAGGCGCAGAGTTAAAATTCGTAGAAAGGTAAAGGCAGGTAACGGCACATACAATTCAGTGTGACTTCTTGAGGAGAATTGGTCTAGTTCGGCGCTGAGGCATTGAGTAAACACTTTATCAGTTACCCTCTTTCTTTCTAAACTTTGTTGTATGTATTCACCTGGAGCTCACATACCTTCAACAGAATGAAAAAACCTCAACTAAGGTGACGTAAAATATTGTAAAAACTTGAATCGATTGTTGTCTAATAAACTAATCGATATTTGACATTTGCTTATTGTTTAAATTCTTAGTTTTAATGTTATCTATAAAACATATGGCCTGTTAACGTTCTTTATCTACGTCTGATGAGCTCCAACAAAAGTGAAACACGCATCACAGACTTTATTTACGACATTCATCATGTAGTATTCATTCTTGCAACTCCATCTAAAGTAACGAATTCATATTAAAATATCGATTGTTGCATTTATTTGTCGAACAGAAATCTTTCAGTTAATTATTCCTCCTTGCAGCAGATGTCGCTGAAAACAACAAATTTTGAATAATTTTCTTTCAACTTCCTTCGATAACAATTATTTTATCAACAAAATGCGTATGTACTTAATATATTTCACGTACATATAACGGAAATAATTTTGTTTATTGTTATATTATATTATGTAAATTATTCTATCCCTGCTGGAAGAATCCCCAAAGCGGCCCCTGAATTTTGAATTTTATCAATATTAAGTTAATAAATTTTTTATGAGTTCTATTAGTCACTTTAATTAATTAATTAATTAATTGTTTACGTTGTGGCGTTATTTATTTTAAGTTTAACCTTGCGATATACCGTAATCCAATCAAAATATTTTGAACCTGTAATCGTAATTCGTAAACAAAACGTTGAATTTTTTAAACATTTGTACTATACCACAATTAAATTATTTAAAACTGGAATTTTTTCATTGTGAAAAGTGCTATAAACTTTTAAAGGTAAGTTTGTTTTTATAATTTTATAGGAATATTTAATTTTAAAATACAGGATAATCAGGAGTGTCATCAATAATTTATTGTAACCTTGGGCAAAATTATTGTAGCATGTAGCTGTGGTCAACCAAAATTTATAAAAGTGTTTTGTTATAAAATCCCTAAAAAAGTTCGCCTCTGCCCATTACTGACTGAGTCTTTGCTCCTTCCGCCCTGAAAGGCTCGGCACGCCAACGATTACCACATAAATATTTAAAATTTAAAATAAAAGCTTTTATCTAAAAAAAACTTCCGGCTGTAATTTTTGCAAAAAATTAAACTATAGGTCAAATAACTACCTACTAAAAAATTCACGATGATAAGAACATGAGCAGTCGGAAACGGGAGACAGCTTATCAGAAATTTGCCTATTTTACTAAGTAATGCTATGTTAATTTAATTTTGCTTACGCAATCGTCGTCTAACCCCCTTTTCCTAATCAAGGCTACTAAATATTATATAGTTTACATTCATTTTATTTTGGTAACTTTGGTTTCCTCTCAAAAGACTGCCATCTTTACATACGTTATCTCACTGCCGGGGATCGACGTGAATTCGTCTGTAAAATCGGTAACATGTTCAAAATTTAGCTAAAATATGATTTCACATTATTGCAAATATTAAATTATTATTATTCATCAAATTTTATTAAAGTCATTAAAGTGTTCAAATGCATTTGTCGGGTGAAACTTCAGACAGCCTTTCCTAAAAATTTTTTTTAAATTAATATGAAAATATTTGGAACTTTCATTTTGAAATTATCATATATTGAGAAACCCTGACTTTAAAAGATAAATTGTGATAATTAAAATGTTAATAAAATATAACTACTAACTATTATTTAGACTTGTCACAGTGATATGCAATGTTATCTATGATTGATCAAAAAAATTTAACACCATAGCTCACGTAAACTGCAGTTATTAGTTCCCACGCTATCAATTTCATATTTCTATGTTTTTGATCCATGTCGTGATAAAATGGCGTTATTTCAACTACGTCATTATTTCCAGAAATTTTAATATTATAACATTAAATAATACATATTTTTACTAGTAGAAGCAATTACAGATACCCATTAGGCTTTCAAATTATTTATAATGGTGAAAGGATACCTATTATAATATTATAAACACATACCTCACATTTTAAGCTGAACATCAATAAATTCTCAATTAATTTTCCAAATTGAATGCCATATAAAAACCCAATTGTTTTCGCTCAACCGCGCGAAGTTTGCCGAAGTGAATAAATATTATATTAACTAGTTTGCGTTATTTGCTTTTGTTCTATTATTTTAGTAGTAGCTTTTTCTTCATATAATAGTTATTCATGTATAAAGTCCTGAAAGTGCATCTTTTTAGTATTTTAGTATGAGCGTGGAAAATTAATGACTGAGGCGTAGCCAAAGTTTATAATTACGCAAATCATACCTTGTAATCTATGATGGTACATCGGAGCTTTCTGATATTCTGAAAAACTTATGATTAAGTTGTTCATTTAATATCAACTCTAAAATAGCTTTAGTGCGGCCTTTAGGCCGCACAGCCTACCCAATCTAGTTTCTTTTGCATTGCGTAATTAGGACAGGTGTGCATTCTGCCGGCAGGAGGAAATCTTGGCTGAGACACCACCACAATCTGTTGTGGCGGTCGTGTCAGACTTCACAGATTAAAACCCCCCCCCCCCCCCCAAGCTTCTTTAACCTTAAGGAAACCCGGGTTTGTTTTCTTTGACTCTTGAAATGCGACAGTGAGCGTCCGGATTGCTCTTTCGGTTCTTTGGAAACTGTAACTTTGTCCTCTTTGGCCTTTACGAGATTTTGTAGTGTTTGGATTTTGAAGATTTTTCAGGGACTTCGGACTTCCTAGTATTGGTTCTAGTCGCGTGGTCTATCTTGACAGAGCCAGCTGCCGAGTCTGTGACCATCCATTTCACATTTATAGCACGGTGCAGAGCGCCGAATCACCATGAATGCTTCCATGTAGAGGAAATTTTGCTTGGTCATTAAGACAAACTGCCGGAGTTTTCGTTCGTTTTCTTATTCCTTTTGCTTTTTCCTGGAAGAACGTCGTCGAGCTTGATGTGATCTGTTTATCTCTTCTCGGTGTTCTTCTAGAGACTGGGGTGTCAACTTGCTTTCTGATGGAGCAAATAGACTCTTCCGTCTCATCGTTCTCTTGCTTGTTCCTGTTTTTCGCCTTCAGATCGTTGATCCATTTGTGCTTATCGATTATCCGGCTTTTCAAGTTTCGAACCTGATTTCTTAGGGTCCAATTTTGTTTTTGTGAAGTCTGGGAGATTTTTCGTTTCTCATCGTTTTCTTTCAAAGCTTCAGTAGACTTCTGAGTGTTTTTCATTTTGATCATTCTCTCTGTAAGGAAATAATCCTTCGTAGATTTTCCCAAATTGAATAAATATTTTAAATAAATTATTATAGGTAATGTATGTGTTACTGATATTAAATCGAAATGCAGTGAAATCCGGTTATAATAGGCATCGTGGAAAAAAATACATTAGTTGCACTAGAAATATTAGTTAGAAATTACTTGTTCTTGTTGTTTTAAATCAATTTGAAGATGCGAGCACCGTCTCATTATTTTATCGTTAATTTTTCATTTATTTTAAATGTTTTTAAACTTTTCCACTTATTAACAACTTAGGATTAGTTTAGATTAAAATTTAAGAAAAGTGCATATAGAACAAATTCCGCTTATAATAAACGATAGGATAATTTTAAAATTAATTTTTTTAACGACCGATAGTTAAATAGTCATTTAATGGTTCCATAAATTGTTATCGCATTTTGATATACTAATATATATAAAATGAAGCATAAAATTAAACAAAAACTTAATTAAACATTAAAATATTAGTATTTTAACCATAAATAAAGATCAACATACAAGAAATTTTATTAAGAAAACATTTAAAAACATTTTTAACCTTTTGTGACAAAGTACAACTAGAAAAATATTTGAAAATATGACTAAAAATGCAAACACGGGGGGGGGGGAAACGTGGTGTTTTAAAAAGTTAAAAAATATAGTAAAATGATTGTGAAATTTAAAGTAGTAATACGATATGACGCCATTTCAAGGTAATTGCCTATCTTCAGTCGTATGTAACCAGAAAAAATAAAATAAATAAATAAAAATGAAAGAATTGATCAAAAATAGTTAAAAAAAATTTAAAAATTTTGAAGTAAAATTGTAAAATTAAAATGAAGCGTTTTAGATATGGAGAAATGTTGTATATCGATTAGTTTAGTTAATAATTGATTTTAAAGTTTGCGATTTTTGTTTAATTTTGACCTCTTTTAACGCATTGACGATTTACCTAGTACCATTAACTGTTGGAAAAAAATATAAAATTTATGAGAGGATCAATCACCAATAATTGATTTTAAAGTTTGAAATTTTGAATTTTTTATGCAATTTTGACTTCTATTACGCATTGTGTTGGCGGTACGTGCGTGGAGAGCTACACTAATGGTCGGAGGGAGGAAATCCGCAAAGTACCATTACTTGTATCTAAACCATCGTACAGTTAATATCGAAATAAAAATTTCACTTTTCAAGGGTATTTCTGACTTAAGTTTGATGGAAAACATAGTAACAACCACGCTCTTCTTAAGAGCACTTTTTGAAAGGTTAGAAAGCCCTAAGGGATATTATTATTACTTAGTAAGCGATTAAGCGTTAGTCAAAATGGCTCAGTTGCGCCCAGAGCAAAGTGGAGCGGAGCGGGGGCGCAATAAGGTCAATTTTGACAACGCCACTGTATTTGACAATGATCCATTATCAACAAATTAATTTAAAACCTTAAATACTTTACGCGGGAAAGACGTAGAGCCAATTTTGACAATGCTACTGTGTCCGATTAGGATTCATCATCGAAAAATCAATTTAATACTTTCAATTATCAAGTAGGGGCTATAACTCCATGCGGCTATACTGCACTGCATCTGCCAGGGACGTGCCTGTGGGGGGGATCGGGGAGAGTCTCCTCCTCACAATGTTTAGAAAATTAGCAAAAAGTTGACAAAAACACCCAAAAGTTGGTCAATTTGGCATTTTTTTTATGTCTAAATTAACAAAAAGTTGGCAATTTTGAATTAATTTAGTTGGGAAATTTGCAAATTTGAAATTTCCCCCCCCCCCCCCCAAACAGTTGGCTGGGCACGTCCTTGGCCTCTGCATTGAACAACTTGCTTCCGTTCCATCTACTGGAGGTGGGCGGGGTTTACATTTACTATCAACTAATGGAAAAGCTCAAACCGCGAAAACCGACTCGATCATATATCTGATTTTTTTAAATTTGACAAAATAAGACCTATTTGCAACGGTTCATATTTTTTATGTTTTATTATTGCTCTTTGGTTTATTTTCTTTCATAATATGCTTCAGAAATTTTTAAAATCGAAGCTCTGGTTGTCGCCCGACTCCCAAAAATCACTTTTACGATGTTCCAAATTAACTGAATTAACTTAGGAAAAGCTTCTGATCTGGGTGAGACACAATTTATTAACCTCCAAAAACTTCCCATTTAGCATATCGCATATAAATATTCGATCCATAAATAAATCGAAAAATTGATTACTCAACCAAATAACAAATTCCAGTCGAATTATGTCGTAATTTTTTACCTTTAAACATAAAAATTTCCATGCGGCTCTTAACTTGAAAATGGTAACATTTTCTATTCTTTTAATAAATTTTCTTTGACTTTATCCAAAAAATTACTCTTCAGCAAGAAGATTCAAAAATTCTTTCCGAGAATCAAACTTTGATTCCAGAGAAACTCAAAATTTTACTCGAATCTCCTACAAAACTCTTTTTTGCAGGAAGAAGGAAAAACATGAAGAAAAAAATGTAAAACTTATTATAATTCTCGAATTCAACTTCTTTTAGTGCATTTACCACAGCTCAACACCTCAAAATTGAGACATATCAAAAATAAGACGACAATATAAATATTATAAAGAGAACAGTGGGTACAGTAAAGCGTAGATAATCCGAACATAAAATATTTAACAGTCGATAATTCGATCCTCAGTTTTCTGAACCACAAAAATCGAAATCTATGTTATAAAATGGACAAAAAATCAACTGTTTAGAGCAAACTTTCCGCACTCTTAGTCGTGGTATAAAAACTTCGTTTTGAAATTAGTAAGAGAATATTAAACTAGGAATTGTTATAAAATTATATTGTACCTATACTAAATAGAGAAATTTGTTAAAGAACTGACCATGATTACCTATATTAAAAATAAAACGTGGTTCAGATTCCACGTTAAGCATATAAAATTGTTGTGTAATCATTTATATTAAATAAGTCATAATCAAACTGTCGTTTGCATGTAAAACGACCGATTTTGCATACATTTTCTTGCTCATTCAAACTTAAAGAAAATTACCTTGAAATGCATACATATTATTATAAATATTTCTCAGTTTTATACTGAAATATACATAATTGAGCATCATAACAAAAGAATTAAGAATTTCTGTGATTAAGTGGAAAAATCGAAGGTTGCGTGTGAGTTTTTTCAATATTTACTCGCACCTGCCAGCCCGTAGAAGGAATCTATTTGCCAAATTGATTATTACCTAAAAAACCAGGTTTTCAAATATTAGTAAATCCTGCTCGAAGGACCATAATAATTATTTACATAATCTGTATTATTTCTGTTTCCAATGAGAAGATTTGTTGATGAATTTTACTCACTGCATTCGGGAACCAAATTTATTATTAACTTACTTACTTGTAAAATGTTTTTTGAGATATCGATGATACGGCTCGAAGGACCAATTTGTTACCAGTGATAAACTATTTATACCTACTATCTCACGGATAGTTGGTTCATATCCTGCAAATTTCGTACGTTTCTACGATAAGGCTTTAGCGCTGTTTCAAAAGTTTTGTTTTGAACTCACCATGCATATCTTTATAAAAAAATAAATTTAAATAAATAATAATTTATAACTACGGAGTTTTATTTTTGTTTGTACCAAGCAAAATATATTTTCTTATCTCGAAGGTTAAAAGTACCTAATATCTGAAAATTTTTAAAAACACAAACGATGAGCAGAATGAGATTATGGGAAAGACAAAATATAAGCAACTTTTGAAAAATTGTTTAATTGTTGCTTAAATTCCCAACACCCAAATTTCTCCTAATTTTGCCGCACATGGTATGATGCTTTCCGCAATATTATACTCCAATTACTTAAATTATGCATTTAGTCAAAACGAAGCGGCTTTCCTACCATAATAATTCTTGATAAGTGACTTGGTAAACGTTGGGTGTGAAATAACCGGTCAGTTTATCAATAACTTGAGGTACCTATATAAAAACATAATACGAGTATGAAAGAAAATCATTTCCTAACCAACTGCTGTCTTGAACAGTTTGAGTCCTTGAGTTACAAAAATAACAGGTAATTGTGCAATAATTGATAGCGGTTTTAAAAATCGATTAAAGAATTATTTTTTTTTATTAATATTAAATTTTCAGTGATGTTGCGGTTAACTGGAATCTTAGTTTTGGTGGCAGTTGCGTACGCTTGCAGCGGAGCAGTAAGTATTTACCTAATCATAAAAAAAACGTAATTTGTTTACAGTTTTGCTGATAATAATAATTATTTTAGAACAAGGCCACCGTAAAAGTCGACGGCGTTGCAAATGGAATTATCACGTTCACTCAAACTCCAACTGGGGTAACCATTGAGGGCGAAATTAAAGGATTGACCCCCGGAAAGCACGGTTTCCATGTTCACAGTTTAGGTGATATTTCCAAAGGATGCGATTCCACCGGTTCCCACTTCAATCCATATGGTGTAAGTTGAACAATTTTATAAACAATCTTAACTAAGCTTAATCAAGGTTAATTTTATTATGCTCAAATGTGCCAAGGTTGTGTTTGTTGTGTACTTGAATTTTAAATTTGTAAGGACGAACTGATTTTTAAGCATTTAACATTTTTTTTTTTTAGAAAAATCACGGAGCACCTAATGCAACCGAACGTCACGTCGGCGATTTGGGCAACATCGTAGCTGATGAAAATGGAGTTGCAAAAGTACAATTCTCTGACACAATTATCAGCTTACAAGGCGAAAGAAATATAATTGGTCGTTCAATCGTTGTTCATTCTGGTGTAGATGATTTGGGATTAGGGGGCAACGCAGATTCTTTGAAAACAGGAAACTCTGGAGGCAGAATTGGATGCGGCGTTATTGGAATATTGTAATAAGTTTGCATTATTTGTTATTTTTTTATTGTAAATACACATAATAATACCACCACTAAATCCATTCATTAAGTCAAAAAATTTGTTTCGAAAAATAATTAATTCGTTATGAAATCAAACTCGTTTACAAACCTGGTTTAATAAATTTATGTACATAAATACTTTCGATTAAGAAAGTAATTAACTTGGGTTATTTACATCTATAAAATTACTAAATTAAATTAAAATCTTTTGGTAATCTTTTTTTTGAACTTGACATTGTAGTTATGGGGGTCATGATTTTACTGTTCTGTCAAGAATGATGAAATATTTTTTGGGTAGTCTGCACTTGTGAACAATTTTAGTTTTGTATTTGTTGATTATTATTTCAGGGTGAAACGGTGACAAATGATTTGTTAAAAAATGTAAAAATACTTGCGTAAACAAATAATTATTCTAAAACCACGGTCACTCATTAAGGTTAATTTTAATTTATAATTTAGCTATCACATTGCATTTAAATTGTGTGTGTATTTTTTTGTCCTAATTGTGATAAAAATTGGTCCGAATCTTTAAGCCAAAATTAGTAAGGCAACGGGAACGCTTTGTTCGTCCTCATAGAAACTTTGTGTTTGATCACAAGGAATCGAACTGATTCAGAAAGAAGAAGTAGTAACTGTTGCAATAATAGCAACGCGAAATTCTTCAGGAATTTCATGGTCAGATTTCGACTGGTCAGGTTATTGTACTTCAAAATGAAATTACTGTCATTTGAAAACATCATCTGGTATAATGATGAGATGAAGGGATTTAAGTTTGAACATGCAAAGTGTAAGAATTGGGAAAAGACAGTGCCCTATAAAATAAGGAGTGACTTGAGACTTGTTAGGCTTACACGGTAGAGTTGGGAGGTTTATCTTCAGGCATATTGTGGTCGATAGAGCAAAATAAGCGTCCTGTCGGAAGTGGAGATGACGACAAGAAATTTAAGGCTCTAGATGGCTAGAAAGAACGGATGTTTTTTAATGGCGAGTCTACGTTGTTTTGTGTGGAGAGTGGGGGTTCCAATGAGATAGCCCTGTGGTGCGGATATTAAGTTCTCCCTTTATGAGAGCGATTGCACATATGAGCTCTATTCAACGCTGCCCAGCGAAAAAGCGGTTGAGAATAAATTTAAATTGTTTATGGCCTCTATGTTTTCCTACGGGAAAAAGTGCGGTTTCTCCAGATCACATCATTAAAGCTCGTGTAAAGGAAATGGATGTGTTTTGAGATGCAGTGGAAGCGCAAAATCTGAGGGTCGCGCAATTTGAGATACTAATGTCCAAATGGATCAAACGATCCAAAGCTACTTGTGGAAACATTTGAGTCAACCAACGAAATAGACATTTGGGTGTTTACACCAGATGAAGCTAAAACTTAGGAAGCGAATAACCGCGGTTTTATTCTTAGTCGCGCCACATACACTGCTGGGAAATTGAAGGTTAGTTGTTCAAAAGATCCGCTTTAGAGGCCTAAGTGCATGCGAGGTTATCTTGTCTTCCACAATAAAATTCAGAACTCATAGAAAAGATAGAAAAAGGCAATAAGGAACCAGAGGCTTACCAGATTATCTCCTTTTAATGTAACCCGAAGACAAACAAAGCTAGCAACCGGACAGATATTTTAATGCAAAAACCAAAGAGAGTGAACCGTGTACTGTGTACGTAAGCTAAGGCTATCAGCCTAATGGAAAAATTGGAAGTTTCTTCCACACGCAAGTTATCCATAAGACATTACTCTCTCCAATTGCAACCTATCTTGGAAGATGCAGCATCACCAGACTTGTTAATATTTTTACTTAAACCTTTAGATCCAATATTTATAACCTTAATACTATCAGTTAGCATTCAAATAAAATTTCTAAAAATTTTTTAGAATTTCATTCGAGTTATTGATCTCAATAGATTAACGAGATTCTCACTAATCTTACCTACTTTCTATTACAATCATAACCAAAGAATTAGCGAAAAAGGCTAATAATTCGAAATCAAAATTAGTCTACAGTTAGATTCTCTTCTGTCATTTTTCCCGAGCCTATTGTGTGATCAACGTCTGCGAAGACTTATTGTGCCATGTTTTTCACATTTTTCTCTAATTTCTTCCTAGGGAATTGTCATGATTCTATTTTTTCACATTTTTTTGAGATATGACCTTTGTTCTTCTATGAGATCATTTCTTAATTTTTTGGCTGTTCTATATTCGATGATTATCTTATTAAAATATACCAATCAAACAATTTTTTTATATAAGCCCAAGAAATCATTCAAAAAAGCATTTAAGAAATTTATGCAAATTCGCCCAAAAAATGACTGCGAGTAACCAAGGCTGGTTCAGAAAGACCATTATGAATGTAAAAAAGAAGTTGTCTAAAATAAATTTAGGAAGGAATACCAAAAGAGTAAGGTTTAACGATGTAGTGCAAATAGGCCGAGCACTCAATTACGACAGACAAGTTTTCAGAGATAGATGGGCTCGAAGATCGCTCATGGAAATTCAAGAAATTCAAGACTCTATGAGTAGTGTAAGTTTAGCTGATTATAAAAGAGTTCGCTTTGATGAAGAGGTTACAATTTATGATATTCCTTGTCACATTAGGGAAGGCGAACAAATTTCTGCTAAAAAAGTTCGTTTTAATAACTTTGGAGAAATTTTTGAAGTTCCTTATTACGATAGGAAAGCCGAAGAAATTTGTGTGGGCATAGATTTTCTGATCGAGCGCAACAGGTACCATAGAAAGAAGGAAAGAGATGGAAAACCGTATTGGAAACAACTGATGATTATGTCACAAGAATTATGTGAAGCAGAACGATGGGTTGGAAGAGAATGGGCGTACGAAATACAACGGGAAACTGTAGAAAAGTTTCGGAAATTGGAGGAAGATCAAAATCAATAGAAAAAATAATCTGTAACAAATTAAATTCTTTTAAATAATAAATTCCTCGGTTACATACAAAAATCGATCGTGGTGAATAAACCTTTCCATTATTTATGCAATGTCTTGTGGGTGGATACCACAATAAAATGTTTAATTAAGTGTAATATAAGCGTAAATCTTAAGTTTTCCATAGTTCCCAGAATATAAGAATTTAAAAGTATAATTTGTTTCTTGTACACTGATCAATAAAGTCAACGCTTTTTGCTTTTCACGAATGTGGAATCGATGAAGGTCATTCATTTTACGTGAAAAGCAAACAACAATAATTAAAAGTTGAAATAATTTTGATGATTTGTTATGAGGCTAAATTTAGTTATCGATTTATAAGATTTATCAGTGGTTGCTACATAATTTGAGTTATTATTAATGGAGTTGACATTTTATAGCTGCGTTCTTAAATGCCAAACCTTTTCGGATTTTGCAAGTTGTGTAACAAAAAGAAAGCGATATACTATTTCTGTGATATGTTACTTTGGCTATCATTTATTTCGTTGCAAAATTGTTACAGGATGTTAAACTAGAAGTGTCAATCTTAACACAAACTGCAAAATAACCGGTATCATTATTTAGCCAGGATCGAATTTGATTTCAGACAAATTAAAGATTTAGCCCAAAAATGTTAGAAAATGGATTTTTAATTTGTTGATTATTTATTTTCCAGGGAAGAAACATCTAAAGCAGCAGGAAGGTCCGCAATTTCAGGCCTGGTTGGAATTTTGGGTGCAGTTTTGTTTTTATCAAATAAAATTTTTATATAAGTGCTTGGGATGAGGGGGGTGGAGTAAATATTAAGTAGTTGGGGAGAAAGTAATCTCGTTTTTGTTATTTACTTATTGGTATATTTGTTGTATTAAACACTTTAATATAATATGTATTTGTTTTTATTGTAGTATTTATTATACCGATGTAATTATTTGCTAGAAAGCTCCTCCTCTGTGTCCTCATTTAAACGTGTTTTTGATTGGGTGGTTTACTAACTAAAGTAGGTTTACTAACCTAAATAAAAATTATGACGAGTCCCGCTGGCGCTGATTGTGTAGCTTTGTTGGTTAAAATCTATACGAATTATTTGATTCGTTTCTTCTTTTTCATTATTTTCAGTCATATAAAGTCCATAGTTTCAGTATATCGTAAAATAACTACACTTACTACACTTAGCTATGCTATTATCTCTTCAACTTTCCTTCATAAATAGGTAAGTATATGTACATACATTAAGGTCATTTTCACACCAGAAAAAATTACTTAACTCCAATATTTCAATTTGTTTAAAGTTGCAAACTTTCAGTTACTTTTTGATTACTATATATTTAAGTAAACCTAGGTATACATAGTAGTGCAATACATCAATTGGAAAAGAACGTCATTATAAATGCATTAACATGATTAAATCGTACTTTGCTGAATAAACAACCTCAAGGCTTTTACATTTTTTATGAAGATCGAAAATAAATCACCGACCATTAATTTTTTTGCCGTGTTAAACTTTGCACATACAGCGAGCTCAAAAAGTATGCAGTAAATTTAATAAAAAAAAAATTCTGAAAAAAATTGTGTTTGGTACATTGTACCTAATATTTTTCATATAAAATAAAATTAAATTTATTATAATTCATTAAAATCCTGGACTTACACTTATTGATTCTGATCATTAAAGTTTATGGCGCCTTCTATTGAAACCTAACGAAGGCATAATCTTAAATTTTACAATTTTTATTTACATTGTTATGGGAATAGTAGACAATAAAAAATGTCAAATTTTTTATTTTTTTTTTTTATATATGGTTGTTTTCATTAGCCTCGGATTGATGAAGTTGGAAGTTAGGCGTCAGACAACGTCGTAAGACGTTTTAAACCTATTATTTTCCTTTAATTTTTCATTAGGTTTCTTAAATCCAAGAGAGGGCGCCACGAACCCTACTAACTGGATTAGCTTGGTTAGATATTCGAACGCAACCATAGGAAGCGAGAAAGATTTCTCTCTCATGACTAGAGGTGAGATTTTTAGGTCGTATAAAATCAAAAAAAGGTATCTAAAAATTAAATTAAAAATTTAAAAAACCCCCGACAGAGAAAATCTTTAAAAAGTAAAAAATAAAATCCAAGCGTCGTCGCGTCGGGGACCTAGGTAGTTGACGTGTATTTAAATTTCATACTGTATCATTTTTAGTTGTATTCTGTTTTTATTTTATTTACTTAGCGGTCCCCCGATGCGACGACGCTTGGATTTTATTTTTTACTTTTTAAAGATTTTCTTTGTCGGGGGTTTTTTAAATTTTTAATTTAATTTTATTTGATGCTTTTTAAACTTTAAATATTAATAGTACGGCCCTGCAATCAACTTTATATATTACTAGTACGGCCCTGCCATCAACTTTTTTATATTACTAGTACGGCCCTGATTTTATCAACTCGACTACAAAACAGCAAATGATCTTTGAACGGCTAAACCGATTTTTTTGAATCATAGCTAAGAACACTCTCGATCAAGTCACCTTTCAAACAAAAAAAACTAAATCAAAATCGGTTCATTCGTTTGGGAACTACGACGCCACAGACAGACACACCCATACACACGTTAAACACATAACACCCCTCTTTTTGGGTCGGGGGTTAAAAAGATTCTAAAAAATGCAATTTTAGGTCCTATAAACACAAAAAAGGTCTTATAAAAGTGCTAAAAAAAAAAGATTTTATTCACGTTTTACATTAACAAAACGCCTCCACGCGGAATAATTGAAACTGCTGAAAGACGTAATGTTGTTATTGACGGTGGCGCCACCAACGGTAATGTAAAACGCGAATACCTAAGCATTCTTAGATACCCACTGAAAATTTGTAATTTTTCTTAGGTTGGCACATAGCTGCCACTACCGAGCAACAAATTCAAATTTAAAAAAACCATAAAAAAATTTTAATTTAGGTTAGGGGCGTCGTAAGGGTGAGATTTTTTTTCTATTTAAACTGAAAATTAAAAAAAAGTTTTCAAAATGCTAAAATAGGTCGTAAAAATGAAAAAAAAGGTTGCCAAAATGCTGAAATAGGTCGTAAAAATTAAAAAAAGACAAAAAAGGTAAAAATAAATAAGGCTTAAATAACGTAGATTTTCATGAAACGAGTTTTGGTAAAAATAAAATAAAAATAGAACAAAAAATAAAAAAAAAGTAAAATCCTAAAAATCTCATCTCTACTCATGAGAAAAGTTCTGTTTTTTAACGCTAGAGACGTTAAAAAAGTAAACTTTTTTTATAAAACTTTTTAACTCTAGAGGACGCTAACGTCAGCTTTCTTGCTCTGCTTACCAATCAGAAACGCGTAAATAAATTTTAGATTAAAAAAAATAAATGGTGTATGTAAACTGCCCTCCAAATTACCTCGATTTCTTATATAAGTATTTTTATTTTTGAAGAAATAATAAAAAAGAAATTTAGCGACTACGAAAGCTATCGGGATAGTAGGACGGGAACTTAGCCCAGAAGATAATTAATTTAATAATGAAAACTAAAATAAATAACATTAATATACGGCGTTTTAGTTATGAACGAATGTCATATGACAATTAGTTTAGCTAAAAATCAATTTTAATATTTTCAATTTCTACGCAAAAATCGACCATATTGGAGCATTCTGCTGTCGATTTGTACACTTTAGTTGGTTTAGTCGCGGTGAGTGGGGACCGACCGCTGCAGCTTCGTGTTATACCTACACCCAGAGGCGGATCTAGCAATTGTTTAAGGTAAGGAGGACGATTGCATAGATTGAAAAAAAAACGACTAAATTTGAGAACCCCTCTATACTTTCTTCCAGTAAATTTAGTTTTTATGTTTCGTATAGTATACTTTTTAATTTTTCCAAAGAAGGAGCGATTGCCCCCTTTTAGTTATTGGTTAGTGTTATAAAAGGATTTTTTTTTATTAGAGAAAATTTAAAAGTGAGATCCATCGGTCGAACTTAGGTTAGTGTTAGGAAACGATTGTTAAAAGGAAAATCTATCGGTTGAACTTAGGTTAGGGTTAGTGAACCGTTTAGAGAGAAATTCGCCGATCAAGCTTAGGTTAGTGTAAGGAATTGAATTTTTTAAATGAAAAAATGGTTAAAAGATTGATCTACCGATCGAGCTTAGGTTAGTGTTATGAAATGATTTTGTTTTGTTAGTACCGCTTATTAAATAGAGATTTTTTTAAATAAAATTTATAATTCTTATCTATTTATTATTTTGTAAAATTAAGATCTGCGTAATAACTTGCATTTCATTAATCAAAAACAGGGATCCGTTGGTAGGTTACTCTTACAAACCGATACTTTTTTTAAATAAATATCGTAATAAACATAAAATTTAGTAATAAATCACATTGTCCTTTTTTTATTCAGTTTACAACTTTCAATAATTTTTACCTGTTTCATGGATAGGGCAGTTTGCATTCACCCGAAATAAACAACTAATTAGATGAGCGTAAATTTTTTTGTTTCTTATAGACAGATGAACAGACAGATTTCTCTACGACATTCTCGTGTATATCTAACCCACCTCTGATTGGTTAGAGCAGCAGTCAAAGCTCAACCCTACTCCACTTCAGAGCTTTTCTGAGGGTCTAATTTAAGAAGCAAACAGCATTTACTTCCAGCTTTGAAATCAAGGATCTCGTGTATTCTTTATTCATCAGTTGCTTGCCTGACACTTATCTAACAAAAATATTACCTAGATGCCTGTCGGAAGAAAAACAAAAATGAAAGATGACTTCAATAAATTAAGGTGGACTTAACATACCCATTTAAAAATTATAAATAGCGCACAAGTCACAAAAATGAAGAAAATGATTAAGTTACCTTCAAAACTATTGTCTCATTCTATTAGCTTTAGCTCTAGTTAACGTTAGAGGTTAGACTGATCTAAGCAAGCTCAAATTTAAATTTATGGGACGGGGTATAGGTACATGCATTTAATTAATTCTAATTCAAAGTGAAAGCTTTGTCCCCAACCTTGATTGGTCGAATGCTTATCTGAGCGTATACACTACACATGAATAGACTAACAAGTTCCATCTAAGTCAGCTCGAGCAAATGCGTCCATGTATACAAAGCATATAAAGAAGAAGAGAAAAAATAAATAATTAGGCTGATATTTAAAGATCACCCTTAATTTAAACAAAACGTCCGTAAGCATCGGAATGATTTGAAGTTGTTAACGTTTTAGTTTTAATAATATTTTTTATTCAGTAATTGCAAACCAACTCACCTCATCGATGACAATTTTTCTGAATGGTAATTTTGCTAAATAATTTAATTTTGTTAAAATAATTAACGCTAAATTTAACTTGTAAAATTAAAACTTCTCATCTAGAATATCGTCAAACTTCAATGCTCGGAGAGGTAGGTGTTCGTGAATTGAACAATCAAACAAATATTTACACTCCGGTTTATTCCTTTTGTTGAAGGTTTGAGTGAATTTTTTCGCAATTTGATGAGACTTACTGAGTGCTGGCGTGCTGCTTGGAAGCAGAACTACTCATCCTGGATAGCTTTCTTGTCAAACAGATTTTTGCTTATGGGTTAGTAGCTTTGTAGAGGATGATTTTCTTAACCTGGTTTATGGATGACAATGACAATGATGAATGATGCCATCGATTTTAGAGTTTATTTGGTGTTGAACGATGGAATAATCAGAACTACTTTCGTCACTGTATAATTTAGGCCTTTTATGGAAGGGCACGAGGAGGTCTTTTTTTTAGATATTCCTAATAAATTATTTCCAAGTCCCTGATGGTATGTCAAAAAAGGAGCTTACAATTTGTTGGATCACTCTTGGTCGTATTGAGACTAAATCATTATAGGGCAGAACCGGCAGAATGTACAAAATATTTTGATTTGAGAAATAAAAAAAGATAAAATTAAAAATTTGGGCTATTTTGTGCCTTGAACTTTTTCCTTAAAGTCAGAAAAATTTAAATTATTGAGGTTAGGTTAGGTCAGGCGGTAAAAGCCAATATGCAATAATTTCTTGATAATCAGATAATCTTTAAAAAAAAACTCAGGCAGAAACAAACATTTTTGATTATTCTCAAGATATTCTGTATTTTCCACCGCAGAAGTTGAAAAATATTTGGCAAACAAAAAGAAGTTTTACACAAACGTCACAGAAAATTATTTTTTTTAATATCGATAATGACTAATCCTAAGTTAAATATTGCAGAGAAAAATCTTTTTTGGCCCCCATTTTTTCAAAATTCTAGGAATTCTTGAGTTTTTAAGGTTCTTTATTGCTATTGTAACCTACCGAAGAGTTTGTTTGTCTGTCAGTCAATCTGCAGTTTGGTAAACCTTTGGATGATCGAATTCTGGGCTTTCTACGTTCAACAACTCATTGAAATGCTATCTCTATGTTTGTAATATTTCTTCCATGTCTGATGTATTATTGTTATTGTACTCAAGAATCGATTGGCTTAGAGAGCTTTACAGTGTTGATCTTTTTTTCATATTCCATCTAATTAGGTTTTCAAGAATTCATAAAATTCTTCTGAGAAGCTTTCTTTGCACCTCTTTGGGTGTCTTGGATTGCTGTGATAACCATTTTTAAATTCTCCGGTTGTTCTATGGTTTGTCTGGAAGATCCTGTTCTGTACCAGCTCCAAACATTCCATGGCTCCTCCACATTTAAAAACCATTCGCATTAATGTTGTCGTTTCCGTATCTTCGTGCAATTCCGAGGCTTTTTATATAAATCTTCATAACAAGTGATGTTTTCCAAAGATGGATTTTGATAACTACTCGCTCAATTCTTCTCCTTTATCTGGGCTTACAACCGGCAGTGAAAGCCGATGAGCTATTCAGTCCACCCATACCGACTCCTCCAAGTGGAGTTTTATAAATTTCATCACAAGATTTCTGGTAGCTGTAAAACTTAATCTTGAAGTGAAGAAGCAAAAACATTGTCCTTTTCTATTAAGTCTTTTCATTCGATTTCAGATATGAATTTAATCCTTTATTCAAACGAATTCTTTGTCTCAGATTCTTTGCATGCAATTTCACGCTGCTGGTTATTTATGGTTAAAACTATAATAAAACAAAAAGGAACAATTTATCCTTATTGTGATTTCCAAAATAATTCAAAATAGATTTACCAGGATCTACCGATGTTCATGTCTATTATTATTTTTATATGAGACAGAAGAGATTTAAAGCTGTACGTAATGAAAAATTTAGCACGTAATAACAGAAATGTTAAGCTTCGTAGAAATAAAACGATAAAAATCCAAGGATTTAATTGAGTGTACACACAGCACAATAATTTTTATAATAAAATCCTGCCATTAAAAAAGTCAAGCGATAGTAGGTATTAAAAATTACATTTTATTTCTGTATTTTTGACTGAATAGAATGGTAGCATGCAGCTCAGGACGTTGATTATACACCAATTAAGTTTTTATCAGATTAACTATAGTACATAGGAAATTAAAATGCACATCAAACTTCGAATTATTATTTTTTTCTAAATAATGTAAAGGAATTTTATTTGACCTATATAAGGGCTAAGCTTCTCGTGACTTGACACCATAAAAGCTTTCTAGGACAAAGGCGTAAAACAGAGATCTTTCACCATTAATTTACAATACGTAGGCGTGCCTTTTGTGTACTATTTACGTTTAAAATCTTCAATTAATTTGTGATACGATTATAATTTCAGGAATTTTTTTTTATAGGTAGGTACATTAATTGAAAAATTTTGGTCGAATTATTTACTTAGTAAGTAACTTAAAAATTGATGGTTTACTTCAATCTGTAGGTAAAAATTAATTTATGAAATCTAAGATCTGAGCACGCAATATGTAAAGCTATTCGATTGATGTTGCTTTTAAGGTCAGAAACCTTTAAGGAGTTTATATCGTTCCCAATTTTGGTCTAACCCCAGGCGAGGTTAAAGTTTGCAGTGGAAAATGCTGAATTTTTCGTCTACAATTTCTTTTTTTAGACGATTGATTTTAAGCTTAAAATATTTTTCCAAACGAAAAAAAATGAACATCACATTTAAATTCCTTTAATTATCAAATTATTATTAATCGAAAAACCAAAATTAAAAGTTTGTAACAAATCGAACTATCAGATAAAATTTAAAATTTCACTAGCGACACTTGTCAGAAATGAACCAAACTATGACTAAAAGTTACAGGACCGGCTTTGCAAGTTAATTCGAATATTTTAACATTATTTGTAAAATTTATTATTTTTGAATTACCGAAATATGAAAGGATCTTTCAGACCAAAACCGTCAAGAAGAAGAAAAATTCACTTTTCGGAGGTTAAATTAAGTCAGAGATTTGTGTACATTATTTTATAGATAGGCAAGTCTTTTTTTTTTTTCAAATGCTGTTAGAGCACCTATGAGTGTCTGTCTTTCCAATTTATTTCACATAATATTATTTTATGAACCATATGCGGCTTCCAGTCCGCCTATTTTTCACCTATGAAGTGTAGATGATATCATCAATCCAAAGTATGCACATGCAATTATAATAATTGCAAGTTATCTTCTGTCTTCTGGTGTAACTAGACAGTCATAAAAAGGTATAAAACCATCAGAATTCCCATGATCCCAAGATATAATTAACTATGCTCAGTAACACCTGAAGCATACGATTGGCTGATGAGCTTAAAAATGGAACTGTGATTGAGCTGCTGTCTTTTATGTCTATAATATTTTATACTTTTTCATACTTTCATCACAGTATTTATGTTGTCATTGTGACATGTTTGTCAATAAAGCATCTCATACTAATATCTCGAAGGAAATTTTATACCACCGCCTACTAAGCGGAAATTAATCCATACCTACCGCTTATTTTCACTCTTCAAAAACTTTTCTCTTAAAAATATCGTGTGTCATGTTTATTCACCTAAAAAAGCAATGAACCAACATTTTCACGTGATATGGAAGGCTAATATTAAAAGCATTAAAACATGCATAATTTATCTTTATCAAACAATTCAAAATTGACACGTCTGCTTCTGTAAATTAATAGCAGCACCAAGAACTAATACATTAACCGCTAGCAGCTAATCCCTAAAGGTAAAATTGCCTAATCAGGCCCTAAATTTTCCACCTCTTACGCCGTTTTGATAAGAAAACTGACGATTTGACCTCAGTTACCCCCACACGACCTTTCTGAAAAGAAAAACTAAGAAAGTTAAAGCCGAATTTTAATTAAGTTTTCAAACGTCACCATGGTAACGATACTTGAAACACTGTCTTATTCTTAAAAGTTGTGGCGTAATTCTCTTGAGAAGTTGATCAAACGAAGTCCTTTGGAGAATTAACTCTCAAAATAATTATTTACACGAAGTGAAAAGTTTTCGTTTCCAAAATGGAAACCTGCGAGACTAGCATAATTAAATATATTTTATTTATTTTTAATTTAATTTTTGCAGTAAGTTTTGTTAAATTAAAATTGTGTGGATATGTATGTCCAAATTTTAAATTTTAGATATCTGGAGTAGGACTAATTGTGGCTGGTGCTGTAGTTCTTGGAGATGTGGGAGAATTTAGTCATTTTATGGAAGGAAGAATTTTGACTCCACCAATTGTTTTAATTGTTGTTGGAGCAATTGTTTTCATTGTTGCGTTTCTGGGTTGTTTTGGCGCGTTACGTGAATCGTATGGACTCTTAATGGCGGTAAGTAAATATTTTTAAATTTTTTTGTCGTAATATAGATAAAATTGAACAAATCAACTGTTGCGTGTTAGATGTTCGTTTAATTTCTTATTCAAGTTTATTTTTTTATTTATCACAAAAAAAATCCTTTGTAATATTTTATCATAGTAGTGGCAATTTTATTGGGGAAATATTAAAGAGGTAATAAAAATCGAATAAATTATCCAATCTAAAACACTTCGAGCAAACAAAAATTTTGAAAAAAGTGCTAATAAAAGTTCTACTCTTTTTGGATTCTCTTTGTTATAAGGGACCTCCAGCAGCTGATTGTTTTGCACCCCTAACCTTAATCTATCGAAAATCTGATTATAATTTCTAGGTTTGTGGTATAAGTAATCAATTTCAGCTCTTTAACTTCCAAACTTAATCAGTCAAAATTTCTAAATAATTGGGGTAAAAGAAACATTCGAATATTTTTATGTATATAAAAATTATATCAAGGAATTTAACAACTTTATGCTAATTTTATGAAGCATAATCTTACATCATGCAACACTCCAATCAAAAAAAAATTAATTCAATACGGAAAAAATACGTCACGAAATCGTAACATTTCGTTTCCACAATTATTCCTCAAAAAACCAACAAAGTAATTGAATTATTTATAGTTCGCCATCTGCCTGTTGATTATTTTCATAGCAGAACTTGCGGTTGGAATCGCTGCAGCAGTGTTCAAAGGAGATTTTGAAATGGTTATGAGAGACACCATGAAAAATTCGATGGAAAATTATTACACCAGCAAATCCGATCGTGTCGCATGGGACAACATGCAAATTAAGGTATTTTTTGTTTTATTTACATTTTAATTTCACAAAATGTAAATTTTACAGTTAGAATGTTGTGGAGTTGATGGTCCAAAAGATTGGCCAGAAAAACAAAGACCTTACAGTTGCTGTCACAAAACTGACCGAGAAGATGCGAAACCACCGGAAAATTTCCATTGCGTGCAGGCGGAACCCGGTGATGATATTTTATATTCGCTAGGCTGCATGCAAAAGTTGGAAACCAAAGCTAAATCGTCAGCTGAAATTCTTATTGGTGTAGGGATTGGTATTGCAGTTATCGAGGTAATTTTTATTTTTAAGCTCTTTATCGATTTTCAGCAACTATTTTTAGATATGCATAATTTAAATTTTTTTCAGGTGGTTGGAATTATTCTCGCTTGCTGGTTGGCGTCTGCCGTTAAAAATAACGATTCAAAATCTTAAAGGATCTCAATTAACCAAAAAATTATTAACTCAAAATTTTTTTTTTTTAAGTTTTAACAAAAAGTTATTGTAAATTGTTAAAATTATTTACCAGATTTTGGAATTAAAATAACATAATATGAAGAATAGTTGTAGGATTTGCGCCATATTTTTGACGTGGTAACCAAAGTAATAATCAGATTTTTTATTAATAACCATAGCAATAACCATAAATGTTAAAAAATGTTAATACTATAGGAAAATATTACGAATAAATATAGGAATTATTAGTAAAATATATTCTATCGATCAGAATTTATACAAATTATTACGAGCAGCATTTAAAACTATAATATTTAAGTATAAACATAAATTATTGTAATAATGTAGTTTAATAATTAATCTTCGTACTTGAAATTTTTATAAAATTGTAGTAAATTACGTAATAATTATTTGTTATTTTTCGTAGTACAATTTAAACTTTAATTTCTTAATAAAATAAAATGAAATTCATCATTTTTGAGCAACAAATCAAAATAATGTTTTTAATTTTTACAATAATTAAAAGTAAGTATTCACTGCAATTTTGTGACCTACTTATTATTAATAACAATTTCATATTGACAATCAAAATTACACTTCTTGTTCACACCACACACAATCGAGGTTTGCATTACAGCAGCATTATTTTCGATTGTGACTGATTAGTGCACTTTTAAATATTTTTCAATATTGTTAATAAAGATGAAAATTTTTATATTTTTTTTGTTACACCAAAACATCTAACACAAAAGACCATTCGGTGTCTATTAACATTGTATACAGTAATTTCTCAATTTACGCAGAGGTTTCCATTTACGCGAATTCACTTTAACGCGATTAAAATTTTTTACAATTATAGATAACCGAATTAAACACCAGATGTCACCACAAAGCAATGTAATAATTGTATTATTACATTATTCTCGTAATTACATAAAAGTATAATCTAATATTGTCAAAAATTGTAAAATAATCTCAATTTTAAAATATATTACTGCCATTTTTTTATTGTAGCGCCATCTCTGTATCAAAAATTTGCAGTGGTATTCCTCTTAATTCTAGATTGTAACTATTTATAGTTTTGATGATTGAAATACATTGTTGACATGATTTAGTACGCTAAAAAGTTGTATTGGATTTCTTGAATCGATAGGTGTCTATTCTTTCAGGATGCTGGATATCATCCTGACTATTTTTATCTTTCGCCGCTGCTCGGAAGAGAACGAGGATATTCTTCTTATTTTTCCACCTATTCCTCATTATGTGGTCGAGATATTAAAATTTTCTACTCTTTACTACGTTTGTAAATTTCCAGGTGTTTATCTGTTATTCTTCTGAGTATCTCTCGGTTTGTCAGTCATTCCAGCCACGAAATTCTCAAGGTTCTTCGGTTCGAACCTTGGAAATTTCGAACGCTTGGAAGTTTCTTTATCGTCGCCTCCGTCAACGTCCAGGCTTTCACTCCGTAGAGAAAGCAATACAAAAAAACATAGCATTTTATCATTCTTTTCTTTGTTTCCATCCTCAGATTATGGCTCTTAAATAGCACAGCTATTTTTGCATTTCTTGCCTTCTAGATGCGACACTTGATTACTTCGGAATGGTTCTATTGTTCATTGATGTTGAGCGACAGCTCAAGAAGTTCCAAATTCCTATATTTAACCTCTTAAATTTAAAATACTGGAGGAGAAAAGCGCCAATGTCAAGGAAAAGGACGCTAATGTCAAGTTCTTGCTTCGGTCCGGAAAAAACGTAGATCCGGGGCCGATCATGATAGTCAGTCCTGATTCATCTTGTATTGTAGGTTACTTTGGTTTAGTATCTTTTTTTTTCACAGCGTTATCTTTAATTTCATTGATACATTCCGCTTGCTTTATTATTCTTTTTTATTATTCCTTTTTTATTCTTATTTTTATTCTTTCTACTTGAGGGTTGTCATCTTGAAAAAAACAGTTCTATAATCTTTTCCAAATTTCCTTCCCTTCACTCATTTTTATTATTACTTTTTCGTTTTCATCCATGATTCTGCTCATTGATTTTGTTTTATTTCTTCCCTTTTAGTTTCACGCTTGTCCTACAGCATCTTTCTCTCGTTTTATTGAACTCTCTATACCTCTCCGTGTCGATATGCTTTATTTTTCTTTTTTTTTTCATCATCTCAAGAATTTTTTTGGTTATCCATGTCTTTCTCTTGTTCTTCTCTTTGTATCTTCTATTATTTTATTGAATCTGTAAAGTATGAACTTCCTCTTTAGTTCCTCTAGTATCTTTTCTTTTTCAGGACGTTATCTTTAATTTCATTGATACATTCCGCTTGCTTTATTATTCTTTTTTGTTATTCCTTTTTTATTCTTATTTTTATTCTTTCTACTTGGGGGTTGTGATCCAAAACTATATCTGTTCCTGAGTACATTTTGACCACGGTAATGCAGCTTTTGTGTCTTTTTTTTATTAGCATAAAGTCAATTTAATTTGAAACAATACTCTCATCATCTGAGTCCTTTGGTGATCTCTACATGTATAGTCTTCTTTCTGGAAGCTTGAAGAAAGTATTCATTATCGCAATTCCATGTTTATTTTCAACAGTTCTGAGCTGTTCTCTTTTTTTATTTCTCTTTACCAGTTCATAGAGGCCGATTTGTAGCAGCATAACTCTCTCTGATCTTGGTACAAAGTTGCTTACATGTTTTGCGATTCTGTTGGCCCCAATCATTCCGACTTCTTGTCGGTGCGTGTCATCCGGCAACCCCGAGTAGTATACCCTAACGTTTTTCATCTTGCAGCATCTTGTGCCTGGCGATCTCATTTCACTAATTCTCATGATATCGATTTTTCCAGTCTGAAAAATTGTTCTTACGTTCCATGGTCCAATTTTAAGTGTCGGCTCCTGCCTTCCTCTATTTACAGCTTTATTTAACACCGTCCTCTCCTCTTGGAGATCCGATTAAAGGCTTGAAACTCAGGAATATTTGATGATTTACTAGGAATATCCATTTGGATCTTTAATGCAGTGGTTTTCCAGTGTCTTCTGCATCCTACACCATTAACTATACCATTTAGTTCATCCGTCTTTAAGAACAATTTTTCCTTCTATTTCCATTTAAAGTATTACAATGTTTTGGAGGTTACCATATCTAGCTCTCTTCATTTAGTTTTACCTGCGGGTCAACGCAGTTTTCAGATTGTGGCACGTGGAGCCATAAGTAAGAGTTAGGTCCCCTGCAAGGACCAGTTACTAAAGTCCACCTTTCGTTATCCCGTTTGGTGTAACCGTCTCGGTAAAATGTGCTACCTCTTTAGCTAAGCCGGATTTAACTTTATCCAATATACCAAACCTCAATGAATGTAACTCCAAGCTTGATTTAATTAATTGAAATGGTGAACCTACAGTATTTAAAAATAAAGAAGAAAGAAGAAGATGAGTCGTTTAACAACATAGAAGAGAAGTTTACCATTGCCTATCAGAACAAGTGATCAGACAATCCAGGAAGTGGTTACTGAGGAAAAACTTGAAAAAGGCGACATAGTTATTGGAAAGGTTCTTATTTTAACAAGGAAGAAAATGCGTGGAATTAGATGTCAAAAAGTTCAAAGCAAAAGGAAGATTAATTTTGGAAAAAAACATTAAAAATTATAGAATAAAAGAACATAAAGAAAACAAAAGCAAAGGTACAGTTATCAGTTTACAAAGATATTTAGACAGGGAGGAAGTAGACGGATTAAGAAATTGGGAGGAAAAAGAAGAAAAAATAAGTTGGTTTTTTAAAATTAAATTGGAAAATTCTAAAAAGAATGGAACTGGGAGGAATTCAGAAAAGAGGAAAAGAAATAATCTTATTTTGGAAAGGTTTTGGAAAAGAAAAGAAAATGCGACAAAAGCATGGGCGCATATTTTGCTTCTTTTATTTTTTTCCAAATCTTGGCCATCCGTTGGGTTTAAATAAAACAATCCAATTCTTGACCATCAAAATAGTATGCACCCATGCGGTCCAAAAGTATTACTCATCTATTTCAATCCTCTAGAATCCTCGATATTTAAATTAATTGTCCAAATTAAACACCTGTCCAAAATGGTGGACGCTAATTTCTAAACCTCAAACTATCTTTCCATATCAGGCTTATAACACTCTTTAGGTAGGTACACATTTGTGAAAACCAAAAATTTGATTCACCCAACTGGATCCAAAATTAGACACTTGGCAAAATTTTTAGAAAAACGCAAGATGGACGTCCGTCTAACTTGACGTCCCACAAAAAAAAACTCTTTTTTAATGTACCTACGTCAAGTACCAAATTATTAGCACCGTCCCAACAAGTGACTGAGGATTCGAACTCATAACTACTTATTCATAGTCGCTTGCGTTTCACTCCAAGCCACTCTGCTGGGTTGTAATGAGTTCTTCCTTTAATTCTGAGACGATATTAACAACGTCGCTCTTAAAACACTCTCTTTCCACGATAACGGCATCTTTCTTCAAACCAGCGTTTAAGTTTAATGAGTTTTCTTCTTCAATGCTTAATATTACTTCTAAATGACTTATTTTATCTGCATTTTTATCATTTTCTAACAATGATTCCCCTAATTTCTTCTTATTAAATTCTTGTCTAAGTTGATCAAAATTTTGGCTTATGCTTTGTTGAATCGATTGGAACATCTGTTCCAATTTTTTTGTAACATTTCCATCTATTCACACACTCATTTTGGAAAATCCTTTAAAAACCTCAGGGTCAAAGGTAGGTTCTTGGATAAAATTTTATTTTATCCACTATGCCCCACGTTGATATGCGACAGATGAGTTATATTTTTGGACCGCATGGGTGCATACTATTTTGATGGTCAAGAATTTGATTGTTTTATTTAAACCCAACGGATGGCCAAGATTTGGAAAAGAATAAAAGAAGATAAAAAGGTACCCAACGTTGTTTTTCTTTATTATAAAAATTTATTTCCGCAACGTGTTTTTAGCCAGTAGGTTATTTGAAAATTTAAAAGTATCTGGGTACAGGCACGTTAAGTGGATTGTTGGTTTTGAGATTGTGGTTCATAGGTTCAAACCAAGCAATCAAAGTGTTATATAAATTTTTTTATTATATGCGCAAAGATTTTCCTTTTCTCTTTTGTATAATAAAAGCAAGTATTGAAGGTATTCATATCGTTTTGTTATTTTTTATAAATTTGATAAATGAGTAAAAAAATTATTATCTTTTATGGCGCCCAACGTGAGGCATAGAGGTAAGCTAAGTGAACGGGCTAAGGACCGGATTCTAGGCCAGAAGCTCTTGGTTTGATCCCCAACCCGGACAATGTTTATCCAACTTAATTATGACCTTCTCTTCTCGGAAGGCAATGGTAAACCACCGAGAGTAATCTGCCAAGAAAGCCATTTAATAAGTATTAAATTGGTCACGACGCTTCTGTCAAGAAGCATACGAAGAAGAAGATCAGAACAAGTAAAGAAGATGAAAAACTTATTGGAACAACTTGTATAACCAGCAGTAGAGAGATATTTTCTTAGAATTTCTGGTCCTGAGTAGACCGTAAACGATGGAATACTGGGTCAATTCTAGTGGTTGTCCTGAATGCTACAGATGGATTCTATAAACTTGAAACCATAGATGAAGTCTTAAAACAATTTTGGACGAAATTTGGAAGTGCATTATTTTAATTTAAAACAATTAACTAACTAACAGAATTTCTTTTCATTGCAGTTTTACGGGTCTCAATTCCATGAGATGAAACAATAATAAAAAAAAAACCAAGACAAGTCGGTGACTTAACGAGCTATGATCACTGCTCAATCTACCAAAAATTGACCAAGCATTTTTTAAGTGAAGTAGTTATTATTATTATTAATTGCAAAAAGTCAAAATGGCTTTTAGTTTAGTTTTACATCACATATTTATCTTAATTTTTACTCAATAAGCATCTGTGAAAAGATTGAAGTTTTAATTTGGAAATAGGTAATAATTTATTGTATTTACAGTTGTTAATTTTACAAAGCTCAATCTTTCAAAATTGTGGTTGAAAAATTTAAATCCACAGATCCTATAAAATGTATTGACCAATCTTACAAAAGTACATTACAGCTGTTTATTTAAGCTTGCTAACTTTTGTAAAATTGTACAAGTCAAAATTACGGTTATAATATTAAAAAAAAACTATTAAAATTTAAATCAAATTACTTTATCAGATAATTATTATCTGTTTCCCTTTACTTAAATTATTAAAAAATCAAAATTTTTAGGAAGATAAAGGATTTTAGTGTTTTATTCTTACACGAGCTGAAATTATTTTGTGTGATTTTGACCCTCAGTTTTGGAATATGACAATATACATAATGTATACAGCAATTGATTGACTATGTCGCTAACTGATATTATGAATGTCAAATCAGCTAAAACTGGTGCAAATTTCAAGTATCAAATTTCCAAATTGCCGTTTAATAGCTTGCTGATAGCTCTTAGAAATAGCTAACTGGTATAAAGATGTAATAAAAATTAGTTAATATCCGGCTGACAGCTCTTCAATAGTAGTTAGTTAGCAACAAGGTAGAAAAGTCAGCTAAAAGCTGACTGATAGTTCTAAATAACAGCTATGTGGTAGCAAGCTACTGCATCCAGCCGTGATTACTAGCTATTACCGTGATTAAAGCCATTCAAATACGCGACTACAAGCTCTTGTAAAATTTTTAAGTATAATAAGTTAACTGGACTCAAAAAAAATGAAGATTTATAAATGACCTCTGAGTTTAAAATTTTATACTTTAGTAAAATTTTTGACAAGAAAAACTGAAACATTATAAACAAATTTTTCAGTTATAAAACATCACGATTCCTGTAAACTCCAGTTTGGATGTGATATGGCACGTGGTCAACAGGTGGCGTGATAATTGAAAAGCAATTTTTGGGGATGTTGACAAATATTTAATTTAAAATAATTAAAATCCAATGCGTCCAAAAAATGCCAAAAAGCCTTCTGAACGTGTATATGTCACATTCTATGCATTACTAAACCCAAAATTTGATTCCAGAATTTTACAATAGCAGCTACTCGTAATGACTACCTATATTTCGGTTAAATTTTATTCAAAACTTAAAAAAACAGATAATAATATAATATAATATCAATCAATCTAATAATAAACCTAAATAATTATGTAATTAAAATTATTTTTTCTTCCGGTTTAGCACATAATATTTAACGTGCATGTGGGTTTTCATATCATTCAAGCGCTGTGTGAATTTTCTATAGGAAAAGCAAATAAAGATAAAACGCTACAATTAAGCGTGAAAAACATTTTTGTCATTTAATCGATATTAAAGTTATAATGTTAAGGGTAAACTATTTCAAGGTATATGTTTCAGTGAACTTCGATGAACTTAATAAATTTTAAAATCTTGTTTTTAGAAAATTGATTTTAGCAAGATCAACATTTATTTTATTATTATAGGATAGAACGATGAACCCAAAGTAATAAATACTCGTAATATAGTAAATAGTACTGAAATTGCTTTTCCATTTATTTACTAGCTGTCGGTTAAATAGAACTTCCCTATTTTTATACCTTTTTAATACACAAAATGACCCAGTTCCTTAAAATAATGATCTGATGAATGGTCATAAAATTGATTTTTTTTATACGAGGGAAGTTAAGAAGTTACGGCAAGATGATGATTTTAATTTGAATAGACGATTTTGAGGTTTATTTTTTAACTGGCTGGTTAAAATTCATAATATTCGTGCGATAAATCTCAGATCTAAATGTACCTTTAGGTTAATCAACAGTTAAACTAAGCAATTGCATTTTTTAGGAGCATTGCCGTAAAAAAATACTATATTTGCCAGTGATGCCGTATGCCTAACAAAGAGAAGAAAAATAATTGGCTTTCTCTTATCACAGTAATCCTCTCTGCATCATCGGCTTTTGCTAGGAGATCTGATAATCACATTCAGAGCTCTTAAACCAAGATCTCTCATGTCTACAATTTCTGATAAAGCAATAAAATAGACAAAGCAGAAGAAAGTGTACCAGTCTAACAAGAAATTTCCACAGAGCTGTAGAGGAAAAAAGCCAGAAGGGAATGAGAAATGTTCAGGAACGCGCTATCGTTTAACTAGAAAAAGTTCATAGAAACTCTTACTGGATGACCTAAATCAAGATGTATGGAATAAAGGCTACAAAATAGTGACCAAGAGATTCGGTAGAAGAAGTAAACCAAAACTTGGAAAATTAGAACTAGAACAAACCATAAAGTACTACAAGAAGGAGGTAACCGAGATATTTTGTAATTCCCTGAGGCGGAAATACTGAAGCAAATTGGCACCGTAACAACTGCTGTTTTTCTTAATGCGTCCAACGAGTTGATAAAGGACGGTAGCAACGCGATCAACTGGAAGGAAGCCATCTTGGTTTTAATAAAAAGCTTTCTTCACTGAGCTTCAAAGTGGCTGTCGTAAGTGGTGGAAGCACCCTGAGTCTACATAAACAAAAACCTGTCGTTTTGGCATCATGTTAGTGTGACGACTCAATGAGCTTCTGCTGTAATATTCACTCTCAGACTGCTAGAGAATGCGATAAAACTATCGAAGTACAAACGAAAAGTTTTGACCTCTTTTGCTCAATCCATAATGCTTCATGGTGCGCTACTATCCACAAAAGCGCTCAAAATTTTACATATTGGCAGAATTATGCACATGTATGGATTGGAAACGATGACTCTAACTAACAAAAGCGCTGAAAAACTGAGAGTGGTACAGAGGGCGATGGAGAAGTTGATGTTTGGGGTGAATCTGCGTGATAAGATGCAAAATGAAGAAATTAGAAAGAAAACGGGAGTGACTGACGTGATGGAACGACATCAAAAATAGTAAACTGGAAGCCGAGAATGATCAGAAGAAATAGAGAAATACCCCAGAAACGATGACTCGACGATGTTAAAAAAGTGGTGGGATGGGAGTGGATGAGAAAAGCACAAAATAGAAAGGTTTGAAAGAATTTGGGAAAAGCCTATGTTCAGGAGTGGACGACTACAGGCTGATAAAGAAAAAAAAGAAAATGCACATGCTTAGAGAACAATCGCTCTCAGAGTACCCTGACTGCACAGAATGATTTCCATTGACGCTGTACTTTTTGGTGCTAGTTTCAAATGTGCTAAACAATTTGCTGGACCTGAAAAAGAAAGCCATCAAATTCAAAATTTTTTTACATCAATCAAAGTTATTGAAGAAGCAATCTATCGAAAAGTGACAGGATTGATAGTACCCGACTGAAGTTAGCGGATTTACCTTCCGACTGCATAAACAACGCAGAAAAGAAGACACGGTATAACACACAGTTTTTGAGTAACTCCATCACTAGCAGGAAGTAAAGCGAAAACCAAAAGCGAACTAAAATGCAAACTCCGGCTAGACAATTTAATTGAAAAAAATACTCGAAAGTGGTTCAATGCAGAAAATATGTCAAAAACAATAATAGGCACTAAGGAACAACTCAAGCCCGAAACACCTCATAACGACTTTGAAACAACACGAGATGTCGGATGGAATACTTGAACGGCGAATCGCAGCTCTCCCGGATTAACAGTGGTAGAAATTTTCTTTTTTTTGGTTTCTTTGCTTGCTCTGGAAGCAGTGGTGGTACAAATAAGTATCCCATCAATAATATAGGTAGATAAAATGTAATCCATAAAATTTAAGTTTTATGACCCCCCCCCCCCCCGATTTCCACAATTATCCTAGGTCATAATTCCGCTTTTTTTCTTATCTACTGTTAAAAAACATAAATATAATTTAATTTTTGTACAAATAAGTGCAACATTTGTATATTATTCTATAGACAGGGTAAAACTGGGGCATTCTCCACTAATAATCCGAAGGGTCTGGGGGGTATGGACTGTCATATGTATGGATATTAAGAAAAGACTGTCATACAACTTCTAATTCAGTACAAATAAATATCTCTAAAAAATATAAATGAAATCTCCTCAGATTTCCACAATTATTCTAGGTCATAGTTCCGTTTTTCTTCTCGTCTACTGTTTTTTTTTAAATTCATGCATACTAAAATTTGGTACAAATCAGTGCAAAATTTTTATATTATTTTGTAGGCAGAGTGAAACCAAGGTATTTTCTTACTTATCTTTCGAGTGCGGGGCTTCCTAGAAGCTTGGTGCCCGTAGCATTTGCTACTGTGTTAATCCGGCACTGACCAAAAAGGGAAAATCTTTAAAAAACACCAGCTCTATCTAGTAGTGTGAGATTCTTACCTACTAAAACCTCCTCTCCTTGTGATTACGGTGAGTAATAAAAGTGATTTCTCACTATTAATCCAAAGAAATTCGGGATTTACCGTTTGGGCATTCTGTTTAACTCCTCGTAAGTATTCGCAACCGATTTGATTCTTCTTGTTGAACGAGCGGAGGTTTTCCAGAAATCTTTGGTCTACTACCTGCTTATGATTTCTTTTCCCATTTTTTCTATGGCATACCAATTTTGTTCGCTTTCCAGCTTCTTCTCTACCAGATTAATTGACGTCAAGATACAGACCATTTCGGCGTTCAGTCTCTACTTCCAATCTTTGATCAGTCCAGTTGACGCACTCAAAAAGAATATGTTTAACTGTATCTTCTTCTCCACATTAAGAGCAATGGTTGGTTGGAGCTTTTTTAAACTTATGAAGGTACTGAGCCATGTCGCGTCAAAACCTGACTCAATTCATAAGATGTTTTTTTCATACTTTCTGTTGTACCACTTTAGCTATGTTTGGTAGAAGTTCACTTACATTTGCATAACCAATGTTTACCATAAAAAGAAGAAGTTTTAGGTTTTCTAAAGATTTCTCTCTTCCAGAACAAGCAGAAAAAAAGCCTTTAGCGGTATATTTTCAATGTTCATCTTCAATATAAACCATTGGTTGTATGGGCACCATTGAATTTCATTCATGAGACTTTCAAAACCCAAATGTAGGGACCACTGCTCAATCGAGTGTTTTACTTCTAGAAAGATCTCTATGCACTCAGTGATGGGCATTTTTGTTTTTATGTTGTTTTGCCCGATTTTTTTCCACTAAATCCACTAAAAATCTCGTTAATCTATTTATTCCCAACATTTCTACTGCTATTCAAGATAAATAATAAATATTCAAGATATTATATTTTCTCAAAATTTGTTGAACAGTGAGTTTTTAAATTTGAACTTGATGAAATCCTAATTATGATCTATACCTGGATTAAATTTCTTTGTTAGAGAAACGATCATAATTATTAGTACACGAGAAATAGTAAAATGGTGGTTTTTCAACCACCTGAAGCCTTCCAATCATCAGAAGTTATGCCCGAGCAATAGACGATAACCGCACCAGTTCTTTGTTTGAACTCGAAAGTGTCACGATAGACTTTATTAACTTTGAAGTAAATTTTCCTAATGGTAACTTTTATGAGAAAATTATACTATTTCAGAAGTTATTATGATAAACGGAAGCCTTTGACATAGTTACTTATAATGGTCAATACATTTTTAATCTACTCAAACATTTTTTTAAAATAAATTATTAAATTTTGACTTTCGTGTAGTAAATTGGATTATAAATTGACTTTCAGAAGTTCTAGTCATTTTTCCCAAAATTAATTAAGTCAAAAATATGTAGTACAATAAAATTGAAGAAATAAAATAATTTTAACCTTCCAAGATGCATTACTTCCTAATAAAACCTAAAGAATATAAATTGATTTTCCGTCATTTACATTATTAATTACGTCGCTTGAATAAAATACTCCATGTGGTTATTAAGCCACATTATTATATTTTATGGTACATATTTTCAAAATTAATAGGTTTTTGGATTTGAAAGCCTGGTTTCTATACGTGCGAAAATTAAATAAACTTTTTTATTAATTCTTACACTTCTACTTCTTTGAAAAGTGAAGGTTTACTAAAACTCAACTTTTTCTTCCTTATCGATTTTCCATTTGGAAATAGAATTTAAAAAAAATGTGCCAGTTTCCCTATCGAATAAACTTTCACAGGAACTCGACGGTCAACATGGTCAAACAATTTCATTAAGAGACTCCAATTCCATTGGTTGCATAAAACTCCAATATACAATCAAATTGTGACGAAACGTGTCGTGACCAAAGAATCCACGCATTTTTCAAATTTTCCAAACTTATCTCGTCTAAACAAAATGAATTGCATTTTGTCACCAGCCTTTGTTGAAAACATTGTAATCCATTTCCTATAAGTAATTATTATCGATTATGCAATAAAATAAAAAAACAAATTGGAGTTTGCTTTAGTTCTTTAAGTGCAAACACCTCAGCTATGTGTACAAATTGGTCGTTATAACAACAATGTTTTCATACTAAAAACGTTTCAGAAGAAAAGCATTTTCCAATAACCAAAAGGAATACTTAATTTGACGACACGAAGGGGAGGTTTCGAGCCGCGTGTGTTATTGTGCACTGAAATTTAAGAGCGAACGCAGTAAAAGCTTAGCGCGTCGTTTGCTACGATGGAGTCATGTGGAATGAGTTGCATTAAATATCTTTTGTTTGTTTTTAATTTACTTTTTGCCGTAAGTTTAATTGTGTTTTGAAAAATTCACCAAAATTTTTTTTTATTGTTTGTGCGCAGATATCTGGAATTGGAATTATTGTTGCTGGTGCGTTAGTGTTAGGAGATGTCGACGAATATAGTCACTTTTTGGAAAACAGAATTTTGGCGCCTCCAGTTGTTCTCATCGTTGCTGGATCCATTATTTTCATTATTGCGTTTTTAGGGTGCTTTGGAGCAATACGGGAATCTTATTCTTTGTTGATTGCGGTAAGTACTCTTTTGTCAATATTTTCTTGAATTCCTTTCTCAAGATAAGTTATATTATGACACGAAATATTTTGATATCTCAAAACTTGCTCATTTAGATAACCTTTATTGTAGAATTTTATTTACATTTTTGTACCTCGGTAAATATTTTTTGATTTATCCATCTAAGTCACAACATAATTTTATTTTTTTTGCGGTAAGAAAACAAACTTTTTATCCAATATCCTTTCGCAATATCTCCCAAATTTATGAATTTCTAAAAATAATTTGATAGAAAATATTACCTACTGAAATATTACTAAATTTAATTGAAAATGTAGAAATTTGGATATAAATAAAAATTATAATCCCGCCAAAAACTCGGTTGTAGTTGTATTTTGCCTCGTAGGTCGTTTGATCCAAATGGTGACTAGCCTTTATCCAGTTGTGGGAACGGGGATTTTGTGAATTCTTTGACTCATTCGGTGGAAAACAGTAGTAATATCGTATTACTGCATAATTCAATAAAACAAAAGAATAAAACTGCTTCATTAAATCAGATAGAAATAGTCAAAAGAGGAGATGATGAAACAAGAAATTTAGATAATATTTGGAGACTGGGAAAAAGTATTTTTAAAACAACCGAAAAAGGTCATTTGCTACCCCGACCAGGGACGTGTCCATGGGGGAAGATAGGGGGAAAGCTTCCCTTTTCAATATTTTATAAATTTGGCAAAAAGTTGGCAAAAACACTGAAAAGTTGATCAATTTGGCATTTTTTTATGTTTAAATTTACGAAAAGTTGCAAAACTTACAAAAAGTTACAAATTTGAGATTGCTTCCCCCTGAAAAAAGTTTGTTAGGCACGTCCCTGACCTCGACGTGTTTCTTTTATCGTTATTTTAAATGTGGAGAATTTTGCTACAATCTGGCAACTTTTAAAATGAAATCTGAAACGAAACAGATCGTCTATTTGCTTTATAACTTTTTGATTTTATCACAATAATTGAATGTATCAATCTACGCTTAATTTCAACAAAAATCCGTTAGAGGGAGTCAGTCACAAACTCGAATAACCGGATTACTCCGGTTAGGAATAAGTTTCCAGGTTTTTCCTGACTGATCTGATGAGTCTTGAAAATTTTTGAAAACTTTATGTGAATTTCAAACCACGAGAATAGATGATTATTGTATCACAAATATAAGGAGCAGAGGCGGATGGGCCCACCAGGCTACCAAAAAATTTCCCGCTGGGCTGTCGGTCAATGGGACTGTGGGCCGTCAATAAAATAAAAATTTTGCCTACGGCGCTGTTTTAGGCCGTGACAATTACATTTTTAGGTCGCCGGCCGCTAATTTTCCGGTAGATTTTTGATAGCCCATCCGCGCCTGAAGGAGCAAACAAGCAAATTGCTCAGCCTTTCTTTTTCTTACAAACTATCTTTGCGAACTGAGGTTCATCTGCTTAATTTTTTTCAATCAGAGCATTCAAAATTATTATATAAGTACCGCTTTTTATTCATGTAACTACATTTACTAGACTGTGCGGCCTAAAGGTCGCACTATATTTATTTTTAAACTAAAAATAAATAAATAAAACTAGAATTAAAATAATATAAATATATTTTAATAGTTGTTAAGTTGTGAAAATTATATGTAATATGAATTATTTTAAATGCATTACAAGTTATCAGATATAAACTGAATTGATGTAAGTATATAAACTATGGCACGTTTTATATATTTACATCAATTTAATTTTTATATCTGATAACTTATAATGCATTTAAAGTACTAATATTCATATTATAAATAAACCAATCTTGATTTTAAAATAGAATTAATAACGGAAAATAAAATATGTATTAAATAAAATGGAACTAAATTTCTTGAAGTTTGTGAACAGTGGCGTAGATATCACAACTTCAAAATTTGTAATACTTCTTCTTCTTTCTTAACTTTTTTGAGATCAATGATCTGTTGTAATACTTCTAAAATAAATAATTATTTTTATCCCAAAAAATTTGAAAGTACGTAAGAAATTTAAAACTTAAAAGGATTGTTAAAAAAACAAATAAACCCTGGGATGATCAAGTTACTCCAGGTTTGGGGATACTTGGTAATTTTTGAAAAATTGATATAAACAAAATTATAAACTTGTTCTACTTTCATGTCACCTCGATTTCATATTATGTGATATTGCAAGAAAAAAGAAAGCCTCATCTTAGTTTTCTTTATTTTTTTAAGTACTTACAACTTATAATTGTTGAAATATACGGATTTTACAGTGCTGGATTAGCCACAGAGCAAAAGTAGTAAATGCTATAACTCTGCATCTCTGGGAACCCCGCGCTCAGCAGAAAAATGCTTTCATTTTCATGAAGAGGTTAAAAAAAGTCGTTTCTGTTTATATCTCTGGGAATCCCACGACCAGCAGAAAACATTTTTTATTTAACAATGAATCTAAAAAAACTTAAACAATAAAAATGTATGAACCAATCAGAGGTGGGTTAGAAAGTGAGAAAGAATGTTATACATAATTAAATGTATTTATTGTGAACATTTTCAAGGAAAATCAAGCAGTCCGATTGTTATTTACAAAACCAAAGTGCGAGAAACAAATTATGCACCATATAGGCTATTTTAAAAATGGCTACCAAATTTGTGACAAAAAAAATCTTATGGTAGATGGCCTCATAGCCAAGGTGGTTCACTAGAATGTGGTCTAAAGTGTGCAAAAATGTAATGCTTCTGTAATAAAACTCACAATTATAATTTCACCTATTTGCTTTACTAAAATGTAGTTAAATTATAATAATTAATATAATTAATTAAGGTAACGAACACGCCAACTATGATATCGTGATGTTTTTGCATGCAAATGTTTTTTTTTGCTTGAAGGTCCACTAATTAAAATTTAAAGTAATAATAAATAAATTCATTAAATATTAAATATAATTTTCAAAAAAAAAAGATTAATGACATAAAAGTATGATTAGTTTCTTAATGCTACCAAATTTTATTGGAAAAATTTTTAAAAAACAGGGAGTTATGAATTGTTAACTAACACTTGAAAATTGTATAGTTTTTGTAAGATCAATAAATTATTAAGAAGTAATTATAATTTTTCACTTAATTGAATACAATAAAAGGCTACAAAAGCATTACTTGACAGCTTATAAAATTATTTTTGATTTTTATTGCATTCAATTAACTCGGTCATTTTTTTAATTTTTAATATTATTTATAAGGAATTTAGTGGAGCTCTAGCGAACTTGAACTTTATGGTTAGAATTTTTAATTACCTTCTCTTCAAACTTGCAAACATTTTTAGTGATCGAGTATTTTATTTTATTGAGCTCTGAAAAACTAAAATTATTTTTTTTATTTTTTTAATTATTAAAATTAACTCGGTCATTTTTTTAATTTTTAATATTATTTATAAGGAATTTAGTGGAGCTCTAGCGAACTTGAACTTTATGGTTAGAATTTTTAATTACCTTCTCTTCAAACTTGCAAACATTTTTAGTGATTCGAGTATTTTATTTTATTGAGCCCTGAAAAACTAAAATTATTTGATAATATTATATGATAGACGTGGAATAATTTTGATACGTAAGAAAAACAAAGATTTTAAAAAAAATTTTAAAAATTAATTTAATTTGAATACTACAAACAAATTCAGTTTACAAAACATAAATAAAATATAAGTACCTAGAAAATATTAGATTCAAAATTATTACAAATACAAAATTTAAACATAATAATATGAATTAATAAAGTTGATTTATGTATAATGAAAAATATAGTTATTTTAACCTGAATAAAAGGATATTTCTAATGTTATAAAAATAATGAATAAAAAAACATACCATAACATAAAATAAAACTGAGGGAGCGTCCATTAATTTCATAAGAGTTTGAAGGGAGAGGGAACGGAAGATATCGGAAATCTTACGGACCTTTACGCGAGGGGGGAGAGTCCAACGTATTTCTTACGTAAGTTTCTTAAAATATTTTTTTAAATTAAATTAAAAATTAAATACGTACTATGATTTGTTTTCTCTACTCAACATTATTTTTATCAAAAAAATAAATTAATTGTTAAATTTTTATAATAATACTTTTAAAATTGTTTTACACTGTACTATTTACGATATTCCGATTTACGCTTGTTGCTTGGAGCAAATATAGGTGATGTTACTCGGAACAAATGTGGAATAGTACGCATATTGCTCGGAGTTAATCTAAGTTAAAGTGTTAAAAAATAATGAATAAAAACATACATAACATAGAATAAAACTTAGAGAGCGTCCATTAATTAATTACGTGAGGGTTTGAGGGGTGGGAGAGGGAAAAATATTAAAAATCTTACGAACTTTTACATGGGGAAAAAGTCCAACGTATTCCTTACGTAAGTTTCTTAAAATATTTTTTAAAATTAAATTTAAAAATCAAATATAATTTGTTTTCTTTTCTTAACATTATTTTTATCAAAAAAATAAATTAATTGTTATAATACTTATAAAATTGTTTTACATTGTGCTATTTACAATATCCCGATTTACGCTTGTTGCTTGGAGCAAAAATGTAGGTTGTGTTACTCTGAACAAATGTGTAATAGTACGCATGTTGCTTGGAGTAAATCTAGGTTATTTTATTATTATTATTTAGCATTACATTCTTTTCAGAATTGAGCTGTCTGCTTAGAGACTTACAAGATCCTTTTTCTGAGGGGGATTAGTCCTCTTTGTGCTTAATTTACATAAATAATTTACATTGCATTCACATCGTTAATTCACTATCACTTTTCTCTTCGTTACAGTTTTGCGTGTGTTCTTGCTTCCTTCACTATTAATTTCCATCTCTTCCTATCACAGCACATCTGACGCCAGTTCTCAACTTTCATATCCCTCAGGTCCTCTGTCACATTTTTCCACCATCGTGCCTTAGGTCTTCCTCTCATTCTCTCCACATCCGGTTTCCACATGGTCAAACGTTGAGTCACATCCTCATTACTGCTACGCATTATGTGTCCCAGCCATCTTATACGTTGAGCCTTCATGAATCTTACCACGTCTTCTCCGTCCATCTCTCTCAGAATTTCGAAATTCATTCTCGGTCTGGTCTCACCATCTATTCTTTTCGGTCCTCCTAAAGAGGTAAAATTCCTCTCAATATCTTTCTTTCAAAGACTCTGAACTGCTCCTCTTCTCTGCGTGTAATGCTCATGGTTTCGGCAGCGTATGTCACAACCGGTCTTATCAGTGTCTTATATATTGTAACTTTTGACTTTTTCGATATCTGCCTATCTTTCAAAATATCCTTATTCGCAAAATATGCTCTGTAACCAGCCTGTATCCTTGCTCTAACTTCTTCTCCTCCATCGTTATTACTGACTAAACGCACTCCTAAGTAGTTAAAGCTTTCGACCTTCTGGAAAATGCAGTCATCTATCCTTATCTCAGTTACGTTGTCGGCACCTGTTCTTTGGCATTTCATGTATTTAGTCTTATTCACATTCACCTTCAATCCCACCTCTTCTGCCGCCACTTTTAATTTTCTTAGTAATTTCTTCATTCCTGCTTCTGTTCTTGAGATGATTACGACGTCATCGGCGTATGCTATCAGTTGACTCTCTTTATTTATTATTGTTCCGTTACACTTAGATTTTCTGATAATATATTCTAACACTAGATTGAATAAAGTCGCTGACATCGCATCACCCTGCCTTACACCGGTATTCACTTCTATGCTTTCCGTTTCCCCATCCGGTGTCCTTATTTTCGCCGTTGTTTTCTTTAGAGTCATCATGACTAACCGTCTTAATTTCTTTGGTATTTCCAATTCCTTCATAATTTTACTCAATTTTCTTCTGCTCAATGTGTCGAAAGCCTGCTTAAAGTCTACGAAGAGCAGGTATAAGTCCATATCGTAATCGTAGCTCCTCTCTCCTATTTGTTTCAGGCAATGTATGGCACCAATCGTAGACCTGCCTCTTCTGAAACCGAACTGATAATTTCCTATTATTTTCTCTGTGTATTCCTTAAGTCTGTTGTGTATTACCGATGATAATACCTTATAGGTGACGTTTAGGAGTGTTATACCTCTATAATTTTCGCATATTTCTGCATCTCCCTTCTTTCTCAGTGTAACTATTATTCCTTCCCACCATTTCTCCGGCATTTTTTCTATCTAGGTTATCTTAATCTAGGTTAGAGTTAATCTAGGTTAGAGTGTTAAAAAAAAGTTTTTCAAAACAATTCAAGAAAAAAAAAGTTAGGCCTAGAGATAAAAAAATTTAAATATGGGCTAAAGGTTATTAAAAAAGTAAAGTGTTCCACATGTGAAAAGCCTCTTGCAAAATTCAAAGCACAGAAAAATCGCGTTGGTACTCCACTGTTAAAATACATTACTATTGTATACGTTGTTTTTGTAATAGAGTAGAGGTGATAAAAATTATGATTGAAATTTGGGTCACAAATGCAAATGTAATTCACCACATTTGTGCACTAAACAAGGGGTCGGCAACCTTTTGTTGTAAGAGGGCCAAATATTTTACGTGAGGATTAGAGCGGGCCGCACTTCTTAGAAAATCCACTAAAAAAGAGCTTTTTTTATGCAAATTCACCAAAAAAGGCTTTTTTTTAAAGAAAAAACGTCATTTCTTAGGAGTTTTGCGGGCCGCACCAAGACGCCTCGCGGGCCGCAGGCTGCCGACCCCTGCACTAAACCATCAAAATTATTATTCATATTTTATAAATACAAGAGGAAAAGAAGGGGGGTCAAAATTAATGTATTTAAAAAATAATCCTTCGATTAAAAATTTAATTTTTAAAGATATTTTGCGCCTGAAAGTATGCAACCATAGTTACTTGCAAAATTTCTTTAGTGCTTTTCTCAGTAATTTTTAAGAAAATCAAGTTGAGATCCAGGAGAGAGGAATTAAACGAGTTGAAGTGTAGATTGTAAAAGTGAGAGTATTTTTTTTTAGATTTTTGAATCAATTATTATTAATCATATTGATTAACAGACCAGCAGTGCCAAGAGCTTTTAATGGTAGCTTTGTTAAGGGTCTGCTAGAGTCCACAAAAGTGATTTTGTATTTTACATCTCTGGCTGCAAAATAAAAATCTATTTTGTTAGTGATAATGTGATAAATTATCATTTTTGGTCTCTTATTAATTATCAACTAGAGCCCTATATACTTTCCATCTTTCGCGGTTAGTGTCACTGAAGACACCACAGAGCCTTGTCGTGGTAAATACACTAGTTACACGAACCGCGAAAAGCGCGACCCACAACTCTCCGTACTGTGAGTTAAATACCCAAAGTTGGCTATTTTTTTTTGTTTCAAAGGCATTGTGACAAACTTCACTGCCAAAGTTTGGTGCAAGTTGCCACAATCTTAAGTACTTTTACGTGGGAGGAGGAAAGGGTATCAAAAATTACAAAAATTGTCTTTTTATTAAACGTAATTAATGGACGCTTTCTTGGAAGAAAATCAATCAAGTTTACACATTTCACAACAAAGAAAATTTAGTACACAACATTTTTCTACAAGTTTATTTATTAAATTTTGAGTGACAGAAATTTTGATATGAAGTGGATTCCGGTGACTCTGAAAATCTGATGTAATATATGTATTTTTCTTAACATTTTGAGATTTTCTGGAAGTAGTGTTAAGCGCTTTTTTAAGTGTTTATTCATTTGAAATGGTTAAAATTATTTCCGTGTCTTTGATTTTCCTTACGAGATTTCTTTTGAAGAGCTTAACTATTTTTGGGTTTTTTAGTATATTTTGTTTATTTTAAAGTCATTTAACTTGAGGTATTATGGCTTTTCAAAAAAAATTTTTTTTTGGTTTAATGATGTTTAAAATATTTTTACAATTTTACAATTTTAAATTAAAAAGATCAGATCCGGACGTTAAAAATATAACTTTAAAATAATATTTTAAAAATAGTTATAAATTATTTTTATATTAGGTATAAGGTATATTAAATGTGTGTGGGCAAGAAGCCTTCAGAATAGAAAAAGTTTGCATAAAATAATTTGGAAAAAATGTAATCTGTTTTACATTCCACGGTCGATCTTCAGTTCAATCAAAAAACACGACCACGCCACGGTCGTCGTGGCCTTAAGTGGAACGCACCCTATATCAAATCAAAGATTTAAAAATAGTGACTTAGGTTGACTTGTATAGATCTAGTTTAAAATTTTAAACTGTAGATTAACCAATCACAATAGTCACAATCCGAGTTTAAACCATAGTTACCGGTTAAACTTGGACTATACAAGTCACCCTAAATGTGAGAATTTTCTTTGATATACAATTATAATTAAAAATGAAAATAATATATACTTGTGCTATTCTCTATTTATATAAAGACGAACCAATTGCACCAAACTTTGGCAGTAAAGTTGGTCACAATGCCACTTGATCATTTTTAAGATAAAAAAAAGAAGGTAGCTAGACTTTGGTACTTGACCACAGTAGGAAGTAGCAATGGGTCGCGCAATGCGCGTTTCGTAGGTTCTTTGAAAATATCTAGTGTATTTATCACGACAAATTGCTCTGTAGGGTCTTCAGTGACTCTATCTGCGATAGATGGAAATTTGGGCCCCAGTTGATGATAAAAAATTTATCACCAACAAAATAGATTTTTAATTTGCAGCCAAAAAATGTTAAATGGAAATCTGTAAAATCACTTACGTGAATACTCTAGAAGACTTTCACACTAAGCTACCATAAAACAAGCCAATCAAACAACTGGATCAATAAATTCATACAGAAAAATCTCAAAAAAGACACTTTCAAACTTTTTAATCACCACACTTCTACTTGTTCAATCTCGAATTCTCTCTGTCCGTTACCAACCTCTTTTTTCAAAATTTCCTTAGATTGATTTGCTGGTTGCATACTTCCAGGCGTAAAATAGTAATAAAATTGAATTTAATAAATAAAAAGCACTGAAAGCAGTGAATTTTAATGTGTAATTAGAAAAATAAGAAAAAAGGAAAGGATTTCATTAAGATTTCATTCTTTACATTTTTACCAAAAATAGCAATTAGTTGAAAAAAATACATCCATTTTATGGACAGTTAAAAAAATGCTCATTAATGCATTAAAGAGATTCTTAGTGATATTCTAATTCTAATCCACTGAATTGGCAGATTAACAAAGTTTTTAGTGCATTAGTAAATTTGTGGATCGCGATATTAAGATATTAGTACACTGGGAGTTCCGTTAACCCATTCGGGTACGTCCCCGTTGCTAGCCATATGTAAATCGTTTTTCTCAAAACTGGCCAAACAGTGAATTTTTTGTGGGAATGTGTGAACAGTGAATTTAAGCTTATGGATCATGCAAATGAAAGCTCAATTATTGGATCATTACAATATTAGAAATTAATAGTAGTCAGATTTCAATAAAATCTGAATAAAATTTGAATAACTAATAACATTACTACATTTCATTACCACGTGTTTGGCTTTGTTCAATAATGTAATTATGCTATCGGAGATAATTTATATTAAATTATCCTTGTCTAAATAGACTACTTTGAATAGTTCCTCTAATGATATTTCAAGTTTATACGTTCTAGTACATTTTAATTAAATAATTCTTTTCTTCTGAAATAAAATGTCAAATATAGTAATCATTTAAAAAATTCATATTTGTTTGATTGTGATGGTCGTTTCCACTCATCTGTGACTGCTTTTACTACCTGAGATGGAATGGTAAGTCGAGTTCAAGCAACAACTGCGGCTAAAAGACATAAATCAGACGAGATGACCGAAGTTGTCCAGTAAATTCTTAAATGAAGCGAAACAAACTTTGATATAGAAAAAAAAATTCTTGTTCTTTAGTAGTTTCAAGCTTTTTAAGCTGTTCTGTTCTTAATTTTCATGTTCACTTTATTACGTTTTTTATTCTTAGAGCTTCAAATTCTGGGTTTTCCTGTTTATCGTTCTTTGTTCGGTTTCAATTCTCTCATTTTTTTTGTAGTTTTATTTCTTTTCCGTTTCCAAAATGAGTCCTATCTCTTCTAATACTGGTTAATTTCAAAATAAAAAATGATAATACATAAATAATTTTTAAAACAGTAAAATTTGCATTGTATCTGCTACATTACCTCCATCAGAGTTAAAATATTTAGCTTAGTTTTCTGACTAACTATAAACAAGAAGTAAAAAAGTAACAGGTCGATACAACCGATACAACTCGAAGATAAGTTTTCCACGAGCGTGACGATTAATAGATACAAAATAAAAATAATTTCCGTTAAAATAAATGAAAAAAAAATTATGTTAAATTCAAAATAAGTAGTGACATCAGTGAGGCGATAAACCACGATCCTGAAAAGTTTCGTTTATTAACCTATTTTGTAAAACTTCTACCGATCTGTGATGATTGCTATTGGCCTGTTAATATTAACGGAGGTTTTCTATAGGTTACAAGTTCTCTATGAAATCGGGTTTAACATTAACGTTTTCGAGGTTGCGGGTAGCGAAACAACCAAGTGTGAGATTACACCCCGGAGACCCTGGAAATGACTTTGTCCATATTTTGCCCATTAGGTTCCAACCTGGGTAACATGAAATATTAAAACGAAATCATATGTACGTAGTAAATATATGTGTATCGCCATAAAATTTCCGTAAAGCTATTTATAATATCTAAGTAAGTACCTACATAATCAATTACGTTAATTTGTTTTATGTACCTAATCATTGATTTTTATTAGCTGTTGATGTTTTTAGCCAATGGTCAGGCTTTATGTTTGCTGTTATCAATTACATACAATGATTTGACATATATTTCGGTCACGACAGTTTCAATATTGACATTTGATACATACCCAAATTATAAACAAGTAAACATCATAAATATTGACATGGTAAATGTGGTGATTTACTTCGTTATTGTCCTTTGTTTTACCTTTCATTAATACATATTTTATAATATGTAGTTAGAAAATATTGTAATTCAACTATAGTTTGATTCATCTGCTAATGCTGTGTGAATTAACGTACTACACTTACTATAAATTATCCTTATTAACAACAACAATCATTTCTACAAGATGTTCTGAAAAATTTTAATAACCTCTTGAATTTATTTATAAATCACTCAAAACCTTGCAAGGGCATTTATGTGTATTATATTGCGTGTTTCCTCAAACCATGCTTTTATCTGTTGTGTACATTTTAATGCATGCATATAATATGTACGAGTATCGAACATTAAATTATATGCTAGATATACATTATTGATTAACACAGCAAGGGAAAAAGTTAACAATTTAATATTTGTATGAAGAGGTCATCAAATCCAAACTTAATAATAAATTCCAAAATGTTTTCGGAAAACATCCCATCAATAAATAACTTTCTCGATGAAACTAATCTAAATAATTATAGTCTTGCAAATTTTATATTTTGTATGCTTTAGTTTTCAGTATGTTTGCTGATCATCTTCATAATCGAATTAGCAGTTGGAATAGCAGCAGCAGTTTACAAAAACGATTTCGACCAAGCTTTAACCGACAGCTTAAAATCGTCGATGAAGAACTACAACACCGACAAGGAAGATAAAGAAGCCTGGGAGATTTTACAATCTAAGGTACCTCATGAAATACCATGGTGATTTAATTTCAATGACTTAATAATATTTTAGTTAAAATGCTGCGGAACTGATGGACCAACGGATTGGAATACTGTTCAAGTAGCAGTTCCAAACAGCTGCTGCAAGATGACAAACAATAACAACTCTGCTCCAAATGGAGGTTGTGGTGCCAACTTCTACGAAATGGGATGTCTCAATAAACTTAAAGTTAAGTTAGAAGATAAATCGGTGATTTTGATTGGAGTTGGAATTGGAATTGCTTTTATACAGGTCGGCTTTACACAAAACATATTATCTCAAAATCCATTACGATAAGCAACCCTATATTTTTAAATATATTTTGTTTCAGATACTTGGCGTAATACTGGCGTGTTTGCTGGCTTCGACAATTAAAAAAGAAGAAGGAAAGTAAATAAGATATTATTTTATTATCTAGATCAGCGGTTCCCTGTGAGTCAATGAATTTTTGAATTAAGTATTTGATCTCCAAATTTATTTCACTTTGGAGTGTTTCTATTTTATACGGTGTAATCCACCTTATAATGAACTCGCTTGCCTATAATGAACGAATTCTTAGACTAAAAACTAAACTACTGTGTTACCGGTTAAAATAAACCCTCACTTATACATAATAATAGACTAATTTTTTGTCTCATCGAGTCCATTATAAGCGGATTATACTGTATATCAAGTATGGATATGTAGAATGTAGATAATAGAGTTACAGTTTGGGAAGCACTGATCTAGATTTCATTCTTTAATAAATATTTTCATTCATTTTATATAAATTGGTCGATTTTTCTTCGAATACACTGTAGAAAATGGAATCAATAGGTATTATTTTCAAAATTTAAAAAATCAAATTTGTTTAAAAAATCGAGTCAAAGTTCAACTAATATTGTAATTTAATTTTTACAAAATAAATTGATGAATAAAACAGAAAAAAAGTTAACGATACATTCGTGCAATCTAACGATTTAAATTTGATAGATTTAATCTATTTTTTCCTTCTTCTATTCAGTATAAGTGTAAATATTACGATTTAATATCTCCATTATGGTAGTTCAATGAATGTCCAAAAATATTTATTACAGTTAACATTAACAATAGAATAGTGGTATAAATATTCCAGAATTAAATGTTTGTCATGATTAATTCTAATATGGAGATATAGTTTATTAAAAGTTTAAATAATTTGTTGTTATTGTATGATACAATTTAATAAAAGTGTGCCTTTTTAAGTTACCTATTTATTTAGTAGTACCATAATATTCTTTTTCAAGATAACAAAATATTTTGGGGGTCTGCTAAAAAATCCCTCTAGTAAAATTTGTCATGTTTTTCCCTACAAATGGATTGTAAATTGGAAATTTTTACAATAAATTATATTCTGAATAAATTCATAAATAATCTAAATAAAATTTTATAACTTTAACCGGAATCTTCACATTTGTTCATCGCGTCCATATTATTAATTACATTCATTCCAAGTTTGTGGGGAACTTTGGACCAGGAAATAAATAAAAAACTTTTTATCTTGATCAACGTTTCGAAGATTATATTTTTCTTCTTCTTCAGTTTTTTTCTTCAGACAGTTCCCCACAAACTTGGAATGAATGTAATTTAACCGGAATCGAACCGGGTATTCTAGACAACGAGTCAGCGAATTAAGCTGGTAAGCGCTAACAAAAATGAACAACTTTTAAATTATAGAAAAAGATAGAAGAAAATACTTTAATCTAATTGGCACTTGCCAACTTTCTACTGAAGCAAGACAATACCTCACTTCATTGTGAACGCCGCTTTACTCACTTGGGCTAGACTGATATCTCATTTATTTTTAATTAATAAAAATTGATGTTAAAAACTCAATACGACAATAAACAAATTTTAAAATTCTACATAAATTAAATAAATTGATTCTTTTTTTACAAGAAAACGTTTGGAAAGTTACCATTTTGTGACAGAAAATGGCACTCCTAATTATAATAATGTTTTTCTATCTTCAATTAAATTTTTTACGACATCTTCATGTTTATTATGTGTCATGTACATGTACTTCATGTACGAGGCCAAAGGCCGAGCTATGTTAAGCTAAAAAAAATTTTGTGCTGATAGAGACCTCAGCAAATTAAATAATTAAACACGCAAGAATTTTTTCATTTTTTTACAAAGTTTTATGCACAATTTTCTTACAAATCTTAAAAAAATAGGATTTTTATACGGACGTCAAATTTGGCTAGATCTCCTGGTCACAGCAAACTGCAGATCCAGCTAAGTGCGCGCATGCGTTGTTCGTCATGTGATCACGATTGACGTGCATGAATAGATTTACAAGATACCCGCTACCAACCGCTCACTTCCTGATCACAAATTTATTTTTAAAAGAAGAGGACAGTATAACAAATCACGCAGGTTCTAATTAATTTAGAAAAGGAAGAGCTTAGGTTAGATTATTTTACATCTTTTTCTTTTTTTCTAAATAAATTTGTGGTCAGTGAGTGAGTGAACGGTCGGAAGTGGAAAATACAATAGATAATATTATCATTTTTATTTAAATCTTCTGTACTTCGTTCTTCCAACGGTTCATTGGTCTACCTCTTCTCTTTACGCCTCAAAATTTCATATTATTCCAAATGTTCTTTGGAATTCTGTTTTTGCTCATTTTCGCTAGATGTTCTAACCATCACAGTCTCCATGCCTTGGCACATCCGACTATGCTCGGTTCTCCATATCTAGCCAGCTCGGCTAGCTCTAGATTTCATACTTCAAATCACACTGATGTGTACTTGTTGCTCAAATTAAACTGCTTTCTATTTCTTTCTTTCTATATCTCATCATTTATGAATGAAAAATAGAAGACCACACATACAGACGCCGCGCCGTTATCCTTTTGTAAAAATTTTTATTACATTTTTACACAATTGCGGCTTTATATCACCAATTACGCGGCGCATTTTGGTTTGCAAAGATTCAATAGATTGTAAATTATCTGCATAGATTTGATCTTTTACATAGCCACACAAGAAATAGTCATTGGCCAATGGATTGCAGAATTTTCGATCAGACAACATCGTTTTTAATAAATGAATTGTTTCAGTAGCTGTGTGATATGTGGCGCCGTCGAGCTGAAACTACATATCACTCACATTCATAATGATCTTTGATTATAGTTGTAATTGGTAAAAATTAAAACAAGTGTAAGTTTTCTTAAATTTTGTAGTGACCTGATATTTTTGCTACTAACTGTATAATATAAGCAACTATAAATCTTTACTTGTTAAATTATAAATTTGTCTTATCCTTATCAAACAATAATTTCCAATCCAAGTGTTTGTTGTTATAATGCCTTGTGTGCTTTCATTGATAGCTTTATTTTGTAAAATTTTATAACATTTAAAAATATGGGAGATAGTTCAAAGAATCCTGGAAAGATAAAAAGCAATCGGTAGAATTACTAGCCGATGAAGAAGTTTTATTGTAAAATAGAGGTAAAATAATAAAAAAAAAAAGTATAGAAATAGTAAAAGAAATGCCAAAAGTCTATGTAGGACCCATTTCAAAAAAAATAAATATATTGCCTGCAAGATCTAAGGATTTTAGGGGTAACCCCCCCCCCTGCTCTTATTCGCTTGATTTTGTACAATATATTCATGACGTCCATGTCAGTGTAGGTGATCCTGAAGTAGGTCTATACAATAACACGCCACTGGCGCCTGACTGGGGCTGTCAACAAATCCGCATATTTTTTTTACCAATCACACTCCGGATTTAAAAAAACGGATAATATTATCATAATCAGTAACCACTTCACGGAAATAAAAATAAAATTCATTTAAAAATCTACAAAATAAATATTTTTATTTTCAAAATAAAAAACAATTTGGGGACTTTTGCTATCAAAGTTCTCGCCGCTACTAAATTTATGTTGGTGCCGCAAGTTGTCAAACATTTTGGCAGTTATGTGCTGGGCTTATTACCGAAGACGTTCTTGGAAGCTTCCTGTATAATTATTCAGATTGTATTTTTTTAAAGTGAAAATTTAATTTTAAGTAGTAAACACAATGGCTTTAAATCCACAATACGATGATATCGGAAAAGGCTTTGTACAACAATATTATGCGATCTTTGACGATCCTACCCAACGTTCCAATATCGCTAACATGTATAACGTAAGTAAAAACCACGTAAGTGATCCTACATTTTCGTACAATTGATAAGCCCCTTTCCAGATTGAAAGTTCGTTTATGACATTTGAAGGAACGCAAATACAAGGTTCGGTTAAAATTATGGAAAAATTAAACGTAAGTTTTGTAGGGGGTGCTCTGCTCTATTGCTACAACTTGCAGATTTCTTTGTTTCAGGCTTTAAGCTTTCAAAAAATAAATAGAATAATTACTGCAGTGGACTCGCAACCAATGTTCGACGGTGGAGTTTTAATTAATGTTTTAGGAAGATTGCAGGTACGTAATTGTGATTTACTCAACACTTCTCGAGATTTAAAATTTATGAATTGTTAGACTGACGATGATATTCCACAAGCTTATAATCAAACTTTTATTTTAAAACCTATAGAAGGAAGTTTTTTTGTACAGCACGATGTTTTTCGACTGGTGCTTCACGATACCATTTAAAGGTTGTTACAGTACGTAATTTTGTGGTGTAACTACTTGTGCTTGAGATTTACAAAAACTAAAGATTGACTAACTGAGTGTTTTAAGTTTCCCTTGGAGCTTAACCAGAAGAAGTGCATTAAGCTTTTATGGGGTATTCCCTGGTAAAATGGTTGAAGTAATTCTTACTGCAACGTATAATTAGTAAAGACAGGATAGTTGGGCAAAATAAAACTTCAAAAAAGGCAAGCACAAAAACAAGCAAAATGGGCAAATTGTAGAGAACTTAATATCTGGTCTTGCGTTACCTCGAAATTTAAAGAAAAATTTAAATGAGGTTGTTACAACTTACGTCTTAAGTTGTAAGAGAATTAAATGTTAAAATTCCTTTCCATTTATTTTTATGAATTTCAAAGAATGTTTACCTGTCTTAGAAATATCCCAGAACATTTTAATTGAGAAATTCATTAAAATTAAGCAAAAAAATAAAAATTTTGTTCAAAAGGCACTAAATAGGCAAATTAAAATTACATTCTCTAAAACGGATTTTAAATAAGGTCTGCCTTAAATTTCTCCATTTAGAAAAAAAGGCAAAATTATCCTCTATTTTCAGGTACATTTCTACGAAGGGGTGATTTTTAGGGAAAATGCAACTAAATTTTGTTTAATAATTCTAAACTTTTAATTCAACTAACAAATTTGTTCCCGAATTTTTTTGCTTTACACGCTCAAGAATTTTTTTATAACAAATTTGTTAACACTTTACATTTAAAGGTACTGAAAAAATTGAATTCGCCAAGGCGGTGATTTTAAAAGGCTAAGAAATAAAAATTTTAGTTGAAACTATGTAAATACGCTAGGGGTCTTGATCAGCGTGGTTTGGATTTGAATTTTCGAAGTTTTCATCAGGATCATTTAATTTGAATCATTTTAAATAGTTTTGCATTGGGGCTTTCCCCTCTCTCAATGTTTTAGAAATTTAGCAAAACCACCCAAAAGTTAATCAATTTGGCATTTTTATGTCTAAATTTTGAAAAAGTTGGCAAATTTGGGATTTTTCCCCCCCTGAAAAAAATTGATTGGGCACGTCCCTGCTTACTTTTGTAGTACCTCAATTTTAAGATGCATGTCGCTTCCATCCAAGTGAAATTTTGGAGTGAATTTGGTGTCAAACGTTTGAGCCTCAATGAGCTTCCAAATTTTTTGTTTGAGCCTCAACCATCTTAGAGTTATTTGAGAAATTCTTGAGAAGGGGCCTGTTGACATGTTTTTCAATTTTCGTTCTTATTTCGAATTTCTTTGTGAAATTTAAAAACATACCCAACTTGCTAGGAGTTTCTGTAATTTTTAGGCATCAATAACTTGAAAAAAAATTAAACTAAAATGATTGTAATTCAAACTCAAAGTAAGCACTAATGAGTGACACCAATTTCACCCAAAAATTTGATGTGGGGGATGGGCACCGACATGCACCTTCAATTTTAAGGGTTGAGCAACCTGTGAGCCGTATGTGGCACTTTGAAGATTTTACATTTTAAATATTAAAAATTTCTAGTGCCCCTAGGTTTATTTTGTTAATAAAGAGATTAATGGAGTTCTTTCTTACATGCGGCCTGCACAGCATTTTTAAATTTGTAGCTGGCCCATTGTAAAAAATGATTGCTCATCCCTGGTCTAGGACAACTCGCCATGAAATCTGCTTACCGCCAATTTGAAATTTTCCGATGTAGAGGATGATAGTTAAAGGTCGAAAAACAATTTCACTGCTTAATCAATACAGGTGATATTTTTAGGTCGTATAAATTCAAAAAAACTTTCGGTCTTTTTTTCCCACAATTTTTTTGAATGACTTTTTTAACCCTCTAGCCAAATTTAGTGAATTTTAACATACCTATGAAGTAAAAATAGTGAATTTTTTTATAAAAAGTGAAGAAAAGGGTGTGATTTTGAAAAAAGTGTATCGATGGCAACTCTGCATTTTCTCAATATTATTTAAATTAATAACAATTTAATTAAAAAACAAATTAAATTTTTTTTTACCTACATTTTAACGTGCATCAACTCTTGGGTTATTAGCACTTCTAAATGTTAATTATTTTTTTTAATTTTTTAGTATTTTTGTTTGTTATATGTTTTTTGGATTGGGTATTTTGTTTGGTCGGTTTTTTGGTTCACCACGGCGTGAGAATGTCCACTGGAAGGCCGAGCTAAGAAATTCTGAAGCGTCCGTGATTCGAACTCAGAATTTCCGCTCTGTAACGCAAACAGTGATCACATCGCTCCACTGCCGTGGCTCAAATTTAATTTAGGAGCGTCGTAAGAGCGAGATGTTTGTCTATTTGAACTGCAAATTGAAAAAAAAAGTTCAAAAAAATAGGGCTTAAAATGGCGTAGTTTTTTACGAAACGAATTGTGGTACTAATAAATAATTCAAAATAGGAGCTAAAATAAAAAAAAGAGGAAAACCTAAAAATCTCAACTCTATTAATCAAATATCGAATATTCATCCTTTAAATACTTCTTGGTGATGTTACAATTTTTTCAATGCACAGCAGTCCACTCATTAAAAATATCTCTCTAGGGCCACGAAACTTCTCAGTCGGAATCTTTGAAAATGTAGGTCTCTGAGACAGACAGTTCAACTCAATAAAAATATATCCCAGGGCCAACAAATAACTAACACTAACCTACGAATTTAACAGTTACTACAAAATGCAATGTCCCCCCCCCCATTTAAAGTTTAGATCGTATGCATTTTCCCTGCATGCGAAATTTAAAAGTTATAACATCCCATTACTCGGAACTTTCTTTCCCTATATCAATGGTTCACATGAATCCATCAAAGTAACAGGTGGCACTCTTAACTTAATTTTGCAATAGAACTGCCTTTGCATGTTCTTTCCATGCGGTCTTCAATATACAGGGCGGCCCTTTGAAGACGAAACAGACGGGATTGTGGCCAGCAGAATTTTTTTTTAAGAAATGCAAAAACACGTCAATTTTATCATCGACTTTTGCTACTAATGTCACTCCCGTATTGTTTCATCCTTTCGCGCTGCGATGACAACCCTTAAAATGTCAATAGGGATGATATGGCAAGTAACACCTCATTTGAAAGGTCTTGCTTCCCTGAATTCAGTTCTATAATTTTTTTAAAGTTTTATCAATTATTCAACAAAAAAATTGAAGCTGCAAAAATGCGAAATAAATCTGATATTTCAAGACATTTAAGAATAAAAAGGAAAAACGCTTGTACAGGTTGATTTTAATTTTAAGGGGGCTACTTTTACTGCTATAGTGCTATTTATAAACATTGACAGTTCAACCCTTGAAGTGAAGGGTGAACCACCTTTACAGTCTTGAATGCAATCAGGAATTGAAACAATTCTTTCATCTTCATAAATTTCTGTAAGTATCAAAGCTAAAATTTCAAAAACGCATTTCACTTTTCTGATAAAAAATAGACCCATTTTTTCATTTAAAATTCTAAGGATGGTTTGCCCTTTATCTTAAGGGTTGAACTGTCAATGTTTATGAATAACAGTAAAAATAGCCCCCTTCAAATTAAAATCAACCTGTCCAGGCGTTTTTCCTTTTTTTATTCTTAAATGTCTTGAAATATCGGATTTATTTCGCATTTTTGCAGCTTTAATTTTTTTGTTGAATAATTAATAAAACTTAAAAAAAATTATAGAACTGAATTCAGGGAAGCAAGACCTTTCAAATGAGGTGTTACTTGCCATATCATCCCTATTAACATTTTAGGGGTTGTCATCGCAACGCGAAGGGATGAAACAATACGGGAGTGACATTGATCGCAAAAGTTGTTCCCCTCGATGATAAAATTGACGTATTTTTGCATTTCTTAAAAAAAATTCTGCTGGCCACAATCTCGTCTGTTTCGTTTTCAAAGGGCCACCCTGTATTAAAATATAAAAATTTTCTAAAATTTCTGAATGATTTCCAATGGAATGACCCCATCATAAAAAATTATCATTAATTAATGAATCATTTATTATTTTATTTTTATATTTTATATTATTATATTTATTATATTTATTGTCATTAATTAATTAATGATAATTTAATTGTAAAATAATTAAATCTTATGAAAGATTGTAATAAAATGTGTTTTATTTCGATATGGCTTGGAACGTAATATTAAATAGAGACCGGTGTATGTCTATAAGATAATTTTCAGGGGGGGGCACAATAAATTTTATCATAAAAGAAGAACCAAAGGTTTTAGAAAATTTTAAAAACTTGGGCTGGTGAAATATTATAAATGTCTAGAAAAAATTAAGCAAATTAATTGACTCTTTTGCCCCCCTCCCCCTCGCCATTGAACGCCCATGCCGGTGTATACTAATGTTAACCCGTAACTGGTGACGTGGAGTCTAACAGACTCCTCTGGAATTTGCAAGCAGTGTTTGGAAATCACGAGTGTTCTTAAAATATTCCATAACTTTACTATTTGTTTGTTTTTTATCAATGTTTTGATGTTTATAAGTTCATAATATAATGATTAATCACTAAACATAGCAAATTTACGTTTATTGCATCAAAATTCACTAATTATAAATAATAATCAAAGGAGTCTGACAGACTCTACATCACCGTTAGCGTCAAACTTTTTCACGTCACCAGTTACGGGTTAAACCTGCAAATGTAGTAAAATTCTAGAACAGTTTTTATTAAAATATTGTACGATCTTAACTGTTAAAACTTATTTTTGGTATATTTATAGGTAATTATTATATTTATAAATTTTCAAACAAAATTTTTATTTTTTACCCTCCTCAAAGAGCATCACCATTTGATGATGTTTAGTGTTAGTGAGTTCTTTTATTATTATTGGCATATTTTTAGTGTTGAGAATTTGTTCACTATTTTTCTTCGGTTTTCTAAAAATAGCCGGCCCTAAAATGAAGCTAGTTTTGATTGGTCTGGAACAACGTATTTTAGTAAAATTAAATTGAAGATTCTATCAGCTCTAGCTGGCCATTATACTTATGGTGACCAAACTTTTTTTTAGGAAAATAAAGTACAAAAGTACTGACGCGCATAAATGGATTAACGAGATTTTGCATGATCTTCGCGTACATTAGGGGTGAGGGGGGCATATTGGGCCAATTTTCTAAACTTGTAGATAACATGGTTAATTTTAAATAAAAAATGCCCTCTTTTGCAGACAGTGTCTTATCAGGTACGTTAATACAATTACCCCAATTAACTAACCGTTAGAAAAATTAAGCATTGTCCACTTATTAGAAAAAATGTCAGGTTTGTTTTTGGCTGAAAGTGGGGCAAGGGGGTATTATCAAATAAAAACCAATTGTAAAAGTGGGTAGTAACTTTCTTGCATTTATATATTAAAAAAAAAACAAATTATGCAAAATACATCAAAAGTTGATGAATGGGCGAGTTCAACTCTTGGTCATAATATCGGGCAAGTGAAACTACTTGAAATTCTTTAATAAAAATAATTTTAAATTTTGTTAGAAAAAAGAGTACATTTTAATGTAGTACATGACATATCGTGCCAGAAAGTACAAAGGGCATTGTTCCCAAAAAAAAGAGTAGATGGTCGCTGAGGTTGGCCTGCAGCCTCACATTTTTATAGTAACTATGTATCAATAATACTTGGGCATTTGAAGATCTTTGATTGGTTCATGTAAACTAATCCTGATCAACTTCAGTTTTATTTCACTTTGTTTATGAACAAGTGATTTTATCCTAGTTTTTTAATGCCCATTAACCGATTTATTTTACATTTGATTACTCACAGAAACGCATGAATGCTATAAACTAATAATCGTACTAAATTTAAATATAATTCAAAAATTAATATCTGCTAACCCTCCCCATAGAGCTTGGACTTTGATGCAATTTGAGAGACAAAGTTGGACTAATTCATTGATTTTGATTAGCATTAGCACGCCTCACTTTTTAACTTGTTTAATAATTATTTAATATTTTAGGCTGACGATGATCCACCACACGCATTTTCCCAAATTTTTGTTTTGAAACCAACAGGAAACTCGTTCTACGTTCAACACGACATTTTCAGATTGGGTATTCATAACACCGCTTAGATAATTACACTTCTTCTCATGTAATTTACTTGTTAATAAATTTATAACAAAATTGAAATGTTTTTTAAAGTAGTCGGAATTTAAGGCTGACAAACATTTAATGCTTTTCGTCTTTTTCAAATAAAGCTATTTTGTAAAATTATCTCAGTTTTTCATTTATCCTTTTTTCCTTAAGGTCAAAATCAAAACAATCAAATTTTAACATTCATCAATAATTTATTAAATAAGAAAACAATAACAAACATTTCAAAATGAGTAAAAACAGGTACAGTCATTAGTCTTGAGCAGCCTACATAGTAAGAAGTAACACAATATTTTTAACAACAACAAAAAAACAAGTCAAGTGAATTTAGCAAACGAAACTTGTCAGTCAATTCAAGCCGACATTTGTCTGGAACGATTGCTATTCCTCGAAGTTCTAAATCCTCTTAAAGTACTCATGGCCATCGCTCTATTAAAGTGTCTCTGTGGTCGCACTTCATAGATGTCCACCTCTATTGTAGAATCCGAATTGGATAGAACTACCAGTAATACACCTAACACCTGGAACAACACCCAAACTTAGTTCTATTTATAACACCAAAAAAGCATCTTACCAGAGAAAAAATTATGATTAAAGTGTAGAGATGTAATTTATTGGCAGGCATTCCATCCATCTCTTTAAGAGCAATTTGAGCTGGTTCAAACCCTGGCTTAAGTTCCAGAGTGTGTTTCAGATGTAAGGAAGCCTCCTGATAGTGGCCATAGGCTTTGAATATTTCACCCAGGGTGAAGTATTGCTGCCAGGCGCCTTTCTCGGCCGGCTGCATCTCCAAAGACCTTCTTGTTAAATATATCGCGTCGTCTAAATACTGTAAAGTGAACAAGACTCGCGCCAAGTTGAGTAAGACTTCGGCGTTGTGCGGCGATACGGCCAAAGCTCTTCGAAAACATTCGATTGCTTTACGCGCGTCGCCTTTTATCCGTAAAAAATTACCTATTTGATTGTACAGTTGCACTGATTTCGGTTTCTGAAATTTGAAAATGATTGAAACTAGAATTCTGTCAGATCAATTTGGTGAATGGCTTTTTCAGCGGTTTATGTGAAACTTAAAACATTGATAGTACCTATCCATGGAGAGCATACCACGTTATTTGTTTTGGAATATTTTTGAGGAGATACTGCAATTGACGTCAAACCGCCTAAACAAAGGTCCTTATAAAGGTTGGTTTCAAAAAATTCCAGGAGGATGGGGTCAAAAATGTCTAAAATTGTCCTTATGTAATTAATGAATGGCCCCTAATATCTGATCAAATCTATTCAGTAGCGAATAGTGTAATTTTTCTTAGAAGACAGTGCTGACGCGATGTTTACATAATATGTCCATTGCACATAAATGGCTGCACCTCTGCCTTTGAAAAAAATTACACTATACCTAGGGGGCGAATTAATTAATATTAATTAAAAATTATCTTCGTTCCATAATAAGTAATGTAAGATTGCGATCGGCTGGTCGACGCATGTTGCTCGGAGCAAATATGGGCGAGTGATTCAATAAGTTCAATTATGAAATAGGATTTAACAAAAAAGGTTATTCAAAAACGTTTACGGGATAAATTGAAAACTATTATATATTTTATAGCGTTAAAAGCCTTGAAGGGCCATAGCTTCATTTACTATCTTATTCCATAGTTTTTAACCTCGATGACCCTGTGCGAACCTAGGAGGCGGGGCAGAAACCTCCAAATATTCTGACTTTTTTCAGTTTTTTGCTTATATTTCGTAATTAGCATATTTTGGGTACCATAGATCTTTGCAAAGCTGTAGAGCACTAAATTTGCTAAAATTTAGTTAGTGAATCGAATTTTTAGACCAAATATTAACCGAGATACAGCCATTCAAAGTTAGACAAAATTTCTCTAAATGTAAAAAAAATGGCCGAAAAACGAAGGTTTTGCCTCTATAACTATTTATTACCATCATTTACATGTTAATCACTCATTAATATACACATCTTGAAACACCTATGACCACCCTTACCTCTCTCGTTGCACTAAACGTGAAGACGCCTGACTTTAATGTAAGAAATGCCAATTAATATGAGGCATTTTCATGTTTGGGAGAGGGGGAGGATAATCATAAATGTTCCAAGATGTTCATATTGATGAGTGATAAACATGGAAAGATGGTAATAAATAGTTATAGGGACAACTGGCTGGTCGACAGTAACGGGGGAGCGGCGATCTGGGTGTCAGACTGGCGCTCAGTGGGAGACTCAGCGGAGAGGATGTTTCACATGGCTAGAGAATGGAGGTATCACATATTTCTGCTGCTACTTCTCACCCAACACCACTATCCAGCAGTTCCAACTAGATCTGGACGAACTCACCTGGGGTGCCGCATCAAGAAAATCCCCCATGGTCATCGGCGCGGCGGTGACTTTAATGCTAAAAGCCCCGAATTGGGAGCCGATCTTCCCGACAGAAGAGGCAACATTCTGTCCGAATCGATGGCGTCCTTGGGCTGACGTTCACAACGTTGATGAACGATGACGCTCCCACGTTCCAAAGAAGAACATAGAAGTCTGTGGTCGACGTACATTTGCTTCTCCCGACCTCCAGCATAACATCCACGACTGGACGGTTACGAAAGAGGAAACAGGCAGCGACCACAACTACATTCGCTTCGACATCGAGCCGCCATATTCTACAACCCGGGGGGCTACCAGTCCTTCAAGTCAACAGTGACCTGGAACGAAAGTAAATTTAACTTGGACAAAGCCAGAGCTCGAGCAAGGATGATACCAGCCGACCTAAATTCTGTTGAGTCACTGTATGAGACACTTAAAGATATTTGCAAGGAGTCTATGCCATGAAGGACCCCACCAGGCGCCAGAAGGGTGTACTACTGGAACGAGGAGATCGCCGATCTCCGCCAGAAAGAGATACCAAAGAATATTGTGAGACTTGTCGCACCGATGCGAACAAAAGGAAGGAACTCTTCAACAGGATCCAGAAGAGTAAATTGGATGCCTGGAAGAAGATATTGGATAAACTGAACACCGACGTCTGGGGTAGAGGATACCAGATTGTTACTGGCAGACTGGCGCATCCACCTATTCCGGGACTTACGAAAAATCGCATTGAAGATATAATAGGTATGCTATTCCCCGTCCATGAACTCAATGGTTGGAGAAAAACACTTACGGAAAACGTTCCCGAATTCACCGTGCCGGAACTTCAAAAAGCCGCAGACGACATGCCCACGGATAAGGCGCCGGGTCCAGATGGGATTCCAGCGAAACCCATAAAGGTCTTAGTCGAAGAAAACCCGGAATCCATCTTGGAGGTGATCAACAGATGCTTCAACGAGGGCGCCTTCCCCCAAGCCTGGAAAAAGTCAAAACTGGTGCTGGTCAAAATGGAGAAAAAGCCATTGGACCTGCTTAACTCTTACAAGCCAATATGCTTAATTGACTACATCGCAAAGCTGTACAAAAGGCTACTTCTCTCCAGACTGTCCCAAGAAATTGAAGACAAAAGCGGGCTGAGTCCCAACCAATATGGATTCACCAAAGGTAGATCTACCGTAGACGCCTTACTTAGAATTACAGTAGCGGCCAAATCGCTTGAACTAGTTGGCTTCGTAGATGACCTCAGCATGATCATCATAGCCAAAACGGAAGAAGATCTAATACTTGCTGGAAACGAAGCAATTGAGATCATTAAGGAGGTTGGGTCGCGGAAGCAAAATATTAAGAAATCTTTCAAACTTTGAATATAAGTCATTAAATGTATAATACACACGCTGTTAAAATTTTTAGACGATTTACCACGTCTAATAAAAGATAATTGCATTTAAAAATGACATTTTTTGTACATGTAGCATGGGAGAAGAGTGGGAAAATGACAGGTTTTTTAATTTTTTTCTTTGAAGGAGTATTACCATTCTGACAAAAAACTAGTATATTGAAAAAATATATATTTTGAACAATTTAGAAAAAAAATGAAAATTATTTACCATGTAATTTTAATAAAATATTAAAAATAATTCCGTATTTAGAGGAATATTTTTAGTGGAAGGGGTATAAAATAGAGCCAAGCGGTGTGAGTACAATAGAGTGGTACAGTACAGTCGGGTGAGGGGTACACTACCTTTAAAAAACTTTATTAACTATCTTTGTTCCGCAGGTACGTATAATATGGGTAGTAAGCCATAACTTTTTAACTGGACTGTAGGGAAAGAACTACCTTAAGAATTGGATGGTTCAAAGGGACTACAACTGGTCTCTGAGAAGACTGAGGCCGTCCTGTTTACAGGACGTAGAAAGATCAGCCCGATAACATTTAAAATGGGAGAACACGTCATAACGCCGCGACCATACATCAAAGCTCTTGGGGTTACCCTTGATAAGAACCTGAATTTCGCCCAACATGTAGCCGAAGTGACGGCTAGAGCAGAAAGAGGCCCACAAACATCTAGAAGAACGGTCCTGGCTGAGGTCGTCCACTCGCTTATTTTATACGGCCCCAATATGGTCAAATGCCATGAAGATAGAAAGGAACAGGTCCAAACTTTTTCACCACCACACGAAGTAATTGGAACTGCTGAAAGACGTAAGGTCTGTTTGGTATCACAGTCCTAGTGCTACACTAACTACACTACTACAAATTGATTGGTGGTACAATTACCAACCCACTTTTTACACCAATCAATTTGTAGTAGTGTAGTTAGTGTAGCACTAGGACTGTGGTACCAAACAGACCTGTAATGTTGTTATTGACGGTGGCGCCACCAACGGTAATGTAAAACGCGAATATGGCGGACCGCCCACAATAGCGGACTATGTTTTTTTATACAACCCCATGATATAGATATTAATTAACAAATTTAGAAACATGTCCAGCTATAACAAAAATATAACAAATAAATTAATAGTAAAGCAACATTTTTAAAAACAAACTTTTATTTATAAATGCTCTGAAAAGAAGAAAATAAACTTTAAATTAAATCAAACCCTTCAATTTATTACATTACACAATTTATATGTTATAAAAGCTTGTCGCGAGATTTACCTGTGTAGATAAACAAGAATACAATATGTAACTTGATCTTGACATAAGTAATTCTAAGAAAAAAAATATGATTTTTATAAAATAACTAAGTACATCTGGCGACAAGCTTTTATATCATATAAATTGTGTAAAATAAATTGAAGGGTTTGATTTAATTTAAAGTTTATTTTCTTCTTTTTAGAGTATTTAAATAAAAGCTTGTTTTTAAAAATGTTTTTTTTACTAGTAGGTATTAATTTTTAACGCTACCGTTGAGATTTTTCGCTAATTCTCCAATAAGAGAGCGAGAAAGTATAACGTTAGCGCCCCTAGCGTTAAAAAAGTTAATTTTTTTATGAAATTTTTTAACTCTAGAGGACGTTAACGTCAGCTTTCTTGCTTCAATAATTTAACTTGAAGTTGAATTGTCGCTTAATTTGCTCCGAGCAACATGCGTTGTCCGCTCGATCGCACCTAAAGATGAGAGTCTACTTGCTTTGATTTGGTTAATATTTTTCTGATTTTAATGTTTTTTTAAAACCTAATTTTTCCAGAAATCTTTGATATTATCTTTTTGTTAACCCTATTTTTGAAATTCAAAATAAAATGTACATGTGCACTGTCTCAGATCCCCAACCCCTCTCATCCATTTAGAGACATGTGTTTCAGCACCCCCCCCCCCAGCCAATATGCCCTCATTGTATATTAGGTTTTACAATTACCTTACCTAATGTACCTCGATTAGGTCAGAAGTAATAACACAGATTTTTAAAATATAGATCACTAAAATAATTTTAAAAAAATTTTATGCCACCATAGGTACTAGCAATGTTACAAATATCATCAAAATTAATGAGGTTCAGGCTACGTACCTGTTAATTTGACATAGAGTAACTTACTTCTCTCTTAGCCTTCTTCAGTCGTTTTTCCAACGCATCGACCTCGTACTCCAACGAGTGACTACTTTTGGTCCCCTTGCGACTTTTCGAACCAAATATTAACGAAATTTGCGGTTCGGGAACGTTGGGATGGCGGTTACGATTGGTTACACCCACCAAATTATCATAATACGTAAAATTAACAGGCTTTCCACAATCCAACACCTCATCATTATAACTCGCCTCACTGGCAGCCTGCTTACTCTTAGTCTCACTTCTGTAAATTAAGCTATTACAATTTGTCCCTATTTCATATACGAAAGCGACTTACGTGCCATTAACTTTTGGTTGAATCATGCGACAGTTTGTACAAAAGAAGTCGCCGTCTTGCTTGACCCAAGTCTGACCATAATGCACCGTGGAGGTGATTATATTAAAAATAGGATCATCTTCGATTATGTGAGTGTTTGGTAAGGATACAATCGGATGAAATGGATTGGCTTCTATTATCTTTGATTCATCTGAGCTTAACTTCCACAAAGTTGATGTGCGCGAATTGGTCAATATTAATTCGAAGCATAAGACGTACGTGGTTATTAATTGAACGTTGGGAAAATTTCCAATCATTTTGAGTTATTTTTGTGTTGAGTTTTCAATGCTGTCGTGTTTTAATGGAAACTATACGTTTAGGATGAGAGCACATAACTATTTACATTGAAATATAATGTATTTGTTGTTGTTATATGTTCAAGTCATTTTTTTGAACGTCCAGCAACAAATTAAGGTCATCAGGTGATGGCCAAATAATAATCACCTTTTTGGTTATGTATAAAGATATTTTGACTTTTATTTGTTGGTTAATTTCTCTCGCTCACTGCGCTTAGCGCGTTAACTTATGTTGTTACGTCCTAATGATTTTTCATTTGTTTTCAGAAAATTTAAGTCAAGTGTTTACTACACAAAAATAAAATACTACTTATAAAATTTAATAATAAATTTGAATAATTTATTTTCCTTTTCCTGTCAAAAAATTCCTTGTAAATATTCATTTCAAACAAATTATTTTTTATGTAAGTTTTATGTAAATAAAAGTTACATAATAAAGATATGAATTATGAAATGTGTAATAATAAAATTCGGCGGTACCCAACATTGAAGTGATTGAACGATATCGACAGTGCCGTACTAGTACAATTTACAATATTTAGGGTCTCGCATGTTTTCTTCAAAAATTAATGCGATTAGCTCTAAATTTGAACATTTTGACTTATGTTACTTTTATGCTGTCTCGAACTTTTTTTTTAACAAATTGTTTCTATGTACCTAGTGACTATGGTTCATATTAAATATTGAAAATATCAGGATATAAACGCCTGGTTAATATCAGGCGTTTATGAGAGGGGGGGGGGGGGGGAGTTAATGGCCCCCAAAATCTTTAGACAAACACTAATGTAATGTTGAAGGTAATCTTTTTTTTTTACAGTATCGCAAAAACAAAAAAAGGCATTAACTTGGTAAAATTAATTTTCAAACCAACTTTGAAATTTAAGACAGCGTCGTCTATAAAGAACGTCCTTAATTTTTGACCTTTTCCTCCTCCATTTTTTTATTATGTTATTTAACATTCTTATGTTATTTTTTAATATTTCTTAGCCTACGGCCTTCGCACTTCTCTACCTTGATTATTTACAATTTTAATCCTCAATTTTCTTTCGATTAACTAATTCTGATTTGTATTAATGTACGAATCTTTTGCTGACTAAAGTTTTTTTTCTGTAACTGAGGCCAGAGCAAAATAAAAATAATAGAGCTTCATATGATTTTCAGTTGTTTTAAAATAGCCCAGTCAATAGAGCGAAAAAAATAGCTCCACCTTGCAAAGGGTATAGGAAAGTTTATATTTGACATCATTGTTCACTTAGGCAAGTTATATAAAATTCCAAGTTTTCGACCTTGAGGGGGTGCCGCTTGCGCCGCCATCTTGGTTTGAAGGGGTGGAAAATCGCTTTTTTGCTACTATCTCGTTACCGGTCTTAGATACGTCAACTAAGGTTATTACAAAAATTGTAGAGCGTGCAATTTTGCATATTTTTCTTTTTATACATTTTTTTCTAAAATTAATAGTTACAGAGTTATAACGAGTAGAAAATGAGCATTTTTGTCAATTTCAAAGTATTGATGGTCTATTTGACTGGACTATCTAGTTTTTACACGTTTTAAGGATCTAACGGGATGAGCCACCGTAGAAAATATAAAGAAACTTCTGCATTTTTTTGGAAACTTACGTTCTAAAAAAATCTTCTCTTGATCTGGTGGGTATTTTTAAAAGAAAACAATCAAAAAGCCGGGGGGTCTAGAAAAAATATGTGATTTTTAGTATTTTGAAGGACAAATAAGTACAAAAGATTGGAAAAGAGAACAAAAAAAAGGTCGGTTTTTAAAGAATCTTTTAAAGACCACTATTATTTAGTTTCATGTAACAAAAAACAGTATTTAATTTTCAATATTTTTGCGGTGGCGAAAAGGTTAAAAGAACCAAAGTTCAAAAGTCACTTCTTACATTAATACATAAGAATATTTAGTATTTAAAAAATCTTTGGTTTGAACGGAAGACGGTCGGGGGGGGGGTCAAATTAAACGGTTTTCCACAGGCGCCTGACCCTCATAACGGCTCTAACGACCAGGGACGACCTTTAATTATATATTTTTTCTCTTTAGATAATATAATATTCAACATCTTTTCATAATTGCATGTGTTTAATAATGGCCAAGTTTTTTAAATGAACAACAAAAATCTCGTCAACCCATTCACGCGCGTCTTTAATTTTACAATAAACTGAAATAATTTGCAAAGTAATTTTTTTAAGAGAAAAGATCAAGACATCTTTTTTTTAGTTTCACCTTTCCTTGTAGACGGTGACCTTTTTCTTGATTTCCGTGATTGATTTCTTGATTTCTGTGTGTATTTCAAAAATTGGAGATGTGGCCATCACATGACTTTACCATACATTAATCTTATGGTACGATATTATGTTTTGCGTACTACTTTAATACAGTTTAGGGGGTCAACCATAAATTACGTCACACGTTAAAGGGGGGAGGGTATCACCAGAATGTGACATTGTGTGACAAGGGGCAGGAGGGGGTCAAAAGCTTTGTGACGTTACAGTCGTTTGTTTTCTCTATTATCAAAAATATTTGACTTTATGTTGATTTTATAAAAGATTATTTTATAAAAATAAGAAAAAAATGAAATAAAATAACTGTTTTCTTTTGATTATTTTTTAATACATGCATAAAATTGAAAAATGTGTGACGTCACATCAGGGGGGAGGGATTCTAAAAATGTGACAACCTGTGACAAGGGCGGGGGGAGGGGTTAAAAAGTCCTAAAATTCGTGTGACGTAATTTATGGATGGCCCCTTACAAAAAAGTACGATTTACGATTTTGGCCGCTTTCTATTATTCGGCGCCCATGTGCAGTTTGCACAGTATCCCCATGATCATTACATTACAAAAAATAAATAAAAATTAAAAAGAAATGGCATCTCGTTAATGCGCGTCACTAATTTACTCCCAATCTCCCGTTTCCGTGAACCGATTTTAATCAAAATCTAGTCAAATCTAAAGTTTCAATATAAAAGTACTAAATATAAAATTTGGTTGAGAAATTCCTATTAGTTTGGGCGCTAGAGCGCACACAAAATTAAGTGACATACAAACACACTAACACACAGACATTTTTTGATGTTGGGTCTCTTTCAACTCGTTTGACTTCAAGGACTGTAAATTCGTGAAAATCTGAAAAAAAAAATTTTTTCAATTACATAACTTTCCGATTTGGTATGGTAAAGTAAAAATTAATCACAGCATAGCAAAAACAAAAAATATATAAACAGACAAAACCAACTATCAAAACAAAAAGAAATATTTTACAGCAAAACATTTGAAAGAAAATTTCATTGACAAGCTCCAAAGGGGGTGAGGGGATTTAAATTTTAAGTGGGCAACATTTTGTAATATCTTGAAATCATAAATGATGAATTAAATACTAGGTAATAAATTTTAATAACTCATAATTTTTAAATTAAAAATTGTAATTAAATTTATCAGTAAGTATATAAAAAATTAATTTGTTATTATCATCTTCCTTCATATTATATTATCTATGACTGTTGAGAAAATGGTGTAATAATATAAAAATAATAAAAATAAACAATAATATTAAGTTATGAACGTTGAAATCTAGAATTTTTTGTAGCTCGATGATTCATTCAATTGTTACGTTAGTTGTCAGTAGTCACGCGTTGTGGGGGTAACCAATCAAAGTGAACCACATCTGCCACAAAACTTGTAAACGTCAAGTAATCGATTATTGCATCATGTCGAGTTGACACAGAAGTTTCCTGATGAACACTTTCCAGAATTTTACTTTATTGTGTTTATTGGGTTCCCCATAACAACAACAGTGCGTAACCTTTCATGTTTTCCGGTCATGTTTTAATAACCAAGTGCGTCGAAAATTTAAAAAGTTTATAAATTTCGATTGTAAAATTTTTTTGGTCGTAAATATTTAAAAGTTTCAAAATGAGTTTAACAGTTCCCAGTATATTAAAATATTTGGCAAATAATTCCATCAGCAATGATGATTCGGACGCCCCTCCGAGGGCGAAAAAGCGAAGATTGGATCACTTGACATGGGAGGAAAAATTGCAAAGAAAGTAAGCTTCAAAAACATTTATTATTAGTATTACAAAATTATAGTAAAATCGGGCATTTTAAAAATATTTATGGAATTTTCCATTTAACGTAATGATGATTACCTGTACACGCCCCCTCGTGCTAGATAGGTCATCGATTTAATTTATATACAAAGTGTTTCAAAATAATGTCAAATTGAAATTGACATTTCACTATTTTGGTTATTATTCAAATTTGGAAAATTTCAAGTCGATATTAATTTGTAATACTCTGTATATATTGTACAATATTGCATCAGAAAATCAGGGGTATTATGTATCACCAACGTTATCATAAAGGTGACAGTTATGATATAAAATAAAGTTTTTCGGTAAATCCTACCAATGAAATCGATACGATTTACCGAAATATGTTATAACTGTGTCCTTTATGATAACGTTGGTGATACATAATACCCCTGATTTTCTGATGCAATATTGTACAATATATACAGAGTATTACAAATTAATATCGACTTGAAATTTTACTTGTTTGTTTTTATTGCCTTGAACATTTGCTCTTTGTAGTTTTTTTTTTATTTATAATTTTGGGTTTATGATGCAATAATATTTTCATTGTCTAATAAATGATATATAAAATGATGATTAGCGAAACTTGGTGTTATTTCAACCCAATGTTATAAAATGCGATTTTCTTGCGTGGGAGTTGATTAAAATACTGTAGTTTCTAAAATTTATTTTTATCAAAAAATTACCCTAGTACTCCACTTCCCATCTTTCCCATTTATTTCTTCCCATTTTACAGACGGGTTTCTACGTTAAGGGGTTATATTTAATTCTTACAGTTCAATTAGTTAATTCTGCAAACTTTTTAATTTTTAGTACTAGGCGCTACCTTTTATATTGTCATATTTTAAAATTATTGCAAGAATCGAACGAGATCATTTCAGATCAAACAAAAATAAAACTTAAAATCCTTGATCTTCTAATTATTTGTATATCTATAGTTATTAAATCCGGAGTGATTTTTTAAAATCTAAAAGGTAAAATTTAATTATTAATAATAGAAAAGTAAACATAGTGGGGTTTCAAACCATCAATAGCAAGAAATCATTAGAGTTGATTTACGTCCAGTTTCAAGCGGCGTTATTATAAATCCTTTTTTATGCCAGCCTTTGACAAAACCAGTCGTCCTATTGAACGCCTCGTTAAGTTTGCTTAGAAAATAAATTGTGGGGCGAAATGTAATTTTTGTTTGTTAGTTTTTTGGAGCTGTTTATGCAGCGTTTTGCGCGTTTATTTTAATTGCGTTGGATGATGAAATGGAATCCCCACAATTACTGAAAATTAAGAATAATCAACATTTTTCATATTTACGTCGAAAATCTCCTTATTTAAGTTTTATTCGATTCAAATGTTACAACCGGCGTTGCCAGAATATTTTTAAGGACGGTAATAGATTATCAAATTTAGTAACAGAAGCTAACGTTGCATGGCGCCACCATACAGATTATCAAATTTTCGTCGATTCGCACGTTTTGGTGCGAATTTCTCTTTGCCAGAACTTTTTATTTTTTGGAAAATTCGTCTGTTGGAGGACCGTCGCTCTCGTATTTTTTTTCTTTTTATGATAATGAACCGAGCGGCTAAATTCATACATGCTGAAGCACCTACGGCGTTTCGTCCAGTCACGCCGAAGCATCTAAGGTGCTTCTCTTTTTCTCCCTTTTTTCTCGCCCCATTTTATTTTTACTTCACAAGTCAGGTTCAATAATGGGTCAAAGATTCTTAATTACATTTATTCTTGTTGACATGTGTCGAATATACATAGATGAAAGAAATAAGAAAGCTTCGCAGATATCAAATATGCTGCTGCTCGCCATAATCAGAAGACTTAGATTGTTCAGCAATTTCCTTTTTGTTCTAGTAATAAACCTAAATAAATCGTATAATGTGAACAGGAAGGTAAAATAGGATAAGTAAAAAAAATTAAATAAAAAGCGCCCGCGGCTGGCCGTTTAATTTGCTCTTTTCCGATTGTTTACTTCAGGTTAGGGGAAGATTTCTTTAGGAATATAAACTACATATTAATAATTTTTATGTGTTTTTTTTTTATTTTCTAGTCTAGCGTAGCTAAGCCTGCTAAATTCCCCAAATACGTTAAGAAATCGGGGGGTCGGGGGGGGGGGGTATGGAATACCCTCCAATATAAAAGGGTAACGAAATGACTTTTGAAAATTGACAAAGACGCAAATTTGATTCTTGAGAAAAGATATTTTGCTTCCTTATGACCCCCCGGATTTCTGATAGTTTACTTAAGTAAGTAAATTCCCTCCAGGTCAAGAAATAATTTTTTCAGAAACATAAACTACATAATAGATATAATACTTACTTTTATCTCGTTTTAAGTGTTTTTTCTATTTCGTAGCGTAGGTAAGCCTTCTAGCTTATTTTGCGCTTTAAATCTGTGCGTCCGTGGCCTGCGTTACTTTTTTCACGCCTTAGTTACTACTCTTATAACACATAACGTTTGGGGAGGGGGGAGGCTAAATTTTCTTTAGATTGGATAGTAGGACGGGAATGTTCACATGTACCTTGTTTAAATTTGAAAAATTAAAAAGAAGTACAGGGGCGTACTCTAAAAAAGTAATAGATTTATGAAAGTCATAATAGCGTAATGAAAATTGCAGTAGATTGGCCAATCTACTATTATGAAAGAAATATCTATTATTATGAAAGAAGATTTACAATAAAATTAAAAGACTTTTATAAAATTAAAATCAACAGCTGGTGTACCGAACGGTCGCGTTGACTAGAAACAATTTGACACATGCACGGCGCATCTGCCAACATACGTATTTGGATATAACTTTTATTTGTACGATAGCATGAATTTTTAACCTGTACCATTTTACAAAAGTTAGCAAGCTTGAATTTTACAGCTGTAAATGTACAAGTGTAAATGAATTAAACAGAAATTGTTTAATTGTAATTAAACAATTGTAGGTATAAGTACGGTGGTCTTTCGGTAATCCGGCACTTCAGTTCTCCTGCTCTGCCAGTAATCCGCCGTTTTTAGAGCTTGAATTGGAGACGAGTGACTGCTTGTCGCGGGATCAAATGACCGCTGTGCGCAATTATAATTTATTTTAAATACGTAATTTTTAGTAATCCGGCGTTTTCGGTAATCTGGCAGTGTTCTGGTGCATATCTGCCGGATTACCGAAACACCACTGTAATTATTTTCTGTTAAATAATTACTTACAATTTAAGAGATACTTCATGCATTACCGACTCGGAGTGAAAAAATATCCCTATTTTGAACATCCCTAAATTAATAATTTCATGAGCACATTTAGGTGTAAAATATTAAGTTTTATTTTCTTATATTTTAAAATTTATAAAACGGAAGTTTGTAGATGACCATGACCATCTTAGCTCACTACACACAACGACGATTTTTTTTCTTAAAATTTCTTATCAATTTTTTAATTTCAGAAAATTGAAGAACCGGGTAGCTGCCCAAACGTCGCGGGATCGAAAAAAGCAAAGAATGGAGGAAATGGAAAGTGCACTACAAGAATTATTTTTAAAAAACGAAGCTCTTTTGGAAGAGTGCACAGAATTAAGAGAAGAAAATAAAAAATTATCTGAAGAAAATTCAGAGTTACAAGACAAAATTGAAAAGTCGTCATGCTGTGGTACATGTCGTCAAAATCATTCTGCCGAGTATGAAGTTCAGCATAGATCTACAGAATCTTACCCTCTGCCGAAGGGGCCGAACACACACTCAGCAGAGAATTTGAGGACACAAACACTAACGGCGCTTTGGAAAATTGTTATGGCTTGCCTTCTCTACCAGACCTTCTCAACGAACTCGACCGCGACGTCGACCTTGAATCTTTGGAGCAACTCACACAGAGCCTCCTTCAAGATATCGCGGCAGACTTGGAAGCTGCTGCTCAAGCGACAAATTGCCAAGTAAGTATTATTCGTTTGTTTGTCTAAACTGGTAGTTGCACACCTGCAGGATTTTTACACTTGTTTTTATAAACCAAAGTGTATTTCATAATTTGAACACTTGAGATCGATTGTGAAATGCATTCAAAAAGTAGTAGGGATGAGGTTATTGATTAATACAAACTGAATTTTTTGTAAGAGAGAGTTACAAAGGAGGGATAGAATTTAATTGATGCAGTGACTCACAGTGATTTAAATATTAATTCCTACATCTCGATCACTGGAACTTTTATCATATTGTCATTGTGAGACTCTGTTGTTTGTGTCGGCGAAGTAATTCTAACTATAATGTATGCTTTTAATGTAGATACCTTGATGATTTTATGGATTTTATTTGTGATTTACAAGAAAAAGTCATAAACAGGTGAATTTCAAATTCTAACAATACAAATCATTTAGTTTGTCTTTGTGTAATCACATAGTTTTTGCACAGTGCACATTTTTTCACAAGTGTGTTGTTTGGTGTTTAGAAAAATTATTGTTGCTTGTTATTCATTAACATTGTCTCCTTTATGTACGCCATTCTTTTTATTGCAATTAACTTTTGAATCTCCCGCTCTAATTTTAAAGTAAATTAAAAGTTAAAAAAAAACTTTTTTAAAAGAATTTAACTTAAATAAAGCCACAAACTGATAAATAATATGTGCCAATATAAAATAACTTCAGTAATAAAATGTCGGTATAAATGGGCGCCACTTTGGTATTTATTGTGCGTTTTATGGAATTTTCTATTCGGTTGTGTCAGGAACCAAAAACTTTTCATAAATCATATTTTACACAAATTTATCACTTGCATGCTTTCGAATTGTTTTAAAATATTCGGGTCACATTTTCAAAAAACTCGGATCTATGAAACAAATTTATACACACTTACACACGCTTAAAATTATTGGGTTGTAACTTAAAGCTAATTTTTTGTTAATAGGAATCAACTCCTGCTGAAGGATCAAGCGATGCCAGAAGAATGGTGGGGTCGGCATCAGAAAGCTTGGACTCCAGTGGATGTGAGCGCATAAATTCCGAAAAGGTCAAGGTTCCTAACAATTCGTCTTTGCAACCTCTACTACACCATGACTATAGTGCAAAACAAAAACCTGTCACATCCAAAAGGATATGCACCACTCGAAATCGCCAAAGTAAAAAATTGAAACCTATTAGGCCTAAAGAACCTGAAAGCAGTAATGTAGAAGCACTTTACCTCACGCAACCCAGTGTTGTAGAAAATTCAGAAGTACTGTATGGCACTTTGGACGAATCTACTAACTGTATAACCATTGTTCTCAATGATGATAATAATAATTTATCGATAAGCGAAGCTATAACAGAAGTTGAAACCAGTGATTTAGAAAAAATGGAAGTAATTTGTGATGATGGAGTAAGAATACACACTTTAAGTGTTCCCGAAACGGAAGGTGGCATTTCTCCAGCCTACACTGCTTCAGATTGTGGATACGAGTCGTTTGATTCGCCTCACAGTATTGTCGATGAGACGAGTATAGATATGTGGGATCACAGTGTTTCTGAATTATTTCCAACGTTGTTTTAAGCAACAAAAATTTTATTACAAACTTTCCATTATCCAACTAAAGTGTTAGATTTATTTATTAAGATTTGATCTGATCAAAGTGTTATTTTTACTGTTTGGAGCTATTTTTTGTACATACTGTATATTTAAAAGAGTTTAGTTGTTAAGTATTTATAAGAAATTTTTAATATTGTTTTGCATTAAAGCATCGTGTAGTAATCTATTATTTGTTTTATTTTGGGTAAGGGAACGTACCCATACTACGTGACCCGTTTAGGGGGGGGAGGGGGGTCTTCAAAATACCACGCTTGGTCACCGGGGCGGGGGAGGGGGCTTAAGTTTTTGTCACGTAGTCAATATCTTTTAAGGAAATCTCGCGCTGTTTTGAGTTATATTCAAAAATAAATGAATAGAAGACTTTTGTGTTTAAGTAAAGACAAATATGAGCCAATTTAATTTTTTTTTAACTTTGTGTTTGCAAAAAATGGTTTAAAACCATATTTATGAACTACTACGTGACAAAATAGGGGGAGGGGGGAGGTCTTGGCATATACTACGGATGGTCACCGAGGAGGGGGAGGGGGTAAAAAATAGGTCACGTAGTATGGGTACGTTCCCTAATCTACCAGGTTTTAAAGTGTCGTCTCAGATTTCAATGGTTTTGGTATATTCGTTGCACTAAAATAATACATAAAGTCAAGAGCATTTTTTTTTCAAAAATTGCAGATATTCACGAATTGACAAAAAATGTGGGCTATTATACAAATTTTAGGACCTCTTCAGATTATCTCTATAACTCAATGCTCGGGGTCTCTAAAAAAAGGAAATAAATTTGTGCCAGATGTATCCTATTTTTATCTTCACCTCTATCCTTTAAATTAGCATAACTACTAACAGGATATTCGAAAACAATCGATTAAAGAAGTAATCATACATTCCATTATTCGGTAATCGAAAAATAATCATTGGAATACTTATTTAAAGCCAAACTTCAAATATTCATAGTTACAGGCATAAAGTCATCAAGAAAGAGTGTGTGGTGTTCAATACCACGGTGTAGAAACCAACATACAAAAACGTAGATCCTGTAAACGTAAACCATTGTACTTTTAGTTGGCCAGGTTTTTGAAGGTGGCGCTGTTGTAAAGTTTATGACATTTAAAAATTAATTTATATACAATAACGTATATCATATTCTAATATTAGTAATGATTATAACAGTGAAGGTAGTTAATTTGTGTAATTATAATATAGTGGAATATGTTCATGTGATAAATGTCAAATCTAGTTGACCATGTTTTCCTAGGTGGCGCAATTTTAGAGTGTCTGAATTTTTAACATGGAAGTTTCTATTCTATGTTCAATACCTTTAATTCATAAATCTAACAGGAAAAGGGAACTCATATTTTACAATGCCTCATCATGGACCAAGATTAGTTCTCATCAAGAAGATGCACTCTTGGGTCTTTTCGTCAGATCCTTCTACGTGTTTTCGGTGATGGTGCTTGCGTCTGTGTCTTGCTCAAGTTATTCTGAGGTGCATGTCGCTCCCCCCCCCCCCCCCAGTTGAATTTTGAGATGAAATTGGTGTCAATCGTTAGAGCCTAAATGAACTTTCATGGTTTTCGTTTGAGCCTCAACCTTCGCAAAAACGTTGGGGGTGCTGTAGACACGTTGCCCCCCCAAGTTGAATTTTGAGATGAAAATGGTGTTAAACGTTAGAGCTTCGTTAGGGCCTGAATAAGCTTCCATTTTTTTTCGAGCCTCCGAGCAAGTTCCGTGCGATAATCCTCAAGTTTATTCAATTTTATTCGATTAAAATATTTGATCCGATTAAAAGAACTAACCCTGCTTCCCATTATAATAAATTTTGATAATAAATAAAAAAAATAAAACGGAAAAATTAATTTTACAAATATTTTCATGCTTATGTTTCGATTCTGTTGCAATCATTATGGTATGTGAAAGTTGAATTGAAAAATGTTGTAAAACTATACTTTTTGTAAAAAGCTAAAGCTTGTTGATGCAACAAATATTAGCATTTGTATAAAGGCCTAAACAGAATGGACGCGAAACCAACACGACGTAACGTAAAGGTTTGACTATAAAAATGTCTAAATCATTTGTGCATCAGCGTTACCACAGTTAGAAAATAAAAGGTACTGCTTGGAAACTAAAAAAGTACTAAATGATAGTAAAAGGTACTGAAGTTAAAATTTTACTGCAGCCATTCCCCATTTTTTCAAAGCGTAAATACATAAATAAATAAAAGAAACAAACATTTACATGTAAATGGTAACTAACTAGCCTTCGGACGTTTTTCATTACTTAGTTACTATTTCCATGTAAATTTTATGTAAAATTATGCATCGTGTCATACGGGCTTTAATGTGAAATATTAATGTTTCAAAAAAATTTAAACGGCCAAGAGCCGGGGGGGAGGCAAAAGAGGCAGCTGCCCCCCTGCCATCCTTCAGGTCAGAGAAAGATTTTTCGTTATTCAGGTCGTATTTGGGGTAGTTTTCATACCTGTTTTTAGGAGGTAAAGAGACCATTTTTGCTTCTCTTTTCTTTCGGCCATGCCCATGAACGTTTTGAGATTTTTTCGTTAATGGAGCGTAGCCGAAAAGTTTTTTCACGTGATGGGGCGTAGCCGGAAAACTTTATTCGTTCGAGGGGCGTAGCCGAACACAGCACGAAGAGAGAGGCATACAAAATAAGGAATGGTACAACACAAATTATAAAAATACATAACTTTATTTTTGGATTCGATTAAAAATCGGCAATGTGCAGAGTAAAATAACTTGCCTGTCGTTGAAATTTTTAAATTCAACATATTTGCTGAATAGCAAATCTTGCATTTCGTCGCATTCATTTGTGATCTTCAAAATATGCGCCTGTCGGCGCATAAAAAATCCTGTAGGGGAGAGTAGAACGCGTAGATCGACTATCGTGGCCCAAAATGTAGCGATGGTACGTACCACGTGCGATGCATGGAAATTTTACGATTTTTTTGCAGCGTGTTCATGAACATCGATAGATGCGACCACAATTGTCGTATTTATTGATTATTTAACGATTATTTTTTGGTTTTTAGGCTTTTTTAATTGAAAACACTGACACACAACAGGCATGCATCTACACACCACAATATCACAAATGAACATGGCCGCCCTCCAGGGTATCAACTGGTGCCAACAAAAACACCATAGTTACAAGTAGAAGTAGGTTTTACACTAGCAAGATGTCAAGTAAAACGTGTTATTTTTTATGAAATTTACACAATTATTGCATAAAAATTGTAAATTTTGTCGGATATATTTCCTACAACCTACAACGAAAAGCATTTCATATCACACGGACGTTGGGGTCTTTTCGGAAGCCTTCGCCACCTAGCGGCTCGGCTCATACAACACGCCTTTTGCCGAAAATCGACCCTTTACGTCCTTATGATATAAATTACTATTGTAAAGAAAATAAACTACACAATATTTAATTTTATCTCATTTTTCAATGTGATATATTTGAAATAATTTTCAAAAATTATATCTATTTTCTAAAGTGTCTGAACCCTCTCCCCCAAAATGTAAATAAACGGGCGTGAAACCGGGGGGGTCTGGAATACCCCCCAGCACAAGGAGGTAACAAGAAATAATATTAAGGATACTGACGCGCGTGAGTGGATTAACGAGATTCTCTTATCACAAGAAACACATAATCTTTTGGTTTAAAATAGTCTAGAACTTTTGTAATTCATTTGTACTGGTTTGTGCAAGTTTTATATTCGTATGTATCTAAATAGTTTTTGAGATTTTCAAGAAAAATATTGGATTATTACCACGGTGTAAAAAATTTAACCGAAAAGAGGCGAAAATAACCGCGAAATTTAGTGCCATGCAAAAGAGGTAGTATTATTTCCCAAATACACGAAAATAATCGATAAAAGATTTGGGTATGACCCGCATAAAATAAGATTTAAAATAAATAAATAAGAAAATTTAGATTTGTTCGAAATATTCCCGCCCTTACATTTTGTAGCAGTCTTTTTTCTTAAAAATAAAATATAATTTTTGATTTATAAAATTATACATAAAACTCTAATAAGTTATCATTATTTATTATTTAACTTAATCGATAACTCATCAATTAAAGGACCCCGCTACGGCCTTATGGGTTTTGGGTCTCAGTCAAATTTAACCAAAATGTAGGATATTGTAGTTCATAACATGCTGATAAAAAGTGGGCACAAAACCAAAAAATGGACAGTTTCTGAGATATAAGGCATTACAGAGTTAGTCCAGTCATTCTACGAAAGACACAATAATAAAGTCAAAATCGATACTACCCGGAAACAAAAAATAGGGCTGTATAGATGAAGAAATTCTAAAGAAGATAGCGTTTTTTGCATCACTCTAGCTAATGTATTACATAACCTAAAAAATTAAACAAAGTCGAAAAAGCGTTTTCTTGCGATTTAAGAAAAATAACAAAAACGGAAATTTTTGACAGCATTTTTCGTTTTTTTTAGAAAATAATTAATGAATCTTTATTTAACTTTCTACAACTTTTTTATTAAAATTTTTTTTTTTGTAGAAAAATTCGTTTTTTTCAAATTGCAAGAAACCGCTTTTTTGAATTTGTTTAATTTTTTAGTTTATGTAATACAATAGCTAAAGCAATGCAAAAAACGCTATTTTCTTTAGAATTTCTTCATCTACACAGCCCTATTTTTTGTTTTCGGGTAGTATCGATTTTGACTTTATCATTGTGTTTTTCGTTGAATGACTGGACTAACCCTGAAATGATTTATTTCTCGAAAACTGTCCATTTTTTGGCTTTGTGCCCATTGACCCTTTTTATCAGCCTGTTATGAACTACAATATCCTACATTTTGGTTAAATTTGACTGGGACCCAAAACCCATAAGGCCGTAGCGGGGTCCTTTACTATAATTTGTTAACAATCTTAATTTTTCTTCCGCCTCCGATGTATCTGAGAATTTTTTGGTAGGGGATTTACTCAAAACTTGTAAATTTAATTCCTTTGAATTATTTTGATCTAATGATCGACACCAATTTCATCTCAAAATTCAGTTTGAGGGAGGGGGGGGGCAGCGACATGCACCTGTTATTCTGACGGCGTTGGTATCGAGTTCGCTTAAAATTCAACATTTTTAATCTGATAAAAAAATATGTTGTTTGTCAACTAATTTTTATAGACGAATGTCATAGCTCACAAATAAAAATAAAAGTCGAAAAAATTAAGTCAACTAAACACTTCTATCTATATATTACAAAATATTCCTTTACATTAAAATATATTAGTTTCCTAAACTTATAAGTACAAAATAAAACGAAAATTAATCCATATTCAATATTTTCAATAAACAATCTAAAGCATGTAACGAGTTAGTGAAAGTTCGTGGTTGATTAGGTAAATCCAAACCCCAATCTGGAGTAAATGAAGGAAAAGGTAAATGAGTGTATGGCGAAAAGAACGAAGTTTTTTTGTAGTGCTGGCGTTCCACCATCTTCTTCTTTCTTAAACAGTTCGTTTTGATCAAATTTATTCGTTGGGAAAAGTTTGGTAAACCGTGAATAATACGCACATAATTTTGATTTTGAGCTAAGAGCCAAATGAAGGTGCTCAAGTAGCAAAATAAGATATTTTCTTTATCACAGTAATGACTCATAGCTACAATAACGTGATCCAAACTGCGTGGTAACCAAACTGTGGTCGATGTGAGATGGTACTTCTGTAAGTTGATTAGAATGCTGATCGCAAACGTGCAAGCTTTCATTTCAGGCAAGGAACGATTTGTGGAGACAATCATATTGTACAGAAGTTGTGGTAAAGTTTGACTTATTTTTATGCATGTCAGTGCACTTCTTCGCGTGATAAAATCTGAAATTAAAAATTTGATTAGTGTTACCCACCCTCCTTGGGTTACTCATAGGTTAAAATCACTTACCAAGATCTTCCAAAACGCGAATGATGTGTAGAAGTGACACGTTGGCCGAATTCAGCAATTGGATGGCACGTTCTCGTCGTTGTCCAAGCGTATTTAACGGCAGGGCTTCCAAATTTGCAATTTTAATATTTTCGCGAATGTTTCTCACCTCAGGATGTAATTTACGAGTGTGAAAACCTCTCCACCTAGTCTGAATTTTTACAGCCGCACGGTTTCGAATCCTCAAGTTATTCAAGAACTCCTTTCGTTCATCGGTCACAAATCTCGATCTAAATCTTCTTTGCAATGTTATGGTTGCTTCCTTCAGAACGAGGAAGTGCTGGCGGTTCGTTCTCATGGCCCATTTAGCTCTTAAAGTGGTTTGAATAAAAATAGAAGTTCTTCTAAGGGATCGGAAACGTTCGCGTTCAATTTTCATTACGCGATTTGCCCTAAATCGTCTTTGCAATGTTATGGTTGCTTCCTTCAGAACGAGGAAATCATGGCGGTTCGTTCTCATGGCCCATTTAGCTCTTAAAGTGGTTTGAATGAAAACAGAGGTTCTTCTAAGGGTTTGGAAACGTTCGCGTTCAACTTTCATTGCGCGATTTGCCCTAAATCGTCTTTGTAATGTTATGGTTGCTTCTTTCAGAACGAGGAAGTGCTGGCGGTTCGTTCTCATGGCCCATTTAGCTCTTAAAATGGTTTGAATGAAAACAGAAGTTCTTTTAAGAGTTTGGAAACGTTCGCGTTCAATTTTCATTACGCGATTTGCCCTAAATCGTCTTTGTAATGTTATGGTTGCTTCCTTCAGAACAAGGAAATGCTGGCGGTTCGTTTTCATGGCCCAGTTAGCTCTTAAAGTGGTTTGAATGAAAACAGAAGTTCTTTTAAGGGTTTGGAAACGTTCGCGTTCAACTTTCATTACGCGATTTGCCCTAAATCGTCTTTGCAATGTTATGGTTGCTTCTTTCAGAACGAGGAAGTGCTGGCGGTTCGTTCTCATGGCCCATTTAGCTCTTAAAATGGTTTGAATGAAAACAGAAGTTCTTTTAAGAGTTTGGAAACGTTCGCGTTCAATTTTCATTACGCGATTTGCCCTAAATCGTCTTTGTAATGTTATGGTTGCTTCCTTCAGAACAAGGAAATGCTGGCGGTTCGTTTTCATGGCCCAGTTAGCTCTTAAAGTGGTTTGAATGAAAACAGAAGTTCTTTTAAGGGTTTGGAAACGTTCGCGTTCAACTTTCATTACGCGATTTGCCCTAAATCGTCTTTGCAATGTTATGGTTGCTTCTTTCAGAACGAGGAAGTGCTGGCGGTTCGTTCTCATGGCCCATTTAGCTCTTAAAGTGGTTTGAATGAAAACAGAAGTTCTTTTAAGAGTTTGGAAACGTTCGCGTTCAATTTTCATTAGGCGATTTGCCCTAAATCGTCTTTGCAATGTTCTGGTTGCTTCTTTCAGAACGAGGAAGTGCTGGCGGTTCGATCTCATGGCCCATTTAGCTCTTAAAGTGGTTTGAAGGAGAACAGAAGTTCTTTTAAGGGTTTGGAAACGTTCGCGTTCAACTTTCATTACGCGATTTGCCCTAAATCGTCTTTGCAATGTTATGGTTGCTTTCTTCAGAACGAGGAAGTCCTGGCGGTTCGTTCTCATGGCCCATTTAGCTCTTAAAGTGGTTTGAATGAAAACAGAAGTTCTTTTAAGGGTTTGGAAACTTTCGCGTTCAATTTTCATCAGTTGGTTGGCTTTAAAATGTCTTTGGAGTGTAACAGTTGCTTTTTTTAACGCCAAAAAACTTTTTCTTTCAGTTTTCATAGCCCAATTAGCCCGCAGAATAGTTTGAACAAAAATTGTCGATTTCTTCAAAGTTTGGAATCGTTCCCGTTCCAGTTTCATAAGTCTATTGGCTCTAAAACGATGCTGAAGTGTAATTGTTGCTTCTTTCAACACAACAAATGTTTTTCGTTCCCTCTTCATAGCGAAATAAGCCCGTACGGAAGTTTGAATGGTGACGGTAGCTTTTGTCAAAATTTGGAAGTGATGATTTTCTATTCTCATCAATCGATTTGCTCTGAAGCGAACTTGTAGCACAATTGCGGCATTCTTCAATACCAAATACTTCTTCCTTTCAGACTTCATCAGGAAATTCGCACGCAGTCTTCTTTGGATAACAAGAGTTGCATTCTTCAACTTTTGGAAACGTTCCAGTTCCATTTTCATGCATACTTTTGACCTAAATCGAGTTTGCAGTACAGTGGCAGCATTTTTCAATTTCATAAACTTTTCTCTTTCTACCTTCATGGTCCAATTTGCGCGCAAAATTTCTTGCATCCTTGTTGTCGATTTTTTCAAATTTTGGAAACGTTGGCGTTCGAGTTTCATCGATCTGTTTGCCCTAAACCGAGTTTGGATGACTACAGCGGCCTTTTTTAGCAACAAATATTTCGATTTTTGCAACTTCATCGCCCGGTTTGCTCGTACTCTACTTTGTAACATAATTGTGATTCTTTTCAATCTTTGGAAATTTTCCCGTTCAGATTTCATCACACTGTGAGCTCTAAACCGTCTTTGTAAGACGATTGCTGCTTTCTTCATCAATAAAAACTTCGATCGTTGTTCCTTCATAGCCCAATGAGCTCGAAAAGCAGACTGGAGTGTAATGGTGGCATTCCGTAAATTTTGTAACCGTTCCATTTCAAGTTTCATTGCAAGCTTTGCCCTAAAATGATTTTGCAACATAATTGCGGCTTCTTTTAGTTTCAAAAATTTCGCTCTTTCCACTTTCGCAGCAAAATTCGCGCGTGCAACCTGTTGAATTGTAATAGCTGCACTCTTCAGTCTTAGGAAGCGATCCCGTTCGATTTTCATCTGCATGTTTGCCCTAAACCGATTTTGCAATACAATCGCAGCTTCTTTTAGTTCCAAAAAGCGGCTACGCACGGAAACCATTGCATTACGCGCCCTAAACCATTTCTGCAAAACCATCACAGCTGCTTGCGTTTTTAGATAAAAATTTCTGGCAATGAACATCCGAACATACGATTGGATTTTTATGCTAGCATATATTTTCTTCCTTATCTCTCCTCTTGCGATGTAACCTCGAATACTACTTTGTAAAAGGATGACACCGTACCGAAATTTTTCATATTTGCGTTGTTGAAGACGCATGCGAATGTAAGACTGAACTAGCACAATTTTTTGGATATAAACTTTATATTTCAAGTCTTTCTTCAACACAACCGCACGTTCTTGAATTTTTTTGGCCATCACTAATCTTCGGAACCATAACTGAATTCTTCTTGCTGCATTTTCGCGCCTCTTTCGTTTCCGGTTTAAACTACCCCGTTTGATTACGATTGGAAGACTACACCACCACTTCTGTATAGTAACCGCTGCTTTCACTAAAATTGGTGCCCTGAACTTATAAATTATTTGCCACAGCAAAGACAAAGTCTTTTCGTGATGACCATCGACGATATCACTTGGTGCTATATCACCGACGATTTCAAAATTTGCTCTTTTGAGGTTTTCAAAAAAGACTTTCACGTTGTGAATCTTTTGCAGTCTCGAAATTGCAGGCACCCTCAAAAAATCTGTTAAACCTGACTTGACTAGAATAATTTCAGCTATTTTGGTCAATCTAACGCCATCTCTCAAATCGACTCCCAAATGCTTAACGCTGTAATCATATTCGTGTATATATTTTTGCTTATGAACCAAAACGTACCCGGTAAACTTCAAAAATCGTGTAACATCGCCCACCGCAGCGGATAACAATTCCGACGAAAATTTCAAGAGAATTTCGCGACTTTCCTTTATTGCCGCGTTCTTGCAAAACAAACAAGGATCGTGGGCGATTAAAACGTTGGTCTTGGCGACGTCTAAGAAATACACCAAAATTAAAAACTTTTTCAGAATAAATTTTTTTATTTCTGTGCAATATTTTTCGGAGTGGACGTGTTTGTGTTTCTTCAAAAGGTAAGGGTCCCGAATTAAACGTTGAAAAATAAAATTGCTGAGTCCCATAACGTCGGAATTGGAATTTAAAGGAATCGTTAAATCGTAAATGGTTTCCAAGCCGATTCGCAACCATAACGGATTGTAACTCAACAGTAGCGTCATAAGATGAGATTGTAAATTCAAATCCAAATGGATGTTTCTGTCGGTTCTCATGGTAATTTTATTTTTATCAACCGTCTCGTTCGTCTTGCTCAGCGTAGTTCTAACCTTTTCTGAATGAAATAACGCGATGGCGGATCTTCGCAACGAATCTAACCGATTACTGGTGTGGTACCGATTCGATATTAATTCTTTTGACGGGGCTATCGGTATCGGAGTGTTTTTACAGTGTTGCCATAATTTTGCAACGTCGACTAGCGGACCTTCGACATTACTAACCAATTCGCTGGGTGGCGTCAATAAAGCGTTAAGCCACTTTTTGAAAACATTTTCTTGCTCTTGAACCCATTCTTCGTCATGATAAACCGTCCCAGTTAAAAATGGATCAACACATTCGAAAGCAGTGCGACAGTTTTGTTTGTAAATGGATTTGTTCGCTTGTTTAGGTGGTCTGTAAGTTAAACGCGCTTTTTTTGGTGGAGTTCCGTCAACATGAAGCAGCAGCCTTTTTCTCGATTTTAATTCGGAATTATCGTATGTGGGTGCACAATTAGGCGATAATTCAAAAGTTTCGAATCGTCCCACCGAAATATCTTTGGTATAAGTCTCGGTACTTACACCACTCTTTAAAATGTAAGTATCAGAACTTAAATTTCCGGTGATGTAAGTTTCAGAACTGATATTGGCTAACCGATTATGTTCACAGTCTAATGTTTCCATTGGTTTCCTTTCGGCTGATAAAATATGCATTTTTCGGCTCGTTGAATGTGTCTCGGGAGTAAATTTTAAGTAGTCCGTTTTGATGGGAGTAAATGTAAATAGGGAAGACTCAAGTTTGAACTGTAAGTTGTCCAGTTTTGGAGATGTTGCGAAATTTGTCGATATTAGCTGCCTTTTGATTGGGGTTCTCTCCAAGCTGTCGCTACTTATATTAAGCGATCCATTCTGCTCCACATTTAAACTTTTCACAACAAATGTGCTTCGTCGAATTTCATCATTATGTAAATTTGTTTTGATGTCAAAAGGGTCCTCTGAGGACAACTTAAAAACTTTTTTCTCGTTGAAAGGTTTGGAAGGATTAACATCAAAAGGATTAAAATTCTCCTTATTTTCTGTGTAGAAATTTTTAGCACTATTGCTAAATTTAGGGCTCTGTCTGTTAGTCGGTTTAAGAGTATGGTGGATTTTTGAAGATCGACTGTTGGGCGATGTATACCTTTTTGTAACCATGGATGACTTAGTTGACTTGGTTTTTCCATTTTTGATTTTCTAAATTAAAGTAGAATTTATTACATATTTTTAATAAAAACAGTCACATGATGCTTGAACAAAACCCCCACATTTACAGATTTACCACAGGCATTCGAAGAAAAGTAAATTGAACTCAAACGCAGCGTTGCCATAGTTAAAAACTAAAAGGTACTTGTTGAAAACTAAAAAGGTACTAAATGATAGTAAAAGGTACTGAAGTTAAAATTTTACTGCAGCCATCATCATCATCTGCACGTTTTGGACTTATTGTCCGAAACTATATACATTTTCTGAAAGTGTAAATGGGGCATTCCACATCAAATCAACCACTTTTAAACCCGACCCCTTTGGATTTGTCTGAAATTTTTACATATTATACTATCCCACCAAAAACAGTTCTGTGAATTTTTTCAAAATTTTTTACTCAACCGAAAAAAAGTTAAGAATTTTTAGAAAAGCTGATGTTTTTTTTTCTTCAAACGAACATAACTACAGTGGGGCCCGCTTAATGTAATCACATCGGGACTTGGGGGTTTTGATAACAATAACCGATTGATAACAATAAAAAAAAATTTTATTGCTTAATAATAGTCACTCATTGTGAAGTTTTTCATGTATTTAAACGACGGAATTCATAATAAACATAAAAATGTAATGTGATCACATATAATGTGACGGTGATAGAAAGAGTCACACGGTGGGTTTATTTACATCCACTCCGTCTTTGAAAAAAATGAACCATAGACAGATTTTCTTGCCTGACTTTATATTATGTGGGTGAATTATGCACAATATAAAAAAATGCTTGTAACTGAAATTCAACTCCTTTGCTCGTGGGAGAAAATAATCTTAAGAATATGATAACATTAACCAAATTCTGATAACTATAAGCGATGTTTTTTGTGTGTAATAATATATGTCCGTTCCGGGCAAAAGTGATAGCAATATCCGAATGATAACATTAACCGCGATCACATTAACCCTTGTGTTGCCATCCAAAAAAACTCACAGCATCTGCCACCCGGGTACCCCGCCTACGAAATTCAAGGAAATAGTACATTGTAACTAAAAATAATGATATGTATTCGATTAATATTTAATTATTCATATTCCACGAAGAGATTCCTACCTGAATATAACAATTAAATTATGTACAGTGACCTAGGGAGTCCTAACCAAAAGATGCGCACATAGATGAAATGTGGAAGAAAATTCATATTCGCTATATCGTGCAACGTGAGACAAAGGCGATTTTAGTCGCTATTACGTTTTGACGATTACATTGCACGCCAGAAACGAGCAGCCAATAATAAAGCTGCACCTATTTCTGATATTTGGAACATGCTGAATGCAAACGTAGCGGCGATGTATAGACCAACGAAGCATTTGATTATCGACGACAGTCTCTTTCTTTTTTGAGGAAGAACGAAGTTTACCCAGTACATGCCGTATGCTTTTTCATACAGTATTTGTATATTACTGAGCAAAAAACAAAAACTCTATGATTTTTGTCCAACAATTACATTGCAAAATGTGATAGTTATTATTATTATAATACACTACATTCAATAAATAAATAATTTGAAATAAATATATATTGTTATTATTTATATATTTACTTATTACATTTTTACAAAAAATTTTTTTTTATGATATACTATACGAAAACCATGTTTTTTCTATCGGGGTACCCGGGTGACTCATACGTGTTCTTTTTTTCAAATGCAAAATTTTTTAAGTTAAAAAATTTTTAAAAATATGTAGAATGAAATTTCGATAGGGAATCTGTTAAATCATGGGGATTCGAGAAGGTTTTGGCCAATCTTTTTTGGAAAAAAAATTATTCAACAAAACGTACGCCGATGGGTAGCCGGGTGGCAACACAAGGGTTAAGCGGGCCCCACTGTATTTCAAAAGTTGACTAATCGGAACGTTTTTTGTTTTTTTGTCTTTAAACGTACTTTTCAGCAAAAAATATAAATTTTTAACAAAACAGCGAAAAATATTTTTGCGTAAAAATAAAACAAAATATTTTTTAATTAAACAAAAAAAACAGAAAGAAATGTCAGCCCATTATGGGGTTTACTTTGTTATACGCGGAATAAATCAAAGTTTTTTTTTTAAATAAAAAAATCAAAAGTGGAAAAATTTGAAAAATCAATGATATTTTTCGAAAAAATGAAAATTTTGTAGAATCCAAGTTTGAATATTTTGTTTGTATTTTTCCTGAAAAGTACGTTTAAAGACAAAAAAACAAAAAAAACAGTTTGATTAGTCAATTTTTGAAATAGTTATGATCGTTTGAAGAAAAAAAAACATTAGTTTTTCTAAAACTTCTTAACTTAGTAAAAAAAATTGAAAAAATTGACAGAACTGTTTTTGGTGGGATAGTATAATACGTAAAAACAGTTCTGTACATTTTTTTAAATTTTTTTACAATGTTAAATTTTTTTTAGAAAAACTGATGTTTTTTTTCTTCAAACGACATAACTACAGTCGAGTCGCGAATTAGTGAATACCGTATATAGTGAACTACCGGAAATAGTGAACACAAAAATTTTAACATTGAGTGTATATGGGACTCCTATATAACGAACAGCGGTAACCCCGATACAGCGAACTGCGTACTATAAATCATGCAGTTTGAATGACATCATTTATAGGGACTTCCCCCAACATTGAGAATTTACATTACCTATTATATTTACACTTTATTTCACTCGTAACGTTAGCATAGAATGGAATTTTTATATGTTGGTGTATTAATTTAAGGGAAAAAGTATTAACTATTAAATTAAATAAAAAACAAATACAATCAAAAATAACATCATATTTCCTAATTAATAATTATATTTGTATCAATTTTCTTTAAAATAAAGCTTTAATTTTTAAAACGTGGCTTTATTGTAAATTTTGTAGGTACCGAAATAGTGAACAACTCCGAAAAAGTGAAAAGTCTTTGCCATATTTAATTCACTATTTTGCGACTCGACTGTATTTCAAAAATTGACTAATCAAACTGTTTTTTTTTACTTTTTTTGTCTTTAAACGTACTTTTCAGGAAAAAATACAAAAAAAATATTCAAACTTGGATTCTACAAAATTTTTCATATTTTCGGAGAAAATCATTGATTTTTTTATTTCAAAAAAACTCTGATTTATTCCGCGTATAACAACGCAAACCCCATAATGGGCCGACATTTATTTCTATTTTTTTTTGTTTAATTTAAAAATGTTTTGTTTTATTTTTACGCAAAAATATTTTTCAATTAAACAAAAAGAATAGAAAGAAATGTCGGCCCATTATGAGGTTTGCGTTGTTATACGCGGAATAAATTATAGTTTTTTTTAAATAAAAAAATCAAAAATCAAAAGTGGCGAAATTTAAAAAATCAATGATTATTTCCGAAAAAATTAAAAATTTTGTAGAATACAAGTTTGAATTTTTTTTTTATATTTTTTGCTGAAAATAAAACAAAAAAACGTTCCGATTAGCCAATTTTTGAAATAGTTATGATCGTTTGAAGAAAAAAAACATCAGTTCTTCTAAAAAATTCTTAACTTTTTATCAATTGAGTAAAAAATTTTGAAAAAATTCACAGAACTGTTTTTGGTGAGATAGTATAATATATAAAAATTTCAGACAAATCGAAAAGGGTCGGGTTTAAAAGTGGTCGATTTGATGTGGAATGCCCCAAATACATAAATAAATGAAACATATTAATTTTTAATTATTTTTTATTAGCATATTCCAGTTTTATTAATGTAAAATATTAAATGTTTCAAAAAAAATTTTCAAGAGCCGGCGGGGGGGGGGCAAAGGAGGCAGTTGCCCCCTGGGGCATTTTATCTCATTTTTGAATGAGATATATTTGATATAATCTTCAAAAACTTTTTCTATTTTCTAAAGTGTCTGGACTCTCTCTTCCAAAATGTAAAAAAAACGGGTGTGAAACCGGGGGCTCTGGGGGGTATGGAATACCTGGGGGGTATGGAATACCTGGGGGGTATGGAATACCCCCCAGCACAAAGAACTAACGAGAAAGCTTTTCAAAATTGATAACAACACAAATTTAATTCCAAAGAAAACATTGTTTTTTATTATACCTGACCTCCCACAGACACCCCGGTTTTTTGATTGTTTACTTTTAAAGATACCCTCTATGTCAGGAAATAGTAGTTTTCGTCACAAGGACGTAAAACGAGATTTTACATTCGAGGGGCGGGGTTTCGAAGGCGAGGCGTAGCGAAGCGAAGCCGAGACGCACAAACCGTTCCGAGTCTCTATCGATAGACATCAATTTCACAAAAAAATTTAAAATAAGAACGAAAATAGAAGAAGCATGTCTGCAGCCCCCCAAGAATTTCGCGAATAACTTTACGACCGTTGAGGCTCAAACGAAAAATTTGGAAGCTCATTGATGCTCAAACGTTTGACAAAATTTTTACCCCAAAATTCTACTTGGGGGGGCGAGCATGTCTACAGCCCCCCCCCCCTCAAAGTTTTCGCGAATAACTCCGCGACGGTTGAGGCTCAAACAAAAATATTGGAAGCTCATTGATGCTCAAACGTTTGACGCAAATTTTACCCAAAAATTCGATTTGGGGGAAGGCCAGCGACATTTACCTGAAAAAACATCTTCTTTTCTCAATGGCCCCGCTTTTCCGATTGTTTACTTTTAAAATTACCCTCCAGATTAGGACAAGATTTTTTATGACCATAAACTACATAACATAATACTTCATTTTATCTCAATTTAAAGTGCGATTTAGAATTTTTAAGGCAGCTAAGCCCTTAGCTAATTGTGCGCCTCAAATTTGTGCACCCTTGCTCTACGCTATAGAAGAATGCGAGGTGAAAAAAATCCCGAATTTTATCCCGGTCATTTACAAAAGCCGCGGTTCTGACGGCCGAATTTTTGTTTTCACTATCAGAATTTCTATAATATTATCTGATTTTAGTACTAAAAAAAAGTAAGTAGTAAAGTGACTATTTTAAAGAATCAAATTGTGTAAAATCTTTATTTGTAGATATATAGAAAATGCAGATTATGCCCAAGAAAGTTTCAAATTATTATTTGGTATGGGTAAATGAGGTAAATTTCAAGATAATAAAAATCACCAATCACTCATTAAGGTTAATTAGAATTTATATCTGCATTTTATTTTTGAGTGCAAACTTATACGCATTTTTACAATTTTATATTTCAGCATCTATTAAAAATAGAAGAAAATTGTAAACTTAAATGTTATAGGAAATTAGATCCTCTATAAAATTTGTTAAAATTGTTTTAATCGAATTTGCATGGGATAGGAGATATTTGGGAAAAATATACGAATTTACTGTAATTTCGACTGGTTTTTTCAAGATAGGCGCACCAAGGTTAACATCAGAAGACCAGTTTATAGAAGAAATTAAGAATTTGAACTACTAGAATATTTACGACTGTGACCCCATGATCTGCACCAATTGCACTTTTCTATAAAATCGATCCAAAAAATAGACTGTGCAGCAAATTTTAAATAGAAAAGTTAAACTCTGGCAAATCTGCATTCAAGGGTTTTTTAGTGTGGCAAATTTTAATTATCACCAAAAATTTTCGTTACATCAACAACTTACCTTTTTAGGTAGCACAGATTTGAATATAAGGGCAACATCCTTCTTTAAGTTTCTTCCATCTTCAAACACTAAAACGTGCCGAATTGCAGTTTCAGATCTTGGGCTCCAATTGATTTCCAACAAACTTTCACAGTTCGGTGAAATAATACCATGATCCCAACTTAAAGTTACACCAAATTCAACATCAGGCAAATTTTGTATCCACACCTTAAAAAATAAGTTTAAAAAAGTCCCCTTGACAAACACACGAAAAAGTTACCCCTAACTCTCTATTACCAGGATTCTTCACCAACAATTTTTGTGTACAAGCCGACCCAACGACAACATTGTCGAAACAAATTTTAACACTTGGGGTAAAAGGTGCAAACGATAAAACTGAAATTTCTTCTTCAACAACTTCACATGTCCTGGGTTTCGACTTTTTAGTAATTCCCGGAGAAATTATAAACTAGAAGAAAAAGCAATGTTAAATTTAAAAAGCAACTTTTAGGTTATTTAACGAACAGCGTAAATAATATTTTGTGCAAAACAACTTACCTGGAAACTCATATTTAGTACTTAAAAATATTAAAATTAAACGAAATTATGATTAAATAAGCAATTTAAAAAACTTGTAACGACATCGACTCCATTTGTCACTTTAAAATTCAAGTTGTAACGTTCAAATGTCATTTCGACCAATCAGAGTCTTGCGCGGAGTTATATTTGTTTTTGTTTGAAAAGCTAAAGGATCGCTTACGTGCATATTTAATAACGTGATAATTGAAATTTCAAACTGACATAAAGTTTAAATTTGATTAAAAAAGTGATAATTATTTTTATTCTAAAATTAAACTTGCAAAAAATTATTTAGCGATTTCTTACTTTCAAGTTTAAAGGGAAGTCTACGTGTAACCAAATTTATTTCAATATAAATGAACTCTGGCTAGATATGCCCCTGAAATAAAGTATTCTGTTTTTATGTTTATTTACCAATTATTTTTGTTAATTTAACCCCCTTCCTTTACTATACTAACCCCCCCATTCTGTAACTTTTCGTTACCGTTCGTTATCGTTATAAAATCGTTAAGAACCGTAAAGTTCGGTTTCCACATACCATTACATTACTATTTAATGCAATTCTGAGTGTAAACCAAACTTTACGCTTCCAAATCTATAATCTGTACAAACTTTTTGATTGTCTGCTGATAATCTTTTTTATTGATTAGTACTTGATGAAATCGATAAAATCAAATTTTTATGGCAATAAAATTTTACCAATTCGACCTGTAATTTATATTTTGACGGTCCAGTTTACCGATTTATCACGACTTTTAATTAAGATTTTTGGATATCGAAAATAGTAATTTTGTGAACTGTAAATCGGTGAAGATAATTACCGGTTTTGCGATGAGAAACAAAATGTTGATTAAATAGTGAAGATTTAAACGCCTTTATCGTCAAAGTTTAATTTTAAAATTAGGATGTCGTCGCTTTAAAATTTAAAATTTTTTTGGGTGTTTTAAGTGCGATTTTGTCAAATTGGAATTACGACCACGTATGATCTCGCAGACGGTTGGTGGTATACAGTGCGTGCAGAAGGCGTGTCCAGCGTGATCAGCGGTCTGACCCCCGACCCTGGCTGGTGAGAACAAACCATGCTGGACCAACAGTACCAACACATTCCAAATACATGCTTTACATTGTAGGACCATTTTAGGATTAATTATTACCTTTCTCACGAATAAATCAAACTAATCGCGTTTAGTGTCCCTTCATGAGCAATCTTCTTAGGGTAATTTATTGGACGAGTTACTTTCGTTTTGTTAAATATCTTGATTCAATTTCAAAATTAATATGGGTACTTTATGAGCTCTTCACATCTTCAAAATTTTTTATAAAATAAAGTCATTTTTAATTTACTTGCATCGTTTCTCAATATTTTTTATGTTACAACCCCTTAAAGAACCGAAATAATTTCTTTTCTAACCCCTTAATTCTTAATCCCCTAGAGTGTAGCGATCCCCTTATAACTTTTTGCGATCCCCAGGTTGAGAAACGATGTCATAATCTTAATGCACTTGAATTGAAATTTTAGTAATTCTTAATACCTACAGAAGTCCTAGAACCTTTTTAGTAAAAAAGTTTTGCTGTGCAAACTTTCAAAATTGATAGATGGCTTTGCGTCTCTTAGTAGACAAGGTTATTTACTATTTTACAATTTATATTGATTCTTGAACTAGATTGATAATCAATAAACGTGACAGCTCTGCCCAGTTTAGGGCAGAGCTCAACTGCCTCCTTCCTCTTTTAAGTGTCAGATGTAGTTGTTCAGCCTTCGGCTTTACCCATTTATAAAAATTTTGTTAATCTATTCATGCACGTCACTAGTTATAAAAACAACGTGATAAATCTCTTTCGGATAGAACTTTTACAAAACATGTTCTTAGTGTTTAACTACGTCTCTAACCACTATCAGTAAGTCAGTCGGTCACTTATTTTTTTATTAAGTAGATAAAATCACAGTATGCCACAGTTATACCAAAATAGAAATCAATCAATCATTCGGCTTTTCAACCAAACTTGTGATCGTTTGTGAATCGATTTCTAAACGATAATTTTAGTTCATGGTCTGAAGTAATAGCCAAATGATCCAGTCCCCCCTCCCGCCTATTTTAAATTTATCTCTAATTAATTTCACCCAGAATCTCGAAAATCTCAAGAACTATTTGAGTACAAACAAAAATAAAACTTGCACAAACAAGCACAAACTATTTACAGACTATTTTGAATCCAAAACTCAAAATTTCAAAAAATTCTATATGTTACCTCGTTCTAAGTGAATCTCGTTAATCCATTCATGCGCGTCAGTATCCTTGATGTTTTTTTTGAAAACTTCAAAAACTATTTGGGTACAAACGAAAATAAAACTTGCAAAAACCTCAATGAAACTGAAGCGCATGAGTGGATTAACGAGATTCTCTTAGTACGAGGAAACCCATAGAATTTTTTTAAATTTCCAGTTTTCGATTCAAAATATTCTAGAATGTTTCTAATTCGTTGATGCTTGTTTGTGCAAGTTTTATTTTCGTATGTACCCAAATAGCTCTTGAGATTTTCAAGAAAAACATAAAGGATACTGACACGCATGATTGGGTTAACGAGATTCTGTGTAACTCTTACAGGATCACGTTAAAAATACTATCGTTTGTACTTTGTTTGTGCCAGTTTGTACAAGTTTCATTTTTGTTTGTACTCCAATAATTTTCAAAAAATTTTAAAATTTTGATAGGGGTGGGGCTGGAGACATCTTTTTTTTAAATTTTGGATTCAAAATAGTCTAAAACGTTACATCTCTTGTGCACTCTACTTTACGACAAAATGAAAATTATGCAGTCAAGGAATAAGAATGGCAAACACGGGCTACTGAAATGTAACAACCACCAAAAACCCACAAAAAAATAAAAAATTTACTTGCGTTTTTAGCTTATTTGCTGTCATTAGCGCCATATACTTGAGACTTGAAAACACTTGACTGCATAACACTACAAGAACACGGACTACTGTTTTCATCATTACAAAAAGACAGCATTTGCATATCAAAATTTTGAAAATCGAAAATCATGTCCAACGTACAACGTTTGTACTTTGTGCAAGTTTTATTTTAGTTTGTACTCGAATAGTTTTTTAGATTTTCAAGAAAAACATCGTGTATACTAACGCGCATGAATGGGAGAATGAGAATCTCTTAGCACGGGGAAACACACAATATTTTAAAATTTTTAATTTTGGATTTAAAATAGTCTAGAACGTTTGTAATTCGTTTGAGATTGTTTGTACAAGTTTTATTTTCGTTTGTACCCAAATAGTTTTCGAGATTTTCAGGAAAAACATCAATGAAACGGACGCGCATGAGTGGATTAACGAGATTCTCTTTGCACAAAAAAACTCATAATTTTTTTTTAAATTTCCAGTTTTAGATTCAAAATATCCTGGAACGTTTTTAATTCGTTTGTGCAAGTTTTATTTTTGTTTGTATCCAAAGAGTTTTCGAGATTTTCAAGAAAAATATTAATGAAACTGACGCGTACGATTGGGTTAACAAGATTCTGGATAACACTTACAGGATCACGCTTAAAATACTCTCTATTGTTTGTACTTTGCTTGTGTCTGTTTGTGTTTATTAAAAAAAATTTTAGGTTTCCTTGTGCTAAGAGAATCTCGTTAATCCACTCATGCGCGTCAGTATCAATAAAGGTTTTCTTGAAAATCTCAAAAACTATTTGGGTACAAACGAAAATAAAACTTGTACAAACAATCATGAACAAATTAGAAACGTTCTAGACTATTTTAAATCCAAAATTCAAAATTTAAAAAAGCATGTTTTCAGCCCCCCTCCAGCAAAATTTTGAAATTTCTTGAAAACTATTTGGATAAAAACAACAATAATGTTTGCACAAACTGGTACAAACGATTTAGATATTTAGATTATTTTAGAGTCAAAAATCGAAATGGGTTGAGGGGGAGGGGCTGGGGACATGCACCTACTATTATCAGGGGTGGAAGCACCTGAGGTGATTCTTTTGTCATGTCGAAGCCTCTATCGTGCTTTATGTTTTATCCCCTCTTCCCAAATTTAGTTTCACTTGTCCAGTCAGGCTCAAGTGTCAAGTAGGCCAGTCATTATAGCAAAAAAGGTATAAAAAACAGCAAAAGTTTTCAAATTTTGAGACAATATTGAAGAAGGTAAAAAAATAAATAAATCCGATTTTTCACCCTTTTCCGCCCCCCGAAACATTTCTAAATTAACAAAAATCGTAAATGTGTAGTAGCTTTTTGAAAAAAATTCCAAAAGTTCTGCAAATCTTGGAGAACATTCTAATAATTATTACACATCTTTAATATAAATTGCACCTTGCTACGCTTACCGGTTTCTAGCAAATAGTAGTTTATTAATTTTATTTTGGTATATCTTGCCGAAAAAAGCTTTGCAACTATTTGCAGTATTCCGGTTATCGCAGCAGGGTGTAAACTTTATAAAAGATGTGTAATAGTTATTAAAATGTTCTCTAAAATTTGCATAAATATCAGAATCATTTTCGACAGTGTTATTGCAAATTTAAGTTTATTTTTTAATCACGTAACAATGTTCCGGGGGGCAAAAAAGAGAGCAAAAATCGGATTTATCACTTTTTACCGTCTACAATGTTATCCCAAAATTTAAAAACTTTTGGAATTTTTCTCTAACTTTGCACTTTTTAAGTCTACAATAACTGGCCAGTGTCGAATGTATAGATGAAGGAGATAAGAGGGCATTGCTTGCATTTGCTCCGCGGATTATTATCAATGAAGTAAAGTAGGGTCGGGGGGGGGGGAAGATACGGACTACTCTCCAAAATTTTAGAAGATAAACTATAAGGAGTATCTACTTAATTTTATTATAGTTTTTTTCCATTCAAAGGCGTGCAATAAACGTGTAATATTAATTGAATCGTTCGTATAGGGGAAACTTGTTTAAAATGACATACCATCTTTGTTTTGAGACAAAATAAATTTTGATAATAAAATACTGAAATTTTAACCATTTGCTTATTACAATTTTTATATGTAAAATAGTAAACAAACTTGAAAACAAAATTCCGGTGTTTTCAAAAAATTATTTTTAAAATTAACGACAAAACTTGTTAGTATAAAGGCAAAATGACATAGGTAGCTTTTTATTTCAAACATATATCTGTGTTTTGTAAAATCGAACAGAATTTTGAATAGGAGAGATTTTTTGATCTCAGGCCGTTTTCGAGATTTACTCATTTTAAAAGAAAATTAAACATTTTTTCGGAGCTTATTAATTTTCAATTTTGTATTATTGGACTCCTGACTTTAAAACCAATAAAGAGATTGAATAGAAAAAAGGAAAAAACCGATTTTTGGTTATATCGGGGTCACCGTTTATAAATAACATTGGAACAACATTATTTTTCCAAATTTGGAAAATTTCACACTTGAAGCACTTTATTAAATTGTTCAAAGGTGTATCGAATACAAGATAAATAGAACTTTCGCAGAGATCAAATAAAAACCGTACAATTAAATCCTTATTTACAAAATCACTGCATTCCAAAATTATCCGTACTTGGGATAAAGCATATTAAATCCAATTACATCGACACTAAACTGAACAATTTAAGAAGTAATCAGCAAAGTTATTTTAATTATTATTTTATTAAGTACCAAGTAAGCTTTGCAGATGTTATTGCTAATACGGTAATTGAGCGTAAAAGACGAAGAGAAATATTAAATATTTTTTACGGTGAATGATGTAATTGCGAGGTATCGATAAATTGTGCAAGTCAATGCATTTAAATTTATTGCTTCACGAAAAAGCATTTTATGAAGAAAATTGAAGCAATTTCGTACATATATGTACTTATAACGCACGGTACGAGCCTTCCTTAAATCTTCGAAAATAATTCTCAGCTATTACACGTTTTCAAGATGTATTTTCCCATCAATTTACTCCTCCCTCATTCATATCATTATCGATATCCAACGCCCATTCCAGCGTGGGATCCAAAGTGGTCCTAAGCTACGGTATTGTTCTACAAAAAAATCGACAAAAGTTTTGCCAGAAATTAAGATAATTTCACATGTCAGTCAGTCAGTCTCTTTTACAGAAAAGTAATAATTTTTTACCATAAGGCAGGTAATTGCAGAGTAGAAAATGTGATGAAATGCAACTCCTTGAAAGTGTAAATACCTTCATATCCGCTTTTTGAAATACAAAAAAAAATCTGATGGTTAATATTTTTCATATTTTAATAGCCTCCAGTTTTTTTATTTCAACAAATTAAATGAATTAGTTTTAATTACTACCACACAAGCTTCAAAGCTCTAATTAGTGACGTAATAAAGGAAATGATTGATTAGTCGAGCTTACTTGTTTTGGTAGGTACTTTCATAATTGCAGCATTATAGAACCTGCGATACTCAGACTCGGAAACGCACGTGTGATAATGATGCATTATGTTAAAAAATTAAAATTTGATTTTCTTAAACCAACTGAACATGCAACCGAGAATGCAGATTACGAAAGAGATGCGTTGCATCTCTTGAGGCAGTGGGTCAAAATGTACCATAATAAAGCGAACAGAGGTTTTATGAAACGAAATTACCTGTTCTTTACGCTGCAATCTCATTCAGCAATTTTTTTTAATAACTTAAAAAAATGGAAACATAAAAAAGTCGATCATCTCGTTAAAACGTGAAGATGGTAGTAGCGTTTGTTGCGATAAAATGAAAAATTGAGTTAATTAAATTCTTACATTTTTAATAATAGGTTAGTTCAAGTTTTTGTAAGTCACATTCCCTACTTTGAAGCTGCTTTCATCCTATGATTAACGATTAACTCTTCCTAGCACGACAAGATCAGTGCAGTATTGGGTATGAAAGAAGAATCAATCTTCTTTCAGCTCATTCCCATTTTCGTGGTCGTACGTGGTGCAAGTGGTGTTTTATTTTTTACCAAGTCCGAGTGCTCAATTTTAAAATTTTACCTAGTACTTCGAGAATAAAAAAAGTTAGTGGTTTTCGTTTATTATGGAATTTTTGAATTTTTATGGTAAATTTAAAATAATTATGATCATTAATATTAATAGAATTTTTTACAAATTAAGTTGATTGATGTGCAAGTTCATATTATGTAACTGGTAATGTAAATTCCATACTTCGACATAATGAAGACATAAAAAGTCTACAAGAGTGTCAAAATAATGAATATGTTATTCATAGGAGTATTGATATTCTTATATTATACGATCAATTTTCTGTCGTTTTTGTTACTTCGTTAAGTACTTTTCACTTGTTAAGAATTGTCTCATTAATAATATTGACATATAAATTCAAAATTGTTATTGCCTTTAACATAATTTTTTCTTTTAGATTAAGAAATAATTTTTTTTTTTAATTTATGCTATAAAAACTTTTAATATTTCTTATTTACGTGCTAATGATGCTACTTACGACAAACATTTAAAAGAATAAAATTATAGAATATGAAATTCAAAACAACTTTTGTTTGAAATATTTTTCGATAAAGTTTCTAGTTTACTTGTTATCGTCATTAAAACAAATCAATTATAACAAATTTATACAAGGTGTAACGGAATTACTATCAAACTCTAAAGGGGGGGGGGATATTTTACTCACTAAATTACGATTGAAAGAAAAAAAGGCCCTGATTGGAATCCATGCAACTAATTTTTACACTATTTCTTACAAAATTCTAATTTCAAAAATAAAGTTTAAAATACAAAGATCATTTTTAGAACTTCAGTGGTCATTTTTTACAATACAAAAACATAATTTATTATTTGATGCTTATGATGAAATATACTTTGTTACCGCATCGAGCGGCAGACAAAGTCTTTTTCTGTCTCCCATAGCGACAGACAAAGTAAAACAACTTTTTTGTCATAAAAAGTTACGCAATTCTTTTTCTGAGAATTTAATTACTCATTACAGATAAAATAAATTATTCTTTTCACATTGTAACTAAATTAGTACCTTTATCTGTCAATTCTTTTGGCCGGTCAATAATTCAATGTTTTGTTGTTCAAAGCAAACGGCGACCATCTTGTTGGTAAACATGCATATTGAAAAACATTTTAGAGTGTTGTTTCTTGTAAATATTCTTTAATAAAAATGTCCTTTTCTATGCGTGATCTAAAAATCTTAAAAGACTGCCAATAGATGCCGCTATTATATTGGAAATATTCTAAAAACTTTGAAAAATATAATACCTATTGAATATAAAAGGTTTGCTCTAAACAGCTCCGTGCTTTGGAAGACACGTTAAGGCTAGGATATTGAAGAGTGCACGAGGTTATACATGAGTAATTCAAAAACGGATGAATGAATTGTCATAAATTTTTTAAATTATATATATGATATCTTAAGGACGATCCTCAGCTATTTTATTTTTTTTAATAAATTGTTTTTCAATTAATTTTTTTAAAATAACCCGTTTGTAAATTTTTTAGCAAAAATTAAGTTGGTGAAATTAATTACTTATAATCAAATAAAAATAAAATTAAAAATAGGGGGGGTTTAAATCAATTTGGTTTTACATGACTAACTCGAAAGCGAATGATTTGATAATTTTGAAATTTTGGGATAATATTTATGGTACCAGTGCGCAGGGAAACAGCTATTTTTAAACATAACAATTTTATTTACAATAATAATAATAATTTTAAAATGTTATATTATTTATTAATTAATTAAATTTTACTAATTGAAATACTATATAAACAAAAATGAATACATATGTAAATTTTCAAAAGTTTATTTTACCTAGAACATACTAAAAATGTAATTATAACACTAAGGCAATTTCAACACCCGGGTAGCAACAATTAAATAATATAGTTCAACTATTATTACGCAGATGGTTCTCCAATCGCGCATTGTTAATCATTTAGGCAGATATCTATTTTAGCTAAGCTTTCTACCTACACTTCTAGAAAAGTTATAAAGCTAAATTTTAATTCAAGTAACACTGCGCAAACGACCTTGGGTGCAAATTCCACTTGTTTTATCTCTAATTTTGTTGTTGTTACTTGATAGTAGGATTATGGCAAATCTTGTACCTTCTAAGCGTTTAAAATAACATTTTTGTAATAAGTAATTAAATTTAATTTTAAAAAGTGCAATTATGAAATTTATTTATTAGTGTAAATTGCATATCGGAAATAAAGTAATTTATTGTTTTAGAAGTATAGTATGACTACGTAAAGTATTATTTTTAAAGAATGTTGAAAGTAAAGTTTGGCTTGTTAAACTTCAAATCATTGCACGCGTGTTATTATACTTTTTTGCTGCATTTTAATTTAGATAGCGTTAACATTTTTCAAATTTAAATACTAATAAATAAATAAGGGCTTCGAACAAACGGCAACATGAAAATACATAATTTAACACTAATGTTCCCGGATCGGGGTACTGGGTACTTTTTTGAATTTTGCTATCGAATATCTCTGCTTGTATTTTTCACAGCGATCTAATGGGACTTTGTGACATCTTATAAGCAATAGTTCTTAACGTATTAAAGCCATTTTGAAAGCTACTACATTTTAGTAAATGCACTTTTTTGCAAAAATAAACATGTACCTATTACCCGAATAGTGTACCGGATACCTTCACATAATTTTGAGCTAAAAGTGGATTAAAATTTCACCAAATCTCATTTAAAAGAATGCAATAAAATTCTCACATCAACTTTTTAATTCAGAAAATATACATTATTTATAACAGATAACATTTTGTATTACAAAATTTAAATTTAAAAATAAATTATATGGAAAATCTCACATTGGAATTACAAATCATCCGATTGGCAAGGTGGATTAGTCTCCATATTTCATAGTTTAGATAAATCAATATTGATTTCATCATAGTTTGTGGATGCCCACTGGAAGACCGAGCTAAGAAATTTTGTATAGTCCGCGATTTGAACACAGAATTTGTTCTCTGTACTCAACCATGAAAAAATTCAAGAGCTGCCACTACTTAGGTAACTTTGCTCGCCACTGGAAATAATTTTTAAATATTATGTTATCTACAAACTATATCTTTCTAAATAATTGTGTTATTAACAGCAAACATTTTTCCATTTCTTCGTAAAGAGCATTTACGCATGTTACTCCCTAGTTTATACATCGTTATCTCGTAAACGAATTAATTATTACCTCTTCTTTTCTGATTTTTTTGCTAAAAATTGTTAAAGTTTTTAATTCTTGAAAATTAAATTTTTGATAAAAAATACTCAAATAATGTATTTATTACCTATTATTTCAATTTATTTTTATTTATTTGTAAGTAGAGAATTTTAAAATATTAAAATTTACATTTATTAATTTTTACAAGTTAAAACTTTTGTAATGTAGATAAGGATAGTTATCTTTTAAGACATTCTTATTATATGGGTGTACATTTCATACGTTTTCTTATCGTCTTAAGAATTTTATTTCAAGGTGAAATATGTTGCAAAAAGAGAGGGAGGGACATTTTGTGAAATAGATACACTCGTAGAAAACAACATAAATTCTGTTTTAAAATAGATTTCTGTACTTCAAGGGCGACATATCTGAATCAAAAGTTGAACTAATTTTAGCTAAATGTGTTGCCTATGTATTTAATTATATTCATAGCAATATTCGCGCGCCCCCACGCGAGCCTAAATGAACACCCGACTCACAGATCCCAGCCTTAAGCTGGTGGTTCTCGTTGGTTAATGAATTGTCATTATTAACATAAAAACAAAAAATGCAGAAATCGTACTCCAAATTCTCATTTTCAGCTCACCGTTTCTAAAGAAAAGAGATATGATTTTTAATAAATCGGTACTTTATTACCCAATAGCACAGCGTTTTTTGTTCTAACCAGACAAAAAACCGTACAATTTACGGTCCGATCGTGCGCAATAGAGAGCAAGAAAGCTGACGTTAGCGTCTTCTAGTATTAAAATATTTCATGGCAGAAATTAACGTCGCGCTTTCTCGCTCTCTTATTTGACAGTTAGCGAGAATTAGCTCCTTATTGAGGAATTTGCGAGAAAGCTCTACGGTAGCGCCTTTAGCGTTAAAAAAGTAAACTTTTGTTATAAATTTTTTTATGGGCGAGAGGAGCGTTCTAAAGCCCGTATGACATAATCATGGACTTCTTTCTAAGTCCATGGGCACAATGCATAATTTTACATAAAATTTATATGTAAATCGTAAATAACCAATGAAAAACCTCTGATAGCTTCCAATACGCTCTATCTATTGGTTTTAACATAAATAATTTTATGTAAAATTATGCATCGTGTCATACAGGCAATGTACAATGTCGTCAGTGCATGTAGATGGTTTATATGATGATCCATTACGCGTTGCTCTAACCAAACTTGTGATCGTTCATCGAAAAGTTACTGAACAAAAAATCACGAGATATCTTACACTATAGAACACCAATCGGGTTTCACCTAAACATTCACTATTAAATCAGGGCGGCTGTTTGGCCGATAGATCACTCTAACCTTCTAATAGTAATAACACTTTTTTGTCATTCTGAATAGTCGCTCACTTATGACCAATTTAAAAAAATTGTCAGTGCGGCCTTCAGGCCGCACAACCGGGGACATGCAAACACCTAGATTATATATCCGTAAGTTCTACTCCATGACGCAATTAGGATTGATTTGTACATTTATAATAAACATAAAATTAATTTCGGTACGGCCTTTAGGCCGCACAGCAAAAATTCTTAAACATCTGTAAAAGGTAGTTCACACTACATGATTTATCATATGACTTAGTCATAAGAAAAGTCATGGCTAAAATCATACCATCGCAACAGCCAATCATAAAAGCCAAAACTTCTATAATATCAAAAATCATATAGTGTGAACGTAAAAAAATCACTCATATGAGAAGTCATGTGACAAGTCATATGATAAATCATGTAGTGTGAACTACCCTTAAAATCATATCATCACAACAGCCAATCATAAAAGCCATAACTTCTATAATATGAAAAATCATATAGTGTGAACGTAAAAAAATCCCTCATATGAGAAGTCATGTAGTGTGAACGGGGTTTAACGCTACTGGTTTGTGTCTTGTCACCTGACATTTGGCAGCCACTGTTTCTGCCACTGATTTCACTGAAATGAATTCCTTAATAATAAAATTAATAATAATAGTACATGAAAGCCCGGCATTTCAGTGGACGCTGGTAAATTGCGCCAGCGATCAATATTTTCTTGCCTTTTTTTGATCGGTAGCTTAAGGACAACTAGCAAATTGCACCAGCGGTTGGTTAGGGAGCTTAAGTTGTAATACCCAAAAAGTGGTGTATTTAGTAGTAATTAATTCTAATTATAATATTACGTAATTCCTACAGTGGCGTAGTTTTTAGAAGGTTTCAAAATATGTTAACCGTATGAAAGTAACTGTGAGGAGAAGGGGGAATTATTTTAGTTATAAAACGCAATAAAAGTGTTTTTTTCCGATTTCAGTTGAATGGTTGACAGTTAAGCTTTTGCTTAAGCTAATCTTAAGTTTAATTCTGTTCAACTAATCACCATAGTTCAATGCGAGATGTTGATTGGCTGAACTGAGTTTAACTTGAGATTAGCTTAAGCGAAAGCTTAACTGCTCTCTGAAATAAAGGGCCTTATAGTTTTTCAAATTTGGAAATCTTTTTTACGTTTTGTTATTGAAGTAAATTAATTTTTCTTCCTAATATGATTGCATTTGAACAAAAATAAAGCGATTTTTGTATGAACTTTTGTATGAAAAACGTAAAAATCGTTTATAGTATTTTAGAATTAGATGGTGTTGCAGGTACAATAAATTGAGAGGTTTTCTTTTTCTTAACTTGTAGAGATTCTAAAGAAAAATCACGTAAAATTTTCTGAGAAAAGTAGAAAAATTCTAACATAGTTCAATAATTTTTCAAAAAGTTGATCAATTTTTTCCTGAAATTTAATTACGAAATAGTAGTTTTCGTCACAAGGACGTAAAACGAGATTTTACACCCGAGGGACGGGGTTTCGAAGGCGAGGCGTAGCGAAGCGAAGCCGAGACGTACGGAGCGTTCCGAGGAGTGTAAAATCAGTTTACGTCCGAGTGGCATAAACTGCTTTTCGTTATAACGGGACTACCTCATTTTTATTCGCAACAACGTGGTGAGAGGCTATATATTGAAAATGGAAATCTGGCTCTTCTGATTGGTTTGGTAATCATTCATTTTATTCGCGATCCTGACGTCAGAGTTATATAAACAACTTTTCGTTATTTTGGGGAAAATATCCTACAAAATTCGCAATTTCATATAATAGCTCTGAGATAACTATCGATAGATGGCGTGAAGGTTGCAAGTCATTTGTCAAGTTTGTCTATTTGGTGAGATAAGGATTCATATTCTCAATTTAAAAATTTCGAATTTAAAAATTTCGGACGTGTGTGTTGTGAAGTGTTACAATGTCAAAATCAATCAAAGAACGGGCATCTTTGGGCGCATTTTTCAAACAACAGCGAAGAGAACAAAGAAGAATCAAGAGGTGCGTTATTTTCGAATTGCGTTATAAATATTAATTTTCGTTATTTTTGAATTGCGTTATAAATATTAAACATTTTTGTTCGAATTAATGATGTTTTGCGTCAATATATATTGTTTTATTTTAAACACCCCCCCTTTTTACGTCCTAGGACGTAAAAAATTATGACCCCCCCTTTTTAACGTCCTAGGACGTAAAAAGGCACTTTTAGTACCTCAAATCAGGACGTAAACACCTAATTTAACGGCCGGAATAACGAAAAAAGTTTTTCGTGATTTTGGGTGTAAAGTGACTACTTTACACCCGGTTTTTCGGGAGTAAAGAAGCTCTTTTCGTCACACTTTATTTTTTTCCCGGGAGTAAAAAAATTCCAAAAAAAATCAAAAAAACAAAAATTTTCAAAAATCATTTATTGACATATTTAATCTTAACCACACAATTGTGAAAAACTTGCTTGTCTTGCGTATCTACAACGTTTTGCGGTTGTCTTCGGCGAACGTGCTTTTCGTCGTTTTCACTTTTGATCTTCAAAATATGCGCCTGTCGGCGCATAAAAAATCCTGTAGGGGAGACTAGAACACGTAGATCGACTATCGTGGCTTTGTAGCCTGAAATAGAAAATAATGTATAAATTCGCCCCACAAATACAACTTTTTGCTGAGTTCGATAGTGCCTACCACGTGATCCATCAATATCGAATTTGCGATTTTTTTGCAACGTATCCATGAACATCGATAGATGCGACCACAATGTCGTATTTATTGATTATTTAACGATTATTTCTTGGTTTTTAGGCATTTTTAATTGAAAACACACGACACAATACACAAACGTGCTAACTTCACCAGAGCGGAAATCATGAAATCAAAATGAACATGCCGCTCCAACATGGCCGCTCTTTAGGGTACCAACTGGTGCCGAGAAAAACACCATGGTTACAAGTAGAAGTTAGTTTTACACTACCACGATGTCAAATAAAACGTGTTATAATTAATAAAATTTATGCAATTATTGCAAAACAATTGTAAATTTTGTCGGATATTATTCCTAAATTTACGAAAAGCTGTTCATAATACTCAGGCTCCAGGGTTTTTCCATCTCTCGACTATTATTCCCCTCGCCGCCTTGCGGCTCGTGTCATAAACTACGTCTCGTGACGAAAAACAACCACTTACGCCTTCGTGATATAAACTACTATAAAATAATACTTAATATCACAAGGACGTAAACCAATACTTTTTTCTACGAGAATCGTGGTTTATTACTCGAGCCGCCAGGCAAGAAGAAAAATAGTGCCCGAGTAGTGAAAAGATGTTACGTCCGTGTGTTAAGAAATATTGTTTGGACTGTTTTCGTATTTGATTTGAGGCACGAAACGGGGAACTTTTCGTCACTAGGACGTGAAAAAGTTTAGGCGAGAAGCTTAAAAACTTTTTATAACATAATATTTTCAAATAATATTTCATAACATTCTTTTTTCACTATGAGGGGCGTGGTTTATGACCCGAGCCGCTAGGCGAGGAGAATAATAAAGCCAGAGTTGTGAAAAGTGCCTTATTTCGTACCTCAAATCAAGTACGAAAACAGTCCAAACAATATTTCGTAACAAACGGACGTATGTAACCTCTTTTCACTGCGAGGTGCTTGGTTTATGACCAGAACCGCCAGGCGAGGAAAATAATAATAATAATGCATGACGTATCGGTTTACGTCCTTGTGATTTAAACTTTGGGACATTTTTAATTTTTCTGAATGTTTTGAGATTTTTTGGACATCTTTTAGTACAAAAAACTATAGAAATATAAAAATAACTGTTTTTTCCTTTTAAATTCAACAGGAATTAATGGAGAGCAGGGATGTGTTCAAAAGAGGGGACGAGGGAGCTTCCCTTCCTCAAAAAGTTGGCATTTTTTTAAGTTTTTTAAGTTAAGGGTGCGCGGGGTTTGTTTTCCTTTTGGTTAGCCCCTATAACGGCTGCAACTAAATATACACGTTGACATATTTTTATTGCAAACAAAGACTCAAATCATTCTCAAAACAAAGCAAAATATCGCAAACATGACGAAATTAATTAATACTTAAATAAATTATACTATTTATAAGTTGTTAAATGTAAAATCAATTAATAATTACACAATAAATGCAAAATTTTATAATATTAATATTAATAGTGCAATGGGTCATTAATGAAGTTCCATTGTATAACTATGGCTCTAAAACTGGTTAAATTAATATCCAAATGTTTTTCAAATATTAGATTACATTACGAGTCAAAGGCAACTTCAGAAAAGTTACAAAAGAAGCTTACACACAAAATTAATGAAATATTAATAAAAATTATAATTTGTTAATGTTTTTACTGCTTTGTTACACTCGTTAAAATGTCACTTTGCCCTTGAAGGTATGCAACCTGTGATGCACTATAAAAAGAAAACAAACTTTGTTGTTTCTTTTTTGGGCTTCATAACAAATGGGTTTATGTCCTATCTATTGTACCTATGTATGATCGAAGTTGAAAATAATCTTTAGGTATTAAATTTTAAGCCGGCATTGCCAACACAAAATTTGCAACTTCAGAAAATGAAAATCTCTATGAATATCTATGTTTTTTAAGTTACTGTAAATTGTTAAACTGTGACAAGAAAATCAAGAAAAGAAAAGCATTCACCGAATAAAGCAATTATTTTTTCTGTTGGATTAAAATGGATGATACGGTGAAAGACGAAAATCAAATTATGGTTCAAGAAAACAACATAAAAACTGAAGACGATGGTGGTGCAGAAGACCAACTTGATATAAACTTATTTGAATCTTCTCAGCAAAGTTTTTCTTTCGTAGATGATAACTTTGTAGTTAATCAATCAGAAACTATGTCTGAAATGAAAGAAGTTCAAAATGTATTATTTCCACCCGAGGAGTTATCAGTTCGTGAAACCTTCGTGCTTGCAGCCATTGCTTTTTTGAAAAATAGAAGAACAAATCTTACATCGATGCAAGAAAACTACAGTTTTCTAAAAGCAAAGGGGTTAAGTGACATTGAAATAAGAACTGCATGTGAACGAATTAGAGAACAATCATTTAATGTTATTGGTCCCTCAATTTTAACTTTCGCTGCGATTGCCAAACAACGAATTTCAGAGTTGACACTTTTTGGTACGTTTATGAGAATCTTAAAAAGTAATGCTGTTTTTAGTTCATCGGGGTTCATAATTTATACATTTTACAAGAAATTTTTGGTACCTTACTTTTCGAATGCGAGACCAACCGTAGATGATCATTTAAATGCTTTAGGTGAACAAGTTTCGGTTTCGTTGAATGAAATAAAAGGTAATGTAGTTACATTTGAAGAAGACTTGCGACAATTAAAAGAAAATATAAATACTACAATTGGAACGCCGTTGGAAACAACGTCAGGCGATAAACTTAAATGTATGAGGGAAATGATAGAACGCCGTGGAGCAAAATCTAATATGGATAATTCAATAAGTAATAGTATGAAAAACAAAATAGAGAAAACAAAATTCGATAGGCAAAATTTGTCTTTCGTAAATTTTAACAATGTGTTTAAGCAGTCAGAAACGAAGTCTGCAAAGAAAAACAACATAAATACTGAATTCGTTTGGCACAATGTGCCTATCGTAGATGATAACAATGTGATTAAGAAATCAAAAATAAAGTTTAGAAAGAGAAACAACATCAAAACTGAATCCGCTCAGCAAAATTTGTCTATCGTAGATGATAACAATGTGATTAAGCAATCAAAAACGAAGTCTAAAAAGAAAAACAACATCAAAACTGAATACGCTCAGCAAAGTTTGCCTATCGTAGATGATAACAATGTGGTTAAGCAATCAGAAACGAAGTCTGGAAAGGAAAACAACGTAAAAATTGAAGTCGCTCAGCAAAGTTTGGCTATCGTAGATAATAACAATGTGGTTAAGCAATCAGAAATGAAGTCTGGAAAAGAAAACAACCTAAAAACTGAATCCGCTCAGCAAAGTTTGTCTATCGTAGATGATAACAATGTGGTTAAGCAATCAAAAACAAAATCTGAAAAGGAAAATAACATAAAATCTGAAGACGATGGTAATGTAAAAAACCAAGTAGAATTAAACCCGCAATCAAGTTCAGAAAGCAAATCCGCTCAGCAAAGTTTGCCTGTCGTAAATGACAACAATGTGTTTAAGCAATCAGAAACGAAGTTCGAAAAGAAAAACAACATAAAAACTAAAGACGATGGAGATGCAGAAGAAAATGACAACGTCGTTTCGTCGTAAAGATGAGAAGGATGCGATTACTGTAGATTAGTCAGACAATGGTGGATTTAAATTTTTATTCCAAATCAAGTTTTCACCAGTAAACTGTGATATTCAATATTAATTGTATTTTGATTTAAAATTAATAAAGTTACGAATAATTTGAAACTTGTCTAGTATTTTAAGTAAGTGGAAATTTGCTCGTATTTTTGTCACAATTTTATGCAACAAAAAATAATTTTGTGTATGCAACGTGTGCAATTTTTTATGATAAATTTAGTACGTTCGCTTAACGCAAACCAGCGTTACCAATTTTCAAATTTAATTTTTATAAATCGTCACATTTTTTGTCAGATATTTAATTAAGCTAGAATTTCCGCTAACCGCTAAATTGTAGTTTTTTACTACAATAGCAAGGCAGTAGATAAGTAGGGTTTTGGGATTCATTTCCCCCCATAGCAAAAGATTAAAAAAAGGTCTAAAAAAGATTTTTTTTTGAAATTCCTCTCCCATGACCAATGCGCCTAACTGCGACAATGTAAAATTAGTTGTTTTTTGGGTAGATTTTAACATGGAACTAAATACAGCCAATACTCAAAATTGCAAGTAACCATGCACGCATCCATTTCTTCTTGCAAATAAGGTATGAGAAAACCAAAAATGTTTGTAAAAAACTTAGTTTTCGAAGGCTTATTTTCAAATCAAGTTTTGTAACCGGGACTCGAAGATATTACATTTATAAAAAAGAAACTCAACGGAATTTGAAAGAAAACATAGAGAAATGTCGTGTACTGATTACTTTAGCTAATAATCAATTTTAAAATTTTCAATTTTTGTTCGATATTCGCCTCTATTGACTCATTGTGTTGACGGCCCGTGTAGCAAGACTTAGTTTTACGCGAGAAGAGTGAGAACTGACGGAGCACTTTTGATAGTACCGATACCATCGTTCAGTTAACATCGAAAAAATTTTACTTTTTAGGGGTATTTGCCTTAAATTTTACGAAAAAAAAAAAGATTTACTCTCTTACTAGTAGTAGCATCTTTGCCGAGTTGAATACTCCTCAGGGATATTATTAATTAGTACTGTTGATTATGACAACGCAACTACACGTAAGATCAGGATCTATAATCGATAAATCAATTTAAAACCATAAATTAAATTCACATGTTTGACGAAGAAGGGGCCACTGACTGCATGCGGAGCTACTGATGCTGCCGTGACTTATAGCGTTACACGTTCCGCTTTTATTTGTTCAGGTGAGCGGGGCTAACGTTACTGTTACAGCTATAATGAAATGTTGTTGAATGTTGTTTAAAATGTTGAAAAAATTAATTTTAGCTTTTTTCTAATAATTAACCCAATTTGCAGTGGTTTATAATTATTTTTGTTCTATTATTGTTTTTGATCCATATTTTTAATCATTATTTGCTCAGAGAATTTTTTAAAATCGAAGTCTCGGTTGCTGAATTGTTTTTTTTTTAGTTTATAGTGGTCGATGTTTATTCGGTTACTCATTATTTAATTTTTCTTTTTCTTTTAAGAAAAAAAAAATCAGATAAAATATTGTACGCAACACGTGTGAAAATACATTATTAGCACATTCGTGTGATAATGATGGTTTTTTTTTCTATGTGTAGGTACCAGATGAGTATTTTAGATAGTTTGTAAAATACGGACAGATACACTAGATTAACTTTGTCACTTTTAAAACGGAAACGTATGAAAAACAGAAACAACATCATAAACCAAAATAAAGAAATTTTCAAGGATATCATTTATTATTTATTACATACTTTATATTGTTCAGATATAAAATTCGCTACAAAACCACCTGAAAACTCATAAAATTTAATATTTTAAAATAGTAAAGTCGTCTAAATAAAATTTAAAAAAATGCTAAAATTAAGGTTATTCTTTAGTTTGTCTCTGTCCATAATTTTTATTTATGCTGAAGTTATCCAAGATAAACCTGTAAGTATTTTTAGTTGTCAAATTAAGTTATTTTTTCACCATTTTTAACAAAAATCTATGTGAAATCAAAATCACTTTGTACATATTAAATCAGAAAATCTAACCCAAGAAAATAATGGAAACTTTCTAATTTCGTAAATTGCTAGCTCAGTCGGTTCAATTATAATTTTATATATAGTTAAAATTTTCAATGACCTACACGGCGATTTTCAAGCAGGATTATACTTCTAATAAAATTTTACTTCACAAAATCAAGCAATTTATTTTTTAAATTTTACAAAACATTTTTATTCTTTTATTTTTAACAAATTATTCTTCTGTTCTGGCATCTAAAAGGAAATAATACCAAAATATTTCTTTTATTTACCTACTTTATTTTTTACAATATCCAAAACTTTTACAACATTTTCTCAACACATTCATAATTTTTGCTCATTTCTAAGCAGTGGCGGGTACTATAATTTTCATACCCAAAAAATATTATGACAATATCGAATAAAAATTTGTTTAAAATTAATTTAATTTTTAGTTGAAAGGTACGGAAATCCATCTTGATCGATTTGATCATGAATGTCATGGTAAAAAAAATGTCCCATTTCATGGTTACTTACAAGGTGTTAAAACTCTATCTGGTACATGGCTTTTCATAAAAAACTATACATTAGTTTTAAAGGAAGTTGGTTTTAAAAATCTTATGGTAAGATACTAATATTTCTATGGTTATTCAATATTCATCATAGACTTAAAAAGTTAGGTTAGGTGGTATGTTAGGTGGTAAGCAGTTGGTGTGGATCACATGGTGATAGATAACCTTTCAAACTACTATCTATAAGTGTTTCAAAAATTTCCAAAAGATTTATGTATCTGATACTCCATAAATCAAATGTATTACCTAATTCTTCTTCTTCCAGTCTATCCGTCTTAACAGACGCGTAGTGATTATTTTCATGTGTCCAATCGTGTAATCGAACCGTCGATTACTAGACAACATGATCATAATGCTCTTGGCAGATTACTCTTGGTGGTTTGCCATTGCTTTTCGAGGAGAGAGGGTCATAATGAAGTTGGATAAATTTTGTAGCCGGGTTGGGGATTGAACTCAAGGCTTCTAGCCTAGAGTCCGGTCCTTAGCCCGTTCACTTAGCTCACCTCTCATTACCTAATATTTACTCATAATTACAGTTTACTATAACAGTTGAAAAATGCCTATCTAAAGAAAATTTAGATACGTGCGAAGAACATCTTAAACAGCCAAACATGGATTTTTGCCAAAGCCTTGATTCTAAGTATACCAATACGAGTAATTTTAATTTTCCTTTAGTGCCACCATTCAAATGTCCTTTCAAAAAGGTAAAATAAAAATGTTACACTAAAATTCAATGTTGGCTGAGTTCAAAAATTTTAGGGCATCCACCACGCATACAATTTTACCTTCGATTTAGCACCGTTTATATTTTATGATGTTAATGGTTACTACTGGAAATACAAAAGTGAAGTAGTTGCTTCTGAACAAAATACAGTAATATATTGTACGAATCTAAACTTTTATGGTACAAATACTAAATTATTGAAGAGAAATTAAAAAATTTTTTTCACCCCTTAATTGTCTAAAGTCTAAACTGTTTAAAAGGTGACGGTGGTAACTAATAGAAATAGAAACTATGTAAAATTACGACTGTATTATTTTTGACATGAGATACATAAAAGAAAAAGTGCACCGCATTTCGATAAAAAAACTGGATGACCTCTTAGCGGTTTTTTGACTGGTGAAATAGCCAGAAATTGCGGGAAAATTATTAGATGCGATTTGTAGTGGTTAATGCTTATTTAATTACTCATAAACAAATTTTCTCGGAAAAAAATTGTATGTGACACGTGTGAAAATGCATTATTATCACATTTGTGCAATGCTGCTGCTTTTTTTTGCTAAGCACCAGATGAGCATTTTAATAGTTCCTAAAATACCGACAGTTACAATAGATTAACTTTGTCGCTTTTTAAAACGGAAACATTAAAAACCGAAAGATTTTTATCGATATCATTCATTAGGTATTGTATTTTGTATTGTTTCGGATGTAAAATTCGTTAAAAACTACCCGGAAGCCTATACAATTTAATATTATAAATTAGTAATTTACACAATAAATTGCAAAATGCTAAATTTAAAGCTGTTCTTTAGTTTTTCTCTGTGCATAATTTTTATTTCTGCTGGATTTATTCGCGATAAACTTGTAAGTATTTTTCTTATAAAATTACATCAAAGTAATTAATTTTTAACCTAGTGTATAGAACATAAACCAATTATTTGAAACCGTTTGTGTTTAGAAAAACCTAAAATAGTTAAAAATGCCATTACAGAACCACAAAGTTTTTTCTAAATTCACAATGTGATTTTGCTTTATTATAATTGTTGTTTTGTGGGTGATATGAAAATAATTATAATTAATTTAATTTTTAGTTGGAAGGCACAGAAATTCATTTTGATAGACTTAACAATGAATGTCGTGGTAAAAAAGTTGTACCATTTTATGGTACCTTTCAAGGTGTTAAAACTATATCTGGTACATCACTTTTCGTAAAAAATTATACTTTAGTTATAAAGGAAGGTGGTTTTAAAAACCTCATGGTAAGATAATTATGTTTTAAGGAATTCGTGCAGGTTATCCCTTCTTTGATTTAATTGGGTGGACACGAGGATTTCGCTAATTTTCAGAGAAATCCTTTTTATTATTTCCTAATAGTTACATCAATTTACAGCTTACTATGACATTGGAAAGATGCCTATCTAAAGAAAATTTAGATACGTGCGAAGAACATTTTAAACAGGCAAATATAGATTTTTGCAAAGAAATGGATCTTAATTATGCTAATTTGACTAATATTCAATTTATGTTTCCCATGGTGCCACGACTCACTTGTCCCATCAAAAAGGTAAAATAAATATGTTACAATAAAATTTAAAAGTTAACTTGGCGGTAAAATGTTTTAGGGCATCTACCACGCATATAATTTTACCTACGATTTAGCACCTTTTATATTTTTTGAAGTTCATGGTTATTACTGGAAACTCAAAACCGAAGTAGTTGTTCCTCAAGGAAATAGAGTAATATATTGCTTGAATGCAGAAGTTCATTTTACAAATTCTAAATTGAAAAGAAATTAAGAAACATTTTTCACGCGATAATAACGGTGATGGTAACTAATAGACGTAAAAACTATAGTAAAGTTGTGATTGTATTGTGACAACCATGAAGAAATAAATAAAAATAGATAATGTAGAATAAGATTTTATTTTAATTAAAAAATAATTGAAAAAATGTGTAATTTTTATAGCTAACAGAACAAAACGAACATGATAATAGGTCTGTTTTGTATGTTAGTCCAAACTACTGCGAGTAAGTTAGTGTAGAAAATTGTAAAAATTAATTGGTGTAAAATCATCAAACCATATTTTACACTAATCAATTATTGCAATTTTTTACAATAACTTACTCGGAGTAGTTCGGATTAACATAACATGAGTGGAGTATTAGGATATCCAGCTAAGGCAAACGCCGTCTATCGGTAAATTTAGAATTACAACTGGAGACATACTTTTAATTTTAACTTTGGATTATAGTCTCATTTATAGTAATTACTAATTATATGTAATATTTAATTTTATAATTACAAAATATTGAAATTTAGTAGGTACCTACTGTAATTCGTTTTATACAATGTTAAAATTCTATTTTAAAATCCTTCAATGTCTCTAGATGTAGTTAAATTTCCTTCACAGTAGCTCTGCAATCTTAACATTAGATTCTAATAGTATTCATGGAATAGCATTAACCCCCTCCCCCAAGATGTTACAAAGCAACAAAACGATTTTTTAAAATTGCCGACAACGCAAATTTTATTCTTGATATTTTTTTTTGGAAGTTAATTTGTTAAAACCAAGTTAAAACCGCATATTGAGTAAAAAGTGTCATTTATTGTTTTAATTTTAAAAATTAAATTTTATTAATTTTCTATTTTAGCTAAAGCCTGGGAAAAAAGTTCAGCAGTTGTATTTTTGATCCAATTAAACTTTATTTTTGTTGACTCCATTAGTATGACGCTGTGACGTGAGGTCATTGCTAACCTAAATTGGCAAATTATTGGGTAAAATTGATTCAGCGCTTAGTGTCCATATGAAAAAATTTGAATCATATTTGCTTATTAAAAGCTTTTATTTAACTTTGTATGAGCGTTGTTTGTCGTCCGTGTGGGTGGACTTTTTTAAAGTCGTTGTTAACCAACTTCCCGACATCTTAGAAAGCTGAATCTTTGGTACACAGTAGGAGCGGATCTAGCAACTTTTTCAAGGAAAGGGGGCGATTTCATAAATTGAAAAAAAAAAATACAAAAAATGATAACTTTCTTCTATACTTTTTTGCAGTAATTTTAGTTTTTACGTGTTATATTATGATGATTAATTTTTCTAAGGAGGAGGCAATTGTCCCAATCGCGGCCTGAATCCGCTCTTGGTATTTTAGCATTTAAACCCACCAGTGACATCATTGATGTTCGCTTTACTGCTTGAAAGTTAAGGCGTGTCTATAAGTTTAAATGACTTGATTGTATTGTATTGTACTTATTGTATTGTATTGACCAATGCCATTTGCTCTTGTGTCCCATGTAAATCTCAAATATCCCGCTTCAAATCTCATGCCAGTTTTATAAAACTTTTGATCAGTCGTTAAGAGTGGATTGTACCAACGTCAGTTAAATTTTGAACTACATAGTACATATAAGTTTAAAGTTGAACGAGATTTAACCGACGTTGATACAATCCACCCTGAGTTGGTGATCGTTGCTTAAGTGCACATTTGCGTTTCATAAAGTTTTGTCGACATTAATCGGCCGTCAAATTTTAACAGACCACATTTTTTTTACATTTAAAGTTTTAACAAAACATATTTAAATTGTTTTAAACTTAGACCATTTAAACTTAAATTTAGCGGCTAACGAAAATTATAACTTCATTAAAGGATATCTGACGGAAAATGTGACAATTTTTAAACATTACCAAAAGTCTGACATTGATTGTTACTAATGCACGTTTAAGTCATTAAGTCAAGGATCAATCCGAGATCAAAGATTGATTGATTGATTGGACTATGGGATTGGTGGATCTAGGATTGATCCGAGAATTAATTTTCGAGTAGTACAGGCATAAAAACCTTCGTAAATTTAAGAGTCAGCAACACTGCTAAATTTGTCATAAAAAGTTGCACACATTGCATACAGAAAATTATTTTTAGCTGCATAAAATTGTGGCAAAAATATGAGCAAATTTAAATAAAAATTTTATGCAAAATTATGCATTGTTCCATGCGGGTTTAAGGGTTAATATTATATTATAAAAACAGATTAGCGATCAGGGTCGGCTGATCAAAAGTTTTATGAAATTGGCTATCAAAGCTCCAATAAAAATTAAAAATTATTTGTTGGCCATAATGGATAGATTATATTCAATGCACCCTCTGACGTTTTGCGCATTTAAGAATTGCTTATACAGTCGAGTCGCAAAATAGTGAATTAAATATGGCAAAGACCTTTCACTTTTTCGGGGTTGTTCACTATTTCGGTACTTACAAAATTTACAATAAAACCACGTTTTGAAAATTAAAGCTTTATTTAAAAAAAAATTGAAACAAACATAATTATTAATTACAATATCTGTGGGAAAAATGATGTTATTTTTGATTGTATTTGTTTTTTATTTAATTTATAGTCCAGTCATTTAAGGGGTTCACCTACGAAAATTAAGATACCCAGCTGTAAACTCGTGAAAACTTGTATTTTGACATCCTAAAACTTTTCTTAAAATTCACACATGATCCGATGTAAGCAACTGTAAAAATCGGAGGTCAAAGGTCACAAAAATTGGTTTTTTAAATTTTTTTGCGAAACGGTTAGTTTTATGCGAAAAATAATTTAGACAAAAATTGTAGATCATTTAATTATCTACAAAAATTGTCCTTGCACTTTTTTCCTGAGATTCACTATTTCTGAGAAAAAGCGATTCTAAAATTTACTAAAGTTGTATTCTCCATAGTACATAGGTTGCGTGGAAACGTGTGCATTAATACAACTATACAATTCTTCTTCTTCACTTTATGGGTTAGGCTTTATTAGCCTGTTTGGTCTTCATACTTCTTTCCATCTTCGTCGCGGGCGGCCAACATTTCTTTTTCCATATGGTTTGTATTCCAGAATTTGTTTTGGTATTCTTTCTTCATTCATTCTATTTACATGTTCTTTCCATTTACCTCTGTATTCCTGGATTTTTTCATTGATGTCATAGATGTTTAGATCTCTCCAGTGGCGGATTTCCCATTAGGCGTAGGAAGCGCGCGCTTCGGGCCTCCAAAATCCAGGGGGCCTTAAAATTCAGCTCTCAAAATAAAATAACTTATTATTGTTATTATATTTTTAATAATTTTTTTTGATCTCTACAATAAAATTAAGTACCTCTACCTACCACCAACGGCCACAAAAAAAAAGTCATTTACAAAATAATTAAAAAAAACCAAAAAAATTTAGGGGGGGGCTTCTTAAAATTGAATTGCGCCTGGGGCCTCTTAAGTGTTAAATCCGCTACTGGATCTCTCCTTATGTCGGTATTCTTAATTTAATCTCAAAGTGTACAACTATACAATTAATAATGGTATTTTAACCGCGCACTCTCTGCCCTCTATCTCGAAAACGATTCAACGTATGAAAAAATGTTTGAAACAAAAGTTGTAGAGAATTTAATTTTCTACAATATTGATAATAAATACAAATAGCGTAAAACAAGTAGGAAACGAGATATTGGCAAAAAAATCGATTTTTGTTACCTTTGAACTCCGACTTTTACAGTTGCTTACATCGGATCATGTGTGAATTTTAAGAAAAGTTTTAGGATGCCAAAATACAAGTTTTTACGAGTTTACAGCTGGGTATCTCAATTTCCGAGATTTTTACCTAATTTTGACTTAATTGGACTATTAATAGTTAATACTTTTTGCCTTAAATTATGCGTAAATTGATACACCAACATATAAAAATTCCATTCTATCCTAACGTTAGGCGTGAAATGAAGTGAAAATATGATACGTAATGTAAATTCTCAATGCTGGGGGAAGTCCCTATAAATGACGTCATTCAAACTGTACGATTTAGTACGCAGTTCGCTGTATCGGGGTTACCGCTGTTCGTTATATAGGGGTCCTATATACACTCAATGTTAAAATTTTTGTGTTCACTATTTCCGGTAGTTCACTATATACGGTATTCACTATTTCGCGACTCCACTGTACTTGGATTACCAATTAGCACCGCCCTTGGTAAGTCCATGTGTTTGACACAGCAAACGGTGGCTATTTTGTTGGAGAAAACTTTAGTTTTTTGAGACCAAATTCTTCTCTTTACGTATCTTGGCCTGCGGTTTTCGCACTTCTTTTGTCATATAATATAACTCGGCCTACGGCCTCGCACTAATAACCTTTTGTAGTTTTAATCCTCTAATTTTCTTGAAGTAATTCTGTTTTTTATGAATAGATTGGTCAGTAACAATTTCTTCTTGACTATTGGTTTTCGCCGATAACTGGATCCAAAACACAAAAATTGTACTTTCCCTAATGATTTGTTCTAATATTATTTAAATAAAAATTATTTTTGTTTGCTTCAATCTAAAATTAATTTGTGTAAGTATATTATATAAATCTTGGGGGGAGAATAGCGATGCTAAAGGCCGAATTATGTCAAATAAAGTGCAAAAATGCGATGCCGGAGACCGAGCTATGTTTTGTGATGATGGAGAGCGGCCTCAGCCTTACCTCAGCTACTGATGAAACCTCAGTAGTATGCATACTTATCAAAAAATGACCAAACTTACCTAGTTTTAATTAGCAAACCAAAATAGTTGTTTGACTAAGAAAAACAAAGATTTGGAGCAGAGATTTATTTTATAAAAGTGTGATATCTATCACTCGGTGCAGCCTCGTGTCGCTTTCGATGCAATGCACTTTTTATGTGACAGCAAACAGAACCTTAAATTTTGAAACAGAATTTATCTTCAATAAATAACTAATACAATCAAAGATAGAATGGCAGACACAGCCTTACCGATTTTTCGACATCCTGAAATTCATCACCCACAAAACTGTGTTTCTGGCTCGTTTTGCCTTCATCAGTACCATATACTATGTTAAAAAACTTTGATTGTGACGCACATTTTATCTGTCATTCTATCTTTGATTGTGTTAATTATTTAAATTTTTATGCATTTTGCGAGAATTTTTGTTATCATTTATCTTCAATAGTTCGAAGATTTAATAATTTGAATTTAGGCAGGACCGTTGCCACCTGCTCTTGGGCAGCTCTGCAAATATCAAATATGTCGCTTCAATTGCAAAGTTGCAATGAAAAAGATAAAAATCATTGAAAATTATTTGCAAACTGAAAAGAAAGCAAAATCTGATCATAGACCAGATCGACCTTAGAAGGTTACGAGAATTTATAAAAAATATTTTGTTCTAAATTATATTATTGTATACTTTTTGTGTGCTTCCCAATAGCTCAGCTCAGCTAAAAGCAAAGATCAGCTAGCAGAAAAGCCTTTGAAGATCTACGCTACTTAAAGCAAATCAATAGTTTATGAGGTGCTGCTATACCGTGGGATTTACCAACCAGCGCCGGTTTACCAATTAAATCCATTACTAACATTTAAATTTTAGAGTGGATCCAAGATTTGCCCTATAACCCAAAAGCCAGCGACATATTTTAATTCGCGTTTTAAAATTGTAAAAATTTGCAGAACAACATGGGGACCAAGAAACATTTTTTGGCTTTGTGTTTAAAGTGTGTCTATCTATAAGCCATAAAATTTTCACGACTTCTAAAATCTGGGATGGAAACTGTCGCTGGTTCTTGGTTATTAGAGGCATTTGTTTGTACCGTAGACCTTCTAAGTTCATGGTTTGTACTAACTAAAAATATTCCTCTAGACCGGTCTTACTCGGCAAAGTGTGCTACTAGGAAGGGAGTGCTTAATTCTGAATAAATTACATAATGTCTTAAGCTGCATTCACATAGGGGATTGTATTTAGATGGTAAAATCCGGCACTGTTGATAAGTTTGGTAATCAATCAAGGTTGATAATTATTTTAATATAATATTATAAATTACAGTTGGTTGGTGATTGTGCCCGGGGGCTATCGCTCCCTCTGCTGCCCTGCTATTTGCGCCACTGTATTCATTCACTTTGAAAAGCATGGGTAGCCTATCTATTATTATTATTTACTGTGGTTGATCGGAGAGGTTAAAGTCCCCCCCCCCCACCATGAAGATGAAAGTGTTAGAAATTGTAAAATAGTTTAATGTAGGGTCCTAACAACCGAAGTATAATATACTTCATTTTGAGAAGAGTTTCATTCTTACTAAGCATCAAATTGCACCTCGATGGTTGATCTGAGATGGCTAGAATATAATTCTGAAAAATAAGTTTTAGAATCGGTACACTTTTTAACTTATGGGGCCACAAATAAAAATCAAATGTACACTTTCCGTGACACCTTAAACTCATATTAAGCCTCCTTCTATTCTAGTCGGACCATAAAAGTATGTTAAACACAAAAACCCATTAAATATAATTAAAAAACATCTTTAGATTCAAATATTTCCATAATAAATAAATTAATTATTTTGTACGACCGACGACACTTAATTTCTCTCATAAGATTATTGCGGTGTTAAATACGCCATTTATATTAATGATCTTAAAACACACTTTTTTATATAAAAATTATACAAATGCACGAAAATATTCGAAATTTTATCGAAAAAGCACAGTTAGTGCAGGTTGCAAATATTTGTGGTAAATAATGTCGCTTAAATAATTCTTGACGTAATTAATGTGTTGTCTACAGTATGTCCCACATAGCAAGAAAATTTTAAATTTTGAGCGCTAATGTTTAACTTTTTATTCTTTTGGTATAGTTAGAACTCGCGGATTTGAAGAGATATTGTCGATCTGATTCTGAATCTTAATTTAAGCAGTAAAATCAGGTATAAAAGTCTCCCTTGGGGGTTTGATAATTAAATCGGAATAAAAGTATGGATGGTCTAAATTCATTCTGAAACATACTGTATGTTGCAAAATGTACTTTAACGGTAAACTATACTTTTACTTATTTATGAGAAGCAAGTGATATATTTTACTACTATACGCGCCTACCCGGTTGTAAAAAGAAAAACCGTAATGGACAGTAATGAAATAAAACGCGAATTAAACATCTTTTATAATAATTATTGAGCACTACTAATGGACGTTTTGGTTGAAACGATGGTATGATTGCTTAATCTATTCCGTGGAGAATAAACTTTTCTGTGTTCTAAACACGCAGCGGTGAGAGTTGGAGTGATGGCTTGGACAGAAATCCTTCAGATCGTGAAGCTTTCAATTACAATTTTTTTACTGCTTTGTTTACATTCTTGAATTTTTTTAAGGTGACAAGTTTACTTTTTCAAGAAGTTCATTTCCACAAATTAATGTACTTATCGTGGCAATTATTATTCTTATCATTAGTTAACCAGTCGGTTGACTTATAATCGTTAGCAATAGTGGTTTTCATTTCCTTCTACGGGATACACTCCGTAAATATCTCTTCTAAGTACTTGTAGTAGCATTAAACTACTTTTTTCACGAACATTCATAATTTGTATGTGCTAATAAGTTTTGAATGGAGCGGTACTTTTTTTTATGTACTCAGTAACGCAAATAAATTGCTTCGAATTTTAAATTTAAGCAAACGTGCAAAGCAATAAAAAGTTAAATTAAATATGTAACTATAAAGTGTGTGAATAATGTTAATCGATTTATATTCCAACAAAGACTGAGCATTATAAGGATAAAAGTGCAATCATGAATTATGCAAGTTACGTGCAAATTGAAGTTTTTGTTTGTTAAGTATATCAAGGTGATTATCATGATCATAAATCACTTGGCAAAGTTAACAATAAAATAATTATGAATTGTTGATGTTTATTCTTTGTCTGATGTACAGGCTCCTTCAACTACCTTTATCTATTACAGGCGAAATGTTGATTAATTAATTTTTTGGTTGCATTATTTTAATTTTCCAATTCGTTGGGAGTCAATAAATTGTGCTGTGATGTCTCTTCAAATACTCGTCCAAAGTATGGCAATAACGTTTTAATTTTAGTATTTTTAGTTTGATTTTAATTTATTTAAAATAATGATTGTGTTTTGTAGAATTTTCAATTTATAAGAAGTACGTGGGCACTGACGTCCAATGTTTTTGTATTAGCAATGTAGGATTCATATCCTACAGAAGTTAGGTTGAGTCAATTTACAAAGCTTGTTTTGCATATTTGCATGACCAAAATAAAATTATCAGCTTTCAGAAAAAAATATAAAATTAAAAAAAAATTTTTTGGGGGTCTTCTCTGTTACTTATAATAAAAAATTAATATCTTTATTGAAAAGCTGAGAATTTTTTACAAAAAAAACAGCACTGCTCGTATTTTTATGAAAAATGTTTATACTTTAAAAAAATTAACGAAAAGTTAAAAAAGAAACAATAGTCATAATTCAAAAAATCATTATTACGAAAGTACTTCTTAATATTAAGAGCTAAATTTTGCAGTCGGTCATTATTTTTATACAGAGAACAACTCCACAAAATTAAAAAAAAATCCACAGTCACACTTCAAAAATAATTTTATTTGGTGGAATGACCCATATACTTTTTTATAAACCGGAATACAGTTCAATAAATGCTATAAATTCAAATATTTAAAAAAATTAGTATAATGTTAGGGATCGCTACGTAACCGGGACTAAAAATTGAAAACCTTCTGCCATACAGAATCATAGAAAACGATCCAAAAAAACAATAATAAAATAAAAAAAATTGCGCATCATTGCAAATTGGGTTTATTTTTTCAATTAAACTTTTGATTTTGAAAAGATTTTGTATTTAGGGGGTGTTTATAAGTCAAAATTTTTTTACAACTCTCAAACCCCAAGATCGAAACTATCGCTGGCTCTTAGACTATTTGAGAAATTGATAGCCTCACCTTTCTTCTAGACCCAGTACCACACGTACTGTTAATAGAATGCTACACAAGGTCGATTATTGCCTAGAAATTGTAAACTTTAAAATCGATTATTAGCTGAACTAATATAATATAATCTATAATATATCGTCTGCTTAGAGGTAAAACTCACTAAGTACACTTTTGTTGAAAAATGAGATAAGTATACCTAAGCGAATATTTTTTGACGTTCTATCTTATGAAAAATTGATCAAGTGCATTTAATGTTTTTATAGCATTTTAGGCAGAGGTAAAATTCACTAAGTGCAATTATAAACTTTCCTGTCAGAGGTAAAACTCACTAAGTACAAGTTTTTCCGGGTCAGGACTTTTGGGCGCCGCCGTTTGGGCGCTGGCGTTTGGGCGCCGCCATTTGGGCGCCGCCGTTTGGGCGCCGGAATTTTGGGCGCCGGATTTTTGGGCGCCAAGAATTTTGGGCGCCAGGACATTTGGGCGCCGGCATTTGGGCGCTGGACTTTTGGGCGCTGCCGTTTGGGCGCCGAGACTCTTAAGTGCCAAAAATGTCTACTGCGCACAGTTACGCGCACATTTGCCTCTAAATTTAAAACGTGTTCTAAATATTTTACATGAAAATTTAGCACAAAATTTGCTGTACCTATGCAACAGTGCATGATAATTTTATAAAAATTTACATGTGAATGATAACTAACCAATGAAAACCTTCCGATGGCTACTAATACGTTCTTTCTATTGATTAGTAATCATTTACATGTAAATGTTATATACAATTATGCATCGTGTCATACAGGCTTTATAGATAAATAAATTTTAAAAAATATTTCCTTTCCCCACGTAAGACTCCGTAAGAATTCCCATACCCCCCCTTCCAGGGGTGGGCAAAATACAAGATACAAAATACATTTTGTACTTTGGGCAATATATTGAGGGTTAATATTTAAAATATTGAATGAATTTTGTGTCGAAAGTATTTTTTTAAAGAGATGGGGGGGGGAGGAAAAATTAATTTTTATTTGTTTGTATTTTTGTATTGATGTTTTCAAGAAGCTTTGTTTGCTCTTATTAAAATTATTTTTTACTTTTTAAGCTTATATGACACGATGCATAATTTTACATAAAATTTACATGTAAATGATAACTACCCAATGAAAAACGTCCGATGGCTACTAATACGCTTTTTCTATTGGTTAGTTAGCATATACATGTAAAATTTATGCAAAATTATTCATCGTGACATACAGGCTTAAGATGGAGAAGGTGCCACCAATCGATCTTATATTATGAAATAACTAATCTAAGGTGCTACCCTTGCGTGGATATCCTCTCTTATGTACTAAGTAATTATTGGTGATTTTTGCGGAGTTGGTAATGCTGATAAAAATAAAACACTTTATAAAGAAAATCTTCACCGGTCCAGAAAAAATTGAATTTATTTTTTATTTTTTAACAAATAAAGATTAATCTATGTTGAAATTTAGATTGATATAGATAAATTACCCCCCCCCCCCCCTTAAGTCAATTGACTGGAAACGCCCTTGTCAACGGCCCTAGGGACCGTCCATTAATTACGTAAAGGTATGGGGGTAGAGGGAGATATGGTAAGGGTTTGGAAAAAGAGGGGGGGCCAAAATATATTTCAAATACAAATTTTAAAATACATTTCAAAACAAAATACATTCAATATTTTAAATATTTACCCCCGATATATTGCCCAAAATACAAAATGTATTTTGTATCTTATATTTTGCCCACCAGGGGAGGAGAGTATGAAAAATTTTACGGACTCTTACGTGGGGAGGGGGAATATTTTTTACGATTTATTTATCTATAAAGCCTGTAGACACGATGCTAAATTGCACATAAAATGTACATGTAAATGATAACTAATCAATAGAAAGAACGTATTAGTAGCCATCGGAAGGTTTTCATTGGTTAGTTACCATTCACATGTAAATTTTTATAAAAATACCATGCACTGTTGCATAGGTACAGCAAATTTACCAGTAAATTTTGTGCTAAATTTTCATGTAAAATATTTAGAACATGTTTTAAATTTGGAGGCAAATGTGCGCGTAAATGTGCGCAGTAGACATTTTTGGCACTTAAAAGTCTCGGCGCCCAAACGGCGGCGCCCAAAAGTCCAGCGCCTAAAAATCCGGCGCCCAAAAATCCCAGCGCCCAAACGGCGGTGCCCAAAAATCCGGCGCCCAAAATTCCGGCGCCCAAAAGTCTGGCGCCCAAACGGCGGCGCCCAAACGCCGGCGCCCAAACGCCGGCGCCCAAATGTCACGTACCGCAAGTTTTTCACTTCTTACACAGTTTATCAGTATCATTTACTAGATGAATATTTTACACAACAATGCATGTTATCAAGTGACCAAATTCCTGGAGGCAACAACACAATTTATAAATAAAAAATTTTAAATAAAGTTTCAGTTATTTAATTGATAAGTATGTGTTGAAACTCCTTAATAGCTTTAGAGGTAAAACTCATTAAGTACAAAAAAGCTTATTGACGTGACAACGTCTTATAAATTGGTTTGCCGGGTGACACTTCAAGAAACTGCGTTACGCTCCGCTCACGTTATGCGCTCACAATGAGAGCGAGTGAGAGGCACGCGTCCCTTCCACTCGGGCATGGTTAGCCCGCCTAAGAGCGAGAGAGACAGACATAAAAAGTGAAAGGCACGCGTCCCTTCCACTCGAGCACAGTTAGCCCGCCTAAGAGCGAGAGAGACAGAGCGAGAGAGAGAGAGTGAGAGAGATAGGCATACACACCGGTTCATGTCTTGCGCTTCTTACGAATACGTTCGTAAATAAAATTTTGTTAATATGAAATTCAGTGCGAGATTCTTTGTATAAATTAATGTTTTAAATATAATTCTTTGTATAAATAAATGTTTTAAATTGTTACTATTATTTCATCCTTCTTCCTACTATACGAATGAATATTCACATTATAGTATATTAAACAACGAGTTTTATAATCGAAGTTTTTATTGCACGAAATCTGTTTAGAAAACGAGCCGCGAAGCGGGGAGTTTTCTAAAAGATAAGTGCAATAAAAATGATTATAAAACGAGTTTTTTATACAATTTTTTCTATTTTGTATTTTTTTATGGTTAAAAATTAAAAAAATGTGTTTGTAATTATTATAGTCCATTTGAAATTTTGTTTTATTTTTAAGTTGATTGGTAACACATTTGACATTTGAAACAAATTTCAAAAATTTGAAACTTTGTGTTAAAAATTTACAGGTTAAGACATCGCACAAAAGTTTAAATAAAGGAAATTATACTTGCAGTTAAGAATTTTCTTTATTATTGTCTCTAATTTACAGTTAATTAAAATGTTTAACTCAAATTTGAAGATTTTTAATTTCATTTAAAATGACATGTTGTTTTAATTTTCAATGACGTTTCTGTCGCAAACCTCATAAAACAAAAAATTGCGTTTTATAATAGGGTCCATTTCGATACGCGATTGCGTATCGAAATGACTTTGTTTTAGACGCAAAATAGAAAAAAATTATTTTACCACTCAAAGTCGTTGTCACGTAAAACTTTCGCCCGTATACCGACTTTACAGGCAACCAATTTTTTTTGGTTCAGATTTCACAGCCAGAAACTTTTATACTTTTTTTAATGCCATATTAACGTTTTTCTATTATTTTTGAACAAAAATTATTTATAAAGAGCATGACTTCTACTTACAGCAAAATTCAAATGAAATACAACCATTTTCTATTTTTCAGAGATAATTTTAAGTAAATCGCTATTTTCTCTTAAACAGAAATATGTTACTTAGTGAGTTTTACCTCTAAGCAGACGATATGACAATCTTCCGTATCTAGAACGCTTTATTTTAATGTTATTTATCAAATTCCGTTAAGTTTTATTTAATAAAATATAATATCTTGGAGTCCCAGTTACTTATGTAAACAGAACCAAATATTGAAACTGTTTTTATTTTTCGTCGCCTTCCAAACTCAAATCTTATAGTTTTGTGAACTCTAAAAATGAGTTCCCGTCAAGTTCTATTTCAAATATTTAACAAATCAAGAATCACACGCATCGTTGGAGACGTAACATTAGTAAATCAACCTCTTTTTCTGAAAAAATTGAGATATTTAAGGTTAGGTCTTTGTGTTACTTTAATAATAATAATGGGGAGCGAGAAATCTGACGTTAGCGTCCTCTAGAGCAGGAGGCGCTAACTTCAAACTTTCTCGCTTTTTATTGAAAAATTAGCGAGAAATCTCGACAGTGGCGCCTCGCCAGTGGCGACAGTACCTCGACAGTAGCGCTAAAAAAAAGTAAACTTTTGTCATGAAATTTTTTATAGGGGAGAGGAACTTTCTAGCTCTTTGTAAAAGACACCACAAACTCTTAATAATCAGAACGATCCGGTTATGTATTCGAACGTGACTTTAGAGAAAAGCTTTTAACAATAGATTCTATACATCACGAATTCGAGACATTTATCTCTTATACAAGCACACGTTAGCTCGAGCTGACTAAGTTCAAGTTTGTTAGTCTATTTATGTTTACTGCTGAAGCTAAACCGCTGTAAGATTATCTCTGGTCTTGTGCTACAATGCATTGAGTCACTGAACGTGATATCCATTCATAATGTTCTAACTCTTAGTTGGATTAAAGGGCAAGAAGGAAATAAGAGGAATAAGAGGGCTGATGAGCTTTTATTTGCGGGAGTAGGGGGAAAATCTTTAGCAAGACACCAGCAGCCCGTGCTGCTGGTAGTGTGGGGTTAGCCAGTGTTCTAATAGACGACCCATTAAAAACCCCTTCCCTATGCTTAGATGTTAGCCGCAAAATCACAGCTGGCACGTGGTATCACCATTCTTCCCTGTGCCAACCGGCATTGACTTCAAAGTCTTCAGTCCTTCTTACCCTTTCGGGTTTTTTTTTCTACTTGCTGACGGTTGTGAGCTACCTTGCGCCGCTTGTTTTAATCTTTCAAGGTTTTCCTTTTCAGTCATTATTTTTTCTACCACCGACTGTCTTGACCTCATTCTGATGAGCTGATGAACTGGCGAAGCTGAACATAACCATCTGACAAACACGCAAGATATTATCTGAAGTTGTCTTGGGACAGTTTACGAGTTATCGTAGGATGTCTTACGGGACACTGTAAGCTAAACAAGCACCTGTACACTATGGGACTGGTTGACAGCCCAATATGTCGTAGATGAGAAGAAGAGGATGAAACAGTAGAGCATGTGCTTTGCAACTGCCCAGTGTTAGCATCGAAAAGAGGATCCATGTTGGGGAGCTTCTGACCTAGCATGGCCAGTATTAGTGGCACACCGCCCTCTAAAATACTCGAGTTTGTCTTGAGTTTGGGGTGGCTTGAGGAATAGGAGGTAGATAGGCTGATAATATCGGAAATGCGCCCGTTTATGTGGCCTGAGTGCATGTGAATCATGGTTTGCCCTGCACATTCAATCCAGAATAATAATTAACATAATTTGTACAAACATTTGCTACAAATTGAGAATTTCCACAGTTTATAGTAATTTGTACTACAATCAAATTATTTAAAATTTTTATAAAAAATTGTATATTGATGACAGTAGAGTAACTAAAGTGTGGCAAAGGTGGCGTAAGGCAAGAGTGCACAAATTTAAAAAGCAAAATTAAATAAGGGCTTAGCTGCCCTAAAAATTCCAATTCGCACTTTAAAATGATATAAAATTAAGTATTATGTAGTTTATGGCCATGAAAAACTTTTGTCCTGATTTGGAGAAATATTTTTAAAAGTAAACAATCAAAAAACCGGGGGGTCTGGGAGGTATGGAATACTCTCCAGCCATTAAAAAAAGATGTTTTTTCTAAAATTAAATTTGCGGCTCTATCAATTTTAAAGGCCTTCTCGTTACTTCCTTGTATGTATGTACTATTCGGTTTTATTAATGCTCTACGACGTCTTTCGATTCCCAAACATCGCCAAGCGGCGTTTAGTTTTGTAAGCATTTTACATTTTTTACCTACAACAAGGAGTCAGCCCAATGCAAAACCCCCAACCTGGAGAACCAGCGAGACGGCCAGAATAAAGTTGTACCTTTACCCGGATTCGAACCGGGTATTGAGCGTTCGTAGTCAACTCGCTTGACTATTACTCTCCGACCTCTTCTACTTCCTTTTTATTTTTATTTATTTCATACCCCTCAGACCCCCCGGTTTTACGTCCGTTTCTTCACATTTTGAGGGAGAGGGTCCAGCCACCTTAAAAAATAGAAACAATTTATTTAGAAAATTATATCAAATACAAGGTAACCCAAAAATAATGATAACAAAGTTTAATCGGTCATAACACGAAAGTTTTTGTTGTTGATATTTTGTTTTAGCACACTGGGATTGCCAGTTAAAAATGCTACATGTATGGTGAACTATCAAGTTTTGTTATGTGTTTTATTACTTGTTTTATAGATGTGTAATCAAAGAAAGAAAATTTTAGGGTTACATTAACAGGGAATGCGCAATTGTGACATCACGCGAAGGCTCGGCATAGCGGGACCAAATGTCAGCCAAACAATCAAACAAATTGAGAATAGTGGCCATACCGGACGTCATCTAGGAAGCGAAAGAAAGCAAACAGTCAACACGCCGAAAGTCCGTCAGATCATCAAGAAACGACTCGGCTACGAAATTTCAGGGTTTCAATGAGAAAAATTGTCTGCGAGATCGGTGTTTTTAAAGCACCTTAAGGTTCCTTACAAGTTTCAAAAAGTTCAACTGTTGACCGATGGTAACAAGCTCGTGCGACTTTAAAGATATCGTCATCAGCTCCTTCGTCGCGCTGCTTCTGTCGTGGAATCGGATTATGTTCACTGATGAAAAACTTTTCACCGTCGAGCAAGCGCACAACCATCAAAATGACCGAATTCGGTCTGTTAATGCTCCAGGTACTTCTGCTGTCGTAGAGCACAGTCAATATCCACAGTCTGTGATGGTTTGGGTTGGAATTTGCTCAACTGGAAAAACCCCTTGGTTTTTGTGCATCAAGGCGTGAAAATTAACCAAGAGGTTTACCAACGAAACGAAGCCTCTCGAAGCCGTCGTCCTTCCATGACCTCATCAACATTTCGGCAATGCAAATTGGACGTTTCAACAAAATTCTGCAGCGCATAGGGCAAAAACCACTCAAAATTGTTGCAAAGCTCATTTCCCGGATTGATCTCTGATCTGGGGAGTATTTTTAAAAGTAAACAATCGGAAAATCGGGGGGTCTGGGGGTATGGAATACCCTCCAGCAATTAAAAAAAAAAGATGCTTTTTCAAGAATTAAATTTGCGGCTTTATCAATTTTAAACCTTCTCGTTACTTCCTTGTATGTATGTATTATTCGGTTTTATTAATGCTCTACGACGTCTTTCGATTCCCAAACATCGCCAAGCGGCGTTTAATTTTGTAAGCATTTTACATTTTTTACTTACGTAAAACTTCCAACTTGGAGGACCAGCGAGACGGCCAGAATAAAGTTGTATCTTCACCCGGATTCGAACCGGGTATTGAGCGTTCGTAGTCGACTCGCTTGACTATTATTTTCCGACCTCTTCTACTTCCTTGTGCTGGGGGGGTATGAAATTTTTTACGGTTTTACCGGGTTTACGTTCGTTTCTTCACATTTTGGGGGAGAGGGTCCAGCCACCTTAAAAAATAGAAACAATTTATTTAGAAAATTATATCAATATCTCATTGAAAAATGAGATAAAATTAAGTATTAAAAATAATTTAATTTAATAGTTGACCAATCAATTATATATTAGGAAAAATATATTGTTGAGGTTTTAGGTCTCATTAAGACAATTAAAAATTGTCCGACGTTTCGAGCCATTTAGGTCCATTTTCAAGGCTGTGAACATCAAATCAATGGTAGAGAGGAGAAAACGCTACGAATATCAAGGCCGTCATTGGCATTGCGCCAATTACTGGATTATCAGATGAAAAATATATATTTTTATAAAAATATCTATATTTTTATATATATTTTTCATTTGGCACCAGTAAAATGCTATATAAAGTGAACATCTAGTCAGTTATAACCAAATTTACAACTATACGGCACTGATGAGATCTAATAAGATCGAAACATGTCTGTCGTTGTATAATTTGGTTATGATTGATTTGATGTTCACAGCTTTGAAAATGGACCTAAATGGCCCGAAACGTCGGACAATTTTTAATTGTCTTAATGAGACCTAAAACCTCAACAATATATTAAGTATTAAAACTTCTTGAACTTGATACACATTCTCTTGAGTAATTAAATATCTGTCTAGTGGCACTCTGGCCACTGGCAGTCGTTTCACCCTCAAGAATTCAGAAACCATACCCTTAAAAAGTAAACTAAAGTAATTTTTCGCATTTATCTGTGCATCACATGAAAAATTAATGTGAATAAAAGTGTCGTAATGCAATTTTCTGCAGGAAAGAAAACAAAATTTGATTAAAAAAAATTGTTTAATTTCAGCGGAAAAATCAAACAAATATTACTTTCTAAGTACCTACCTAATTAATTCCATCAATTGATGTTAGTAATAAATTTTTTTAATTCTTTGCAACGACGATTTAGCCAATTACAACATTAAATTGTTAACCTTTATGTGCACAAATAAATAACGCACGAAGTAAATATTCTTTATCTTTATAATTATCTCAATTAACTCTCGACCAAATTTGATTTATTAATTTTAATTAAAAATAAAATTTTTTTATTTTGTTGTAGGAGTTAGCATTCTTGTACGAACAGGTTTATTAGAATCGATCGGAAAATTTTTATAAAATAAAAGAATCTGACTGATAAAAAACAGTTAATTAATATTGAATTCTGTGTAGTTTCCAGGAATTTTTAGAAGGTTAGGGGTAGCACAGGTGTGTTACGAATGGCTAAAATTTCAACCTGGGAAGGGTAGTTGACTATTAACCTTGGCATACCACTGTTTGTCTTCCATTCGTGTCTTTATATTTTAAGCTATTATTTTCCACAAAATACAATTTTGTCTTCTATTTTCAGTGTAATTGAAATGGAAGATAGGCATAAGTGGGTCAAATGTATCAAACGCAGATGATATGGGGCAGAAGCCATCCCGTTTGGGTGGCAGCAGGACTAATAAATCAAAACTACCCATATCGTGGATACTACGGGGTCAACAAATCACCCACACACCTCAACCCGAGCAGCCAATTAAGTTCCAGTACAAAACCAGAAGAAAAAGCAGTGATCAAAACAAACACAAATACATCACAGAAAAATACATAAGTGAACAATCGTTTAAAAAAAGCGAACAAGTGAAAACTCTAAATAATTTAAATTGCAGTACAAATAAACCCAGTGTTGTTAATAGTAATAACGTTAAAAATAAAAAAGTTAACGATTTTAATAATAAGCGATCCACGGCGAAAATTCAAAACGCTCCAATAAGAACGAAATCGGAACCGTCGTTAAATTTAGAAAAGGTGAGAGAAAAGCACAGATATCGTAGAAAAAGCACTCGTGATGTTCCAAAATACAAAAACGAAGGACCTATTGTTCAACAATTTGGATACGAAATCGAAGACGTCGATGGTTTTTTAACTAAGGTGAGATTATTTATGTATTCAAATTTTTGCGTGAGAACAAAGCTCACCGTTTCACGTTTTGTGTTATTGAAAATCGTTTGCACGCAATCTGCCTAATTAAAGATTATTTTGAAATTTTTTTTGGGTACTTAAATATTTTCGGAATTGCATGATTTAAAGTGGCTGTTATAGTAGTACCCAAACTTTTACGATTAGGTAACTTTACCGTTGTCGCGTTAACACCGCGATAAACTTTCTTGTACGGTCGGTGTTTTTCATTCGTTTACTTTGTTTTTTGTTGAACATATAATTGCTTTTAAATTCTATTATTGCAAATATCAATTTAAATGCTAATAACTATAAGTAATCACGATTCAGCCGAAGGTTATTTTCTTAACACGATGGAAAATCTCGAGGAGTAAATTTGTTAATTTTGCGGTAATTTGACAAAAATTTCAAAGCTCATAAATTAATAGACTAACAAGTTAAATATAGAGACGGGACTGTTGGAAATATTTTTTGATTTATAATTTATACCTTTGACCACAAAAAATCAAAGGTCTGACCGGTATATAGTTAAAGATCCATACCTCATAGCGTACACTGCCCATTTGTATACATAATGGTTACTCTGTCAAGATGGCAATTAAACCACCTTGCATGATAGGTCAAAGGGTACACAAGGTAATCTTGATGTCTATGTAGGTTTTTTCCATGATTAAATAACTATTCACAAATATTAAGAATATAATAAATAATCTTATAAACTCTAATCTGTTATAATGCGACCATAATTAATACCCATTAAAGGTTGATGTTGTAATTATAATAAAAAAATATAATATAAGCTTATGCATTTATAAGATCACGAGTTCCTAAAATCTAACACATGTGATTTAATCTTACCCGTCATTAAAAAATGTGATAATTTTTTATTTTGGCGTCTGCTTATTAGAGGAAGGGAGGGATTGAAAGTTACCTACAAACCATTAAAAAATCCCAAGGTGTTTTTGACTACAAGTTAATTTTTGTCTTATAAAAGAAACATTTTGAAATGAGGAAAGTCACAAGGACATTTTGTTTATGCGCTAAAAGCGACAGGGGGGGGGGCAATCATCTGTCGGTGGAACGCTACATTTTCTTTTACCAAATGATACCGACGACGGATCTATCTGTCCATATATCATGGTCAATTTTATCAATGCTATCAAAAAATCAATGAGCCGTTTTCTCAAAAAAAAAATTTTTTAGAAATTATTGCGATAAATTGGTTTTTAAAATATGATTTTCGAGTTTTTTTAACAAGTTTTTCTTGATCTTGGTCTTAACTGGTTAAATATTTTTCGATTTCAAAGTTTTGCTTTTGTGATTATTAATTTTTGCAAAAATTTTTATTTTTTAATTAACTCAATAATTTATTCGCTTACGTTTTATTTAAATTTTAGGCAACAATCGAAAAACCAGCCAACATACCAGTGGTACTAGCTTTTCCAACAACATTGTATCAAACAAGAATGAGCGGTTTTCAAACGGAAATCCAGTTACCTTTAGGGATGGTGGTGAACGCTGTTTTTAAGAACCAGAATTGGCTCTACGTCCAAACACCACACACCGAGGAAGGTTATGTGAGCTACACAGCTTGCTTACCTTTAGGTAACTATTGATTTTAATTATTTTGTAATTCCCAGAAAGTTTCAGTTTATAATTTCAGGAATTATACCCCCACCTGAAGATTTTCCACTCCCATGCTGGGAAAACAACACCGACATTTTTCCAAAACCATCAGGTAATATGACCGACACCGAAAAACTCAGTTCTCGTTCCGAGTGTAGTGTTAGCAGATGCCATAGTAGACGCTCAAGAAATGCATTTAGTCAGTGCGAAGAAGAAAGTGTAGATAGACTTTATTTACAAGCTGCAGCGTGTGCAAAAATCAAAGGAATTAAACAAACTCTTCTTGTAATTTGTAGAAACTATAACAGTAAAGACGAAAATAGTTTGAGTGTTTTAAAAGGCGACGTTGTGGCTTTAATCGATAACCATTTGCAAGGATGGTTTTGGGTACGAAACAAAAGTGGTGCCGAAGGTTTCATACCATCCGAAGTTGCGGGGCACGGATTTTTGTAATAAAAATTTTGTACTATCCTGTACATAGGTATTAATATTTAGAATAACATACTTTGTATTTTTGTATTCAATTAAAATTTAATAAAAAACAAGTGTATTATCATCAACATCATCATCGCACCTTTAATGGTTTGAAAAGTTTTTTTTATTGTGCTTGAATTTGTTTAGCTGTTTCCAAAGCGACTCGTAATCGATGACCTTCGTCATCAGGTTATTGTCATAGGGTTGTGGGTGTCTGTCTTCTGTGACCCAACCCCTAATAAATGCGAACTTGCCCGAGCAAAAATCAAGATTCTGTCGCAATCCGGAGAGAATTTCTCCAGTTTATGTAGCCACGATGTTGTAAGCTAGCTCTTAAATTTTTGGAAGAAGTAGGTGAAAAATTCTGAAAAGAAGGTTATCTGGGGAATTACAATAAAATACCGGTGATGGTAAAATTGCTTTAAGACTTAAGATGGGCGCTGAAGGAGTGGGGATTGAACGGTTTGAATTAGTTTGAACCTTAGATCATCTATACAATAGATAGGTCATAGCCTGAAGCAGTTTGTTTTGAAGCTCAAAAATTTTTGGTAGGGTGCGCGGGGTTTGTTTTCCTTTTGGTTAGCCCCTGTAACGGCTGCAACTAAATATACACATTGACATGTTTTTATTGCAAACAAAGACTCAAATCATTCTCAAAACAAAGCAAAATATCGCAAACATGACGAAATTAATTAATACTTAAATAAATTATACTATTTAGAAATTGGTAAATGTGAAATCAATTAATAATTACACAATAAATGCAAAATTCGGTTACGTTTATTTTCAAATTTGTATTAACTTATTGTTATGGTTTATTTTTAAGATTGATGATATTAATAGTGCAATGGGTCATTAATAAAGTTCCATTGTATAACCATGGCTATAAAACTGGTTAAATCAATATCCAAATGTTTTTCAAATATTAGATTACATTACAGGTCAAAGGCAACTTCAGAAAAGTTACAAAATAAGCTTACACACAAAAACTAATTAAGTATTAATAAAATTTATAATTTGTTAATGTTTTTACTGTTTTGTTACACTCGTTAAAATGTCACTTTTCCCTTGAAGGTATGCAACCTGTGATGCACTATAAAAGGAAAACAAACTTTGTTGTTCTTTTTTGAGCTTCATAACAAATGGGTCTATGTCCTATCTATTGTATATATGATCGAAGGTTTGAACAACACAAGTGATAGTTTAAGCTATTATACCTTAGATGGCATAAGTATGCACTATAATTAAGAAATGCACTGAACGAGTGGGAATACAAAAGTTAGCATAGTAAAACTATTCCGGTTAAGATGGCGCCATGATATTTTACTTATTTCAGTTATTACAAATATTAAACATTGAGATTTAATTTATAATTATATAATATTTTAAAATATCAAGTTATATGTAGAAAGTGTTTTTTTTTAATAAATATTCATATTTTTACGTGTCATAGTTTAGTTTTAAAACTAAGCAAAACATGTAATATTATGTACCTGCAGTTTTATGACCTTTTATACCTGTAGTTTTATGACAAAAGAAATTTATTCTTTTCTAAACTTTTGATTTTTGCATATTTATGAAATATGAAAATGAAAGCAGAAATTTACACTTCAAAAATTTATTGAAAAAATAAAAATATCTTTATTTCAACCCAGTTGGTGCATGTCGCTGGCCCAACCCAAATCGAATTTTTGGGTGAAATTTGTATCAAACGTTTAAGCATCGTTTGAGTATCAATGAGCTTTTAATATTTTTGTTTGAGCCTCAACCGTCGCGGAGTTATTTGCAAAAACTGGGGGAGGGGGTAGACATGCTAGGCCCCCCCCCCTATCGCGAATTTTGGGTTAAAATTAGTGTCAATCGTTTGTGCACGTTTGTGTATTTATAATTTTTGTTTGTGCAAGCACGGTTAGCGATATATCTTCAACTGAATAACCGGCCATCATTTCTCCAGCCCCCCCCATTGCAAATTTTGGGTCAAAATTGGTGTCAATCGTTTGTGCATCGTTTGTGTACGTTTGTGCATTTATTATTTTTGTTAAATAAATAAGAATTCATGAAGAAAGTTATAGTTTTCCAATATTTATTTTTTGGGGTGAAAAAAATTCTATCTACCGTTTTTGTAAAATCCGACTAAAATTTTCAAGCACAATTTTAGTTATTGCAGGCGACGTATTTTAATGCATAAGCGTCGTCTACACTCACAAAAACGACTTGAAAATGTTAGTCGAATTTTACGAAAACAGTAGTTTGAATTTTTTTTTGCCCCAAAAAATAAATATTGGAAAACTATAAGGTGCATGTCAGTGGCTCCCCACTTTTAAATTTTTAGATAAATTTGATGCCAAACGTTAGAGCATTGTTTGAGCTTCCATTATTTTTGTTTATGCCTCAAAGGTCGTGAAGTTATTCGCAAAAAATATGTGGGGAGGCTGCCAAAATTCGCGATGGGGGGGGGGGACTGGCATTTCTCCAGCCCTCCCCATTTAAATTGTAAATATTTCGCAAACGGTGTTTGCACAAACGAAAATATTGAATGCACAAACGTACACAAACGATTGACACCAATTTTGACCCAAAATTTGCGATGAGGGGGGGCTGGCATTTCTCCAGCCCCCCAAATTTATTTGTTAAATAATTCGCAAACGGTGAATGCACAAACGAAAAAAATAATTGCACAAACGTACACAAACGATGCACAAACGAATGGCATAAAAAGTGATCCAAAAATCAAAATGGGCGGGGGGGGGGCTGGGGAAATGGACCTTACAGTAGTGATCTAAAGTAAGTTGGCAAACTGTTTTTAACAAAAATTGGGGCGGTTTTTTTCCATGATACACAGAATTGATGGTACTATAGATCGATTTATTAATGGAAACATGGAGAGATCATATACTACAACATGCTAGAAAAAAACTGCCACACAACTGGATATTTCAGCAGGATAATGACCCTAAACATACTTTATTTAAAGCATGATAAGGTTTACGTGAACAAGGCCAAAATCCAGATATGAATCCCGTTGAGCATTTGTGAGAAGAGCTCAAATCGAATTAGTTGTGAAACTTATAGTAGTATAACTAGGCTATTGACTATGTCTTAAAGAACAGGTCAATAAGGAACTAAGATGTTCACGGGTTTTTATTGCAGGAATCTGTCATTTTTTTTTTATTGTTTGTAAAATTTTTATCCATTCTCACACTTATTTTTATAGACTCAATCTCAGGGTAAAGGTAAGTTCTTGGATAAAATTTCTTATTTCTTCACTGGACCCCACGTTGATTTGCGAAAATGCACCCTTTTCAGTTTTTTCAATATATCTCGCAAACGAAGCAAAATTTTGATATACTTTATATGAAACTTTTTGTGTATAATTAAATTTCCCATCAAAAAGGCTTACTTAAAAAATTTTAAAACATTTTTTTATGCCAAAAATTTTAAAAAATGCTAAAATTTTACTTGTTTTTTAATTTATCTCAAACAAGGACACAAAAATAATTCTATCAGCACCCAATTGCTTGGAAAACAAAAAAAGACTAAAATAATATTTTAAATTTGAGTTTGATTTTGAATTAATGAACATGAGAAGAAGAAAAATATGTTGATATATCTGTCGCTTGGAACTGAAAGGGCCAATGTCACTTTTTAGCTGTTTTGAGTTAGATATTGCATCAAGTCTCTTTTATTGTGAACTTGTTTATGGCAAAATGGCCAATTTAAAACTTAAGTTATAGTAGGTCTAACGAATAATTTAGCAGCCAATGTCTTACAGATATATTAAAAACTATTGGTGCTAAAAAGGCCAAAGTAGACATTGGCCCTTTTAGCAAATTTCAGCGACGACATTGGCCTTCAATCGCACTTTGATAATATTTCCGTTTCGTGTGATTACAGATGCCTTTTATGATATTAAGGTTGACTTGTATAGTCCAAGTTTAACCGGTAACTATGGTTTAAACTTGGATTTTGACTATTGTGATTGGTTAATCTACAGTTTAAAATTTTAAAATTTTAAAATTTTAAACTGTAGATTAGCCAATCACAATAGTCAAAAACCGAGTTTAAACCATAGTTACCGGTTAAACTTGCTCTATTATACAAGTCACCCTAAATTAAATAAGCCTCTTCAAACACAAAAGGATCTGATCGAGCTGATATATGTCTGTACATGGACCGATCCAAAAACAATACTGGCTCGGGTGCGGGGATATTCTCTTCTGAACAGCTAGGTATAAACCTATCGCTGGAGAGGTATTCCTCTGTTTTCCAGACGGAACTCATCAGAGTGCTTCGCTGCGCAGAGAAAGTCTAGGATATAAATGTCCTGGGCAAAACTATTCAAATAATCACGGACAGTAGGGCGGTCCTTGCGGCGCTAAACCACTGCAAGATCATCTCTGGTTTTGTGCTACAATGCATCGAGGCACTGAACGTGATATCCACTCATAATGTTCTAACTCTTAGTTGGGTTAAAGGGCATGAAGGGAATGAGGACAATGAGAGGGCCGATGAGCTGGTAAGGCTGGGTTCTGGAAACGTGCCATGCGGTTCGGAGCTTTTTCTCTCGCTGGCTGTTAAAACCCTTGATGCTATGATAAAAGGGAGACCCGCAGATTGGATGTGGAAAGATGGGAGAATGTGGCTGGATGCCGTCATACTAAGGCTGCAATTAACATACCATCTGACAAACATGCAAAATATTATCTGAGGTTGTCTCGGGACAGCTTACGAGTTATCGTGGGATGTCTTACAGGACACTGTAAGCTAAACAAACACCTGCACACCATGGGACTGGTTGACAGCCCAATATGTTGCGGATGTGAAAAAGAAGATGAAATAGTAGAGCATGTGCTTTGCAACTGCCCAGTGTTAGCATCAAAAAGAGGATACATGTTGGGGAGCTTCTGGCTTAGCAAGGCCAGTATTAGTGGCACACCGCTCTCTAAAGTACTCGAGTTCGTCCTGAGTTTGGAGTGGCTTGAGGAGTAGGAGGCTGGTGAGCTGCTAACATCGTAGGCAGCATAATGGGTCCGTTTATGTGGCCTGAGTGTATGTAAACTATGGTTTGCCCTCCACTTTCCATCCAGAGCTTCTTCAATGGTTAAAAATTAAGTGGATGCAGTATTCGACAAGTAACAACACGATATTGTACAAGCATTCATTTGAAAAAGATTTTGAACATTACGACATATCCAGAAGACGAATACGAAATATGAGTGTTATAGTTTTCAGCCACTAAATAAAGAACCACTTCCTTTAAGTTCAGAGAAACTTGTCGACTTAAAAACACTCTTGCCTTTTATTAGCAAAAGCAATCAGTAATATTACAGTATTTTTATTAATAACTAGCTGACCCGGCAAACCTCGTTTCGCCTGAGAATAGATAAATGTGTTAGCTTTGTATAGGATTTGGTGCCAAATGGTAACTAACCAGTCTAATAGAAAACAGATGTTTGTATCCAAGAATTTACTATTGGCTAAGTACCATTTAGTACCAAACTATTTAAATCTATTATTCTATGTACCAAACCCTGAAAAAAATGTTGTACCCCCCTTTATCTACGGCTTTGAAAGTATAAATTTTGTGCCAACGAAATGTTTTGTATGAAATATACATGTAAATGTTAACTAACCAATAGAAAGAACGCATTAGTAGCCATCAGACGTTTTTCATTGGTTAATTAACATATGTTAGCGTGAGCCAAAATATTTGCAATAAATGAAGCTAAAATAATATTCTTCTCGATTTTCTATATTTAGGTTCTTCTACTGTCTTCACACCTATAATAAACTGTGTTTTGATATAGTAATACTGTTATAGTTGATTACCAACCTAATAATACCAAATTAGGTTGGTATTACTTACTCAACGCATTTATTTAAAATTATTAGTCAGGGCAGAGTATTTCATTAACGTCATATACAGGTCCGGGTTCAGGTTTAGTAATCCTCACTTATTCTAACACGGCCTTCCTGCAATTGTCGCGTCCCCGTGACATTTTTTTTTTTTTTTTTTGAATTTTGAATAACGCCATAAATAACTCGGCCGCAACGCCTTAAATAATTCGGCCGCAACGCCTTAAATAACTCGGCCGCAACGCCTTAAATAATTCGGCCGCAACGCCTTAAATAACTCGGCCGCAACGCCTTAAATAACTCGGCCGCAACGCCTTAAATAACTCGGCCGCAACGCCTTAAATAACTCGGCCGCAACGCCTTAAATAATTCGGCCGCAACGCCTTAAATAACTCGGCCGCAACGCCTTAAATAATTCGGCCGCAACGCCTTAAATAATTCGGCCGCAACGCCTTAAATAACTCGGCCGCAACGCCTTAAATAATTCGGCCGCAACGCCTTAAATAACTCGGCCGCAACGCCTTAAATAACTCGGCCGCAACGCCTTAAATAATTCGGCCGCAACGCCTTAAATAACTCGGCCGCAACGCCTTAAATAATTCGGCCGCAACGCCTTAAATAATTCGGCCGCAACGCCTTAAATAACTCGGCCGCAACGCCTTAAATAACTCGGCCGCAACGCCTTAAATAACTTGGTTCTACCGTCCGTAATAGTTATTTATGCACCAAGTCCTGAAAGTGCATCTTCTTGGCATGAGCGCGGAAAATTATAGACTGAGGCGCAGACGAAGTCTATAACCACGCAAATGCCAAAAAGGCACCTTAAGGATAAAGCGCATAAACTATTTTATGTGTAATTGGAATGAAATGCACATTTTCTGCAAAAAAATGTACGATAATAATTTAACGAAATACGTATGTTGCTAAGCAATAAAATATTTAAAATTCACAAAATACGTCAAAAATATATGTCAAAGTGTACATTTTAGTAGGATTGCACATAAAACAATTGAGGTTTTGACATTTCTGTACTATAAAGTAAAATTTTACGTTTCTGTACTGTAAACAGCTACTTTCAGTATTGTTTTGTATATGTGAAAATGTACATTATAGTATAAATGTACTTACCAAAGAAAAGCAATGAATCAAATTGCTTCACTAGTCATATTTTCCTCAAAATTGTCTGTTAAACCAGCCTCTCAACTGTTCATAAGTAGCCTCTTTCACTAGTTTCTCCAACCTCCAAATACGCAACGTTCGTTAGCCAGCATTTCTATAATTTTGCTTAGTCCCAAAAACTTCCCGCTTAGCTTTCCAAATCTTACTGTTGCCAAATCCTATTTCCACTTGCGCGATTCTTCCCTCAGAACATAAATGCATCCGACGTATATCAAGTTGCCAAACTTTTACCTTCATTAAGTACTGCTTCAATTCCGGTCAATATTGCAAACCATTCAATCTCCTTTCTGTTGTTCAACACACTTTTCACTAGATCAGACAAGACTTTTATCACTGATTTTACCTGTCCGCCACCTCTGGGCACTCCCACATTTTTAAGGTGCAATTCAACATCTTCTCGTTTAAAACAATTAACGAATTCCGATGAAGTGAAAATTTCCGCTTTATCAGTCATGACTGCCCCTGGATGCCAGCTCGTTTAAACAAAAAACCCAAAGTAACCATAGACTGTTTAGAAGTTTTGTTCTCTACGAGAGCAAATATACGGATACTTCAAAAATGCGCCAATCACAACCAAGATTACGGTGCATTCACCAATATACAAAAATCATCCAACGCTCGGGACTCCACCTTTCCACTCTTCGTCCATTCCTGACAACACACTTATATCACTATCCAGTACATATCAAATTCGGGGTCTCATCATTGAGAACTACGCCAAGTTCAATCCATAATTTCCCATGACAACGCACAATCCGGGACGCCGAATCGTCTTCCAACCAATCAATCTACGTCAGGGGTTCCCAACCTTTTTGCACCTGCGTACCACCTGGGAAAAATTTTTTAAAAACTGGAGCTAGAATAGCGAGTTTTTAACGATATTTTAAAGATTAAAATTTAAAATATCAACATTAGGAGTAATGGAACTTATCTTCACTCTTGCACACATCACTTACGCGTACCACCTGAAACGTTCCCGCGTACCACCAGGGGTACGCGTACCACCGGTTGGGAGCCCATGATTTACGCCATCTACGCCAGGAATACAACTACTGTCTATCGACTTCTCTTCCAGGAGCTTGCAAGGCGGTAGACTCAAAGCCAATTTTGCAATCCTCAGCTACAAGTTGAATTTCTTTACTATTATAACACTTCTTTTGCTTCTTAATTTAGATTTCTTTCATTGCATGCTTCGGGTTTTCTGAATATTTACAGTCTTTCTTTGAATGACCTATTTTTTTTTTACAGTTGAAACATTTTTTTTGATAATTTCCGTTTTTCTCATACGATTGCATAGTATCTAGCTTGAGTTGTTTTGGTACTCTTCGATGATCATCTTTGATTTCGCTATCATATTGTCGAAGTAAAGCTTTAAGATCTTGTTGATTCTTTGGTACATTTATTCGTATTCTTTGTCGAATAATATCGTTATTCATTCCACCAATGGAACGTATTACTTTCTGCCATTCCAGTTGAGGTTGGTACTACGTATTTTCTCTATTCCGTATTCACATAAACTAACAAGGTTTAAACTTTCTATATTAGCTGCCTTGTTTAGCTTCGTGTGCCATGTTTCTTGTTTGGGGAACGTTATTCAAAAGTCATACACAAATTATTCCAACTCCTATCAAATGGTTTCCATCCATCGAAAAACTTTATTTTTCATTTTCTCGTAGAGCGTCTCACTCTTTCAATATCATAATAAAATCGGATATTTTAGTTCGTTTCTTTAAATCGTTTATTTGTTCAATCCATTATTCATCAATCAAAAATTTGCTATTAACGGCATCGTGCGTTTGTCCATCGGATATCCGTCCGGATTTTGAATTGCATTTTGGGAATCTTCTGTATTTTGATTCATTTTAAACCAATCGAGAGAAAAAATAAAACACAAAACCAACAAAAACAAAAAAAAAAACACGACAAAAAAAAACTTATCCGTTTGCAGTTAAACGTTGGTTCGAATCCCACTTCTGATGTTAGCGTGAGCCAAAATATTTGCAATAAATGAAGCTAAAATAATATTCTTCTCGATTTTCTATATTTAGGTTCTTCTACTGTCTTCACACCTATAATAAACTGTGTTTTGATATAGTAATACTGTTATAGTTGATTACCAACCTAATAATACCAAATTAGGTTGGTATTACTTACTCAACGCATTTATTTAAAATTATTAGTCAGGGCAGAGTATTTCATTAACGTCATATACAGGTCCGGGTTCAGGTTTAGTAATCCTCACTTATTCTAACATACATGTTAATTTTATGAAAAATTATGCATCGTCTCATATAGGATTTACGATAGGTGTGGGGTGAACGCCATCTGTTGAAAGCAAAAAGTTGTTTTTGCAATTTTTTTTTCTTTTTGGGCAACTTTTTAAATTTTTCTTTGCGTAAGAAAATTCCTTGGGTAATTATAAACATTTAAAAAAAAAGATGAAGAAAATCGATCCGACCGTTTTCGCTTGATGTCGTGACAAAGATTACACATTCATTTTTATTTATATAGATATTAAATCAGATGACAGCATTATTGACTATTTGCAAGATAAATTTGATGAAAATGAATGAGTAGTGTTCTATTATTATCCTGATCCTAAATTTATTGTTCTTTATTTTTGTGTTTATTATTTTTTTTCTGAATAAGGTTCATAAAATATATAACTTTTATTGATTTTATTGCGGCCAATGTCATTCAAATATACAAAAAATTTATGAAAGAAAGGCCAATGTCAACTTTATTTTCCAAAATATAAATTTTTTTGAAACACAAATTATCCAATAAATATCTGTACATATAGTCTAAGGCCAAAAAATTGATAAACGCAACTTTTCCTTTAAAGCAGTTATAAATAAAAGAATTTTTAGTAAAACCTTTAATGTCATTTATCTCAAAAGTGCATTTTATGATATTGGCCCTTTCAGTTCCAAGCCACAGATATATAGTAGCGCATTACGTGTTTTATTGTGGCCCACGAATGGGCCAACAATAATGTTTTTTTTATATCTTAAATTTTAGAATGAAATTTTTATGTTTTGTTTATTTTATAAATACCAATACGATATCTATACATTAAAGTTCTTTTATCATAGATCAGTTTTTTAGTTTGTAACATTAACTACTATCAAATAAAACAAAAAAACTATTTTTACATACATATTTATGGTAGATTGAGGGGACACTCTACTAGATAATGGTTTACTAAATACATTCATACTAACTAACGTGTACGATTTTGGATGCCAGTTATCACAGCCTGCGAGACCTGTGCAGACCTAGCCTCGAATACGGAATGTTTTTAGATTTATTCCCGCAGGTTCGTACGTACTACTACATTCACACCAGCAAGTTCATGATATTACGTTAACCTAGGGCAAACTTCGTTATCTACAGTGCGTTCCACTTAAAGCCCACGACGACCACGCCTCGGTCGTTTAATTTAGCGTTCCACTTATAGACTTTCGCCCATGGGTGTTATGGTCGTTTTTTGTAGTGGAACAGCTTTGTGGGCCTTATGAGCTAATTTAAATTTTCAAATTTAAATTTTTAAATTTTGAATTTTAAAACAAATTAAATCACGTGTTGCTTCTAGCAGTGCAACGACGATAAATAATTTACAGTGGATTACAATATTTGGTAAAACTTTTTGTAAAAAAATATATTTATGTATTTCAATTTGATAAATAAATTATCACAAATAGATAATTTACCGTTTTTTATGTTTTGCATCAACTTTGGATACTATCACTTCAAATACTTCTTCAGTTTAGACATTAAAAAATTATAAATTTTTAGTCTCCATGTTTGAATTTTAAAATATTGCGCGCTTAAATATGAACGATCACGGCAACCCACCTTTTACAACGGGCGTCGTGGTCGTGGCGGGCTAGCAATCGGTGACGTCACGGATGACATTTTGAGCTCGACCGCAACGACCTAGAAATATCAATTTAAAATTACTTACATAAAAATTGCAGTTTATTTATAGTTTATTTGATTCTTAAAATCAAAAAAACTCAAGCAAACAAAACTATAACTCGAAATCTTAAAGTCACGTCTGCACCGAAGTACAATGTAAACCAAAAAGGGCTGAGATTACCGTGCGTCATTCTTTCGTCGCCTTGAAGTCCCGTTATTATTCCCGCATTTTCTCAAACCTCACATAGACGTACGAAAATATTTTTACTAAAAAATATTTTTCTCATAGCGGCAAATTTAAAATTGTGAATCTAATATTACAATAGAAAAGATCTTAAGAAGGAATGTCAAATTTTTTCTACTAATAAAACTTTTTTGGAATACCAATGCTTTATACTCTTTTTTTGTCTTGAAATAAGCAAAGCGACAAATTTCGGGTTTTAAAGACAAACAAAGTGCAGTATGTCCAATACATTTTTGAATTTTTTTGCCAAACCGTCAATCAAATATTTTCCGCATTCATGATACTTCATAGTGTATTTTTTTCTGTATTTTTGCAAAAATTACTTTTTTGATAACTTATCATGTAAACCTGTGGTAGTTTTTCTGCTCTCCTGAAAATTTAAGAAAATGGACATACTGCATGCATATAGAAAGTCTGCTCCTTATTTGACTTACGTAGGTCAAATTATTTTATTATTATTACATTATAATATTATAAATTACGTAAATTATTTAATAATTTATTTAATTTGTCCAATTTACCCACAAAGGACAAAAAACCAATAATATATTTAAAATATAATATAAAACTTCAAAATATCGAGTTATTATTAAATTAAAAAATTGTTAAAGGATTTATTTAGCTTTCAAACGTAATATCGTTCGTCATCAGAATAATATACAAATGTAACGTTATTCAACGGGTTAATAATTTATATATTTATATATTTAAAATATAGACTCTATAAGCAAAATTAAAAAAAGCTATGTTTGAATGGCCATATTTCGGTTAGTTTGTAACCAAAAAAAGTTTTCAACTCAGCATTTCAAAGCCTAAAAACAGTTATAAGCAAAAAAAATTAAAATTTTAGCATTTTTTTTTCAACATTTTTGACATAAAAAACTGTTTTAAAACTTTTTAAGTAAACCATTTAGATGGGAAATTTAATTCTCTACAAAAAGTTTCATATAAAGTATTTCAAAATTTTGCTTAGTTTGCAAGATATATTGAAAAAACTGAAAAGGGTGAATTTTCACTCCTCTCCAATTTCCACCTTTTAATTTAATAGCACTTCGCGTTTTTTTATTCTTAAATGACCCATTGACTGATTCCTGCAATAAAAACCCAAGAACATCTTAAGTTCCTTTCTATATGACATAATCAATAGCCTAATTATTTTTAAATTAAATAAACAAAATTTTCAATTATATTCCAAACTATTACAATTTTCCAAACTATGCATCTCTCTTTAATACAGTCAAAACTCTCTAAATTGACCTTCTTTAAAATAATTTTAAAACGACGTCAGTTAGAAGTATAAAATTGTAGTATGGATATTTAATACTAATCAATTGATATCATATAATTTTTTCAAATTTATTGATTCTTAACTTTGGATTTTATGTGACTTCAAACTCAGGGGTCAGAACTTTTTATTCCGATAGTAGACAAATAGCAAGGGCAATTGAAATTCAAAATCAATCACTAATTATAAAATAATTTGTTCCTCAGGTATGTATAAGAAATTGTAATTTTTGTTGGAATATGTGGTAAATTTTAATAAAAAACTAAATTAAGATCTTAATTAAAAACTGGAACTTATTCCAGGCACTACATTTAAAGCAGAGAGAAAAACGTCGTAAGTGCAGATAAAATCACAGTAAGTACAGATACAAAATCAAAAGCAATAATTTATTGTCACTTTAGAAAAAATTCGTTTAAAGCAATCTATTTACATCCATAAATAAAATTTAATTAAAAACTAAAACAAAAATTACTAAAATAAAGATAATACTTGATCCTTGTAATTGTAATTGCTACAAATATCTATTTTAGGGCTTGAACCACCTAAACACAACGCCTTATATGGAACATCTTGATAAGCAACTGCATATAAAGTCGATGAAGAGGTAGGAATTTTTGAAACAATTTCACCATTAAATGTCATATTGTAAAAATGATTCATTCGACCTCCAGCTATGATTTTATCATCCAAAACTTCGGCAACATGAATACCACCGTCATCGATTGGAAACACCGTGGATGTGGTTAGAGATCGAAAATGCCACAGCGATAACTTAGGGCCACCTCCACATAACTGTTGGTTATTCCAAAGTGAACGGTTAAAAAAAACTAAACAATTTTTGCGTTACTTACCAACCAGTCTTCGTTAATTGACAACGCTCCAATCCACTTTCCTATTTCTGGACGTGCAATACTATCATTCTTGTACGGTTCAAGTTTATTTACAATCTTTTTGTCCCTCAAATCCCAAATAATAACGTTACCGTCTTCACCACCCGATGCAAGATCGTGACCTCTAAAAATAACCAATTAGGGTTGTACAAACAAAAGAATAGTAAAAATCAAAACTTACACGTTGAATAAACAGTGAACATAATCGGTGTGTCCACTTAACGTCCTCACAATTTTTCCGTGTTCAATATCAATAATATAAACGTTGTTATCTCCACAACCTGCATACAACAAACCCGAAGTTTTATCTCTCTTCATGCAATTAACTTCCGCTTTGTTGAAGATGTCCCCGGTACTGGGTAACTCAATTTGCCAGGTAGGTTTTGCTTCTTTGTTGATCAAGACGACTTTCCAATCGTAGGCACAAATTTCACCCAGCATTCCAACCAAGAGGTAGTCATTCGTTGTGAGGAAGCTGTTGACTTGCACGTCTTCTTTGACGGTGAAAACATTCTTGGGTAACGAATCTTGCTTGGTTAGATTCGTATCCGGATTCATAAGCCGGTTCAGGCTGAAAATTTAAAAGTGTGAGGTTATGTTTTCTCTGTTATAATAATTTTTTAAGTACTTACTATATTACGGAGATATCGCCATTTATGTCGCCGGCTATTAGATAGTTTCCGCAAGGCGAAAATGTTAAACATAGAACCGTATTGTAAAATTGTTTGTTTACCATTTTGAATGACAGCAGGCAGTTGGTGATCAAACGAAGTTGATCGAGTGTGCGTTGATGGAACTACAATTTTCTGATTGGTACGATTTTACTGTGAGATAGGCAACTTAATATACAGAAAATTTATATTTATTTGTAAATTTTTAATTTTTTAACTATTTAACAATATTTTATTTAATGTTTTTAAATAATATTCATAATCGGGAGTATTTTACCAATCATTTTGTAGAAGAGAACCTTTCTAAAAAATTATTTTGTAAGAAATAAATTGATATGTCTAAGCGTTTATGTCACTAATGAATTCAAACGATTGATAACCATATATACGTTTTGCAAAGGATAGTAATTGTACTCGCTTCGGCGGTACATATACTAAAATTGGAACGATACAGAGAAGATTAGCATGGCCCCTGCGCAAGGATGACACGCAAAATCGTGAAGCGTTCCACATTTTTTTGGGCATTTTTATTTTATTGGTAAAATTTATTTGCAATTGTTTTAAAAACCCTTTCAACGTTGAATTCAAAACATGAAAATTTTTTGATTGCGCTGAAACGAAACACCTAAATATTTGAAGGAATTTGCAGTTTAGTTTTTTCAGTTTTTCTTATACTTGTATGAGTATTTCCAAGAAGTTTCAAAATATTTGAACAAAATTTAATTTTTATCAAAAAATTTAATTTAATTTTTATCAAAAAAATTTTATTATTGAAACAAAATTCGTAAATATTTAAAGCAATTTGGTGCTCAGATTTTTTTGGTTACTTTTTCTGTTTTTCTTATACTTGTATGAGTATATTCAAGAAGTTTGAAAATATTTGAACAAAATTTAATTTTTATCAAAAAATTTAATTTTTTATTTTTATTTTAAATTTAATTTAATTTTTATCAAAAAATTTAATTTTTGATTGCACTGAAACAAAAATTCATAAATATTTAAAGTAATTTCGGGTTTAGATTTTTTTAGTTATTTTTTCTGTTTTTCTTATAATTTTATGAGTATTTCCAACAAGTTTTAGAATATTTGAACAAAATTTAATTTTTTTATCAAAAAATTTAATTTTTGATTGCTTTGAAACAAAAATTCCTAAATATTTAAAGCAATTTGAGGTTTAGATTTTTTCAGTTATTTTTCCAGTTTTTTTATACTTTTATGAGTATATTCAAGAAGTTTGAAAATATTTGAACAAAATTTAATTTTTATCAAAAAATTTAATTTTTGATTACATTGAAACAAAAATTCCTAAATATTTAAAGTAATTTTAGGTTTAGATTTTTTCAGTTATTTTTCCAGTTTTTCTTATACTATAATGAGTATTTTCAAGAAGTTTGATAATATTTGAACAAAATTTAATTTTTATCAAAAAATTTAATTTTTGATTGCATTGAAACAAAAATTCATAAATATTTTAAGTAATTTCGGGATTAGATTTTTTTAGTTATTTTTTATGTTTTTCTTATAATTGTATGAGTATTTCCAACAAGTTTTAGAATATTTGAACAAAATTTAATTTTTTTATCAAAAAATTTTATTTTTGATTGCATTGAAACAAAAATTCCTAAATATTTAAAGCAATTTGAGGTTTAGATTTTTTCAGTTATTTTTCCAGTTTTTCTTATACTATTATGAGTATTTCCAAGAAGTTTTAAAATATTTGAACAAAATTTAATTTTTTTATCAAAAAATTTAATTTTTGATTGCATTGAAACAAAAATTCCTAAATATTTAAAGCAATTTGAGGTTTAGATTTTTTCAGTTATTTTTCCAGTTTTTTTTATACTTTTATGAGTATATTCAAGAAGTTTGAAAATATTTGAACAAAATTTAATTTTTATCAAAAAATTTAATTTTTGATTACATTGAAACAAAAATTCCTAAATATTTAAAGTAATTTTAGGTTTAGATTTTTTCAGTTATTTTTCCAGTTTTTCTTATACTATAATGAGTATTTTCAAGAAGTTTGAAAATATTTGAACAAAATTTAATTTTTATTAAAAGATTTAATTTTTGATTGCACTGAAACAAAAAATTCATAAATAATAAAGTAATTTCGGGCTTAGCTTTTTTTAGTTATTTTTTCTGTTTTTCTTATAATTTTATGAGTATGTCCAACAAGTTTTAGAATATTTGAACAAAATTTAATTTTTATCAAAAAATTTAATTTTTGATTGCATTGAAACAAAAATTCCTAAATATTTAAAGCAATATGAGGTTTAGATTTTTTCAGTTATTTTTCCAGTTTTTCTTATACTTTTATGAGTATATTCAAGAAGTTTGAAAATATTTGAACAAAATTTAATTTTTATCAAAAAATTTTTATCAAAAAATTTAATTTTTGATTGCATCGAAACAAAAATTCATAAATATTTAAAGTAATTTCGGGTGTAGATTTTTTTAGTTATTTTTTCTGTTTTTCTTATAATTGTATGAGTATTTCCAACAAGTTTTAGAATATTTGAACAAAATTTAATTTTTTTATCAAAAAATTTTATTTTTGATTGCATTGAAACAGAAATTCCTAAATATTTGAGCAATTTGAGGTTTAGATTTTTTCAGTTATTTTTCCAGTGTTTCAAGAACAAGAAGTTTGAAAATATTTGAACAAAATTTAACTTTTATCAAAAAATTTTATTTTTGATTGCATTAGAACAAAAATTCCTAAATGTTTAAAGCAATTTGGGGCTTAGATTTTTTTAGTTATTTTGATTGTTTTTTTTTACACTTCCATGAGTATGTCTAAAAAGGTTCAGAATAATTAAACAAAATTTAATTTTCATCAAAAAATTTAATTATTGATTGCATTTAAGATTTTTTTTGTTATTTTTTTTTGTTTTTCTGATACTTTTGTATGTCCAAAAAATTTCAGAATATTTAAACAAAATTTAATTTTTCTCAAAAAATTTAATAATTTTTAAATTGCCTTGAAATCAAATTACCTACACGTAAATATTTAATCCAATGTGGGGTTTAGATTTTTCAATTATTTTTTCTGTTTTTCTTATACTTCCATGAGCACGTCCAAAAAGTTTCAGAATATTTAAATAAAATTTAATTTTTTTCAAAAAATGTAATTTACAGCAGTTTAAGGTTTAGAATTTCTAGTTATTTTTCCTGTTTTTGTTATACTTGCTTGAGAGAGCAAAAATGTGTGATAATATTGTCGTATTATTTCTGACTGACTTTTTTTTCAAGTTATAGTCCTAGCAACAACAACTTTGCGTGGTAGACAAATTAAAACACACAAACTGTAATTTTTAAAATATAAAAAAAACTTACAGCCACGTGAACATAAATCTTATAGTAATAGTAGTAGTAACAAAAAATAATTAATTATTTTAATTTATTTTGTAGTATTTTCCTGAACGTTAAATTTATTCGCACGCCTGTAGCTGATTTACACTTAGGCAATGAATGATACCAAAATCTATTCGTGGGCGGATTCATCAGTAACAAACTTCCGTGTTCTAATTCAATTTTAACTAAAACGGAAGAGGGTTAATTATTTCAACATTCGTCGTTGATTATTATCACCTTTCGGCAAAACTTTCCCTTTCGCCTTTCCTCGACATGCGGTATGTTTTAACACAAAATTTCTGTGTTGGCCCAAAGACACTGATGCTATGGCGACCGAAGGGTCTAATTCTGCCTCGCCATCTCTGTGCTCGCCGATGTGGTCCAATCCATTTCTATACCTGTCAAATATATTTATAAAAATAACTAGATCTGATTCGATATCTAAACAAAACCAACCTGTTAACGAGCACAAAATTGTATTCAACTTCAGTAATTTTTGCAATAAAATCGCGTAAAAGTTTCAGCGGTTCGATCCAAGGTTTGGCAGGAAGGGTAACCCCAGAAAAATGGTACCGTAACTCGTCATCACCGTAAGCTACTTGTTGTCGTGGTACGTCGTGCCATTTTCCAAATACTTTCACCTGCTCATTTAAAATTTTGATAAATAACTTATTAAAGATTCGTTTTAAACTTTTTTTTTAAACTATTTTTGATTGGTTGGTTATAAATGTGACGCCCTCTAACCGATGGTTTTGAACCGCAAAAACCAAACAAATAAAAAAATAAATGTCAAAAATGCTTGTTTTCGTTCGGTTTTAACAAAAATTCGTTAGAGGGCTCTAAGATCTCGAATGACCGGATTAACCGGTTAGAGGTTAGACAACAACTTTTTCCCTGACAAAAAAATGTTCCATTTTTAAATTTTAATTTTGTTTAATTTAAAATAGGAATGCGTTTTACTAAATATTAAATTTATTTTTATGAAATAAAAAACCTGAAAGCACTTGATCGGAAGTTGCGATGTTAAGCGAACTGAAAGCTTCTCCGTGAACTTTGTTGACAAATAAATAATAAAAAACTAAGTAATCTTCTCGAAAAGATATTAAAAATAAATATCGACAAAATCGATGAGGATAATAATTACATTTTAACTTGGGGAATATTAATTTTGAAATCTAAAGGTAGGTACAGTTTATCCTAGCTTACGTAGGTAATATCAAAGACGACTTTCAATTTTTTGTTCCGCTTTTATTTGGCGATGTTTTTATAAGCTTGGACGAACTGCACGAGATATCAATTTAGTGAAATTTTACTTTGATGTATATTTTAATATCATCACGTCTAAAATTTATATAATTAAATCGCTTTGAAGATCTGAGTAAAGCGACTTTTGTTCTTAGTATTAAACAAAATCGTGGCATGCATATTTAATGGAAGAATTAACACTGAAGTCATATTGTATTCTGCTTGAATTTTGTTTGAATAAATTTTAATATTGCACCAACAATGGAAGTGTATTCATCATCAACATTAACCAAATGTTGCTTTCAGGCATCAGTAAGCAAAATATTGTTACCTATATTTATATTATACAAAGTGTTTTGGGAGGAATAATGAATACTAAAGTGTTGGAAAAAGTGTGAATTTTTGAAAGACTGTGTCTAGCAGAGCTAGAATAAAGAGTGAACAGCGTAATTTGCACAAAGACAGATTCAGCGTCAAAATCTTTGAACGTATGGTTCGTCTGATCTAAGGGGTGAAGGGACAAGATATAGAACTAAGAAACTGGTGGTCCTGGTCCACCAAACTTCGGCAGTGAAGTTTATCACAACGTCACTTGATCCTTTTAAAACAAAACGTAGATAACCTCGGGTATGTGACCCACAGTTCAGAGTGTTATGAGTCGCGCTCTGCGTGTTTCGTGGGTCCTAAAAAGTATCTAGTGTATTTACCACAAAAAATCCTGTAGCGTCTTCAGTGACACTATCCGCGAGCGATGAACAATGAAAAACAAATTTGAAGCATGGTAGAAAAGAGAGAAAAAATGTTTGATAATCTTAAAAATTAGATGCTAGAATTGTTAGTAGGTAACTTTGAATGCTAAGCACAGCTGCAGTATCTCACTACAGGAAAAATTATAAAAAAATGGGTATGAGACCGGGGGGTCTGGGGGGTATGGAATACCCCCCAGCTGTTCAAAAGTAACAAACCTACATTTTAATATTAATTATTTTTGAAAAGTGGTTATTCCAACCCCCTCACCAAGTTCCTATAAAAAAGTTTAAAAAATATTAGTTTACATTTCATATTTTTTCTAGGGTGAACATTTTATGTTTCTATCAGACAGACGAACTAGAAGTTTATATAAATTTTGGTCATACGTGACTTTGCGTTACTTACAGACAAACAGGAATTAAATATAATAAACATGGAGTATTAGTATATCGACAAACCTTAGTTAGATCGCCTTGGTAATACTCAATGGTGTCTTCTAATTCAGACATAAAATCGTCAGCAACATTTTTTGGAAAAACTACAGAATAGTCCAAATCTAAACCTTCCTTCTGAATTTTCTTCCATGTTGGTGTATTATTCCCCACGTGTTCCAATGCACTCGCAAGATCAATTTTCATTCTCTTGGTTCTATAAACGGGAATGTCATTATTATTTCACATGGCATAAGTATACTTCTAGAATTTTGAAATAAAATACGTAGAGAAAATTAATATTTTATGAACGTTTTCACTTATGCGATGCTTTTTTAATTTATTATTTATTACAGGCGTCTCACAGGAAAATTTAATCTTTAAATATTTTTTAGACGAAATTTATGCCGAACGTCTATAGTTTATAATGTAAATGGGCGTTGATGTAATTGAATTACCACGAGTAAACAGTTTTATCAACTTCGAGTTTTTTAAATGGGAATACACCAAATACAAGAGATAGAAAATGTTAAATAAGTAAAATAAAACAAATGACTTCCTCGTTTGATCCACTAGCCCGAAACTCTGAAAGAAAACGATAACAAAGAAAACAACGTTCAAAGATGTATTGTTTGGGGACGTGGGAATTGGGCAAAAATCGATAGAATAAAACGGAAACTATTCAAATGAATTAATGGATTTCGCACTAACAGTGTTATTTAATTCCGCTTTTTTTGAAAATATATATTTAACTCAATTCAATTATTACCTTTTAAATATGGATTACTATGATGATATCGAGTTCGACACGTCTAAAAGTTTATTGGACGTCTTGTCCTTGATTGAAATTCAATTGTGAAAAGCTAAATATGTGGATAATTTACTTTCAAGACAAGTAAATTGTAATGAAATAAATTCTTTGCATGAAGGGAACTTATGGCACATTGGCAACGTCGTTAATTGCGTAAAATGTATTTAACCTTAAATTTGTGTTTTCAACGAAACTCAAATTTGATTGAATACAGGTTGTTTTGCGATTATTTTTACATTTACCTTATCTCTTCACTTTTGACGACGTCATTAATAGCACTTGAGGTACCTGCCATTTGAATCGCTTTTTATTATGACAGTTTGAAACAGCTCACATTCGTTGCACATAAAAACTTTGCTTTTGTGCAACGTTGCAACATAGTTCATGCGTCAATGTAAAAATAAAGTTAAAAAATAATTAATGCGACGAATATACAAAATTAAGAACAATTTTTCTTTGGATTCCTGAAGAAATTTTCTTGTTAAAAGTAATAAGTAATTGGTTGTTAATTTTTTAGATTAACTAATGCTTTTGATTTCGGGATGAAATAACACACTGCATGTGTGGGTAAAATGATATGTCATTTTACTTTTACTTTTCGTTTCAACCCTTCAAGCTCTAAACTTTTCTCTGATTTTTAAATCCAGGAGTCCAATACAAGGTTAAAAATCGATAAACCCAAACAAAATTTCCATTTTCCATTAAAATTAGTATACTATCTCAAAAACGGCTTGAGATATCGAAAAAGTAATTTGAGAAATCACGCTTTTACAAACTCAGTCAATTTTAATTTATAAAATTTAGGGATTGTAAGGCCCCTCAAAAGTTTTTAACTTTGATGTAAGCTTTTTAGTTAAAGCTATCGAAAACTAATTAAAAAAATATACCCCTGTTGAAAACCCTTGTCGACTTTATAAGTCCAGAAATCCCGCTTCCCGTTCCTCTATAACATCATTCGGAATTAGTTCTTATTATATGCATAAAAAAGATTTGTAAGGAATACAAAAAATTTTCGTAATTACATTTTTACTTTTTATTTTTCTAAAGCTCTTTTTAATTAAATTAATTTGAGTGGCCTGAAAAACCCACTATTACACGAAGATGCGACGTAAATATCAGAAGAGCGCTCTTACAATCTGCGTACTTGAAACATAGGTAAGGGTTCATTAAAATCTTAATATTTCAAATTTATAGCATGGAAATTCTAATGCACTGCTATTAAGTACGATTTAATAGAATTTTAGTTTTTCAGTTATTTACGCTGTAACATCGCGTTATGTGAAATTAAATTGTAAGGCATTGCCTGAAATTATAACGTTTCGCATCCAGGAATAACAGGATAATTGGGTTAGCATCATAATGACATAATTGGATTAGCTTCATTTTTGTTCAGGGACTTAATATATCTTTTGATTGTGGTATGAAAGAAATAAAGTTGATAAAGTGTAACAAACAGGTTAATCAAAAAAAATGAGTAAAAAGATAACGATGTTTTAATAATGAGGGTTTTGAATGGATAAATATTCAATAAATTATTTAAATATTGTGGGTCTACCAAATGTTAGCTCCAACAAGACTGAATAACCATGGCTTTGTGTTGTAATTTTAAATTTTGCACTATTTCAAATGTGTCAAATTTACAATGATGACATATATGTCAAAATTTTTTGTAGACATGGGAAATTTTAATCATCGAGAGAAACACAGTAAAATAACAAGTAATTTTTTGAAAATGAGCATAATTCAATCGTTACCATCACTAGAAATTGCTAGAGCAATGATAAAAGAGCTTTTTTTTTAGCTGAAATTGAACTATTTATGATTAAATGACGTGTGGCTTCAACAAGATGTTGTCACATGGCCATACATCCAATAAAACAATGGCTGTATTGAAAGGCAAATTTAAAGATCATTTAATTTCTTGTCGTCGTCGTTGCAATGTTAAGAGGGAACACTAATATTCTGTGACTTATCATCATTCGATTTCTTTTTTTGGGGTCCGTTGTATTGGACTCGTTAGGGAAGGGAGTTTTGATGACATGGTTTAACAAGGAGTTAAAGTTCTTGGTCTAGTCTTGTGGAACTTAATGTACAACGAGGTACTCTCAGACTCCAGCATTCAGAAAGACTGACCCTAGTGGGTTTTTTTAAACGTACTTTTCAGGAAAAAATTCAAAAAAAATATTTAAACTTGGATTCTACAAAATTTTTCATTTTTTCGAAGAAAATCATTGATTTTTCAAATTTCGACACTTTTGATTTTTGATTTTTTTATTTAAAAAAAAATCTGATTTATTCCGCGTATAACAACGCAAACCCCATAATGGGCCGACATTTCTTTCTATTTCATTTGTTTAATTAAAAAATATTATTTGCGTAAAAATAAAACAAAATATTTTTTAATTAAACAAAAAAAATAGAAAGAAATGTTGGCCCATTATGGGGTTTGCGTTGTTATACGAGAAATAAATAAGAGTTTCTTTTGAAATAAAAAAATCAAAAATCAAAAGTAGACAAATTTGAAAAATTAATGATTTTCTCCGAAAAAATAAAAAATTTTGTAGAATCCAAGTTTGAATATTTTTTTTGTATTTTTTCCTGAAAAGTACGTTTAAAGACGAACAAAAACAAAAAAAAGAACGTTTTGATTAGTCAATTTTTGAAATAGTTACGATTGTTTGAAGAAAAAAACATCAGTTTTTCTGAAAAATTTTAACTTTGTAAAAAATGTTAAAAAAAAGTACACAACTGATTTTACGTATTATACTATCCCATCAAAAACAGTTCTGTAAATTTTTTCAAAATTGTTTACAAAGTTAAGAATTTTTAGAAAAACTGATGTTTTTTTTCTTCAAACGATCGTAACTTTTTCAAAAATTGACTAATCAAAACGTTCTTTTTTTTGTTTTTATTTGTCCTTAAACGTACTTTTCAGGAAAAAATACAAAAAAAATATTCAAACTTGGATTTTACAAAATTTTTTTTTTTCGAAGAAAATCATTAATTTTTTAAATTTTTCCACTTTTGATTTTTTTATTTCAAAAACAACTCTGATTTATTCCGCGTATAACAAAGCAAACCCCATAATGGGCCGAAATTTTTTTCTATTTTTCTTGTTTAATTAAAAAATATTTTGTTTTATTTTTACGCAAATAATATTTTTCAATTAAACAAAATAAATAAAAAATTTGAAATAAAAAAATCAAAAATCTTCTTCTTCTTCTTCTTCTTAGTTTAGGCCTTAAGGCCTGTTATCTCCAGCTTCTTGTGATATGGACTGCCACCTTTCGTTCCATCTTTTCGGTGGTCTTCCAGGCAGTCGTTTTCCATGGACAACTTTCCCATCTCTGACTATTCGGGCAAGCCTATTGTTGTTCATGCGATTGACGTGTTCGTTCCATCCTCTTCTTCGTTGTCTCACCCATCGTACCACGTCCAATACCTGGCATGTATCTCGGATTACTTCGTTTCTTATCCTATCCCGTATTGTTTTTCCCGCTATTGAGCGCAGTGTTCTCATTTCGGCTGTTCGCAGTAGCCTTTTTGTTTGAGAGTTATCGGGACGTGTCTCCGCAGCATAAGTCATTATCGGTCTTATACATGTCTTATAAATCCGCACTTTACTTTCGATGTTTAGAAATTCGTTGTACCATATTGTTTCTTTCAAACATCCCGATACAGCAGCCGCCTTTACGATCTGGTTACGTACCTCCTTGATTAGGTCTCCACAACTCGTGATTTCCACTCCTAGATAGGCAAAAGACATCACCTGTTCAATGCCTTGACCGTCGACGACAAGCTTACATCTTCTTGGTTCTTTTGATATCACTAGACTTTTGGTCTTTTCTACCGATATTGTCATATTATAATTTGCTGCTTCTGTTTTAAAGGCTTGCAGTAATCGTTGTAAGTCATCCTCATTTTCTGCTATTATAACTGCGTCATCCGCATAGCATACGATTTTCACCTCGCCCGTACTAAGTCTATAGCCTCTATTATTTGACAGTTTGGTTTTCTGTATTATATTGTCCATAATGATGTTAAATAGGACTGGACTTAGGCTGTCACCTTGTCGAATTCCGGTTCGTATATTGATCTCTTCTAATAGTTTGCCATTTATTCTTAGTCGCGTTGTGTTTCCGGTGTTTAGATCTTTTATTATTTTAATAATTTGCTTTGAAATGCCCTTTTCTTTGCACAGTCGCAGTACGTCTTTTAGTAAAATTTGGTCAAAAGCCTTTTTTAGGTCAATAAAACACATGTAGATCGGTTTATTGTATTCTAGTGATTTTTCTATTATTTGCCGTATTATAAAAAGAGCATCAATAGTCGATCTATTTTTACGAAAGCCCTGTTGTTCTTCGCTCATATTTATTGTTTGTGTTATTTTATTAGCTATCATTCCAGTGAATAATTTTGTGACACTGTTTAACAGAGTTATTGTCCTATAGTTGGATGGATCATTTTTATCTCCTTTCTTAAAGATAGGTATGGTCACACTTGTTTTCCATTCATCTGGTATAGTTAAATGCTTTAGTATTTTTTGAAACATTGCTGTCAATTCCGTCACCAACGCGTCACCTGCATACTTTAGCAGTTCATTGGGAATGGTATCAGTGCCTGGGGATTTTCGATTTTTTAATTTCTTTATAGCATCGGCCACTTCTGCTTGAGTGATATGTATTACCTCGTCGTTGTCTTCTGTGTGTTCAAGCACAGTTTTCATATCTATTTGGCTTTTAAACAGGGTACTCATGTATGTTATCCATCGCTTTTCACTTATGTTGCTCATCTGTCGGTATTCATTAATTTTCCTTTTTTGTTTTCTAATCATTCCCCATATTTTTCTCTGTGCACCATACAGGTCACTTTCCATTCCCTTTGTGAAAGACATCCAATAATCTCGTTTCAGATTTCTTATTTGTGCATTTACTATATTTCTGATTTCAATATATTTCTGATGTTCAAGGGCTGTTTTATTACTTCGGTAGTGTAGGTAAGCTATTCTTTTTTCTTTAGCAAGAAGTTTAATTTCTTCTGTAAACCATGGTTTTGTTTTACGCTTTGGCTGTGATGCTACCTTTCTAACTCCTATAGCTTGTTTTGCGGCGTCCAATATGTTGTCTTTTATCTTTTTCCAGCTAGAATTGACTCCGTCTTCATTGTCAATGGCATTTTCTTTGATCGCGTTGGTAAGTCTCCACTGATATAGTCTTTGGGTACTTTCTTCCTTCAGTGATTCTATGTTTAGTTTTTCGATTACCTCTGAGGTTGGTTCCTTGTTCAGTTGGATTGTCATTCTTAATTTACATAGTACTAAGTGGTGGTCGGAACCCACGTCAGCTGATGTCAGTACTCTCACGTCCACTACTTGTGTGGGATGTACCATCTTGTTCATTATAATGTAATCTATTGTAGACTTTTGATCTCTTGAATTTTCCCAGGTGTATTTGTGTTGTCCTTTGTGAGAGAAGAATGTGTTATTGATACGCAAGGAGTTGTATGTGCAGAATTCAATAAGCTGCTCACCACTTTCGTTAATTACTTCCTCATTGAATCGTTGTTTGATTCCCGGCATTACCTTGTTACCCACTCTAGCGTTCATATCGCCCATTATCAGCATCTTGTCATTCTTATCAGTCTCCTCTATCATGCATTGTAAGTCGTTATAAAAGCCGTCAATTTCTTCTTTTGGTTTATTAGTATCGGGAGCATAAACTGATATCACTTGTATCCTTGAATTACCAAATTGTAGAGTAACTTTTAGTATTCTGTGGTTGATATAGGTAATGCCAGTGATGTTCTGCTCGAATTTTTCGTTAATCAAAAGACCAACCCCTGAAGAAGCACGATCTTCCTTCTTTCTGCCGCTGTATACCAGAATGTATTTATTGTATCTGCTCGTTCCACGTCCCTTCTTCTTGGTTTCGGATAGGGCACATATGTCTAACTTATGGTGTTCCATTTCCATCATAATCTCTTGATCTCTTTTTGCCCATGAAGTTATATTCCAACATGCAACGCGTATTATATCTGTCTTCCATGCAATCGCTTTCCGTTTTCGTGCATTAGTCGTCAACCTTAAAAACCGTCCATTATCCGAGGCTTGTTTGCTGGTTCTATGAGCAATCAATCAAATCAAATCAAAAATCAAAATGAGCAATCAAAAATCAAGTGTCAAAATTTGAAAAATCAATGATTTTCTCCAAAAAAATGAAAAATTTTATAGAATCTAAGTTTGAATATTTTTTTTGTATTTTTTCCTGAAAAGTACGTTTAAAGACAAACAAAACCAAAAAAAAAACGTTCCGATTAGTCAATTTTTGAAATAGTTACGATCGTTTGAAAAAAAACAGCAGTTTTTCTAAAAATTTGTAACTTTTTTTGGGTCGAGTAAAAAATTTTGAAAAAATTTACAGAACTGTTGTTGATGAGATAGTATAATATGTAAAAATTTCAGAAAAGTCAAAAGGGGTCGGGTTCAAAAGTGGTCGATTTGGTGTGGAATGCCCCATATGTAGTATGTTCTCCTTACCTTGTCCCATCTTGGTCACACAAAGATTGTGTGGTTGGCGTCGCGTCGTCCACCTTCTTCTCACAGTATGTGAACCCTGAGGACTCTGCTCTTTAGAACCTATGAAGGTACTCGTTATAGCATCATCCATGGTCCTTCGGGACGTGGGTGAGATCATGGTTTATCTCACCATGTCCATGTTTTATCCACGGCTGTATTGTAGGAACGAGTCTCTTGGTGCATGCTCTCTCAGTTAAGGAACCTAAGTCCCTCAAAAGAAAAATATTAGCGACAAATGTAAACTCAATATTGCTGTATGCTGGTCTTATTAGCTGCGACCTTCTATCTGGAGAAAGGGCAAAAATCTAATCTGGAGAAGTGAATGCCTCTGAAAACATTATGGTTCTATGGCAGCGTGGATGGCTGGTGTTTGAAGTTGGCCTATGGACGAGACTTTAATGCTTACTTTCACCATATGGACAAATGTACGACTCCCAATTGTGACTATTGCACTGCTGATGACTCTGTAGAAAACACCCTATTCCATTGTTTTAGATGAGATAGGGTCAAAGTCAGAGTCATCAGCAAATGCAGTAGTCACAATACATTCACTATGATACATTTAATCTTCTCAGAAAAAGAGAAGTACGGGAAGGTACAGGAGGCTGCTGCACGCCGTTCTATTGTTTAAATGTGACTAAGTCAGCGTTGCCACAGTTAAAAAATAAAAAGTACTTCTTGGAAATTAAAAAGGTATCCTAAATGATAGTAAAAGGTACCAAAGTTTCTCAAAGCGTAAATACATAAACAAAAGAAATACATTACTTATATGTTTCAAAACAATTTAAACGGCTACGAGCCGGGAGCGGGGGGAGGGAGGGCTAAAAAGGAAGCTACCATCCTCCAGGTCAGAAAAAGATTTTTTAAAGAAAAAAAACTACACGATACTGAATTTTATCACATTTTTCAATGAGATATATTGATAAAATTTTCAAAAATTGTTTCTATTTTTTAAAGTGTCTGGATCCTCTCCCTCAAAATGTACAGAAACGGGCGTGAAACTGGGGGGTCTGGGGGGTATGGAATACCCTCCAGCACATGGAACTTTAAAAATTGATAAAGCAGCAAATTTAATTCTAAGAAAACATTTTTTCTTAATGGCTGGAGGGTATTCCATACCCCCCAGACCCCCGGTTTACCGATTGTTTACTTTTAAAAATACCCTCTAGATCAGAACAAGATTTTTTTATGACCGTAATACTACATAATACCTACTTAATGTTATCTAATTTTAAAGTGCGATTTCTAATTTTTAAGGCATCTAAGCCTTTAGCTAACTTTGCGTCTCAAATTTGTGCACCATTGCCTTACGCCACTTTTGCCAGACTTTAGCTTCTCTGCTGACATTAATTTAGTTTTTTTGGTGTAATATAGGAAGCTCTGATTGTTATATTTATCTTTAACCCCCTTCCCCTCTCACCACACAGAAAGAAAACCTTGTAAAACTTGCCAGGATAATTATAATTAATGCTTTGTAGTACCTACTTATTGAGAAAATTTGTTAAATTTTGTATAGTACATTTGACAGTGGAAATTCTCAATTTGTAGCAAATATTTGTAAAAATTATAGTAATTAGTAGTACAATTTATTAATAGCCATTATTTACTACAAAGTTTGCCTACAAAACTTTAATGGAAGATCAGTATAAATTTATATAAATTTATCCAACTACAAATTTGTGGTAGCATAAGTAGGAATCGACTGTTGCAACATTCTAAAAAATTTCATTTATCTTTTGTTGTTGGAAGTGGCGATGGCGTATGTAGTTCCATATTAACTAAATATATACCCGTGCTTCTATATACAGGTTATTTCTTATTTATAGTAACACGGCAAGATATGGTGTAAAAATGACGACTGCGAAGACTGTAGAATTTTCACAGACCAAAGCACCTACGATGGTTCAATTTTTGATAAAACACCTAGTGTGCTTCCCTATATTGCATCCCGTGGAAAAACAATTACGGAGCTTCCTTTGTTCTGTCCCGCATCTGACATTTTTTTCCCTTTTCTTCCAACTGTCCATTTGACAGTGGTTTTGAAATGAACGCCCATTTAATGAAGTCAAATCTTGCTCTTCTACTCTTGATTTTATAATAAATTGTTATTAAAGCAACATACAATCATACAAATTAAAAAACAATAGGAAAAAAAAAGAATTAAAGGATACATAGATAAGGTTGTCTTTTGTCTAGGTTCTATTCAGGGTTGCCAATGAAACAGTATTGAAATCGGAGTAGATTGTGAAGAAGCAAAATACAGCGTGACCCACAAGAACTCGGACAAACGCTTAAACAAAAAAAACTTATTTAAACGCAACAATTCAAAAATTTAAAAATGAATAATAATTAACAACAACCTTATGTACATCATAAATTATAAAATTTCAAAGTGGCTTTCTTCTGCGTGGATGCAGAGCTTTAAACGTTGAATGAAATTTTTGGCTGTTTTTCGTACCTTTTCTAGGGATATTTTGTCTCATTCCTGACGCAAAGATTGTTTTAGTGATTCCAAACTTTTGTGTAGTTTTGCACAGGCCCCGGCCTCTAAAATTGACCATATGGCGTAATCAATGGGGTTGAGATCTGGTGGATATGGAGGCCATTCAGCGGACTGATAAAATCAGAAAAATTGATTTGGCACCACTCTTGCGTAGCTTTCACCTTATGGGCAGGTGCAGAGTCTTGTTGAAAGGTCCAATGTTGGTCACCAAAGTGCTGTTAGAAAAAATTATATAAATATAATATAAAATATATATAAATATATATAAAATAGAAAAAATTACTATAATGTTACTAACTAGCGTCACCAAAGTAAAAAAGTACTAAATTTTTCGAAGTAGCACTAACTTTTATTTGAAGCAAAAAAGTAGTACTGAAAAAGTACATGTTATGTACTGACGGTGGCAACACTGGACCAAGTAGCCAAACCTTATTTTTATTTAGTAATTAGCAGTTGTTTTTTTTGTACTTTTTCACTTTTGAAGCTTTTCTTCATCGGTGATACCCAAAAGTAATATTTTGACAAATTTGCTCGAGCAAAATATTCTCGAATTTGTAATACATTTTAACATCTTTATTTGTTGATACGATGACGGATAGTCCTTTTGTTGAGATTAAAGTGCTTCTGGATAAAAGTATTTTGATCCATTTAAGCACCTCAATTTTTCGGTGATAATTAATTTGCATCTATTGGACCGAAACATTTACAAATAGCATCTTTGAAAAGCACGAAATTGTGACATAATTCGTTTTATAATAAAGACGAAAATAAAAGATTTTTTATAAAAGTTCCTAATAATTAGGGGAATGACTTGCAGGTTGCCACCCCTTAGCTTTTTTTATCATAACTTATCTTAAAATTAATATATTGTAAATAAAAAAAATACTTTGAAAAGAGGAACTATAATGCCACAATCCTGAAGTAGAAATCATTTGAAATTTCAAAAAATAAAAGTTCTACAGGCAATTTTCTAAAGTACCTAAAATCGACACCTTGAAATTTAGGTTTGCAGGTTGCCACCCCCTGTAAAATTGCTGAAAGTGTAGAAAAACGGAAAGAAAAACATCTGATTGTAAAAATATATTGCATTTTCTTTGTTCTTAGTCATATTTAAAAACATAATTATAAAAAAAATTGTGTAAATTGGCATGAAATTGCCCGACGAGCAATGCATCATAATTCTTAATACCGCGGTCGCTTTTTCTAGATCTACGCGCTGCCATACTACAAATATTTCAAAATTGTAAAAAAAACAGTTTACTTTTGACTTAATAACAATTGTAATCATCAAAAAATCATGAAAGCTGGCATACAAGTTGAAATAAGCGAAAAAAAAGGGGTGGCAACTTACAAGTCTTAAAGCATGGCAACCTGCATTCTGAAGCTATTTTACAATAATTCGTACAAAAAATTTCCAATTTGTTTTATTTTTGAAATTCTTTTGGAATCAATTACATTGAATATAATACAACACAGTAAAAATATTTACTTTGAATTTTATATAAAAATGTTCAATTTATAATCACAAAACAAAAACACAATTTTAATTATTCACTTTTAAATTAACGCTTTTTCACACTTTCTTCAGTAGACACTGTAATATTGGATATTTTTGGACCAAAAGTAGTTTAAAATTGACCACACCTCCTTTGTTAACGATTTCAGTCGAAATTTTTTGTGTGGCTTGCTTAGATGCCGAAATTCAAAGACCCTGGCAACCTGCAAGCACTGGCAACTTGCAAACCTCTCCCCTACTAGAAAATTTATGAATTTTTTAACACACAAATTCAACATTTTAAAGATAGAAAAATATGAAAATAAAAATTTTTAGCTTGAACAATTAGCTTTCTAATGAGCTTGAAAATATCAAAATCTGATAACTTTTGTGCAAAATATTAGCACTTAAATGACGCAAGTTTGAAGAAAATTCAAATGCAAATTGAGGGACCGTAACAACTGAATTATTAAACACTGCTAAAATGCGCTTGCATTACTAACATGAAAATCTTTCCAGACGTTGGTTTTAATTCATTAATCTTGAATATTGAGAGGTACATAAAATCAAGCACTTATGTCCTCATGTACCAACTCATCAACCATATCAGTTTTGATTAAAGAAGTTTTCTGATCAAATTTAATACTTGAGAAAATCCTAAAAATGTACCTATTCCCCTTTGCTATTTTAGCCCCTACTTACGAATTTCCGAAGGGAATAAAAAGATTATGTTTAAATATGCAAGGTTAAAAGAAAATTTGCTGATAATATTTCCGGACACTTTCAAAAAAATTTCATTGAAACTGAAAGAAAAAAATTGAGAGTATTGAATAAGTAATAATTACACGTCTGAATCAAAGGGACCAGACGATAAATAAAAGATGTAATAACCTTGCTCGTGAACAAGTACAAAATTATTCTCGTTTTATTGCATAATAACTGAATTTCAATTTCACTTACCTACTTTGATTTCTCTTATTTTTGTTTGTCTTAATTGCACTTAATGTAATTAATAACTTTCTACAGCAAATTAACTATTAATAAAAGTGAATCATGCAAAAAAACTTGCACAACTTTTTTAATTCACCGTGCAAAAATTTGGAGTGATTCAATGTTTATGCTTCATTAAAAGTTATAATTGAAAAAATTTGTTAGTCAGTTTCGATGTTATTGTGGTCTTAGTTTGGAAACAGAGGAAATCACGGATCAGAAAGACGATTTTCTAAGGTTAATGATGAATACGACGCATCCTTGCTGAATGGTGACCCCGACGTGATATTTTAAATTGTTTAAATCAATGTCGCTTCAATGTCGAAATGCACGATTAGTGTAAATAGCCAACTTTTTAAATTATTGTTAACTGTATCTACTCGGTATGAATGGAACACACAAAGTAGTAATAGAAACAGATCGTAAAGTACGGTAATAACATAAACTAAAAATTTATAAAACAATAACATAAGGTGCAATAATATAACGGTTTTGAAATGTACATATGTATTAACAGTGCATGAACAAATTTTATTGATTTTCTGTATGTAAACAGCTTTGTACCTTTCGCTGCGTACATTCGATAAATTTTATAGTATAACAATTATATAATTTATGCATCTAACCCTAATTAATTATGAATCAAATACAGATTTCCATTAGAACACTGCAATGTACGGTGTGTTTTGCACGTGGTTGGGTGGCCTTCCAGGGACCACGTACCAATACGATCATGTCTGGCAACCTGGTCCACTTTCTAGCAACATAAGAAAGCTAGCCTTCTACATAAATCCACAAGGGATCTACACGGTCACGATTGAGTGGTTTTACCAAAAACATTTTATGTTCATTAAGCCCTTAAGGGACGGAAAGTTAAAATTGTAACAAAAGTCAAATCAAAATAATGAAAGGTTCAGAAAAAAAAACAAACACTAAAAAAATTTATCCTGTAAAATAAAATTCAAGTGCAACAGCTTGCAAAGTCCTGAATATTTTTTGTAGTGCCCTCTTTGAGTGCTTTTAAAGTTGCGAAGAGTACTCGAAAAGTTTCCGCCACCACAAAACTTTAATTATCGCCAAAGCATTTGTAATATGGAATGGTAAATTATTGATGAAAGAGGATAAATTATTCTATCTAAATTTGCTACAAATTATACACATTGTGGTTAATTTTTGGCAATTTTGTAAGAGTTCATCAGAAGTAATAAGTTAATTAGATTTCATCATGATTAGGTAACTGAAAACAACATTAATCACCATCTAGTTATTGCAATTGTGTGCAGTTGATTTTGTACTTTTAATTTAAATTGCTCAATTCCGATTCAATTTTGATGGAATAAATTTTTAATTCGATAAAATGTGAATAGTTTATTCTGTTCTGACTACTAGAATCTCTTGGTTAAGCTGCCTGCTTAGCTAACAAAGTTTCCAATGTTATAAAGGATTTTGGATCTCAAAGCGTTTTTGACGCTTATACATAGCTGCTGGACTACAAAACCATAATATGTAATAACAGCAAAAAGGAATAATTTTATTTTTAGGCTTAGGGCTTTTTATCGACGTGCTGTGATGTAAAGTCATATTAAGGGATATTTTTTATTTTACGAGATCTACTACATTTCACATAATAAAGAAAATTAAATAAATTAAATTTTCTTATGAAAAACGAGGACGAATAACCTCAATTTTGCAATGTCATAAAAGCCAGGCATTCGGCCACGCACAACTCTACTCACGTTATGTAGAAAATTAAAAATCTTTTTGTTTACGAGTTTTAGTGGATAAATTCTTTTGGGTGGAGACTTTTCCCCTTTCTCCCGTTTCTTCCTGCTTCGAGCTATGCCACTTTAATTTACATATTTGTTTAATAATATTATAGTTTGACAAATAAAAATTCAAAGCTTGTTTTTGACATTTACTTCCCTAGGGAAGTATAGAAAACTTACTTCTCTCGTGTCTTGACAACTATTATAAGTTACGTGCAAAATCAATTTACATACTTCAAATCTAACATGTAAGTGTCACTTACTGGATGGGTAGTGATAAAATACTATTTTACTTTAGTAGAATTATAATTTTGTGAACAATTTACACATTCATAATGTTTTATGATACGATAAAAGGATAATACCTTTAGAGCACTGTAAACTTACTAATAATAATCTCTCGCTACTCTCGAAATTTTCTTTTCCCATATGCTATAATTATTCGATCCATTGTATTGTGGAATGCAGTACGGAATTTATTTCAAAGTATTCGGCGCAAAGTTTGGAAACAGACATTATTTTCTTTAAAACATTTGAAGCGTGTATTACACTGTAACATTTTGTTACAAAAAAATTGTTTTATTGTTGCGGTGTCGCATTGAACATATTAAATAATTTAACATGAAATAATTTACAAATGGAGTAAACTTACTATAATATTGTAAAAATATTTCTTATATTAGCTCTCTTCTTTCAGCTGGTTTTAAGAGTTTGAAAACGTAAGACGCGTGCGCAGAATAAAATTTATAACGTAGATTTAAAACTGCGCATGCGTCTGAACTTTGAAACTTTCAAATTTTACCAACCAAGATCAAGTAGCTTGAATTTGAGATTAAAGGTTTTTTTGTTTTATAATTAACCATTATTTTACCACGTACTATAATAATCTGAAGTAAAGTTTGAGGTTTTTATTTAGGTTTCCAATAATGTACAGTGAAAATGGAAGTTATATGTCTCCTAAAATGAGAAAAGTGGCACAAAATGTGCAATATGACTCACCACCACAGCCACCGACATCAAATTTTGCTAGAATTATAGACAGTTGAGAAAAGTATTAAAATTGAAATTTTATCCTTCATTTTTCAAAATGGCAGTTTGAAAATCTATAAAGCGACCACTGTGACTGTGTAACCTAGTTGCATATAAGGTAAATTTTCTCATAAGTGGGGCTAAAAGTCGAATAACTACATCTATAAACCACTGGATGGCCAACGACGATCTGATGCCCCCTGTGCCACCTAGTATAAATAATCTCTCTTCATCAGCCGTTATTCGTCCACTCCTGAACGTTAGGCGTCCCCTTTTAGCCTCCCTCCAAGTGGGGGGGAGAAGGGGTTTTGCCCATAACTCACCACGCTGGGCAGGCGGGTTGGCGAGTAGTCCGCGGATCAAGTTTGGACGTTTTAGATCACAGCACATATCTGACGCAACCAGGATTAGAACCGCGGTTTCCCGCTCTCTAGTCTATCCGTGTTTGATTTACGCCAGACTGCTGGTCTGGTATAAATAATAATTTGCTAGAAATCTTTTCCACCCTTATTCTTAGAGGGAGGCTAAAAAAGGAGGTCTAACGTTCAGTAGTGAACAAATAATGAACTGATAATGAAGATCAAGAAAAAAAGATTGTTCAAATAGTAGAAGAGCCCCGCGACAGCATTTGCTACAAGCCCTGCGCTGGCTTAATCCGACACTGATACTATGAGTGTACCCATAGTACACATAGGGTGCGTTCCACTTAAAGCCCACGACGACTACGGTCGTTCGTCAGTCCAATCAAATAACCGCGTTCGATTTTTAGTCCAATCAAAAAACCATAGAACCACGCCGCGGTCGCCCATGGACTTAAGTGGAACCCACTGATAGTAGCGTAGACCACGCCGCAGTCACATATGGGCTTAAGTGGAACGCACTGTATGTATGAGACTGTTCACTTTATTTTGAATTTCAAATAATAAATACAAATAATGTATTAGGCTCACCCCTGAGCTTAACTTACATTTCCTTAACTAAAACCACATCGACCAGTATTACACTATTTTCAGCTTTAATTCAGAAAGCATCAATTGTGAATCAAATTAACTAATACCTCCAATCTTACGGCGATAGTTCTGGTTAACTCTGTAGAAGCCGTTTGAAGTTCAGCTTTAAGGGACTTCTCTTGTAGCTTATCAGTGTCTTGAACATAACAAGATATAAAATTGTGTTGTTAAAAATAATAAATCATTTTTGAAAAAATCAAATTTTTTTTGAATTTCTTATATTATACTTTTTGCTTGTAGCTGATAAATTTTTTAAATTTTTTTTAGAAAAACGAGTTAAAAAAGAAACTAAAACCCGAAAGAACAGATGAGGGAGCTGATGCAGATAATGAATTCAAAGAAATTGATGAGCCAGATAAAACAGAATGTGCACCCGAAACATCCGATAAGCGATCTGAAGCAGAATGTGAACTTCAAAGAATCGATGAGCGAGTGGAAAAAGAATGGTAACCTGAAGGAACTGGTGAGTAAAATGAGAATAAAATCAAAAGATCAACAACAACTTATGATATCAATGTTATCAATATAGAACAAAATAACTAAGAGAAATCTAAAAAAAACAATATAATATGTAGAAAGAGCCTCAAAATTGAATTGGGCCTGGGGCCTCTTAAGTGCTAAATTTGCCACTGACCACACAAATTTAAATATTTAAATTTTGGAGTTGCGTGGGCTACAAGAATATTTTTACCAAGTGAGTCGTCCAGATGCAAAACCAGACATAGGCAAACATTTTTTTTTTGAGTTTTTGGTATCTAGAGACTCATAATATTATTACGAGTTGTTAGATACCAAACACTCAAAAAATTTTTTTTTTGTGTATGTCTGGTTTTGCATCTGGACGACTCAAGTGATCAAACTTAAAAATCTCAGTTTCTAAAGTTATGGCAATAGCCAGTGGCGGATTTACCACTTGAGAGGCCAAAAGCGCAATTCAATTTTGAATCCCTTTTTAAATATTTTCACTACTCTGGTAACTTTTTTTTTGCGTTGGTAGGGGGAAAATCTTAAACAAGACACCACCATCCCGTGCTGTTGGTAGTGTGAGGTTATACCCACTAAAAACCCCCTCCCGTTGTTGCACGCGGGATTCACCTTCCGCCATTACTTCCGTCGCGCAACTGCATTATCTTCGCCCTTGTGGGACTTTTTTCTTCTTTAAGGTGTCAATGGTTGGGAAGACTGCTCATCACGGTTATTCGCCTGCACGGTTGACGAGCTTTTTCTTCTTCTTCCTTCCGTTCGTTTTTTTCTTTGGTTGACATGATCTCGTTGATCGCATTCGAGATTTTGTTCCATCTATCTTCATTTGCCAACATGTGGCTAACTATGTTGGTGAGCGTTAGCTGCTGCATGTCGGCTTTGGTTTTTATTTTGGTCCACTTCGGACATTTAAAAAGCGTATGCTCGACTGTGTCCTCTTCTGGGCAGTATTTACACTTGGGATCTTCTCGCCTACACATTCTTGAGAGGTAGGCGCTGAAGCAGCTATGTCCCGTGAGTGCTTGTGTGAGACGATAGTTGAGCTCGCCGAAGACTCTTTCGACCCATGGTCTTATGGTCGGTATAAGCACTCGCTTCCAATGGCCTTTGGGACTGGCTGCCCACCTCTCTTGCCAACTCTCTTGCAACTTTTCTTCAATGGCTCGCTTCTCTTCGTTGGTGTTGTTGCTTAAGTAGTTCTCATTTCGTGCTTCGGCCATCAGGTCTATGGAAAGAATACCTGCGAGAACTTGCAGGGCCCCTTTGGAAGTAGTTCTATAAGCGGAGCATACTCGAAGCGCGACGCTTCTCTGAACTGTTTTGAATTTGCTTCGGTATGTTTCCACTTTCATGGCCTCGTGCCACACCAGTGCACCATACAGCATGATGGAGTGCACCACCGATGCCAGCAATCTTCACTTCGTGCACTTTGGTCCTCCCAAATTCGGCATTAGCTTCGTCAGAGCCATAGACAATTGTTGCGCCTTTGCCGCCGTAGTTTCGATATGGGAGCCAAATTTTATTCGTTTGTCTAGGTGTACACCGAGGACCTTGATTGAATCTGCCATTTCGATCTTCTTGTTCTTTATGTAAAGTTGGTAGTTGCATTTTTTTTTTAGATTACAGATCACAGCACATATCCGACGCAACCAGGATTAGAACCGCGGTTTCCGTTGGTCTGAAAAGAAAATAAAAGTATTATTTATTTTCATAAAAGTGCTATAGTTTTTCTTAAATATAAAAATAGAATAAATTGAAGAGTTTGCGAGAAATAATCTCGGAAACAACAAAATGCCAAATTGTGAGAATTACAACCAATTTGTATTTTTGATTTTTGCTAGCTTCAGTCGGAGATTTTTTTTATACATGAGACTCTAAATTATGTGTGATTTAAAAATTTTTCAACAAAATAAATTTACAACACATAGAATAAAGCTTAAGATAAAAAAAATTCAATTTTTGTTTAATGTTAATCAAATTGTCCAAAATGATCTATAACCACTTTATCTGCTCTCAACTTCATCGTCGACCACGTTTTTTTAAATTTTCATATAAGTAGTATTTTAAATGATCACGCCTTTACAAATTACTGATTATCGAATAATTTTTCATCAGAAAATTATCCAAGGTGTTGCAGAAAAAAAACAAGACGCTTGTCAATCAAATTAATCCTTCCTTGCTTTTTCAAAAGTTTCTACTATCCACTGTGGTCATTAACAGCAAATTGTGAATCAATTGCTTCACAAAAGAATTATCAAATATCAACCACCTAAAACTTCATTTATTCATTCCTACTGTTGATATTTCCATTTTTTTTTTGAATTTTTAGCAATTTCCGCTTATGATTTAAATTTGAATTTTGAAAATAAAGATTGAATTTAGTTTACTTGACTAATTTGATTTTTATATGCGTACTACCGCAAAACTAAATTTTGTAATTTTAATAACTGAATAAATTATAAATCATCATTCTATTGGTGGTTCATTAAAACAAAACAAATTTGGATGCAAGAAAATGTGTCATTTGGCTCCGTGAAAATAAGAAACAAAGTGAGACTTTTGGTTTAGAAATGATGAAAAAGTTATTTAAGCTGTCAAAGGTGGTGCGCGCGCCCGTGCGCCCTTTACAAAGAGTTTCACCTGGTTTATCGTTCATAAACTTTACGACGCACACGTTAAGCCAACCCGCGAAAAGAGTAATTAAAAATCGATTAATCTTTTCAAATTATCTTGGATAAAATATTTGTGTTATAGTTCTGTTTTTTCATTTTTTGTTCCAGCAAAACCGGTCACTGCTGAGCACTTAGACAGCGCTGATTTTTGCACCAACGTTTTTTGAAAAATCGAAGAGAATGTTGCACTCACGTGTATAAAATTTATTTAATTTATTATCAATAAAAAAAAGTAGTAACTAAAAATGTATAATTAATAAAGGTGATTAATTTGAACGTCAAATTAATTAGTCAGGATGAACCGATTTTATAAGTTCATGCGGTATACCAAATTATATTATTAAGAGATTAATTAATTATTCAGTAAATTACCATATACAGCAATTTATTATTAAATAGACAGAGCTAATTGATTGCTTAAATATTTTAAATTCTTTCCTATGCAAATTTTAATTATCGGTTACACATGCACAATTGGTTTACACGAAAAATTCCAATTGTGTGTAGATTTTTAAGTTTTACCTGGAAATTAAGGTAAAACACGTTTGTACATAGCAAATTGAAAAGGTGCAAGTAAGATAAAATCCTGCCACCTCTATTTATCAGACTGCAATAACCGAACGCATTCCGGGGATCTCTCTTTGACTCAACGCGCAATTCTGGCAGTACGTTTTGTAACGGCGCGCGAGGTACAAACTACATTTTTGAACTCGAATACCAAACTCCCGATATTGCAAATTTCATCAATTAAAAAATCAGTTTTTTCCATATTTATTCAAAACCAAGTGAAGTTCTTTCATAATGTGACATTTTTTCAAAAAAAATATTTTGTTCGCACTCGAATATTTCTGCGGTTATATAAGGTAAGGAAATCTTTTTAACAAATTAACAAGTATACTTTTCACAAAAGTACCTAACTATGTATTGGCCATGAATTATTTCTAAAAACACGAAAATGTTGAATCGTATTGTAAGAATTTGCTATTACATCGTTTTCACTTTATTACAATAGTATAATAAGAAAAATCTCACGAGTTGTTAATTTGCCGACTTTTTTTCACTTTTCGTTTAAATATAAAGGAAATAATTATTACATTATATATCTATCAAAATTGTTCTTCCGTATCTTCATCGAAACAATTATTATTATTATTATTACTTTTCGAAACGCTCCTTTTACTCTTTGTTATAATTTTAATTGTACTACACCAAAAATTAAGCAGTAACGTAGAAATTATCTCCGAATAATTAGTAGAAAGTGATTCGACAGTAACAACAATTTTAGCAACATTTTGTCGTCGCAATTTTAACAGTAGGTAATAAACAAACCAAAAAAATATAAATAAGCTCTGCGTTGTGGTCGAGTGCTCTGATTAAGCATTTTCCAGTACAATAATTACAAATTGATCACCATGGCTACACCCCTTATTATGGATAAATAAAACTGCAAAGTATAAAATATCAATTTTGAGGTTTTGAATTCGACTGGAAACATTGGTAGTACTTAATTTTGCTGCGTTGAATGAATGTAAATAAATAACGTCCTGTACGAATCAATTCGCTCTCAAATAATAAAGGTAATCCTGAATACGGAACCTGCAAACTAAGCGATTTTCAAAGAAAACACAAAAAACAAAGAGAATAATATTTAAATTTTATATAAAAAAAAAAAGGTTAAAAGTCAAAATTTCAAAATATTTTGTTAGGAAACTAAAAATTTGCATAACTTTTAGAATAAACACCGCATGATAGTTTACTGATTATTGTGAAAAAATGTTTACCTATTATTTATTTTCGTAATATTAAAAATTAAAATGTGGAAAAGCGTATGAAAGTTGGAATTTTACATGTAGTAGTTAGTTGTATTTAAATTTCTTGTTGTGTGCAAACAATTTAATATTTATTTAACAAAACCTCTGTATGTAATTTTGAATTCACAGTGAAATAGTTAAACTTATGTAATGGTAATTGTTTAAACAAAATTTTAATACTTGGTTGAATTTAGTGGATATCAACAAAACATTTAACACTTTTAATGTTTAGAAAATTAAATTTTTGTATTAATTAATATTTTAAAACTTTCAAGTGCTATCTGATCGCGAGTGTGGTGTTTTTTCATCCGGAAAATTATATCAGAACCATAATATCTCTTTCTTCCTGATATCATTAGATATCATAGTTTCCGATTTAACATTTTTATTAAGTGATTTGGCTTCCGATCAGACAATTTGATTTCCCTGAAAACCAAATTTTTTAGGTCTTCTTATTTGTATAATTATCTTTTCTAGAAGCATTTTTACACAAATAGGGAACCTACAGTTTAATGTAGGCTCCAAACTGTGGCAAGCGTGTCTTTAAAATTAAGTTTTTAGAATTTCGGGGTTCGAACCTTGATACCTTGACATTAGAAGTCGGTGCACTTAACCGTTAAGCTGTAACCGTCTCAACTCAACAACATCGAATATATTAATTCTAATTACTTGTAATTTATCATCAGAAAAGGGAAATTTACATTATTTTAGTATGCACAGTTTTAGAGTTACCACATTTTTACAAGCTTGTTATTTCTAACATCTAGTACGTTGTTTTTTTGGCAGTGTCAGATCTATGAGCATTTTGCATCTATTAGGTAGCTTGCTGAGCTGGCATTTAAATGTGGCTGTACCCTGGTTTTTACATATGTCACCTAAAAATACTAGACTTTCTAAAGCCAGATCTGTTTGAAAAACCTTTGGATATCATTCCAAGAACTTTTGACTTTCAGCAGCCGTTTGAGATTATTATTCAGGACCGCAATACGACTAGAAGCCAAATAATACAATTGGATAACAAATCTTCCAGATGGTACACAGGTGGATCAAAAACTGAACAAGGAACAAGCATATGCATACATGGCCCAAATTACTCGGCATCTATAGCTTTAGGAATCTATCCCACAATTATGCAAGCTGAAATACTTGCGATTGAACTGTGTGCCCATGAATGCCTTCGAATGAATTTAAGGGGCAAGCAGATCAATACAATGTCGGACAGCTTTGTCAAATAGCTTTGAGTCCTTGTCTACATGGAAATGTCGACAATCTCTGAAGAAACTGGCAATGGGCAAACCTTTCAGGAGGATTCTGTGTTTCGATAGCAAAATTGAATTCTAGAATATCTATTTTGAATTTATTTTGGAGGTCAAGACAAGCTCGCACGCACTTAGGCCACCAAATCAGGCCCATTGTACTCCCTCCGGTTTCAGTTTCACTTAGATCCTGTCATTTTCCAATAAGCCAATCCAGTTGTAGGATCCTGGCAGGCAGAGTGTCCCTGATTCTGGCCATGTCGGGCCAAAAGTTCCCTAACACAAATCCTCTTATTGAAGTTAATTCCGGATAGTTGCAAAGTACATGTTCGGCTGTTTTCTCTTTTTTATTGCATATATTGGGTCATCTGCGTAACCCAAGATGCTTATTTAATCTGTACTGTCTAGTTAGAATCTCTAAATATCTAATTAGTAGGGTCATGAACGAAAGATCAATACTGGTTGCAGTTCTGAAAGGCTCTCGCAGCTATTTGACCCCTAAGTACAATAAGAATAACACATTTTTCGCTATTCGTCGAGTCGACTGTTACGAGATTCCAGTTCACAAGCCGTTTTTTGTATCGAAAATCTCGGATTTTGTTGAATCCAAAGTTTGATGATTCTACGATTCCGGCGAGTGTTGGCTTCTTTTTTTACTTCTTCCGGGTCGGTTTTCTTCATTACCAAGTTTTTTGTATTGTTTGAAGGCATTTGAAACGTTTTGTTGAGGAATGCGCAAAAAAAGTAACTACATGTCAATGCATAGTCAGATATTAATATTCAAACTTTCAATTCAAGTGACAGCTGATGAAGTGGCTTTCTGAAAGTCCTGAGCCTTACAGTGACTTGACTCGGCCTGCTCTTGCAGTTATAGGTAAGGTGGTGTATTGTTTGCCTTTCTTCGCCGCAGTCAGTGGCCGCAGTCAGTCGGGCCTCCAAAATCCAAGGGGCTTCAAAATTCAGCTTTCAAAATAAAATTATTTTATTTAATTACTTTTTTGTATGAAAAGCTATTAATAAGTACATTGCAGTGATCCTTCCAATAAAATTAGGTACCTCTATTATTGGTCGCTACATTAGGATTATACTTAACAGATTAGTAGGAGTAAGTGGGAGTAACTTTTACAGACCACACCCGTTCAGTAATAATAATAATAATAACAGATTAGTTAAGATTAGTTAAGAACAGGGTGAACTAAACCGACTGAATCAGTTAGTTAATTTGAATAAAAATTATGCTACTCAAACGAAAAGCGATTGCTCGAAATGTAAATGAAGTAATAAAGTTTTATTGGCTGTCCAATAGTACTCCATACTACAGAAAGACTAGTGACATTGGCAACAACGAATCTCCTTCTTGACACCTTTGAAATTTTAGTCAAGGTTTCTTTTACATTTAAACTAGAAAGATAGCTGTATAATAGAAGCCTTAGAACTGCGGTCATCCGAGTTCCACCTTGTTCTACCTAGTAACCTGTGGCAACCCTGCAGTACCTACAGTATTATTAAAAGTCGATGGTAGAATTCAAAAATTGTTTGAATTTCCTGTCAGTCACGGATTTCCAAATAGGCGCCTTCAATTTTTTTATTTTATTTATAAGGCGCCTTATAAATAAAATAAAAAAATTGATTTTATTTAATTAATAAAAAAGTGAGACATCAGGAAATAACATTGAAAATTAATCAATATAAAATATAAGAACTGCTTGGATATATTTTAAGGTTTGCTGATGTTTAGGTTGTATCAAAATTATGAAAATTGAAACTTATTGGTGCAAGAATTATCAATGTTAATTTGATAAAATACTTAAGAAAAACAACTTTTAAATGTTCATCAGAAATCTAGTTAAATAAGTGAAAATTTGATGCACCTAATTTTATGAAAAGTTCCATAATGCAGTTTGCGTATTAAAACAAGAGCTCAGGTAAAATATTCTTATATAAATTAGGTAGTATTTTTAAAAAAATCGCCTGCGGCGCTAACGGCCCCCTCTTTGTGTACCGGAAGTTGAAAATCATTGCTGTAAAATGTAATGTAAATGAGTAGTGCAAATATTAGAAAAGGGGGCCTCAAAATTGAATTGCGCTTGGGGCCTCATCAGTGCTAAATCCGCCACTGGCCGCAGTCGCATGTGACAGATACGCATTTGCCTCATTTAAACATGAAATCAGCACACACCTCACAGTCCATACGAACACTGTTCAGTCTGCACCATGTATTCCGAGACAGGGCAAAACCAGGTGGCGTTTGACGGTGTGGAGAAAATCGCGGATCTTAGGAGACGCTTTAGCTTGCCACTCTCGTTCTCATTCCCGTTCCAGGTTAAAGTTGTTAGCAAGTAATCGCTCAGCGGTTTGAATGGGAAGCTTTCTGGATCGTAGTCTGTGGTCCAGGTGCGCAATGTCTTCGTGAATTTTTAGGAGTGGATTACTTTGAATTTTTTTGTACTCTCTGACTAGAGCGCTTGAGGAACGCAAGTAGGGGAAAGAAATGTTACTCAGAGTAGGCAGCCAGTGAACAGGGGTGGGTTTAATGGTTCCACTGATGATTCGCATCGAGTGATTTAATTGAATATTCACTAGTTTTGTGTGTTTTACAATGACAATTTTCAACTTCAAATAACGTTAATATTGAAGAGCGACTTTTTGACACTCATAAACTTCCTTTTTGATTTTTTTTATTTTTTACTTTTCTGATCTCTATTGTTCTTAGAATCGGAGTACTAGATTATTTTTCGGTCAAGTTCAATAACCGTTTCAATTTCAAAAAAAGTTTAATTTTCTCGAAAAGAAAAAAAAAGTTTGTCGGGGTTCTTGTGGGTCACGCTATACTTGTAAACAGTAAAACAAAAACTACCTTCTGAACCGCAACCCTTAATAAAAGGGTTGACCAAAAGACCAAAACAGAGACCAATCTGGAGAAAACCTCTTCAGTTTGTTAAGCCACGATGCTATTAGACCAGCTCTTGATTTAGTGCTAAGGCAAGGCTGCTGATTCTAAAAAAGAAGGGTAGCTTGGGGAAGACTTGTTGTCACAATTCTAATCTTAGTATTGAAATCAAATGCAACAAAATATTTGCATTGAATGCAAATAAAGAGACAGGATCGACTCGAAGAATTATTGTAAAATGAATGAAAATTCGAACTACGTAACAAATGCATAATCGAAATTTGCAATAATTGGCAAAAAATATACACCTGTGAAACAATTAATTAACGATTCTACATGTCAAATAGGGGAGCACGTGCCCCTTCCCCCGAAATGTTACTTTCGGATTTTCTAAAAAAACAAATAGTTTTAAAATTTTATTTAACAAAACTATTTTTTTTGAAGATTTCTGGCTTAAAAAACTCAAAACAATTTGTCTATGACGCTTTTAGCAAAAATATTTTCTGAAAACATCTTACGTACAGTACAACTGCTGTTATCATAGTCTAAAACCATAAATGCCTCTTTGAAAAAAAAAACCTGCCTACGGGCCTGGGCTATTATTTATTTTAGATTACAATTAATATGATGGATAATATTTTACCCTTAATCTAAACATAATTTTTTTTATAAATGTTACAAAAATGGTGGTTCGATGGTTGGAAAGTTATCGATCACTGAGACTAATATTTTTGGTCATTCCGAGTATAACGGTCACTTTAGCCAACAATTTGTTCAATGAAAATTACATCAGGTTCCTGTTTTTGCCGATTTAAAGCAAAGCACCCACTTTGTAATTAATTGGAAATGTAATTATAGTCCTAAAAATTATTTTCGTTATCTAAATTTTACACGAATTTTTGGAAAATGTTAAGAAAAGAAATTAATAACAACTATTGTAACTTTTTTGGTTAAAATTAAAAAAATTAGTAATTTTTATTTGATTACATAAGAAAAAGTCGATTTTAGAAAAAAATCTTTTAATTTTCATTGAAAATTCACCATAACCATCAAAGTCGGTTTTCAAGGTAGAAAAATGTATTTTTGCGCTTATAGCACAGTAAAACTGTCCTTAGCAACGGGAAGTAAAGTAAAATCGTCTTTAAAATTGCCAAATATTTTAAAGTAATTCGTAATATAATAAACAATTTTTTAAACTAGTACATATCGAGCGGTGCAAAACAAATTATCAACAATAGGTAAGTAGAACGTAATTAAAAATTAACTTGTAAATAAAATATCTCATAAAAAATACGTGTAAAATAACTCAAAAAAAAATAAACAATAGCGTACATTTCCATACAAACAATGTATATACAATTCAGTATTAATAAATAAAATTAATTTTTTAGTCAGGCAAAGGAAATTTTTTAATAATAATCAATGGCATTCTTGCAATGTGCGTGAAGTTAGCCCCCCTTTTTTTGAAATAGTGATTTTTTTTATTTGTGCTCAATTGTGCTCAAGTTGTGCTCAATGTGCTTAAAAAAATTTTTTGATTTTAAACAAAAATAACAAAAAAAATCGAAAAAAACACTTTTAGACGCCAGCCCCCCTTTTTTAGAAATTGCAACTTTTTTTGATTGTACTCGATTGTGCTCAAGTTGTGCTCAATGTGCTTAAAAGAATGTTTTAATTTTGATAAAAAATAACCGTGTAAAGAGCGAAATAAGATTTCGACCTGGCCCCCCTTTTTTTGAAATTGCAATTTTTTTTATTGTTTTCGATTGTGCTCAAGTTGTGCTCAATGTGCTTAAAAGAATTTTTTAATTTTGATCAAAAATAACCGCGTAAAGCGCGAAATAAGATTTCGACCTAGCCCCCCTTTTTTGAAATTTTTCTTCTCATTTTGAATCTATGTGTGTAATTGATGTCAATCGATTGAGCTTCGTTAGAGCCTGAATGAGCTTTAGTGAGCAAGATTTTAAGTTAATATTTTAAAAAGTTATAGATAGTTGAAATTTTTGAGTAAACTCCGAGCAACACGCGTTTAATAGTAAGATTTTTTAAGGCTCGCAGTTTACTCAAAAATTTCAAATATTCCTAACTTTGTAAAAAAATTTACTCAAAATCTCGCTCACTGAAGATCATTCAGGCTCAAACAAAGCTCTAACGATTGACACTAATTTTATCCCAAAATTTAATTTAAGGGGGGGGGCAGCGACATGCACCTGAGCCTGCTTAGCCACCTATAAATAAACAGCCTTACGCTTTTAGATTGATGTTTTTAAGAAGCTTTGTTAGCTCTTATTAACATTATTTTTTACTATTTATTGCACTTTGTAATTTTAAATAAAAGGTTTCCATGAAAATTTTTAATTTTTTTTTTAATTTTTAAATTTTTTAGTCATATCTTTACAAATACAGCTTCTGTATTTAAACTAATATAGTACTATCAGAATTCTCCATTTATGTCTTTTAGATGTTTGATACTTTACCCTGTATAAATCATTACGACGAAAAACTTTACCCTGAATGCGGTCCTTAAAAATGAAATTTGGAAATCTATTTTACTTTTCACCCTGTATGATAAAATTGTTCAATGCACACCTTTTTTCTCTTATTTCGCGCCTTACGCGGTTATTTTTGCTCAAAATTAAAAAATTCTTTTAAGCACATTGAGCACAACTTGAGCATAATCGAAAACAATAAAAAAAATTGCAATTTCAAAAAAAGGGGGGCCAGGTCGAAATCTTATTTCGCTCTTTACACGGTTATTTTTTATCAAAATTAAAACATTCTTTTAAGCACATTGAGCACAACTTGAGCACAATCGAGTACAATCAAAAAAAGTTGCAATTTCAAAAAAAGAGGGGCTAGGTAGAAATCTTATTTCGCGCTTTACGCGGTTATTTTTGATCAAAATTAAAAAATTCTTTTAAGCACATTGAGCACAACTTGAGCACAATTGAGAACAACCAAAAAAAGTTGCAATTTCAAAAAAAGGGGGGCTGGCGTCAAAAAGTGTTTTTTTCGATTTTTTTTGTTATTTTTGTTCAAAATCAAAAAAATTTTTTAAGCACATTGAGCACAAGTTGAGCACAATTGAGCACAAATAAAAAAAATCACAATTTCAAAAAAAGGGGGGCTAACTTCACGCACATATTCTTGCAGCACAAAAATTTAGATCTTTAGGATGTCCTTTATCATGTGACATTTTCTAATATTTTTTTTTTTTGATTTTAACCGTAACAAGTGGGAAAAACTTCTGTAAGAAAACTATGTTTAATTCTTTTTTACATCAAATTCTTTATTTTATTTGAAAAAAAAAAGAAAAAAAGAAGTAACTCTTCGCCCGCCCGTCCTAAAAGTGAACGAACAAATTTTCAGGCATAACTTGTAGTACTTGCAATTTTTAAATTTTATCAAAATAAATCATAAAATTACCAAAGAAACAAAAGTAATTTTTAACGCAGTTGTTTCTAACACTAAAACTTATGAAATAAATTTGCGAAGTTTGGAAATAACTTACGAGTTTCTTAGAATAATTTATGATGAATTATGTTTACTATTATGAAATTACAATACGATAATTACTTTAACAATTGCAAATTAGCTTTGTTAAACTTACAAATTAAGAAAGTTAATTTTTTAAAAATTTTAAATTGGAGAGCTTTCCTGATGTACTTTGAGTGTTTGTGGTGCGCGCGAGTGCTAATTTTTAGTCCTGAATTTTCTTAATTAACACTCCAATTTACATTGGATTGTATGGCATTACACTCGACTTTTTTATACTACAGCATTTTTTATTAGGTTTTCCGAATGTCTGTTTAATTGAACGTTGAAACAGGACGAAGCTTTTAAAACTTCAGTTTCAAATAAAAAGAAAATTATAGTTTTTACAAAGCATCATTTTACGTTTCTGAAAACGTATTTATTGTGTGTGCTCTATGCAGAGTGTAATCATTTTTCTGAACACTAACATTTTGATGAATGAGGGTATAGCATTTCTAACTTTTGTTAAAACTTTTCGCAATAAAGTTTATGTTATGTTTCCATGCGGGAATTTGGTCTGCTCATGCAAATTTATCTTTTATAGATGAAATTGATTGGCCATAAAATATTTTATTTTGATAAAATTAAACTTTTTTACCTTTTTCTATCGACATTTTTTTTGTTGTCGTTATATGAAAGAAATAAAACATTAGCATAGATACCAACCAAGCTAATGAAAACTTCTATTGGTAGTAATAGTTAGTTAACCGCTATTGGTTACCCAACCAAAACAACTTCCGTGATTGGCTGTCAGGATGACGTAGCACTCAACTTCGAAGACTCACACTATATCTTGAGACGTGTCAACGTCAGTTACCAGAACTTGACTAATAACTAATCAGTTATTACCAATTGATTGTGTCTTTTATTGCAATTCAATCGATCGATTATAATAGTAAGGGTTACACGAAGTGGCTGGTATATTTAAAAAAATACATAAGTTATCGTTCTTGTATAAAACTATAATGAATTGGTACGTGTACCTATCGCAAAACTACGGCACGTAATCACGAACATTGCAATAAATTAATTGTTGCTGAGAAATTCTAACTAAATATTTTTCCTAGATAATAATTAGTGGGTTAGTCATACTTGAAAAATTTTAACGAATTTTATAGTAATTCTATCCTTAACCAAAAAGTTGCAGAATCACCGGATTATTTTATAACAATAATTATACGGGATCATAACCGTTTTTGCTTTCTCCACTTTCTCGATATCCTTTCAATAGTTTTCCTTTCTTTACATAACCAACTGGAAAAATTCACTTTTTGCGTTAGATAATAATCGAAGTGCGTATATCACGTCATTTCATATTAAAGCGGAATATTTTAATTCATTTTTAAACTGTGTCACGCCACAGGCTTGAACGGCTCTTTATTTTTATAAAAAATTATTACGTGCTGAAACGTTAAATGTTTCAGTTTATTATTTTATTGCAACTTTTTTAAACTGAAAGCAAAAACTTAATTCGATGTACGGATGACTTCTTCATCCTCTCACGAAGAACATTAAGATTTAATGGAGCTTTTTAACACAGCAAGTATTGAAATTTTGATTGAATTTATTTATACATTAAATTTTGAAAACTATAACCACATTTAGTGTACCTTCGAAAAGCATTTGAATTGGAAATTTTTGACAAAACTTATTTTGAATAAAACGAAGTGGAAAATGTGATGCTCGTGTGATGTCAGAAATGATTGAAGTTCTAAAATTGCATAAAAGTTATGAAGGCTGTCAAATGAGACATCGGTAAAGCTTTGATTTATATTCACACATTTAAAATAAATATGGTAATATTTTCTTCAAATTGAAATATCTCAATAAAATATTAATTTTATTGGCTGTCAATTTTGGATTAGCACTGGAAACGATTTATAAAAATGTAATTTCAAAATTATTCAATCTGCAGTCTAAAAGCATTTGGTGAGTGAAGAATGATGCATATCCTTCAGATTGTTAAATATGCCTTTCCAAAATGGAAGAGTTTGATTGGGTGTTTGCCTTGTATAACATTTGTGGTAAAACAATTTTTAAATTTAAAATAAATCATAATATTAAAATCTACGATAAACTAATAATAAATATTGATTTGATTCATAAACTTAGAGGTGCCAATTTAGGTAAATCAATAACAAAACCTGAACTCTAAAATAATATAAAACATACTTTTGCACCCCACGAATGATGAGGATACCGATTCTGAATATTTTGAAGGTGTTGAGCACTCCAACTATGTTTGAAGAGTGCCCTTAGCTCAGCCTATTTTACTTGAGATTTTCCAACGAAAAAATAAAATCCATGATAACTTTCATCAAAGTTATCGTAAAAGTTAAATAGTGAAAAACAAAGTGATTAAAATTTACGGGGCGGCAAATTCATTGGGACGAAGAAAAAATAATTCAAGGGAGATTTTATAACATTTGTTTTGTAGATTTCAACAGAAACTTTGATCAATAAAAAACTCTTTACCTAAATTTTAGATGACATTTTTGGACAAACTTTTGATTTCACTAATATTTAACACGCCAAATCTTCCTTACGTATTTTACTATTTTTCACGTAGCCCCAAAACGTATAATCGTGGTGGCCAATAATAATTAATTTCATCTCTTTGCGAGATAATGGAGCTAGTGGTCCATAAGCAATCAAAAGTTTTCGTGATTTTAGGTTAGAAAACTATAACATCCAAATTCGAAAAAGTTCTTAAAATTATGATGTTTGCGACCTTACTTTTAGACCAAGGGTGTCAAACTCATTCCGGCCGCGGGTCGTTTCCAGACAAACAAAATTTCCGGGGGCCGCATAAATAATCTTTTTTTTACTCTGTCCATTTTTTAACATTAATGCATCAACAAAATCGCCTTTTTGTAACAAGAAATTATTATTAAATTATTATTTTATACGAATGCGTCGATCGCATTGTTCATATTGATTTGGACATGAAAATATTTTTTGCAAAATATATTCCCAATGCTTGAATGCAGACCAAAAGCGAGCATGAGAAACTATAGTTTTGCATTATACAAACGTCGTGCTCAATATGTGCCCGATTTGAAAAGATCCTAATTTTCTGAACTAACTTTTTACTGTGAATGAAGCTTGGGTATCCATTTCTACGATCCAACGGCAAAACAGCAGTCCAGGTCAAAAAAGTTTAGTGTTTGAAATTCTTCAGAGTTTTGAGATAATCGTGGTATTATTCTCATCGATTATTAGCAAAAGTCATAACTGCAGAGTATTATTCATTATTATTAAGAAAAGTGCGCCGGAAAATTGTAGAAGAAGAGACAGAATGATCTCCAAAAGAATTTTGATTTTGTAAGATAATTGGTAAGCTTACAAATTACCCATTGATATGAATAAACTACGTGATTTGGAATTTGAATTGTTGGATCCACTTATTTACCTAACTTAGTTCCCTCAAATTATTATTTCTTTCCCAAAGTGAAAAACGGTTTAAAGGCCCGCACACGAAGATGCGATGGAAGCTGGTGGAAAGCTGGTTTTCAGACATAGGAGAAACATTGATTTTAAAGGGTTAGAGTCACTACAAGTTTGCTGTAAAAAGTATGTTGAGTTAAGGGGTTTTGCCACTGTAGAAGCCTGAAAATGAACAAACATTTGCACAATTTTTTTAGATTGTAAAAAAAGTTTTATTTACAAAACAAAATATACCACTTGTTTACACATGTATTAAGGTACAAATATGTATTTTTTAACATAAACAAATTTACAAAGCTGCGGCACAGTGCAGCTTTTAAAAATACATCTTTTCAAAAAAGGTCTTCGGGGCTTGCAGCATAACTTGAGTGAATTTGATCTTACAACAAAAATAAAACAATCTGCTTAATCTACATATAAATAGCTAAAGAATGACGTACGTAATTTTAAAAATATTAATTTTTGAAAAAATAGTAAGCTTTTGAAGAAAAAATTCAATTTTTGGTCAAAAACTTGGACAGAAATTTGTTAATAACTTTTACAATTTTTAATATTTTTTAAAATCCGTACGTCATTCTCTTCAAAATCTCATACAAAAGCTACAGTTAAAATTTGAATTCAATCGGATAAAAATTGTTTGAGTTATGCTGCAAGCCAATTTGACTTTTGTAGTTTCGAGAAAGAAGCGATTGAAAGTTTTAGTATACGTATATCGTAGTTAGTCCAGTCGTACTAAATAATATGTAACTAACTCAATTTTGATTATTTTAACTTGAAATTTTTTTCACACATTCTTGAATATGTATATTTCGATAAAATGCAAAATAAAAAAAACTTGATTTTATTTAAGTTTACAGTGGCAAAACGCCTTAAGAAGAACTCGTATGTAAAATAATAAAATATTATCAATTCTAGATTTTTATTGCTTTTTTATACGTAGTAGGCTAATGTATACCGTCAATCTGTCGCGGTCAATTCATCGCGTTACAATTCGTCGCAGGCAATTCGTAGCGCGACAATTCGTCGCCTACGACAATTCGTCGCCTTCGATAATTCGTCGCCTGCGACAATTCGTCGCCTACGATAATTTGTCGCCTAAAATAATTCGTCGCGCTAGCAATTTATTGCTAGGCAATTTATCGCATGCTTAATTATCATTGGTCAATCATGGCGCTTGGTTTAAATAGAATACAAATTATTTAAAAAAATCTAAGACTGACTTTTGAGGCTAACCAATTACACACATACTATATAGCATTTTTATCAAAGTTTTATGTTCATATATTAAGCCTCTATCATACCTAATAATTTTCAATTACAAATATAAAATTAAAAGGTTGTTCTTGCGAGATGTTCTTGTTTTTATTTTAGACGACGAATTTGTAGGCTAAGAATATATCAATATCCCCTTCTAATTTTTGCAAATTAACCCAATAGATCAAGAAACTTAATCTGAATCACCAAAGTACATTTGGGCTGCAAAAATGTACGCGGCGGACCGCTAATTTGAACTCCTGGTTTAGATCATAGTTTTTTGACATTTGGCCTCACAAGAAGAGTATGATAAAGAATCACGTGTATATTTAGTAGGTTAAAAAATTTTTAAATTTTGTTGGTAATGGAAAAAGCAACCAATCAAAAACGGACATACAATTGACATTTTACGTGTGGTTAGTAGACCCAAACCCCGTAAATTCTTGTTTGTGCTTCAAACAAACAATTCCATACCCCCCAAACCCCCCGGTCACTAAGACCAACATAGTGTATGTGCTGTCATTCAATGATTATATTAAAGTGCTACCGATTCAAATAGTAATTTTAATAAGTTGTGGTATTGGATGGAACACCAGGGGGGGGGGAGATGGTAATGTGCAAATGCACGATTTGTTTTTATTTACTAGTAAGAGCTTAAAACATAATTTCCAAACTTTCATGAATCTTAAATCAACAAAAAAAACTGTTAAATCAACAAAAATAGTTACAAATTCGAAATATTTATTTTGTAATTTAAAAGACCATTTACCTTTTTTCTCTTAACTTTGGCTAGATCTACTTTCTATTTTTACATCTATATCTAAAAATTTCTTTTTTTAAGAATAGAAGAAATCTCGTTAATCTATTCATGCAAGTCCTTCATTTTAGATTGTAGTAACTTCCAATACAGTCCTCTTTGTTTGTCTCATTGTTTTCTTGACAACAATGCGTTTGATGTATTTTTAAAAATAATCGCAGTAAAAACAAATATTTTTGGAAATAAGAGCTTTCTACTAAATAATTATATTGGATTTGAATTTTGTAGTACCTAATAAGTGCTATCATTATAGGTAGAGCTTCTTCGGAGCTGCTCTCAAATTTGGCGGATAATAATTCAGCAATGAAAATGCCTATTCAAAATTTATATTTCTTACCTTGCCAGTGGGGCACTAATTCAGATTTTTAGAATTCTAAAACTCAAAATTTGGATGCTCCGGAGAGGAGGACTTTCAGAAATTATAACTTTTTGAAATAGATATCACTTAACATGTAACGGTATTGGAACCGGGGGGTCTGGGGGGTATGGAATACCCCCCAGTGTCAGGAGGTTAAACATTTAAGTTTTATAACAATTATTTTATTCAATTTATATGGAATTTATATTTGGATGGAATGGATCTTTTAAATATTATCATTTATCAGTGATACGGTTGTTTGATTTTTAGCCTTACTCATGAAGAATGCCACCTTATGTGAAGGCCGTAGTTGTTTGGTCTGCTGTCTCACTTGAGGGATTTTAACAAATCAGTGGTTTACATTTATTTCACGGGTCGCGGATTTATCTTTCTAAATTCTAAACAAATCAATCAAGCACGTTTTTAAAAATGACATAAAGGAGGAGTTATCTAGCAAATTATTACATTAGATGAAAAATCTGCTAAAAAGTGTCATAATTAACGGTAAAAGTAGTTGATTTTAGGTTTTGAATTTAAATTTTGCGATAAATTGCAACGATATCAACAAATTGTTTCATCTTTTCTGTAAAATGGACTTTTTTTTAAAGTTTACCAAACTAAAATTGTAGTAAAATTAAAAAGTGGGCAATTTGACTTAATAAAGAAAATTAAGTTTAAAAGATATTGTAGGGTTAACAAGAAAAACAAAAAAAAATCACTTAGATCTTTTTAACTTTTGAAGGAATATGTCGGTAAAATCGGTAACATGTTCAAAAAAAAATGTAACAAAAACCCCGATGTAACGATTTTCAAAATTATTTAAGGAAATAATCCTTTTATTAGAAAATACAATTAGTAATGAGCAACCTTGTCTGAAAGAACTCAAAAATTTACCTAAAATCGTTATATTTACTTACTTATTTAGTTAATATTTTAGTTTAGTAGTAAGTTACTCAGTGGTCTAATAGAATAATTTTCCGTAAAGAATGACAAAGTGTGTACCTATATAAAAATATTAAATTAAAAAAATAAATATATAAATAATATTAGTCCAGGAGCTACGGAAGCAATCCAACAGTATGAAATTTGACTGCAAAAACCGAATAAAGAAACCCCACATCTCGTACTACGCAATAACTCAATAGCGGAAAGGCCGACTTGATGAAAACCGATTGAGAAATATCCATCAAGACAAAGATTTTGCCAAACAAGGATCCAGACAAGATACATTACAACAGTCACTCTGAATCCAATTGCAATTCAGCGGACGAGTTAAACATTTGATGAGTAACGATGTAAATCGTAATAAACTTTAGAGTAAATAAATATTATTTAATATAAACATGGCAATATTTCTATCCCGTCGAACGAATGTGTAAATTTAATTTTGTCACTTTAAAATCTTCAAAGACTTCACTACGCTCGTAGCAACCTGCTATCGCAATATTTAATAAACTCAATCCAGGTTGTCGTCTCACTTAATTAAATTAAAGTTGTTATATTCGTAATAATATGGAAGTGCGTTAGGTTATTATTTTTTAATTATTACATGTGTACTACAAATTAAACTGTATAAAATTTGCTCTTTTTTAAAATTTGGGAAAGTTTAGCTATCTTTGGCTTCACTTGCAAAAAATGTAACTAAACGATAGGTCATAGTTGTTCGGCCCCACTCTGTGACGACTGTTGGTAAACTTTTAGCGGTTACTATTAAAAGGAGCTTTCTAGCAAATTATTGTATTGGAATTAACTTACTTATTAAAAATTGTACTAATAAACAATTTAATTTAAATTTATTTGTTGGTATGGTTGAATGGTTCCATTTTCCGAGAGAGAATTAGCACATACGAAGATTTACGTTAACTTAATTAGAATCAATACCTTTATTCTCTAAGGATAAGTCTAATACCCAAGTACTGTACATAAGCACTTAAACGGAACGCACCCAATAATTTATGCTTTAGTTTATCCTGTACTTTACTAAATAATAAATTGCCAAGTGCACATTCACAAACTTTCTTTATAAAATATAATAAAAAAAAACACCCGAAGAGGTGTAATTGAAAGAGTAGGTATTATTGTTTGTTGGGGAAGTTCATAGTCAATATCGAATAATTGTTTGTAAATTTCGTTCAATGTTTACCAATTGACACAAGACTAATTACTACGGAATTTACAAACAATTACTAATTGCGTAATTAACAAAACTAACAGTAGTTTTGTAAATAGAATTTGATAAATATACCTACTGGTATTTTTCAGTGGATGAATGTTATTAGTACCTCTATGATAACAATTTTAAACGAAATATTAACGCTAATTAGTCGGGTAATTATACCAGCAACTCGTTATGCGGTGTAATCTGCAAAAACTAATTGATAACCGAATAAAAGTTATTGATTGGCCACAAATTGGATTAATTGAAACTTTTTATTTGATATACAACCCCAATATTCGAACTGCAAATACATATGTATGTATTTTCATGTAGATGAAAATCAAACAATTTTTCCAAATACTGAAATCATGCAATAATGTTTGATTAAAATACAGAAAAACAAAATTGGTAATTTTTAATCTATTTTTTTTAATAAATTTTTTGCCTTAACAAGCAGAATAATATTGTAATTATAAAAATTGACACAAATTAAAATTTTATTACACCCTCCTCCTGGGCTACATAAAATATCCCGACAACGTATAAAGATTTTTGAAATAATTAAAAAACTATAAAATTAAGACATATGCATTTTTTGATGTATAGTAAGGAAGCTATAAGAAAAATGGATTTTCAAACAACAAATTGTGCAATCATAAAGTGTCACAAGTTTCCTGCCTACTCCCAGTTAAGAGTTCTTTTAAAAATGAAATACATTGGAGAACAACTTTCTGTTTCACCCAGCCTCCTAGTAACGCATTTATAAAATAAAAAACTGTAATTGTCACATAATTGAACATAATTAACGATGCACAGGGTGGTGCAAAAGTAACGATCATTATTTATTTGTTTTGAAGGCAACAAAATTAATCAGAATGAATAATATTGTGAATGAAACTTTTAAATTCTAGGTATCATGAACGATAATCAGAGCACTTGTTATATTATAGCTGATAATTATTTCGATATAATTATACACACATAACCACTTCAACTGAAAGATTTCTCTTCCTGCCAGAGGAATTGCATTTCCTGTTTATTGCACAGCAGCGCGTTCATGACACTGATTTATGTCAATGTCAAATTCGAAATTAACTATTTTACAAAATTATTGTAACAAATACTATGACGTCACTTCTTGCTTTACCCTTTTTAGCAGAATTAGTTTATAAATTAAAATAAGCACTCCACGAAAGCAATTGAAAGCACTCGAATTTCACGCACAAGTTCGTTCTACGTTGCGACTCAGATGATTGTCCGGCAGTTAATTAAAGAAAAATTACCAAACCGCCGCATCAATTTTCAAATTTAAACAAAAGATTTACTTGGTTTTATTTATAAACAAAAGTGTATAATAAATCATAAATAACTACATGAAATTGGATTCCAAAATCAGGTATAGGATAAACACAATATTATTTTTGTGATCAGATTGGAAAAACGAGTAAAACCTATAGGGCCCTCTAATACGTGAATTTTTAAAACAAAAAAAAAAGTGTGTTGGAGATTACGTTCCTACTAGAATTATTTACAATTTTGGCTCTCAAGTTTGATAGCCGTGGATACCATATCTTTAATAAAACTTCTTGGGGGACATACTTTTGAGACAATTTAAAGCAAAATAAACAAGTGAGCAGCAATGTAAAAGCGCTGTTTGGTGCCAAAAAACTTACGCCAAACGATTTTGGGGAAAAAAGAATTTGGACTGAGTCACGCCGCGGTGCGCCGTTCAGTTTAGAACAACTTATTTTAAAATTCGAATTGTTTATGAAATGGATGGCGTTAGCATAATTAGCTAGCAATAATTAGCGCTTTTATAATAATGCTCTATATGTTAATTATCGCAAAAAGTGGTGGGAGTACTAAACGATGATGGGAAAATCTACTTTCCTCTTTCGTCCCTAAAAGAACATTGTGTTTAAAAAAAATTAAGGTATGCTTAAGCCATTTGAGCACAGTAAGTTATCATGCGAAACGGTTTTAAGTGCAAAAACGAAGTGAGTTTTTTTTAGCAAAAAACACTCCGGCAACGGAGAGTCATAAAACGTTTCTAAAAGGACTCTACCAGAAGGTAAGAGCTGTCGACGGAAAAAGCAAAAAGCAGTTAAAAACTGTGGAAAGTTTACTTCCACATTTGCATGCCCAGTGAAACTTCTTGAGAAAAACTTATCTAGGTCAAGGCTGGGGCATTGATTCCACTCTTCATGTGCTAACTATTATTATTATTATTTCTGAACGGGTGTAGTATGTAAAATTTACACCCACTTGCACTTAGGCTCCTGGCCCATTGTACCCCGCGTTCCAAGTTTTACCCCGTCAAGTTCAAGTCTTCAACAAAGTTGAGTACATTATTGATGGGTGAATTTCTTATCTCCTCGGTGGTCGGATAACGACTCCCTAGGTGTTCATGCCTTACGGTGGCAAGAGCTGGACATACACCTATGTGTATGTCCAGATGGTATGGAGTTTCTTCCTCCTCCCCACACATACTACATGTAGAATCTTCAACGACCCCGATATTAGTCAGGTGTTTATTTAAGCAGCAGTGTCCTGTGTACAGTCCTACTGCTTTCCTCAGCTGAGTTCTACTCAGTTGGAGTATTTCCTTGATCTATTTGTCCCCGGAGGGTTCCCGAATGAACATCCGCGATTGCCTCAGTCCCGGAAGATTCCTCCAGTACACAAGGTGTTTTTCTCTTAGCGCTAATTAACTAAGACTTGTTTAAATTACACGTACTGATAACAGAATGGTGTTAATAAGAACTATATTTGCGTGAAAAAAAAAAGTAATCGATCTTTGACATTGCTGATCACCTTAAACGCTTAATTTTAATGATTTTTATCAAATTGTTTTGAGACTTTATTAATAAATTTAATATCTTCTGTATCGGTTTAATGTGGAGTTAACTCCGTTTATACTTGGGGAAAATCCCTACTCGCCAAAGCTCCCGGTTACAAACACCAACATAGTTTATTCAGCGTTGCCACAGTTAAAAAATAAAATTTACTTCTTGGAAACTTAAAAGGTACTAAATTTTAGTAAAAGGAACTGAAGTTAAAATTTTATTTCAGCCATTCAATATGCATTTTCTCTAAGCGTAAATGCATAAATAAACACATTTGTTTTTAATTATTTTTTATTAGCATATTCTACAGTTTTACTGATATGAAATACTAAATGTTTCAAAAAAAATAAACGGCCAAGAGCTGAGGGGAAGGGAGGAAAATGAGGCAGCCGCCCCCCTGCTTTTATCTAGGTCAGAGAAAAATTTTGTAATGAAAGTAAACTACACAATACTTCATTTTATTTCATTTTTCAATGAGATATATTTGATATAATTTTCAAAAATTGTTTTTATTTTCTAAAGTTTCTAGACTCTCTCTCTCAAAATGTAAAAAAACGGGGGTGAAACCGGGGGGAATACCCCCCAGCACAAGAAAGTAACGAGAAGATTTTTCAATTTTTTTTTGTTTTGATAACACAAATTTAATTCCAAAGAAAACATTTTTTTTATTATACCTGACCTCCCAGACTCTCCCGGTTTTTCTATTGTTTACTTTTAAAAGTACCCTCTATGTCAGGGAAAAATATTTTCAGAAATATCAACTACATAATACCGAATTTTATTTCATTTTTAAGTATTTTTTTTCTAGGGTGACTAAACCAATTAGATATCCCAAAATGTAAAGAAATGAGCGTAATACCGGGGGGTCTGGGGTAAGGCTGGGAATTTTTAACATTTTTGTATTCGAATATTCGTTCAACAAATTACTAGAATATTCAAATTATTCGATTATTCAAATTATTCGATTATTCAAATTATTCGAATATTTAGATTATTCGAATACTCTGATTATTTGAATATTCAAATTATTCGAATATTCTGATTATTCGAATACTCAGATTATTTGAATATTCGATTATTCAAATATTCGATTATTTGAGTATTCGATTATTCGAAGAAAATATTCAAATATTAATAAATAAATTAAATACCGGGTGCTGAATGAGTTAGGCGAACATAGGATATTAACATGCAAAAACTTATTTTTGCAAATTCCTGCTTCCCTAATTATTTTAGAGAAAAATTGAAAGACACAAATATAATGTAGAAATATAAACTACGAATGATAAAGGCATTAGATTTTATCTAGCTTTTACGTAAATGGTCAAAAAATTCTTTTGAAATTGTTAAAACTTTTATTAATCAGACTTGCCATGGAAGTTTCCGAGGTAATTATTTTTGATAAGTAATAAAAAACAATTGCACGTTGTTGACAGTTTTGCACTTTATTAAATTTTAATTTCATAAAATGGAATATTACCTTGGAAACTTATACATGGCCAGTTTGATAAATAAAAATTTTAACAATTTCAAAAGATTTTTTGATCATTTACGTAAAAGCTAGATAAAATCTAATGCTCTTATCATTCGTAGTTTATATTTCTACATTATATTTATATCTTTCAATTTTTCTCTAAAATAATTAGGGAAGCAGGAATTTGCAAAAATAAGTTTTTACATGTTAATATCCTATGTTCGCCTAACTCATTCAGCACCCGGTATAAATTCGACTATTCATTTCACCTGCCATCTGTCAAATGAGGATCAATAAAAATGTTGGATGTCAGATTTTGTGGCCAACTAAACTGAAAGTACAATGCTTATATAATAGTAAATATTTTGTAAATTGGTAATACTAGGGCATGTTTTTGACACCAAATGCAATTTTTTTTACGAGTCGTAAACGGTCTGAAAACAACGAAAAATTGTATTTTAATCGCATCTAATGAATAATAAGAGAGTTTTAAGCGCAACAAAAGCGCAACTTTCCACATATTTGCAGCTTTCCTGCAACTTTTACAAATTACAAGTTAAATAAATTCTTTTTTAAATTTTTTCCTGAATTTTTAATTTCCATAAATCTTAAGCCCGTTATGAGCAGCAAATGGTAACTAACCAATAAAAAGCACGTGTTAGTATCCATCGGACGCATTCTATTGGTTAGCTACCATTTACTAAGTACGACCATGTACGAGTTATTATTTTTTTTTATTTACATTTTAACGTTCATCAACTACTGGGTTATTAGCACTTCTAAATGTTAATTTTTAATTTGTTCAGTATTTTTTTGTTTGTTTTATGTTTTTTTTTGGATTGGGTATTTTGGTTTTTTGGTTCACCACGGAGTGAGAATGTCCACTGGAAAGCCGAGCTAAGAAATTCTGATGCGTCCGAGATTTAAACTCAGAATTCCCGCTCGTAACGCAACCAACGATCACATCACTCGACTGCCGTGGCTTAAGTTATTTTTGAATTTTGAATTGTTTAGTTTTATTTTTGTAAGTTTTTATGATTTTTTAAGAATTATAAATGCAACTTTTTTTGCTTTAATTGCTACTTTTATGATTAATAAATGCAACTTTTGGTGTTTTAAATTTTACATAAAATTTACATGTAAATGGTAACTAACCAATGAAAAACGTCCGATGGGTGCTAATACGCTTTTTCTACTGGTTAGTTACCATTTACATGTAAATTTTATGTAAAATTATGCATTGTGTCATACGGGCTTTAAATGCAACAAAAGAATTGCCCTAGTAATAACTTTAATCAGGATTAATACTTAATCCGGTTAATACTTACTCTAGATCAAAGATTATAATTTAGAGAAAGCCTACATTGATTAATTAAAAGTTAATTTAGATATTAATTCAAATATCCAAATTACTCGAAAACTTCCATTATTTGAATATTCAAATTAATCGAATATTCGCATTAATCGAATATCCAGATTAATCGAATATTCAGATTAATCGAATATTCAAATTATTCGAATATTTAGATTAATCGAATATTTAGATTATTCGAATATCCAGATTAATCGAATATTCAGGTTATTCGAATAATCAGATTATTCAAATATTCAGATTAATCAAATATTCAAATTATTCGAATTTTCAGATTAATCAAATTATTCGAATAATTTGAATAGTGCCGTTGAGAAAATATTCGTATTCGAATACTCGATTAGTTGATTATATTCGATTTTGATTCCCAGCCTTAGTCTGGGGGGTATGGAATACCCCGCTACTATACCGATCTTTATCCAACTACAAATTGTAGTACTTTGTGTTACAATTGTAGTACAAATTTGTGGTAACATAGGAATCGACTGTTACAACATTCTGAAAAATTTCACTTCGCTTTTGATGTTGCAAGTGGCGATGGCTTAGTAGTTCCATATCAACTAAATTTCTACCCGTGCTTTTTTCTATACAGTGTGTTCACCAATAGTGGTAACAGTAAATAATTCTTAAATCTTACTGGATACAAAAAAAAGTTTAAATTGTTTTTTATTCAACTCCAAATTTTTTATTGAAAACTGCGAAGGTATATTTTTTTATACTTTAGGTTCAACCGGAAGTTAACATTAAATTTTTTTTTCAAATTGCAACATGTCTTTTTTTTTAAATTTTTGCAATTTGCAATTTTTTCTCTAGAAGTACCTACTTATAAAATTTTTACAAGGTTACATAAGAAAATATTCGAGAAAACACAAGATTTAAACAAACAATAATAATTTATTAATTATTTACAGACAGGTATGTAGAGTGCTATGAAAAACAAAACACCGTTATATAATATAACAAACACTATTATGCCCGTGTCCCACGGTCAAAATTTTCATCAATATTTTGATACAAGTAGTCTGCTCTGTGAATGACAGATTATCAAAAGGGAGGTTAACAGCTTGTGTGCTGAAAATGCCATTGTTAGAAAACGAACTAAAACGAAGCACATCAACCAATCAAAACCATTTTTTTATCAAAATTATAGAAACGGTCGTATTCCATCAACATATTGAAGTGATGTCATTAAAATAGAAGCATCGTTTGACAGGTTATAAATTTTTAACAAAATGACCTGTCTCACGGTCAAAACGGTTTTGATAAAAATTATCATCAAAATATTGATGGAAATATTGACCGTGGGACATGGGCATTAGACTTTCTTTATGGAGTCATCTAAAAGCGGTAGTTTACGCAAATCTATCTTTAAATATAGAAAATTTAAAAACCAAAATTAATTTAGCATGCTATCAATTATCACCAAATCACCAAATCTTCTGCGAAGATTAGAATCATTTCTTGAAGAAAATGGTGGCAATTTAGAAAAATTTATCAGATAAATGACAGTTGTGTTTTCTGTGCTATGATTAGAAATGAGATTTTTAGGTTTTTACCTTTTTCTTATTTTAGCTCCTATTTTTATTTTATTAGTACCAAAATTCGTTTAAGAAGGGCATTTTTTTCAGGGTCCTTTTAATTTAATCAACAGATGGCGCCTACTTAAATATTTTTATAAAATAAGAGGAATTTGCTATATTTAAAATATAGCAAATTCGTTGAGATAATACTATTCTATAAACAATATTCTTGATCTTAAGCTATTTTGAGTTCGTATTGAGTATGTCAAAACACACTCACTTACAAAAAAAGATAATTGAATAAAAAATCATGAATTGTGTTTTTATAAATAAATATTACGAACTCAAAATAGCTTAAGATCAAGAATATTGTTTATAGAATGGTATTATCTCAACGAATTTGCAATATTTTAAATATAGCAAATTCCTCTTATTTTATAAAAATATTTAAGTAGGCGCCATCTGTTGATTAAATTAAAAGGGCCCTGAAAAAAATGCCCCTCTTAATGGAAAACTACGTCATATAAGCCCTATTTATTTTTACCTTTTTTTGCCTTTTTTTAATTTTTAAAACCTATTTTAGCATTTTGGAAACTTTTCTTTTAATTTTTAGCTTTAATTTTTGCCTTTTTTTCCTTTTTTTTTAATTTTAACGACCTATTTTAGCATTTTGGAAATATTTTTTAATTTTCAGTTCAAATAGAAAAAATCTTGCCCTTCCGACGCGACGCTTCTAAATTAAAATTTTTTTATTGTTTTTTTTTTAATTTTTGCTGTAATTATTGTTATTAATTGAAATAATATTGAGAAAATGCAGAGTTGCCACAGATACACTTTTTTCACTTTGGTGAAAATCATACACTTTTTATAAAAAATTATTTTCATTTTATGTTAAAATTCACTAAATTTGAGGGGGTTTTAAAAAAGTCATTCAAAAAAATTATGGGAAAAAGAAAACGAGAGAAACAAAATGTTTCACATCGCAAATTTTTAGCTAGTAGTAGGTTTAAAAAAAAGCAATTCAAAAAAATTGTAGGAAATAACGACTGAAAGATACAAAATGTTTCATGTTTTGGTTCACAAATTTGGTTAGGGGGTTAAAAAAAAGGTTATTCAAAAAAATTGTGAGAAAAAAGATCGAAAGATACAAAATGTTTCACGTTTAGTACTTTTTTAGGACTTTCTTTTTGTATTTTTATATAGGACCTCAAATCGCTTTTTTAGAACCTTTTTAGGTATCTTTTTTTTTGAATTTATATGACCTAAAAATCTCACCTCTAGTCATGATGTTTTGTTTTTCATAGCACTCTACATACCTATGTGTAAATAATTAGTAAATTATTATTGCTTGTTTAAATCTTACATTTTCTCAAATATTTTCTTATGTAACCTTATGAAAATTTTATAAGTAGGTACTTATAGAGAAAAAATTGCAAATTGCAAAAATGGAAGTATACGCAAGTATACGGCAATTGTAAATCAACTCACCACTTTAATTACATTTTGACAGTTATAATTTTAATCTTTTTGATTTATTTTGTAAAATCAACAAAGTTCACTTCTGCGTTGTTTATAAAAATGTATAGGGCGAAGACGATGTATTTAACTGGGTATCCAACTATGTTACTTGTAAGATTTGGTTGAATGATTAGATCCACCTTGAGCAAAACTTTAAAGACCTTACATAATTTTGATCATCAAAGTTATTAATCATAAAATTAATTATGCCTACATAATTTAATAAATTAGAGTAATGTCGTCCGTTTATTAAACTTGAGATTCAGTTTGGCGAATCACAGCTAATAATAGAAGTTTGATACTTTTATCTCTTGTAATAAATAATGCGTGTAGATAATGTCAGGTTTAATTAGGATAACTAATTTCTCAGTTCCTGCGAAATTTTGGTAATTAGGAAAATGATTTTAACAATAAGAGAAGGAACTGAAAATGGAATTTCTGAATATAAAAGAAAAATCATACAAAAAGCTTGTATTTGGTGATGTAGCTGCTCTCATTCATTAAAATTCTTAATCCTAGTTTATGAAAGCTTCTGCAAACGTCCTTTGACATGATAATTGTGGGTCGATGCAAACGCCTCTAGGAACGACAGTTCGTACCATCCAACCTTGATATCGCATGCCTTTACAGGAAAAGCTCTCCTGTAATTTATTGATGTCTCGAAAAGCTTTTGTAGAAATAAAAAATGCTACGTTTAACAAAAGGACTCTTTTACCGTTATTAAACGCCACTATTTTAAAAACTGTTGAAGATATAGGATGCAGTATTTCCATTTTCAAATTACTTGCTACTCTTCGCTTTTATGTTAAAGAGTGTTCTATTTATTTTCATAAAAAGAAATTCTTTTAGTAATTAAAAAATTTTTGTATAAATAATCCTTGACCAATATTATGCCGTGAATTAATAATTATTATTATTGCATATTTGCGTAGTTACGTGTAAGTAGATGTCAAGGGACTACGACATGATTTTTAAGCAATAATTACTATTCTGCGTAAGAGATACGCCTTGTGGGATTACAAGGATTTCATTTTCCAAGACATATTTCCCTTTATTTACTCAGTCTAGGTCAATATTCCGGCTATTTCCTTAACTCGATTATGGCGGAGGTCACCATTTGTTAAAAAAAACGTCGAGATAGGACGGCAGAAATTTTTCAAATTAATTTTTCAGTAAAGTCTCCGAAGCCAATTGATTAAAGAGAAACTTTTGGTGAACGCAAACTCGGCGAACCCTTGGAACAAGTAATAAAATTTAACCGTTCGGATGTAGAACTACTCAAGTGTTGAAAATTGAAGGAAAAAATGTCAAGTTTGAAGAATAAAATTACATCGGTTTTAAATAGTTACAAAACTTGCAGAGTTAAATAAAAGTTTCAAAACGACATTACACACTTGGTTAGTCGATAATTTTCTGTTTGTGAGTCGTGTAAGTTTTTTTTTATTTATAGACCGACGTTCAATAAAAGCTTTTAGTTTTAACTTGTAATTATCACAAACCCTAAAATTAACAAACCGATGAAAGATTATAAATAGATGAAACTTTGAAACAGGAACAAAAAACGTTGAGTAAGGACGAAAATCCGGCTGCGGTTAACCCTTTTAGTTTGATTAGTCGATAAGAGAAATTATTAAACCTGTTAATTTGGGTGTCACGATCAGAATCCAATAAAAGCCAGGCTGGACGGTTATATGTTCCCAATTATAGATATGTACAAAGATTCGGGCTCGCCAATAACTAATACCCGAAAATTGTTAACCGAGGTTAAAGCCCAAAGCTGAGAATCGATTTGTCGTAATAGTAAGTTTTGACCGGTAAGTTTAATATTAAACAGGTCCGGACTGGCTCATCGATCGAATAATCCAATATTTAAGCACGTAAGTTGGAAATAAAAGTTTCGATTGAAATGTTAAATAGCCTCATTGATAAGCGGAGAAATCCCGGTAGCGAATACTTTCCACGACTGTTACGGTTTCGTTATTCAAATCTCTGCCTCTTAGCAGACTTAATTTTAAATTTGTCCCAATTGCTTTCCACAATCGGTTTATTACGTCTTTCGTATTCCTACAATTAAGCTGTAAACAAATTTAGAAAGCAATAAAATAATTATTTTAAGAGTACGGATATCTGAAATTTAATTGACGTACTACGATGATAACCCCAATTATCGTCATATCTGAAAGAATACCATTTTTTCACTTAAATTCCAATAACTTTTTTAAAAGTTATCTGATTGCGTTTTTTTAAGCTCGTTAAAATGAAGATTGTTTAAGATAAAAACTTTATATAAGTAGAATACTTTGTTATCGGAAATGCACCGCTTTGGCGCTTTCAATTGTCTGAAACTCGAAAGTGTAAAGGTGCAGTCCAATTTTGTTCTGTTTACTTTTCATTAATACTTTCTTTGCCATTACATAAATAAAATTCAAAAATCATATATAACTCAGTACACACCTCATTTATAATCCAATATAACTTTAGTTATATAATAGCCATAATACTATACAATAATTGAATAGAAGGGTACGTGATTTCAACAAGACGAAGCGGCATTTACTTTATAGTGCTTTATAATGAGACTCAAAACGGTATATCAACTCTTTTTTTTTACATTTTTATCTATCTAATCTTATTGTATTTAATTCTCCCTATTTAGGGTTGTAAATTATCATCCTGTAATTAATTTTCAAATTATTCCAATTTTATTAGTGGGTCGCCAACCTTCAGATTTTTGTAAACCACTAAACTCACAATTTTGGATCCTTTAAATCAATAAAAAAAAATCTTTTTTGTATCTCGTGTTCCACTAACATGAACTTTTTTTAGAAAAAGACCAAAAATATCAACTATCAAAAAATAATGATTAGTTTATTCAGTGACGTAGTTAATCTCGAGTGCTTTAGGGGCAGTTACAGACAATTATTGAAGAGCGTCGTGTATAAACTGTGAAGACTGAAGATACAGTGAAATATAAAATTCCGTCTGTGATGGAATCCATGATGAAAAGATTTTCTAAAACAATGATCTAGATTTTGTTGCAATCCGGTAAAAAGCTCTCAAGTTTATAGAGGCACGAGCTTGTAAGCTAGCCCACATTATTTTGGGAGAAGCGAGGTTGAAAATCCTGAAAATAAAGGTAGTTTGGAGAACTACAGTGTAACACCAGTGCGGTAAAAATGCTTTTAATGACAAGTAAGAAAATAATTTAGAAGAGACCAGTGCACACTTCCAATAATCACCATGTATTTGACTGTGCAAAACAACACACTCAGTAAAATAATAAACAAGTGTACTCGCAACAGTAACTTCTAATGGTTAAAAAACTTACTTGGAGCTCTGGTAAGTTTACAACATGTAAAAGGTAACAGTAATTTTCTTCCAATCGCTTCCCAGCATGTGGCTTTAAAAGATGAAAATTGGAGATCTTGTGACAAATTAACAGGTCTGTTTCACCTGATCGACGTTAACCTAAACAAACTTAACACTGCTGTTGATGCTACTCTCTTAGTGAAATAGCGTGAAGCAAAACTAGACTACCCAAATTATGGAAAACACTCCAAAGTGGTCCTTAGCCCCTAAGAGAGAACGAAGTTTAAAGGTTGAGGTTTTCTGGTGTGCCAATAACAACAACACCAAAGAGAAAATTAGAAATCGTCGTCAGACTGGAGTACCAGATTTGCATAGATCTTGCGCTCTTAAAAGAGCCTGACCAATAACAACTCACATCAGATGTTACACAAGAGTCAAAACTATAAGAAATAACTGGACCACTTGTCAAAAACAAACTTGAAACGAAAAAAAGTAGCGTTTCGTCGAGACGAAGAATACTCACCAACGCAAAACTCAATCGGCACTCAAGAAAATCTTTGACCAAGCAAAAGAATGCTATTGGTAGACTAAATTCAATCTTGCGTTCACGAAAAGATTTTTCACGTTTGCATGAAATGCATGAATAAAATGCACATTAAAGCAAATAAAATTTCAGAGCTGGATTGAGGAATATTATAAAATAGCAATTTAAAAAAAAACTAAATAGCAAATAAGAGTTCAAGTTAATAAATTACAATTTTGTTTCGCTGTTCTTTCGGCTCATCAGGTAGATATAATATAAAAACATAAAAAATTATAATAAATCTAAATCTAAATTTAAAAAAAATAAATCTAAAAATAAATTAAAATATAAAAACATAAAAAATTATAATAAATCTAAATCTGAAAATGAGTTACTAAGATAAACATCTTTTTTTAAATCAAAAAACTTACATATGAATAAAATACCTACAAGGAGTCTATTAGAAGTAAAAATTTAAATAAAACAACCATGAAACGATTCAAATCTAAGCCTAAAAATTGGGAGAAAAAATACATATTGAAAAAATTTAAGTCAAACTTGAATATTATAAACTTGATATAAAATAACTGTTACTTTTTAGTAACTCATATTATATGATTTCACAAGTTAATATTCATAATACTTTATAAATTTTATACCATTTATAATTTTTTTTGTTTTCTAGGGTGAGCTATAATTTCTCATCAAAATTTTTATATTTAATTTAATTTTATGAATACAACTATTGTAAATTTTTGTGAAAATCTACGAAATATTTGCAATAATTCCACGCGTGTATAAAACTGTTCATAAGAACCGTCAAATTATCAAAGTTTGCTAGCGGATAAATTACGATAGACGGCGCATTAGCGGATAAACCACGAACTAAAGAAGGCATCAAAATGCAACTGGCTAGTTTTTGCGGATATTTTTTTGTTTATATTTTTCAATTGTTTCATCTTGTTGACAGTTCAATAAATTTTATTAAAATAAAATTTGCCGAAGCATATTAACAATTTCATCGTTCACTAGTGGAATTATCTTATCAAATACAACTCGAGCTTTGATTTTAATCCTGATAATTTTTAATCACTCAGACGTGCTTTGTTTAACAACTATAACCTGTGTCAAATAACGTAATTTTAACGTTAATTATATTTATTTACTACGATTACGAAATTTTACCATAAATTTTTATTGATTTATCTCATTCCTAAAACCCAAAAGCAAAATTAAAGTTTTAAAATAAAATCGCAAAATTCAACTGAAATTTTTGGAATATTTCCAAACTTTCTAAAATTCAACGGGCAATAACTCAAAAACTATGCGTTTTTTTGAAACATATATTTAAACAAAAGTTTTAGACAATGTAATAGTTTTTTCAGTAAGACCACAAAAATTGAAATCGAACCGTTTTTCTAAAAGTTCTGACCGTTTGATTATTATCGTCATGTTGCGAAATTTTGAAAGGTCAACGAAATTTTCCCATCTCAGCTTTTACGAACTGTTTTGTTTAAAGTTGTTCCAGCTGGACAAAAAAATTTACAATTTCTATGCCGATGCCGCGAATGTTCTACTCGTATTTTTTGCAAACATTGAAATGAAAATTTTATTAGAAAAATTGTATTACAAACCCGCATAATTGATTAAGCGGCTTTTCTTTACATTCTCATGAATATACGATGACATTTTTATTCTCATCAACTTTTCTTCTTATTCGTACGAATTTTAGAAGATTAACATTTTTAAGCAGCTTGAAGTTTTATCGATTTAATTTGCTTTGTGAGCCACGTCTAAAAATTATCAGAAGGTTCGAAAACAAAAGTTAAGCCTGCTAATTAATCGTTCATTGTGAACCCATTTTGATGTCGTTAGGGGAAAAGGAAATTTGGATGTTTGGCTTGTAATTGCGTAAATACTTAAACATTTTAAGAAAAAACTTCACGCTGAACTTTAATCACCAAGTGACTTTAGCTTTCCCGTCGAGAGACAAAAAGTCACGTACGTTAACTACCACAAAAACAGGCCGTGGATTAAATATTAAGACCACAAAGAATTTTTCAGTATGGATTAATAGAGTTGCAGAATGCTGTAATATATAAGATGATTGTCGAATAGACGCCAGGCAAAACATTTAAAATTCTGCAGCTCATACAGTGAAAATTTTGATTATTCAATTTTAATTTTCCACTTCTACTGTTCCTCCAAATGAAATTCTAAATTACTTGCGTATAAACCGCACACAACTTGCGGTTTCGCTTTGATGAAATTCGTGACGATTTCCCGAATTTAAATTTACAGAAGGGAACTGAAAGACAATAAAACTGCGTAGGGAAATTGAGCAAACGGTAAAGTTTATTTGTACTGAAATCGATTAAGCACGCTTTTCTTAATTTAATTTAGTAGATTTTGTTAAAAAATCCAATAAAACTTTTTCTAATAAAAGCTTGACACATTTTACAAAACTTTATTCCATAACTTATGATAAATTTGAAACTCCAATCGTAAAAATTGATTCCAATAAAAACTAATAGATGAAATTTTCAAAGTTGAGTGGTAACTTCTTCTCTTCTTTTTCTTTTTGGCACGACTTTTACAGTTTTTGCACCTTAATTACATCCTTGAAGTGCTCGAAGTAACGTGAAATATGAAAACGGTTAGTAAATTAATTTTGTCATAATTTTGCCAAAAAGGGAAAAAAGAAAGTCGGTTTGAAATGAGAATTTTTTTCAGTATAGAAAACAATAAGTTTGTTAATAAGATTTACGATATAAAATTTTTTATGTCCACACGAACATCGTAAATTTAATTTATTAAATGACAGTGCCAACGTAGATAAACGACAGGGTCGGCTTTAGGTTCTGATTGTTTGATTCTTTTTGTTGGTTATCGCATGGATTTTTATTTTAAAATTATTATGCTATTATTCTTGTAAAATGAGTTCCGTGATAAACTTTGCCTTCAGTTTTTTAAAATTGTATTTTGCGAATCTATTGCAACTTATCAAAAAATAAGTTAAATTACCTTTTTACTATAATATACCTACTAATTTTTGTTTAATTTCAGAATAATAATCAAGCGGACTGCTGCATTGACGAACTTTTATCATCTTTTACGGCCGGTTAACCAGCCGAGTTACAAATTGGCTTAGTGTTGAGGTAAGTGAAAATTTTATAAATTTTCGTCTAAGTATGGCATCGTCAGAATAGCTGATTTTCAATACAAATCGTAGTATTTGATAATAATCAAAGGTTTAACTTTAGAAAGTCTGAGTTGATAGGATACACTAACGTATTTTCCGATGTCGAGTTTTACTATTAGCTTTGCATTTAAATACCAGTGGTCTAGCTGGGATCCAATATCCCTTTGCTGAAGTTAACAAAGTTGGTAAATTTTCAATTAAATGTAGAACAACGCTGGGTAGATACGAACGGAATAGTAAACTGCAATTGCAGTAATCCTTTTCAGTTCTGTATCAAAATTGCTTTTATTTATGTGTTTGTTCTTTTGTTATTGCAATAAATATTTTGAATCGTTGAAAGCCATTTCCTGTTTATGTCAGCTTTAAGCTGACATCAAACGCAGACAAACGTGATTTACCAATTTCTTACTCTATAAATGAAAATAAGTCACGATAGACCTGTCATCTTGTACCGTGAAATACTAAAGAGTTGTTTTACTTTTGTGATCCGGTATTTAAGGGTAGTTTATGTATGATACGGTATCATACACGAATGCTGACGTAAACATCAACTGCGCAAGAAAGTTCCATCATTAGCTGTCTTTTTCCTTATCTGTCCATGGTGGCAGCGCATTACATTTAGTCCAGAAAACCCTAAAAATTGTAGCAAATATGAAATTTTCGTAATTTCGGCGGCTTTAAGCCAGCTAAAAGACATGATTAAAGACGTTATTCGATGGCATTTACGGTGATTGTGCTCATAATTATATTAATTTTTATACTAGTAATTGCAACTTCATTTCATGTAAAATTGTAAAACTACCAGTAAGTCGGACGTATGGTCAGCCAGCCGAAAGAATTAAGCCGCAAGTGTAAAAGTTTGCTAATGCACTAGTTCATAATTGTGCAAGCTCTGTTGTGTACGTTTAATAAGCTTTTGTAGCATTTCAAAGCAATTATAATTTGATTTTACTTCAATAAATACGTTATATTCGTTTACCATTAATTAGCAAACTTATGCGCTAACGGATTTTTTTTTGTTGGCTGGAGCTGCAGCTGAGCAGCTTTCCTATACGAAGGGTAAAAATTGCAAATATTTAATTTTCAGTTGAATATTTTTAGCTTTCTCAACATTTTAAATATCTTTCACTTGGAGAAAAATGCATAACTTCATGTTGTCGAAGTGGAAGAAAATTTGGCAGTGATTTCAATTTTATAAGCAATTTGTGGTTAGATAAAAATACAGAAGCTGTGAGGAAAAACCTTAAGAATTAAATTCTCGGTGGAGAGGGGGATAGACAAATTTACTCCCGCCTTGATATTTACAAAATTTATCAATTACAGTTTAATCGTATTGATGATACGCAATGGGTAGAAGTCTTGGACGGATGAAAAAGGTGCAACAAAAACTTTTTTTACGACTTCTTCGACATTGATCTCCGTTTTCTGCGTTTGGGTGGACTTCAGGGGTATCAGTTTTTGTAGAGTCTTAGCTTTCTTTTATTTGGTACTACTTATTCTGGCAACTATAACAACGTCCTTCAGTGATGTTTAAAGAATTGTCCAGATGTTTTGACTTTATTTGCGATGAGGGCCCTTTTGATCGTTCCTTTGAAATTTATAACCAGGAAGTGGTCTTGAAGTGTTGAAACCTAAAAGAACTAACGTAGTTGATTGACAGCAAAAATCAATTTGGCTTTTACCGATGCTTCTTTTTTGTAAAGATTCTAAATATCCTCCAGACTCATATCGCCTAGAAGATGAATGGAATCGAAGTTAGGAGGAGGACATTTTAACATTATTCTTTTTTTTTCTTCTTCTTTCCCTTAGTGGGATGTGGTTCCGGTAGTGCAACCAAGAGTGGAATGTCTCTGGAAATAGAGGAGATTGGGACTCTTCGATTTAATTAGCCTTAAGTGGTTTGATGTTTAAGGCTGTTCTCTCGCTACCACTTTTTTATTTACAATTTTCTGACTTCATTTTTGAAAATAACGAGTTAAAACTTTTACAGTATGTTTGAAATGTTATTTACAATATTATGTCAAGCGCTTTTATCGCGAATAAATAAATCGCAAAAAAAAACAATTTTTTATTGCAATTTTAAAAAAAATTTTGTTTTGACATAATATTAAAAATAACGTTTTAGATAATACTGTAAAAATTTTAACGCGTTATTTTCAAAAATAAAGTCAGAAAATTGTAAATAAAATTAACTTTAAAATGCGCGTATCTCCTGCATTCGCGATTTTTTTACACATTACTTTATTTTTTCTTGTACATTTTTGGTCAGCTACTGTTATTGTACACCAAATAGTTTATTTTCTATTTAAAATCGAACTTTCATTCTAAGTGAGAACACAGCCTTAAGGACATCAGGGGTGGTGGTGATGGTGTCTTCCTTACTCATTTTTCTTGCTCAGAGCAAGAAGTCTGCATGAATTTCTTTACTGACCTTTATGCTGGTGCAAATATTTAACAGGAGATTTTATACTCAGTTTTGGTTTTTGGCTTAAAACCTAAAATTTCCAACTAAAAGTGTGGAACTAATTGAAAACACAGTAAGTGAAAATATCGAAAAAGAACAAATAAAAAATTGACATAAAATAAAAGTATTGACGAGAGCAGGAGAACCACAAGTACACAAAGGGGGCTTACCCTTTCCAAAAAAAATAGAAAAAAAAACATTTAAAATTTAACAAAAACGCAGTAAATAGGAATAATTATGAATAATTTTAAATAAATGAATTTTAAGTTAATGGGAAATAATACATTAATGTATGTAGGTATATAAACTATGACAATTATTAATTAATTATTTCCATTTAACTTGTAATTCATTTAAAACAATTCATAAATATAATTTTCACAAGTTAAGATCTCAAAATATTTTATACATTTTAATTCAATACATAGGAATAAATAATTAAGTTTTTAACTCGCGAAAAATGTAATAAATAAGAATTTTTAAAAATTTCATGGAGTTAACAATAGAAAGCTACAATATATTTAATTTTTAACTCGATAGCATTTAAAATTTTTTTTTATTTATTAGAGGCCTAAATTGCCTAAAAAAGGCAATTTTTTTTAAAATCTTTTTATACGCCCCCAACTGTAAATTAGCAACAATAAAACATTTTTTCAAGAATCAAATTTGTGTCATTTCAGTTTTAAAAAGTCTGCTTATTTCTTCTTTTAAGTTGAAGAAAAGGGGGGGAGAGTATTTTTTAAGATTCAACTATCAAGGTGTCATCTGATTGATTTATTTACTTAACACAGAAAAAAAAGTGGTGTGTATTTAACGAAATTCGTCGTTAATACTACTACATTTTGATCATATGAAACTTTTTGTTAATATTACGTACTATGGTAGTAATAGTAATATTTACAAATATATTTGTAATAGTTACTACGTTCTTCGTTAATATTACTACGTAATAGCGTGAACTACAATTTTACAAAAAGTTAGTTATGGTTACGAAATTTTCGTTAATATAACAAATTTGAGTTTAATGACCGTATTTCGTAAATATAACGACCGACTTTTTTTTTCATCGGTGTACCAACCAAAAACATTTACGACCTACCAAATAGATGTAAGTACTATATCAATTTTTCATGTTGGTTGTATTCTCCATAACTGACCCTATAAAAAGATTCTTTTTTATACCAAGATTTAATGGACAAAGTTAATTGTGTATATTAAATATTACGTATATAATTTCCAGCCCTTTAACCATGAAGAGTATTACACACTTCCAGACCTCCTGTTCTGATAGATATACGATATGTAAATATATCTACTTGTAACCGTTGCGAGTTATAGAAATTAATGACCAAACCGGCGGGTTTGGGGGGCATACCTCCCAACCATAGACGGAGCAGTTATGGGGTAATCTAGCTTTCAAATTTAAAAAGTAACTTTTATTCCCAATTTGGGCCATCCTTTCCAATTTGAGAGTTGCTCTGCCTACAGGAGTTAAGTCAAATTTTAAGTCCTATATAATAATTTTCTGCAAATGCTCGTCTTTACACCCCTATTCTGTAACTTTTCGTTATCGTTTGTTATCGTTATGAAATCGTTAAGAACCGTAAAGTTTGGTTTACACTCAGAATTGCATTAAATAGTAATGTAATGGTATGTAGAAACCGAACTTTACGGGTCTTAACGATTTCATAACCATAACGAACGATAACGAAAAGTTACAGAATAGGGGGGTTAACTTGGTTAATTTATTTACTGCCGACCAACAAAAGTTTACTGTCAACTGAAAACGGCCTTTGGTCTCAGTGAAATAAAAGGTTGCACAACCAGATCAGTTACAATAAATGTCTGTCATTGTATTGTCAATTTAGATGATGAGTTACGAACAGACCTGAAATTCAATTGCTTTATAGCTTAAAACTGTCAATTTAACATTGAAATTTGAATACTGTACCACCAACGTCCTAAATGACTTCCTTATGTTAACTTACTATACTGCCACCTATCACTTAACCTTAATTTATAATTCTGTCACTGTCAACACTTGCGTTACCATGACGACAGATTAGGGTAAGTTATAATCTGAAGGAAAAACTTTGGTTTTATATCATCGATCTTATATTACACTAGATGATGGATACAGGTACTAATATTAAAGCCAGTTTTTAATTGTTTACCTGCTATTTGTTTACAAAGTCCCTGGAACTGATTGGTACTTTCAAGTTTGTTTATGTTTACCTGGTCTCTCTCCACCAATCAGATCCAAGGACTTTGTAAACAAACAGAAAATAAACAAAGAAAAACTGGCTTCACAACAATCAATGTTATTTAAATAGGAATCCACCATCTAGTGAAATAACTGATCTAAGTTTTATATAAATAATTACCGCTAATTTACAGACGGCCTCTGGCCGCATTTAACCATCTTGTGCGTAATTAATGTAGTTGTTCAGTCTTTGGCTTCACTCGGGAAGAGGGGAGATTAAAAACATACAGAAATTTTTATATTAATAATGCACTGTAAAGTACTTCAATTTTTGATTTTTTCATGTTAGTTGATACCCGATTTTTTTATGAGTAAGACAGCGAGAACTCTGCTGTATATGTACAAATAGTAACGAAACTAAAATATAATCAAGTCAATACAGGGTTATTATTAAATTGGGTTTATTGAGTCTTGTGAGTGCAACTCACAGTCGGGAATTGTGACCGTTACGAGATCACTATTTTTTAACACGCAAATTGTTTTATTACTTTGGTACATTATTGGTATAGCGTATCTATACGCCTCTCTATTGGGGCCTCTCCCCATTAATAGGGAGGTTTTGGCCATAATTTGCCACGCTGGCCAGACGGGTTGGCGTAGTTCACAGATCCACTTAGAACTATAGTTGTTTTACATCTATTAGGTAGCTTGCTAGACTGACCTTCAGATGTGCCTGTAGCCTTGATTTTTTGTTAATGGTGGAAATCCCTCTCCAAAGCATAGAGACTTTGTCATAAAAAAGTTTGACGTTCTCCAGGTTTAAATCCGGTACCTCCCATTCGTAGTTGATTGCGTTAGCTACAAGGTAATGACTGTTTTTTTTCTTCAAATTTTTCTCTCAAATTATTATATTTGATCGTATTTGAATCTTACAGTGAGAATTATTATTACTATAGGTGGAACAATCTTTTAAATTTGGGGAGAGTGTTTAAATTCAGCAATAAATTTTTCACTTCGCAAAAGTGGGCTGTGTGTGATATTTTAGATTTTAGCAAACCAAAACTCTGTTTATGATTGGAGGGTATTCCATACCCCCCAAACCCCCCGGTCAAGAGTCCGACAATAGAAGGTATGTTTTGTTATTAAATTTATAACTGGGGATATGAAATACCTCACCATTGTGAAAAGGTTGAAAAAAGTTCCTAAAATTTTAAATATATTGCCAGATTAGACCGCATTCTAATAAAATACGACCATAAGTGTATGTTGTATAGTAATTTGGTCTCACGGAAATCAAATGAAAACACTTAGTTGTAAACTTTTCAAAAGCGTGCCTATACATAGCACGTAAGAGGAGGAGATGTTTAGCAATTTGTTTTATTGAATTACTAACTTATAGATAGGCGGCACTGTTTTTGTCTACTTTTAAGCCACCTAATGTGTGATTGACGTAGTTTGGCTTCACTTGGGCGGGGGAGGGGCGATAAATCAGATAAACCTTGTAAATCGTTAAGATTCTTTTGCTTAGTAAACTTTTGTGAATGGTAATAAATAAACAAACCAATCAAAAGTGCTGATATAAGTGACCCATAGGAGGAGTTTTCTAGTCACATTTATTGTTTCCGAAACGGTAAATCTTGAAAGTAAGAATAGAAGAAAATTAAAGTCCGGTGCACTGTAAGTAAAATTTTAATATATTGACTGACAACGATAAATGGTTAAAAGTATTAAATACCAAATATCACGCACAGTAAATATGGTCAGCCGCAGCTGAATAATAAATAATGCCTCGATTAGCTTTGATACTTTACAAATATAATTAGCATTTTTACCCTAATTTGGACAAGCAAAATATTCGATAACGCAAACAAAATGACAAAGGTGACCTCTATTTTATTTTCAAAACCCGCCTTTATACCCTCGGAATTTATTTACCACTGAAGCTTCGTTAGTTAATGGAAAGTGAAACAAAACTGAATTATACAAGATGATCAAGCGAGTATTGCAGTATCTCCTTTAAATGAGAAGGAGATAAACTCGTCCAGATGTAATGCAAAGTCGATGTTAGATTGAATATGAGTATGAGAATAAGTAAGACGTCTAAATCGAATGCCAACTGACGTCAACAGTAAATTTTGAATTAGTATTACAGCATAAAGATAGATTTACGCAGGAATTAAAATGGTGGCAAATTTTGTTTTTAGATTCACCCAAAATTAACGTTAATCCATCAAAATGTTAGCAAAAATGTGATTATTATCAAATTACACCATAAATTACACTTGAAGTTATGGGTTATTTAGTTGCAGTAATTTCTATAATAGGTCGTAATTATGTCGATGTGAAGCTGAATTGAAACAGAGTGGCTAGCAATTTGTAGTAAATAGAAAATCAGAAAATCCATTAGATTCCAATTAAGAACAGAAAATTAAGAAAAACAAACCGCTTTAATGTCGTATTACTGTTTCTGTTTGAACTATTCTAACCAACCCTCAAGGAGTTGGGGGTTGGTAAGTTAACTCAAACGACCTCAAAAACATTTATAATATCTTGTTACACTTAACTGACGATATAACTACTACCCGACTGTTAAATAAAAACTGCTGGAATGAAAGTAAACATTAAAATTAAACAAAATGTTGGTGGTGTCAACCACCCCTGTTCTGTTAAACGTACCCTCTAATTAAAAATTCATTGTTGTATCTGATCTCTGTGTTCGTTTCAGCTCAAACGTATTAAAATGATGCATTTTAATTAAAATAAACACCAAGTTTACATTGTAGGTGTTAATAATGTTCATCGATCGTTTTTATGGCGGAGATTTTTGATACTGTCCGACTATTGTTTACCGCTCTTAGTTGCTTTTTTAAATCCTGCTTATCATGTTTTAAAATTTTGCGTTTGCAAAAAAACGTTCTACCACAATGTAAGGTAATTATTTTTCTTTTTTGAAGTAAATTTATTGTTTACAGAAAGCGAACAAACTCATCGAACCATTTATTAACGCTTTCAGTTATAAATCTTCTCGGCTATTATTGTAACTCCGCAAGAATAATATACAGTAAATCTTTTTTTTAATAATCAGGCGAAAAATTGTGTTATATCACCTATTTTATTTTTAACGTAAATCACTCATTTAAAAATTAAGCCCAACTGATGCGAGCGATTTGGACGTAAAGTAACAGTTCATGTAGTGTAAATAAAATTGTAGTAGCTGAAAATGTTATAATATTAGGATAGAAACAAATTAAAAAGTTACTATTTTGTGTGTTTATTTGCAAGAAGGATTTTGGGTTAACTTGTAAAACATATAGATCTAATGAATTTGTTTCTTTGAGACTGATGCTAAATTTATAATCATCCAGATCTTAATTTAATTACCTTGATGGTTTTTCACAAAGAAGCAAATTAGCTAATGGAAAACCTTTTGAAGTTAGAATTTTGTATAGTATAACATAGTACCAGAGTTAACGCACTCTAAGTTGGAACAGTGAAAATAATATGGAAAAACGAAAATTGGTCCGGTCCGTCTACACGACAGTACTGCCATGTTCTCCATGATACCGATATTCAATAAGAAGGAAAACCTTGATTTAATAAGGAATAAAATAATTTATTGTTTTAATTATAATGACGTAATTTTTGGACTTCACAAAAATTTATGATCTTATACTTTTTATACAAAGCAAAACAAAAACAAAATTATAGAGACAATAAAAAGAACTCTAACGTAATTGTACAATAAATTAATTTTAGCATTAAAAGCATTTTAATTTGTTATTTGCAGAAAGTCAAGTAAAGAATAAAACCTTGGGTGCCACTCGCCTTCAAATATAATTTTTGAGCAAATTATTTTCCAAAATTGTTTATTTTTTGTAAGTAATTAACATCACGTTTTCAAATGATTACAACAAATTGTGATCTTTAGTAGCCAATTAAAAAGTTTACTTTATAATGTAAAAAAAAGGAACGCCACAGGCGATTTTTTGAAAATAATTTGAACAACATGATAAATAAATAGTCGTGAAAATGGCAAGAAATTAATTAGTTCATTTTTAACTATTTTAGACCATTTGCACTGCTGAGGTTTAAGACCGTCCTTCCTCATCACACAAATATAACTCGGCCTTCGGCCTCGCACTTCACCCCAAGATACATAATAAACATAAATATGTCATACAAATTTATTTTATTAATTAATATTACATTAATTAATGTACATAGTATCAACCCATAGATAGTGTTTCCTTTGTGGTTCATCATCACAAATTACTTTAGTATCACCTAATTCACGTTTATACGTAGTGTTTTACAATAATATGTAATTGACTATTCATATGACGTCACAACTTTGAATAGAATTTTGCATTTTTGATGCAGACGCAGGCGGAATTTTGAAAATTTTGTTTTTTAATTTGTAGGGAATTTAAAGCAGAATCATGTAAACTTTTTTTTAAAATAGTGCGAAAATTCTAAAATAGTTAAATAAATTTTTGAAAAATTTCTTTTTGTGGAATTTAATTGTGAAATAATTCCAAAATATTATCTTTATATTTTTTGGGACATTTTTGATTTTATAAATTTTTTGAAATTTTTTGGACAGCTTTTAGTACAAGAAAAATGAAAAAATCGAGAAAGTGGTGAAAAAACAATTTTTTTCTTATAAATTCAACAGGAATTAAATTAAAAAGCTGAAATTTTGCATACGACTGTTTTTTTTTACATAAGAAACTTTGTAAAAAATTCCCACCGTGAAATTCAAAAAAGGCATTTTTAACATACTTAACCGGCTAGACCCTTTCAAAAAAACACTGCGAGACCGTATATAAGCCAAATTATGTTATGTGACATAAGAAGTACAAAGGCCGTAGGCCAAAGAAGTTCCAGGCAGTGAAAAGCCAGCCTTAGAAAATTATGCAATTTTTTCTTTATCGTAAGTGCCGTATAAGGGCGCAAAATGTCAGGAGGTGGTTCATAAAAATTAATATTTAACTTTTTTATTGTAATTTTATGCTGAAATTTATTTGAAATTTTTAAGATGAAGAGCCAGGTTGGCCTGATCCTGGAGATACAAAGTTACTCTCCAGATTTCGGAAACATTTTTGGAAAAAAAAGCTAAAAGAAAGCAACATACGATTTTTTAAAATTAATAAGGACGCAGATTTGATTCTGAAGAATTACTTACAGCTGGGGGTATTCCATACCCCCCAGACCCCCCAGACCCCCCGGTTCTTGTAAACTATTTTTCTAAGGAAATAACTTACATCTTTTTTTTACCATTTTTAAATGTATTTTTACTTTCTAACACATCCTGATAACTAGGAGAGCTAAAAAAACATCGTAGTTTAGAAAAGTTAAGCTTTTCTTTTGTTAAAACAAAATGGTACTGAGTTATCCATCGGAAACAAAAGCACTGGTGACTAAATAAATCAAATCACTTCATTGAAATTGTTAGTGGCTTTATATCAAACATAAAATGATCTCCGTCGTCATTACGACCCCCGTTGTATTGTGTCTATTGTTTCCAAATCAGGCATGACGTTATCTCTCCATCTTGTTCTTGGTCGTCTCACCGGTCTCTTACCACCTGAACCCCTGACCAGCCCAACTCTTTTGCTCTTTTACAGGATCATATTTTAGGACAAATATTTTTTTTAAGTTTTTCTTTCAAAGCGTTTGAGTTGTTCTTCATTTGCTTTGGTCATGTCTAGGCCTTGGAGCCCTACATCACAACAGACGTTTTTTTCCCAGCTTGTCCCTGTGTGTTTTTCTATTCATACACAAGTATTTTTTCTTGTCTTGCCTTTGGTTATTACAAAACCCATCTTCTCTGCCTGACAATATCTGTCCTTCACCCCCTACAATATCTCTTTCATGTTGAAAAAGATTCATCTTCATTCTGAGCTTCTTAATACCCAATATTTTATTAGCCGCTGTTGCTGTTGCCTTCTTCATTGCTCTCCAAACATTCTTTACCTCTTTTTTGACTAGTGTTCCGTATTATATTCTTTATTGGGACTAGAATTTTGTAGGTTGATATTTTCATTTTAGTTTTGGCCCTCACCAGGAAATGGTCTGAGTTGCTGTCTGCTGCTGTTGCTGGTACGTCTCGCATCTACTATGATCTGACCTATTTGGTTTCCTGTTCTGTCATCATTTGATCTCCATGTCTGCTTGTATCTCCATGTCTCTATCTCTATGTTCGAAGATAGTAGATTTTATAACGAAATTATTAGAACTAACCATATCGATCAGTCGCTGACCATTATCATTTGAAAGGTCGTGTTGACTGTATTTACCGATAGTTAGTCTATAGTTTTCTTCCTTACCAATTTTTGCGTTGTCTTTACACAATATTCGCATTGTCTTGGTTAAACATCTCTTCAATTATTCGTTCCAGCAAATCATAGAAAGTCTTGTTTTTAATGTCATCTTTTTCTCCGTAGGAAAGAATAATTGTACCGCTCTCCTCTTACCCGCATCCAAAATATCCTGTTGTTTGCAGGCTCAAACCGCATAATTTTTCCCAGGAATCGTTCATGGACAACAAATCCAGTTCCAAAACTGTGGTTACCATCTCCACATCTCCAAATTATTATCAACTGACGCTGAGTTAAAAACTGACATTTGAAATGTCACATTAATTATAATTAGAAAATTCTTGTATTTACTATCTAATAACGCGATTATAAAAGTAAAATCTACACAATTTTGTTTACTGGCGTTTATAATATTTAATAAGTCATTTAATGGAATTTACAATATATCATCATCATAAAGTTATCAACACTAAACCCAAAAATTATCCGTACGACCTTCTACATTAATAACTGTGAATGCAGGTGAACGAAAACACATCAAAAAAAGGTGCTTAATTAAAAAAAAATTATATCTATCATTTATCAAAAATGATATAGGACAAACTTATTGCCTTATTTCGCAGTGTTTCTAGTTTCGTAGCATTTTTTTACACAATCAATTTTTTTGGATTTTAAACACTGCAAACTTTAGATGATAATGATGCGATCTAAGGTTTTTGGTATCTAAAATCTATAAAGCAAAAAATTGTAGAGAAATACTTAAAAATTGGGACCTAGCAAAATAAGGCAAGTCCTTAGAAAAAGGAGATAAGAACGGTAATGACAACAAGGAAATCCAACTATCTGAATTATGTAAGCTTTAACTCTTGAAATTAATAATAATTAAAATTTATCGTGTTAATTGAATGTTATTAAAATCAATTATATGAGCTTTCGATTACATGATTTATCGATATTCAATAAATTTCCGGTGACTGTTGTACATACAATTAAAAGATCATGCTCAATTAACTCGTTAATTTTTCAATTTTATTAATTAGAAATTAACTATCACATAATGCTTTTCTTTTACCGGGTAGGTACGCTAAATTGAATTTTAAATCAAAATTATTGAATCGTCTAGTCTCAAGAAAACAAAGTCATAAAATTCCATTTTATTCTATTTCAATAACCTGAAAACTTTCGTAGTGGTGATCATTCAAATTTGTAAGTACTTTCGCGTTGGGGTGTAAACTACACATCCACTTGGAAAACTTTCAAATTAAAAAAAAATCTTGAAAAATTCATAACTTTTTAACACTTTAAGTAGATAACGATTTTTATCCCATTCAGATATTATTGAAAAGAATTAGGCTAAAGAAAGATAAGGGAAGTTTTCCACTTCTAATGCTTAAAATTTATAATATAACTTATCTTCTTCCCCTATCAAGTAAAAATGTAAGATAAAATCACCAAGGTAGCAAAAGTAAGGTTTTAGCAAACTTTCGCAATTGCAAAAATACCCTACACTGCCCTTCCTAAAAGATCTGACCAGGGTTAAAGTTTTTTTGTAGTTTACCAAGCATGCTATGGGATTTCTGGCCTTTACAACTGGAATTTTCGATAATTCGTCCCAATTTTAATAAAAAATGTTATACATAGGTAAATTTAAATAATTTTATTATAAAAAAGAATGGAAAGTGACAATAAAAGCGTTAATGTTTATTATTTACGATACTTTCGCAAACAATCTAGGTAATTAAATTTTCTAAATATTTTGTTTACTATTTTAATATACTTACCTATTTACTTTATTACATTTCCGTGGTATCTGTACCACTTAAAATTCTTTTTCAATTTTTATTCGTGAAATCGTAATGCTACATCGTCATAAAGAAATACGACATATTGTTATTTCTTGTTAATTAATCACGTAATTTACATTCGAATATGACGTAAAAATTATCTTCTTCATGCATTGGTATAAAAAATTAATTATAATTTTAAATAAGTTTATTTAAAATGCGATCAATTTTCCATCAGAAAAAGAAGGGTTCAAATAAACGAAGCTCGATTAAGCTCACAAAATTTGATGGGCGTAACTTTGTATTTTCGCAAATCTCATTGGTTTTCGGAAAGAGATGACCCATTTCTGCAAAAATTAAAACTTAAAATATTACTTTACGTATCACATGTCACGTAAGAATAATTTTTTTCATTTACTGTAAATTGTTGACCAAGTGAAAGTTAATGCATTTATCTCAATTTGCATAAATTTAATCGAGCATTAAAAGTACTTTTCGGTTATACTTTATTATTTTGCAATTTTGGTTATAATGAACCAAAACATACGTTCCAGGATGAAGGGTCCGTGGGAAAATATGAGGAGTGTTAATAGACCACCCTACCTTAATCTCTATAAAAACGAAAAAACTTCACGGTAAAGTTTAAAAATAAGAAAAGCAAAGCTTTATTAAATTTCCAATGCAAATATATTACATAATAATTTAGTCAACCAACAAGTTCCATTTATCGACAAAATATTTTCCTCTTACTTACCTATGCTTCAAATTCCTACTGCAATATTAAATCGATAACATTTTAATGCCAAAACTTCATGCTATATTTATATGTATAAATTTGTGTATTCCGCTTCTTTAGGTTTTCTATTTCATTGTTGTTTTTTAAGTTTTTCTTTTTTAATAAAATTTACATCTCTATCTTAACAAATTTACAATTTAAATGGCACATACATACATAATTTAATTGCATTAGCCAATAATGCGACGTATGAGCATCAATAATGGATTTATTAAGTTTATGCTTCGGTTACTAGATTATTTTGTATAATATTTGTGTATTGCACTAAAAATTTGCGAATGAAATGGAACAACAGAAATCACGTGAGTGGGTTTACCACAAGGAATTCTAGTACACAGCGCACCGTTCGCTTCTCGCGCTTACGTTCTTGTTTATTCTAATCTAACATTTATAACTTTTTAAGGTCAGTTATCATAGTTTTATTAGGCACTTTTATAAAAAAAAAGACAGCTAATTTTTACTTAACCTCGATATTGCGCTTCTGGATGTTATTTAGGCTATCTAAGCCCATTTTATAGCAGCTTTCATGATTAACCAATCACTCTAAATCGCATTGGTGGTTTTAAAAATCTGATGAGGTTAATTTATACAGTTTTATACAAATACACAGGTGTTAAGCAAATTTGATATTAATTGAACAGATTGTTGAGTGACACAAATTTATCGTAGATTTAGTTGAACTCAAAATAAATAATAGTGTTGTGATCGAGATCTTACTGCATGAAAAAAAAACTGAGAAAGTCATCTAAAAAGAATTTTTGCAGTGGTTAATATAAAAGATGAGTTTTTTCTGGTCCCCGTCGACCACGACTCCAATCTCAAAAGTGTGCTAAATAGAACTTTAAAATGTACGTAAAATTTAATAAAGAGAAAATCCAATTTAAGGCATCCAAGGTAAAATATATAGGACAGATATTCACAAAAAAAGGAACGGAACCAGATAAAAAATATATTAGAACTATAGTTGATATGAAAGTACCACAAATGAAAATTAAACTGCTGCGATTACATGAATGTCCCAATATCCCAAACTTGTCGCAGCTGACAGTGCTACATATTAAGAAATCTGACTAGGAACGGTGTAGAATGGAAATGGGAGGAACAACACAACACTATTATCATTAAAGCAACGCACCGGTATCAAAAAAAAGTGGTTATACAAACAGACGCCTCGAAAGATGGACTAGGTGGTGTTTAATGCAAGAAAAGCATCTAGTAACATTTGCACAAAAAAGTCTTAGCAGCACAAAAAGTTATGCTCAAATTGAAAAATAAATGCTTGCGATTTGTTTCTGCATCGAAAACATCTCTAATTTACAATAATTTAAAAAAAAAGTTCAATCGAAAGCGTTTAGTTTGTATTTACTTGTATTGTGTCCATTAAGGGATTGAAATAAAAAAGTTGTGATGGTATTAAACTCTATCATGAAAAGCCAAAAGGTTGTAATAAGTTACAATAAAATCTTCAGGATTGCAAAAAGTTATCTGAAGAATATCTAAACTTCCCAAAAGTTCCCACCTAGAGATTTTATTCTTTGTTTTTTTTTGATTTTTTTGATTTTATTCTAACTGATTTTTGCTTGTAACTCGCTCAATTTCACTTTAATAAAAAATTGTAATAAGAAAAATTAACAGAGAATTTACTGCTCTTCAATTTTAGACTTGTGGTAATTTTCCGTAAATGTGAAATTAAGCGAGTTGTAGGCAATAAACTGCTTTGGGTAATGCTAAAATTTCCAATAGAAGAAAAGCGCGTAGTGGATTTAATTTCAGTACTCAAATAAACTTCTGTTTAAATTTCAGCTTGCTCAAATTGTGTAAATTTATTTCAGTAAGTTTAATTAAAAATCAAGTAATTAAAAGCAATGGAAGCAAAAAACGAAGTGCCTGTTATTTTCTAACTTAGAATAAATTGAATGATTGATAATGATGCAAATTGGATTTTTGAAAAATCATCTTGTTGCTTACTAAATCTGGGGTTACGGAGATTTCACACCCCCAGTCTCTGAGTGCATTTTATACAAAAAACTTCCCAAGAGATGGGGATCCGGATTAAGGGGCCAGGGAAAATATTTTAAAATTATTTAAAATAATCTCAAAATTAGCTAAGCCTTTAGCTGCCCTAAAAATTGGAAATCGCAGTTTAAAATAAGATAAAATTAAGTATTAAGTAGTTTATTATTCGCGTTTTACATTAACAAAACGCCACCATGCGGAATAATTTCAAACTCGTTTGTAACATATAGTAAGTACCAACATAAACACCATAAATAAACATTTTTTTTTGTTTACATTAACAAAACGCCACCACACGGAATAATTGGAACTGCTGAAAGACGTAATGTTGTTATTGACAGTGGCGCCACCAACGGTAATGTAAAACGCGAATAGTCATGAAAAAATCTTGTCCTGATCTGGAAGGTATTTTTAAAAGTAAACAATCGGAAAATCGGGGGGTCTGGGGGTATGGAATACCCTCCAGCCATTAAGAAAAGATGTTTTTTCTATAATTAAGTTTGCGGTTTTCCCCTCAGACCCCCCGGTTTTACCCCCATTTTTTACATTTTGAGATATCTAATTGGTTTGGTCACCCTAGAAAAAAAATACTTAAAAATGAGATAAAATTCAATATTATGCAATTGATATTTTTGAAAATATCTTTCCCAGATATAGAGAGTACTTTTAAAAGTAAACAATCGAAAAACCGGAGAGTCTGGGAGGTCAGGTACAATAAAGAAAAATGTTTTTTTTTAAATTTTTGTGTCGTTGTCAATTTTGAAAAGCCTTCTTGTTACTTCCTTGTGCTGGGGGGTATTCCATATCCTTCAGACCCCCCGGTTTCACGCCCATTTGTTTACATTTTAGAGGAGAGAGTCCAGATACTTTAGAAAATAGAAACAATTTTTGAAAATTATATTAAATATATCTCATTGAAGTGAAAATTCTGGGTTCAAATCGCGCACTCTAAAGAATTTCTTAGCTTCGCCTTCCAGCGGGCATCCACACGCTGTGGTGAAATCGATAACAATTTATGTAAACTATGAAATATGGGGACTAATCCACCCCGCCTATCGGATTTGTAATTCCCCAAAAAGGGAAAGCAATGTTCTACTTAGAACGTAAAAAGCTTAATGAATATCTCATTGAAAAATGAGATAAACTTATGTATTGTATATCTAGTTTGTTTTCCTTACAAAATTTTGCTTTGACCTGGAGGATAGCAAGGGAGCAGCTACCTCTTCCTCCCTCCCTTCTGTCCCGGTTCTTAACCGTTTAAATTTTTTTCAAACATTTAATATTTCACATTAATATAAATGTATAATTTAATAATAAAAAATAAATGTGTTTGTTTCTTTTATTTATGTACTTTTACTTTTTGAGAAAATGTATACCTATCGAATGGCTGCAGTAAAATTTTAACTTCAGTACCTTTTCTTATCATTTAGTACCTTTTTCCAAGAAGTACTTTTTTTTATTTTTTAATTGTGGCAACGCTGATGCGAAATGCTCAGTTTACGATTAGACAGACCGACAAATGGTGGTGTATTTTTTATTATATAGAAAAACACGTAGGTACAGCGCTAATGTGTGCAATCTTTGCAATATTACATGTAAAAAAAATTTCATTGTATGTAAAATACCATTCTGATCAGCAGTAGCCAACATTCCACATTCTATGTCATATTATGCAATGTTTATCATTTTGTTTGAACTTCAATTATTAATCTTATCTCATATATTTCATCATCCACAAAAAATATGTTAATAGGTGCAGATATATTTTAAAATATGTTTATACCTGTTAAATTATCCTTCCATTCGTTCTTAATAGTATTAAGCATCATCTGAAAATATTTTGCAAATTCCATTCCAATAAGTACAAAATTTTAATATGAAGGCGATATTGCGGTCCACTCGATGATAATTTAATCCTACGGTTAACCGTATTAATATTAGAGTTGTGCTTGACCAAACATTTTTAGGATAGCAAAATTAATTATTTACATGCAAATTTAAACAAGAAATTAATAATGGTTTTTGCAGAAATGTAAGCCGTTTAATTAATTAACTTTCAATTTTATTATATTCAAATATTCACATATCACGTACCAGTTAGAAAAAAAATTATACGAAGTCTGAAATCTCACACATTGGTTATATTTATTTAAAAATTAATCAATGAGAAAATCAAACAAAGCTTTTAAAATAATTGCAGAAAGTAATAACACCAACAATAAATTACTCGAGAAAGTTGTATTGATTGTGTCACATCGTTCAGTTTTTCTTCCGTATCAAGTTAAATAATGTCAATGTTCGTTATTTTGCTCTTTATGTAATATTTCCAAAGAGACAAGTTGGTGACCCCGGGTTCGCTTTGAATTCAAATTTGAACGCTTGAAAAATACATTTCCTTGCCGAGTCCTTGGGTCAAAGGTGATGTTTTATTGTAGGTAAACTTGACGGAATCCTTGTAAAAGTGTAGGATGAAAGATTTGTTTATCACTTTGTACAATAGCCGAGGAAGGTCTGTAAAAGCATCGTGACAGCTCCGGCTACCATGGAATAAAAAAACAGTCAGCACGATGGAATTTTAATAAAATACAAATTTTTAAAATCCTTATCATAAAATACAATACCACAGCGGAATTATAGAACATTGAACTTGACCTGAACGTGTTTTATGAGAATCACTTTGTAATCATCCTGGAATTTTGCTAAAAAAAAATACATTTTTGTGATGCACTGCTGCATAATTGAACCTCGTAATTGACAGTAAAATTGATGTAACCTCCAAGGAGTTCATAAATTTTGCAACGTAAACTTTTAACGTGCCACTGAGGTGCTTTTAAATTTTATTCTAAAAATAAATATTTTTACAGGTTCCACAATGATATGGTGGTGGAGAAGATCATTAACATTGTTGGGGAGCTTCATGTTGATTCTGCAATTTCTTCAGGGCATCGTCTTGGCAGGTAATTCGTTATAAAAATAAATGATTAGTGAAATGATCGTTTCTGAAGTAATCACAAATTGGAAAAATAAATTATATAAATTGCTACGGTTATTTTTAGATTCCTACATAATTGATTGCGTAAAACCGAAATTGTTTTAGCGAAAATCACGATCAAAGTTCAATCGTTTCGTCGAAATCAATTTGTTAATATTTCACTTTTACTCGAACTCATCAGATGGTTATAACTTATTAGGTTCAGGAGTTTAGGAGAAGACGAATTAGTCGATTCAATTTTAAATATTTTGGAAAACAAAGTTTGAAAATGAAATTTATGCTTTCGAATTTGAGTTCGAAAAATGCTTACACTTTCATTGTGCTATCAAAATTATAGCTTACTCTTAATTTATGCAAAATTAATTAAACATGTAAATTATTTGATAACTATCAATCATATGAAGATTTCAATTGTTTACCGAAGAAATTTCCAGCAAAAGTTATCCGTGTCTTATTCAACTTTCTCGCTATTAATTACGGCATTAACTGACGCTCAATTTAACACATTATTTAATTATAATTATTTAACAGCACCGTAATAACAATTATTTCAAACAATCGACCATTTTATTCTTTTTTATGTAATTATAAAATTCTTTAAATCTACAAACTCGTAAAAATTTATAAATGATGCAATCTAGCGATTCCAAGGAACGATTATGTTCCAATTAATTTAGAAAAATACCAGTTTTTTGTGTTTTTCTTGTAAGCTGAAAGATAAAACCAGAATGAACTAAAATTTCTACAATATTCGTTTTTAGAACGGTGTAATTTATTATTAATTAATAAAGCTCAGGATTTAATCGGGGTATATGTATAAGCCGCAGCTCCCAATTTTTTTATAATTATGGTAATTGCACAGAATAAATTTGTTTCATCTATCACTTCCCTGATACTTTAGACAAATCTCAAATTTGTGGGAAAGTTTAAGCGCTCCTGTAATGTAACGACAGGGGTTTACCAGCAATACCACTGCGAACACCTTTAGGGTTTTACGCCTAAGGCGAATAGCACCTACGTAATAGGCAAATACGACACAAACTTCTGCCGGTTGGAAGTCTAAAACAATTTCATCTATTCACTAATTTAAAATATCTACTCACTGAGATATTACGACTATTGTGTTTAGCAATTATCTGAGCTATCATAACTGAGATATTACCACTGTTATGCTTAACAGCTATCATAACAACAGATTTGCTACCTATTGATACTAAAACACAGTAAGATCTACAAATTATTAACTTGTGAAATTAAACTATAATTATAATTTATTCGAGTGGTTGCCTAATAGCAACTTTTAACCGAGCTAGCTGTGATCTTGGCTTCTAAGCGGGGCTACAGCTTTACGAGCAAAATAGAGGACTACACGCATTAATTTAATGCCGCTTACCAGAAATAAAATACATACACGAACAGAATAGAGATGATATCTAAATAAAGAATTGCTAAATATGCTTTAAAATAACTACACACAGTAAAATAGTCAGGCGTAGCTAAGTAAATAAATAAACAGATCGAAAATCTTTTCAGGCGTTCTAAGTTAACCAAAGATTTTTAAAATAAAAGGTTCGTAAAGCAGATGACATCGACAAAAAATTTAAGAACGAAGTTATATTTCATAATAATCAAAATAAGATAGTAGAAACCAAATAAAAGACATATTATTTGACATCTCTGGATTAAGCTACTTCAAACAAAAACATAAAACTGCTAAGTGAAATTGAAACGTTGAATTAAATTACATCACAGCTTCCAATAAAAGTGTGACCTACGCACCACAAGATTCGCACGAGTAGAGCTAATATCACCCAAGTATAAAACATCCGTAACAAATATTTGCGACAAAAGAAACCGTTAAAGCTACCACGATGACGAATTAATTACATAACTCGAAAAACGAGATCTACTCAGTTTATTAGCTTGTTAAAATATTCCCGATTCCTCGAAACTCCTAAATCATTTATTAACCAGGATCTCCAAATTAAAGCTATGTAATTAATAATATAAGTTTTAAGTTTGATGTTGTCAGTTCTGACAAGTAAACGTCGCCGTCGATTGCGGTAGTCGCGCCCCATACTAAACGTTAATGTGAGTATTTCTGTCAAGCTCACGTACCATCAACACCAGGCCCGTATCTAGGATTCAATTTTGGAGGGGCACTTGTAAAAAGTAAAATTTTTGGTAGGTCCACTTCCGAGAATTTTTATTATTATTAACAAATTTACTTTTACTTTCAAAAAAAAATTTTTTTTAAACATTTCGGGGAGGGTACGTGTCCATAGGTGCACCCCTTAGTTGCGGGCCTAGTCAACACAATACGGCAACAAGGGCAAATTAAAGATAAAATAGCAAATCTTTACGTTCGCCTCAACACAGAAACAAAAAACAAAAAAATTATTGCCGTCCGTTGTCCGCTAAAAATTGTAAAACAAAACGCTGGCGCTGCCCCGATAGTCTACGTAAACAGGCGGCCAACAAAGATTTTACCCTTCCTTCTTCCCAGTATCACCACCGTGTGGATCGATTCTTCCTGGCACACAAAAAAACTTGGGTGATTGTTCGGTAGGTAACTACGGAACAATTAATACCAGAGTTGCGCCAATTTTTTAATAAAATTGTAACGGATCAAAAAGTTGAGTTTATTAAATAAACAAAGTTTAAAATAATGGATAGGCTTGAAGTCGTAAATGCAGCCATCAAATATGATTAGTTTGATAAAGTGCATGGGGGTTGAACTTCGGCTGTAGTTTATAGTTTAGACTTTCAGGTGCTCCTAGACTATGTATGCCGTAGATTAGATTCTACGTTAAAATATTGATCCAACAAAGATATAAAAGACAGTAGAAGAAAATAATTTCATCTGCAAAGTAAAAAGCGTCAGGTGAATAACCACATAGCTAAAGGTAGGCTGCGCCAGTAGGTTCTATAAACAGCAAATTAAATTAAGAAAGTGACTAAGTCATAGGTGTCCAATGTGTTTTGGAACCCTCATCGGGAAGGGTGTACCGTCAATTCGTCGCACAACAATTTGTTGCCTACGGCAATTCGTCGCCTCCGACAATAAATTCATCGCCTGCGACGATAAAACATTTTAAAATGTTTTTTATATAACATTTTTGAATTTTTTTTATATAACATTTTTGAATTTTTTAACTACAATGAACTGTTAGAGAACTCTAAGAACAGTGAGAACGGCACTGAGCGACAGTCAAATACAACAGTAAGCATCGCTAGAAGATATTGACAAGTGGTTATAGGTAATAAGGGTAGATTATCATCAACAATCATTGATCGATCTGTGCTTTGAAAAGCACGCTAAGCCGGTGGTCCTCCAGGGTTAATGAATTGTCATCGTTAACATAACAACCAAGGTTACAGGCACATCTGGAAACCAAGGGACGAGATCCCACAGCAATGTAAAACCCTCTCCCTTAGTATTAAACAAAAACGGCATTTATGCCACTAATAAGAAGCGACTTACAACCACCTCAGTAAAGGGATCCCCTCTATCTCAGGGGGGGGCTTCAATCCTTCAGCAAATATGTTCAGAGTTGCTAACGCACCCCAAATTCTCATACTTATCGCGCCGTTTAAATGAAAAGAGAAATAATTTTTGATAAATCGGTGTTCTATTTCCCAGTAAGACAAGGGGAGAGGGTAGATTATCTACAATACTTGTAACCATGTACCGATTTGTTTATGTAAGTGTTAAATTAAAAGGTTGTTCTTGCGAGATGTTCTTGTTTTTATTTATCAGATAATAAATAATAAATTTTATTGCATTTTTATCATCCATTGTCGAGCAAGATAAATTATTTTAGGGGATAAATTGTCGCAGGCGACGAATTGACGTAGATTCGCTATTGCCTTCTGAGAAGATAGGGTCATAATGAATTCGCATAAATTTTGTAGCCGGTTTTTGGGATCAAACCTAGGGCTTCTGGCCTAGAATTCCGTCCTTAGTCCGTTCACTTAGCTCACCCCGCTCCAGAAAGACAGCAGTAATTAATTTATTGACCAATCCAAATTGACATCCATTAAAAATTTTTTGTAGTCATAAAATTCACTTTAACCGGAATAAAATATTTTACTATTGAAGATGAAATAAAGCAAATTAAGTAGTTCATTAAAACTGTTGATCACTTCAAGTAGAAACATTTAAAATGACAATTTTACTTAGCACCTAAATATGAAGAAATAAATGTGAAACCGGGGGGTCTGGGGGGTACGGAGTACCCTCCAGATTCTCGGCTAAAACAGGGTAGGTGAAATTGCAGTTTAATTTATTGTAAAACGAAAATCTTTTTGAGAAAACCATCCTAAGACATAATATTTACCTCGATGACATGTTTTAACTCACGTTTTTCTTTTTATATAGGTGATGTAATCAGGGGTGCGTTTAATAATAATTAGGAGGAGTTTGCTAGCAAATTGTGTTGGTAAAAAGTTAACTAACTTACCTTCGATTGTATTTAATCTAATAGGCTTTTGATCTTACTTAGGGGTAATATGACCATTTATACATAGTTTTGGGGTTTATTTGATAGATCAAAAACTTTTTTTTAGGTTGGTAAAGCTTTTTAAGTTGGTAAACTTTTATTTATTGATAAGTAGCTAACCCCGCAAACTTCGTTCCGCCTCAGAATCAATAAATGTTGTGTTAACTTTTTAGCTGAATTAAATTCAGTTTTTATTATTAAGAATACTCAAAATTAATTCATTCATCCTTCCTCTCCCTTTTTTTCTTTCTCTCCTCCCTCCTCTCTTTCTCAAGTCCAGCCGTTCTCAAGTTATGGTGTAAGCCATAAGCAATTTTGTATAAAATTTACATGCTAATGCTAACTAACCAATAGAAAGAGCGTATTAGTAGCCAGCAAACGTTTTTTATTAGTTAGTTACCATTTGTATGTAAATTTTATGTAAAATTATGCATCATGTCATACCAGGCTTTACGATAGGTCCGTCACGAACGCCATTTATTGAAAATATAAAATAATTATCAAAAAATACATTTTTCTGCAATTTTCTAACTTTTCGGGCAACTTTTTTAATTTTTCTTTCCATAAAAACATTCCTTGGGTAATTACAAACATTAAAAAAAAATTTACAAAATCGGTGCAGCTGTTCTCAAGTTATGGCGTGACAAAGGATTTTTATTTATATAGATAAACAAATGTTTTATTATAATAATTATTATAAAGTATTTATAATAAATGAACGAATCAATCAGAAGCGCTCTATAGAAAACACGGAGAGGAAGCTTTTTAGCAAATTATAATATTGAATGTTTTAAAATTATTAAGCAACTGACGATAAGAGCGAAACTGACATTTAAAATGTTACAAAAATAAATTCAATTAAAAATCATTTAATTCCAACGTTTTAGTTATTTTCATAAAACTTCGATTATTATGATTTATTTACTCTGCAATAGTGTTGTTGTTGAAGAAGGTAATAAAAATCATTAAAATACAATGCAGGTATTTTTTATTGTTTGCTATGTTAATTTTTTTTTTACTTTATTGTTAATTAATAGTAAGCAAGCATCCATAAAACAAACACTTGTTGGTAAACACAGACAGGTCCAAAGAACTTACTTATTCTTTGAGTAGTACAGTGGGGCCCGCTTAATGTGATCACATCGGGACTTGGGGATTTTGATAACAATAACCGATTGATAACAATAAACAAAAAAATTTTTATTGCTTATTTATTAGTATGTACTACATCTACAATAATTAATTAATAATAGTCACTCAGTGTAAAGTTTTTTATGTATTTAAACGACGGAATTCATAATAAACATAAAAATGTAATGTGATATCACATTATGTGACGGTTATAGAAAGAATCAAACGGTGGGTTTATTTACATCCACTCCGTATTTTAAACAAATGAACCATAGGCAGATTTTCTTGCTAACACCTGACTTGAAATTATGTGGGTGACTTTTGCACAATATAAAAAAATGCTTGTAACTTAAATTCAACTGCTTTGCTCGTGGGAGAAAATAATCTTAAGAATAATATGATAACATTAACCGAATTATGATAACTATAAGCGATGTTATTTGTGTGTAATAATATATGTCCGTTCCGTTCCTGGCAAAAATGATAACAATATCCGAATGATAACATTAACCGCGATCACATTAAGCGGGCCCCACTGTACTATATTATCAGTTTTATTGAATTCAAAATATATAAAATATTTTGAGTTATTAACTTGTGAAAATTGTGTTAGTAAGAATTATTTTAAATAAACTATGTCACGTGTAGGTATAAACTAACACTGTTTCAGACTCCCAATCCGACTGGCCTGCATCTGACCCTAGTTTTATGTTAATCATAGCTATTTATCAACTCAGGGAACCGACGGGCTTACGTGCTCTCCGAAGCATGGAGACGGTCACAAGGAAAGTTATATTCTTCCTGGATTTGAACTCGACCGTCACTTATGCTGATAATAATAGGGAACATTACATAGCTACCATGGTTTCGGCAATCGTTTATTGACATTTTGACATTGGTAAATTAGTGTTTTTATTAGAAGGTCGACTAAATTTTACCACACCAAGGTTATCATCTGTGCGATTTTCATGTGAAAAAACAAACAAAAACAATGCACTTTATTTATGCGTCAGTATACAATGATCTTTAGTCATATTAGCTTTATGGGGCTAAAGCGTAGATTTTGGATAAACTTCATTATTAAAACTTTAGAACATTTAATATCCAATTTGATTTAAAATAAAAATAAAATCTTATTGCGTGTTTTGATTAACATGGGTAATCACAACAAATAGAAAACAATGGTTATTAACAAATAACACAAAACATTGCATCTTAAATGAGTCACGACATTTCATTAAGTAAACAGAATTGCATTTTTTGCATAAGCTAAGGTATTGCATTAATCCAACAGATATTATTTTGTAAGTTTCCTTTTTTCTTACGGACTCAACGGTTGTCAATGCAAAGTGGGTTACACGGACTTTAAGATCGATTATATGAATAAGCGTCCGTTACGTATCAGCAATACCATTTATCTTGCTTTGATAAACCACCTATTAGTAAGTCGAGTTTCATAGACCTTTCCACCGTGAAGCCACTTCAGACCCGCATAATATTGTACCCAATATTGGAAAATATATTTTTTATTATCGGAATAAAATTTGCCGGAAATTGGTGCTTAAAACTTTTGAAATATTGAAAATTAATGATCATTAACTTTTTTTTAAATTGGAGCTTAAGTAAGAACTAAGAAAACGAATGGCAATTTAAGTATTTTTGTGAAATTTAGTCGGAAAGAATCCTTAATGATCATTAAGAATCTTCAGATTGGCCTAGAATTTTTTTTTAATATTACTTTTTTGGTGGTGATAATCCTACTGCATTATGTTGTTCAAATAAAATGAAGCAAACACGAAATCAATGATATATTGACTATATTATAATAGAACCTTTATTTACAGAGGATACACGCATGATTGCTCTACCATAACATAACAGTGCTTTTTGCACTCAACAATAATTAAAATACATAAAAAGTAAATTAAATTTACCTGGTTTTATTTTTTATTCGTATGTATGACAAAATTTGTCCCATCGGAAGAATTCGCTCCCATGAGCCATGATTTCAATGTCGCCTGCACAGACATGGTTTTTTATAATTGTTCTACAAGAAAATGTCGTAACAAACCTTGACACATGCGTCTATTACATGCATTTTCAGTTAATTTGTATTATTATTTTTTAGGTTGCTTTGATGTAAAATGATAATTAAATTGCTTAAATTTTTATTGTTAAGCTTCATTAAGAACCGCTTGATGAAATTTGCGTGTAAATGAAACAAATGTAGTATAATTCCATGTCATAATCATGTTTAGGCGAGTAGAAAAATAAATATTAATTACTTTACCAACAATTAAAGTGCTCCTCAAGTTATTTATTGCTGTTTCTTTTCATTTTATAAAAAAAGAAACTGAAAAGATTTTTGTTTCCATTCAAGCGCTTATTTAATTAAAATGCGGATTACGAAACCGTATTATGTGCTAAACGGGTAATTCGATATACCCACCGATTTAAATGTTTATTGTGTAGCAAATTACTAACTAAATCATTTTAATTTAATTTGTACTTAATTAGAACTTAGCAAATTAATTGCATTTCATCCGGCACATTATCGTGAATCCAATATGGGTCCAATTTTGATAGGATGAGTTTATTTCTTAATCCTTTTCGGTTTTAAGTCCAATATCCTGAAGGATAATTTACTGTCTTATTAAATAATAAACAATTTTAGTTAAATTGTTATAAAAAATAGAAAAAAGATAAGAAAACTCGGTTTCTCTGTTCGTAACGCAATTTAAAACTTTATATTGGTTCCTTTATTATTTTCAATTCAAAAAGTTTATTTCCTTGTTATTGGTCGTTTGTTCATTAATTTAAAAAATTTGGCGCACCTCTCATCTCACTATAATGTTCCTTCAAACCTTCTAGTAAATATACTAAGAATATTATTCATTGATCCTTGTACTTTCAAGTGAAAACTCCCTAATCATTTCGAAATGGAATAGTCATATTCAAAGCTTGGGACTTATGCGCTAAAAATATATAATGACAATTTCAAAAATAACGGAGTATATCGGTCGGCTCGAGGTAATTGCCATATCTTGATTTTTGTCGCTCATTCCATTAACCATTTTCGATATCGTAACAGATTATTCTAAATCATATTCTAAAATCGGAGGTAATACATGCCATAGAAATAGCAAAGAACAGGAAATCTGCTGGACCAGATGGAATACCTATGGAACTGATAAAAATCATAAGTGAAGACAACATTGATCTCGTGGTACACTTGTTCAATAAGATATATGATTCCGGAAAGAACCCCGAAGAGTGGCTAACGTCGACATTCGTGCCTATACAAAAAAAAACAGCACCCAACCAAATGCAGTGACTATCGACTAATCAGCCTGATGGATCATATGTTAAAGACGTTTTTACGTATTGTACATCCTCGTATCCGTTCTAAATGCGAGTAAGACTTAGATTATTCACAATTCCAATTCAGACAGGCTTTTGGAACACGCGAGGCGTTGTTTGCTTTCAATGTTCTGATGCAAAAATGCCGAAATCAGCGTAGAGACGGGTTTGTATGCTTTATAGATTTTGCAAAAGCATTCGATAGGGTGCTACATGCCGAATTGCTTGCAGTTGAAATGCTTTGAGAGGTCGGTATTGACGGAAAGGATATCAGAATAATAGAAAGTCTTTACTGGTACCAGCGCGGAGAGGTCAGAGTTGAACACTACAGAACATCAGAACTGGAGATCCAGAGAGGAGTACGACAAGGCTGTATCTTCTCCCCACTACTATTTAATTTATATTCGGATAAGATCTTTAAGAAGGGTCTAGAGGGACTCGATCTGGGGATCAAAGTCGGCGGTGTCCGTATTAGCACAATCAAGTACGCGGACCACACTGTAGTCATAGCAGAATCCGCTAAGGATCTTCAACTACTGCTGGACCAAATAAATCACGAAACAGACCAACTAGGTTTAAACATCAACATCTCCAAAACAAAATTCATGGTAATCAGCCGGCAAGACCATAACAATGCGACAATCTGCCTCGATGGTGAACAAATCGAACAGGTGAAAGTATTTAAATACTTAAGTAGCCTGATCACAGAGAGTTTGGACCCGGATAGAGAAGTTAAGTGCCGAATTGAATCCGCCCGCGCTATATTTAACAAAATGAAATCACTGTATTGTAACAATAATTTAAATTTTAAAACAAGACAAAGGATGGTCAAGTGTTACGTTTGATCTGTTCTGCTATATGGCGCGGAAGCATGGACACTCACAGTAAACACAATGAACCGTCTGGAAGCTTTCGAGATGTGGTTACTAAGAAGAATGCTCCGAATATCCTGGGTAGAGAGGATCTCAAATGAACGAGTCTTGAACAGAGCAAGAACTGATTGTGGTTGCTGAGAGGAGTAAAGTGTAAGAAAGTTGCTTACCTGGGGCATGTACTAAGAGGGGAAAAGTACTGACTGCTTCAGCTGATAATGAAAGGAAAAATAGAAGGTCGCCGAGGATTGGGAAAAAAACAGATGTCCTGGCTACGGAACATTCGCGAATGGACTGGCATTTGGGGTGCAGAGGAATTGTTTGGAATGGCGAAGAACAAGTCTGCCTACGCCAAAGTGATCGTCAACGTCGGGAGGACCTGACAAAGCACATGAAAGAAGAAGAACAGATTATTCCATTTCTTATGTAGTTCTACTTTTCATTCATTTTGCGATATTTCCTCATGCTTGTCCTGCTTTATTATTTACTTTTATACGTATTTAAATGTATGAATTGGAGTGCAAGTGTTGATAAGCTGAACGCTGCGTATAGATCGAGTCCCCTCGAGCAATTGCAATAGACAGTCTGGTACATATGTTTGGTCCAACGAATTTTGTAAGTGCTGATTTAGTGATCGAAGAAAAATATTTTTGTCTACGAAATTCTAGTGTGACTAATGGTTTAACTATCTTGGTATTTTTATCTTCTGTGTAGCATCTGTTGAGTAAAGATAGGGAACATCTGGCAAAACTTTCATGCACACGAGCTTTACGCAAGTTTGGTGTACTTCCGACTTCCTACGATTGACAGCGACTTTTGTGTTATTATTTGACACACCAAAAGAGCTTAACATTTAAACGTCCTTTCTTGGGGGCTACAGATTACTTTGAGGAATTTTCCATCATCTGAATTGTCCAGTTTTGTTTGGCGTCATCTATCATCATCTTTCGCTGATCCAACAGCTTCAACATTAGCAACAGCATTTTGTGTTTGCGATGAAGTTGGTCAAATGTTACCCGTCACTTTGAGACAAGTTTTCAAATTTCACCTGCGAAGCCACACGTCTTATTTTAATTGGAAGAAAGTGCTTGTCATCTTTTATTTTGTAAACTTCTAGGGCGCTTATCGTGCTGACTGGCTTGTTATTGTTTGGATTTTTAAATTTATAACCCTTAAAGGTTATTGAGTGCAAGAGTGCAAAGCTGCCAGCTTTTTTGTAAAAAAGGTTGAAAATGATGTCTTAACAGATGGAAGGGCAAAGTGTGATATTGAAAAAATTATTTTACTTTGTCCCTTATTTCAAATTTTAGTATTCATTTTGTGATTAAAAATTATTAGTGAGATTTTTTAAAATAAAAACTTTTTAACCTTTAATCATTTTTCTGTATTACATAAAATTTATATTAATTAATTAATTACTTAGGTACTTTATTTACTTACTTCAGATGGCCATCAAATAGCTCTTGAGAGCTTTAGCGTACTCAATAATGTTTCTCCATTTATTCCGATTTTATTAATTTTAAGAAGTTAATTTCATAAATGTTAAAAGATAAGTGATAAATGAAATGGGTATAAATCGACCATTAAATTCACAATATTGCTGGTCATATGAAAACGTGACATAACTCAAAAATTCTCGATTTTATGTTGATATTGTAAAAAAATGCATATACAGCACTTTATAGCATGAAAAAGTGACACATTATTATTTCCAATATTAACATAAAAATGTAATATTGGCACTAATTGATAAGTATTGTATGTCGCGTTGGTGGAAAAGTGCCATTTCTAAGTTGAGTTTAATGCATTTATTATAATTATTAATTACAGTAAAACCAAACATTCTATAGTCGTGTATAAATATCAATAGTATATAAATCGACCATTAAATTCAAAATATTGCTGGTCATATGGAAAAGTGACATAACTCAAAAATTCTCAATTTTATGTTGATATTGTGAAAAGATGCATATAATGCACTTCATAGCATGGAAAAGTGACACATTATTATTTTCAATATTAATCACGAAAAGGTAATATTGGCACTAATTGATAAGTTTTGTATGTCGCGTTGGTAGAAAAGTGCCATTTCTAAGTTGAGTCTATAATGTATTTATAATTTTTAATTACAGTAAAACCGAACATTTTATAGTTGTGTATAAATATCGATAGTATAAATCGACCATTAAATTCAAAATATTGCTGATCATATGGAAAAATGACATAACTAAAAAATTCTTGATTTTATGTTGATATTGTGAAAAGATGCATATAATGCATGAAAAAGTGACACATTATTATTTCCATTATTAATCATGAAAAGGTAATATTGACATTATTAATTGATAAGTTTTGTATGTCGCGTTGGTGAAATAGTGTCATTTCTATGTTGAGTCTATAGCCAAACATTTAATAGTTGTCACAATCTTTTCTGCTTGTAGATAAGTAATGAGTTATAACTCATAAAAGCATATTTTGAGTAATCACTAATGACATTTTTGTAAAGAATGAAGTAAATTTCAAGTGGTATTATTTTAAATTGTGTCACTTTGCATTAAAATAGTCAATTTTCCTAAATTTTCCATGTTTTTGTTTAAATACAGTGCTGAAAATAATCTAATTCAATCGAATTTTAGATACATTTCCTATTAGTAATTTTTTCAGTAATTATTCCGGAGATTAAATATGTCACTATTACAATATTAAACTTCTTTCTCTCCTAAAAAATTGCAATTTTTGAGTTGTGACATCATTCCGCATGTAACATAAGATTTTACAATAATTAAATTCTGAGTATTTCTCAATAGGTACAGTACAAAAATTTGTTAAAAAAACAATACAAAAAAAACCTCAACATTATTAAGTTAATAAATTCCATTTATCATAATATTATTTTATAAGGAAAATTTACTTATATTTTTGCAATTATAATCTTACTTAATATGAACATCGCCAAATGACGTAATGTTAATTTTTCTTGGCAATAATTGTAATAATGAATGCTAACTGCATAACTTACCTTAAAAAAATGCATAATCTGATAATAATTTATTAAGGCTACGATTGTTAACCACTAATGACTGTTTAAAAACGTCATTACTAGCTCAGAATTGGTTAGAGGTATTAGGATGATTCTTTTTTTCCCCCAAAAGATGTGATATAATTTTAAATATGTTTTTAGAACTGACATCGTGCAATTTACCTATTTATACTAATTATAAAAGAAAGAATCCCCACGGACTTACTAAATAATTATTGACTGACACTTGAGAATGACATAAGTACTTTTTATACGTGTCTCTGATTCGTGAAATTCCGTCTGAAGGAATCATTTATTAGCATTAACTTGGTACTCTTGGTAGTGTGTCGAAAATATGATCCACTCGTCAAAAAGCGTCATCGGTTGACCATAGACTAGAATATTTAAGGCATTACTATTATAAAAATCTCGACTGCGGCCAAAGGCCGAGCATCTGTGGATAACTAAAGTATGTGCATTGTTAACATAACAAAACTTATTGATATAATTAATAGGTACTATTAATAGTATACATATTATTTTTTATTTTTATAATATTAAGTATAGAAAGAGACATTTTAAATATGACAAATGTTTACGGAAGAAGCCGAAGATAAATTCCATAACCTCACAAATTAATTAAAAATATCAATGTTTTATCGCCCATAAAACAATTTCAACTTTTATATCTACATAACAAAATAGTAACAACTATTACTAATGTTCTAACATCGCTAAGATAGCAATTTCACTTTGTATAGTTAAAATCCAATACAAATTTCGAAATTTATGAAAAATTCAGATTATTTGTAAATCCAAGTTGCGATTACATCAAAAATAAAACTTTTAATTATGTCACAAATATTCTAACATAAATCATTAAAGGTCCAGTAAAGAGATCGATTCGAGTGATTCGTGAAGTCTATCCGGAAATTGAGCCAGAGAAACTCGACGCAAATCAAGCAGAAGGTAAGCCATCACGTTTTATTTGTGTTTTAAGAAAAATTCAATTAAAAAAAAAAATAAGAGAAATCTTGCTTGCCTTCTTTTTTATTATTTTAAAGAGGAAATAAAAAACAATGAGCACGAAAGAAATTGAAACGGATCGAGGGTGCTGTTCGATTTTCAAATTAATATTATTTTAGATTTTAATTAATATTTCAAAATTAAAATACCAATTAACGTTTTATATTATTAGTATGTATCGTTGGAGATGTCATTTATGGCGCCGACGAGCCGGTTCCAGCAGATCAGCCCTGTCTCAAATGCAAGTGTCAACCTCCAGGAGTTCAATGCGAGACGACGAGATGCGTTAAAAAACCAGGCTGTAAAGCCATACATAAATCTAACAAGTGCTGTCCGGAATATCAATGCGGTAAGGATATAAAAATTGTAATTTAAAATAAAATTTTATTCTCTCATTTTTAAGCTTCTGTATTATCAGTGTGAAGTAAAATTTAAAAAGAATTTTTTGATTGGTGCAATTAATTATTTAGGAATTTCGTAAAATAAACTTACTCAAGATTAATGATTCCTTAACATTCTGCAAAATTTATTTTTACCTCTAAAAGCTTCGTATTTCACATGCAAAAAGCAATTTCACAAAATACGTTTCTTTTGTTGTTATCAAAGGAATTTTTTTTATTAAATTTGAAATTACATTTTTCAAATTTTTTTTCTAATTTATTTCGATAATATAAAAATAACGAATGTTTCTGAAATTCCGCTACATACGATAAACTGCACTTTACAAACGGAACCTTTTTTGCGTTTCTTAACACTGTTTTTAGTGTATTTTGAAAAAATTTAATTAACTTGTTTAAAACTGTACCTGGGTATTTCGCATTGTATTTTGTGTGCTGTAGGCAAAGACATGTAAATATTAAATATAAGAAACGCGTCGGAATTTTACTTTGAGGGTAGTCAATGGGGAATAACCTCGCGTTTTTTCTTCTCAAATGTAACCCAAAACATCTGTTACGTCATTTACTTCTGTTTTGATTACCTTTAAATTATGATTTTTGTTGTTTGTGTTCAAACTTTAAAATAAATGCATCAATTTTGATACAGTTTTATTGTACCGCACCAAACCACCAGAGGACGTTGTGTGAAAATATAACTTCTTAAAAGATGTACTTACATATTTTTAAAGTTTTTAAAAGCTTTTTACAGCGGGTACTTTTATAGTGACTGTCACTCTATGCCAGCAGGGGGCACTGCAGTGCCAATATTAAACGTAAATATAATTTTACATACCAGAGGGCGTTGCAGTGCAAGCATAACTTTATAAAGGGTGTACAGATTTCATTTTATTACCGTTTAATTCACTCTTAAACCGTCGGTCACTGCTCCGCTGTTTTTAAACGCTTAAAAGTATCCAGGGATCACAAACTAAGATCAATAGAGCAATATATCGTCGTTGCTCATTCGGGTGGATTTCCTTCTTCACATATGAGCATCAAGTTTCAATTTCTATTCATTGCTTTGAATTGCCGAAACTTCCAATTCCAAAGTTTGGAATAACATTAAAGCTTTCTGAATACTTTTACAACATGAAGTAGGAGGTATTTTGAATAGGTAATGGAAAATGTTTTTCTGGGTTTAGCAATTTTAAGTGATAGTTCTAACTAAAGAGTTAGATTATAGAAACGAATTAATTCAAAACTGAATACGCAAACGGTGCTCTTAATTCCTTTTGCTTTATGCTATTATATGCTAGTTCTTACTATTTGTTCTCCATGTCATCCATTCATTTCATTTAGGGTCTACCAATGCTTTTTTTTGGTATTTTCGGACGCCACTGTACAGTCTAATGTAAGTCAGACAGACCAGTAAACCACTCCATTATTCTTTGAGTTTTTTGCTGCGTTCAATAACTTCTTATTATTACAGCCATGTACATTTAGGTAAGTAAGTGCTGGTTCGATAAATTTCTAATATTTTGCTATTTTAAATTTATCGTCACTGTTTAACACAATTTCTTTAGATTTATAACCCAGATTGCCTCACAGGTCCTGTGATGGAAAAGCGCGGGTTTATTCCCATGAAAACTTGGCTAACTAGGAGATCTTTGTGAATTTTGCCACTGAAGTTGATATCTGGCAGCTAACTAAAGGAAAAGTTGATCTAGGTGCAATTGTTTTTAATAAACAGATAATTTACTAAAAATTTTCTCCTACCCCTTGTCATTTATGGAAGCACGTCTGGTCGATGCGTACATTTACTATTATTATTATTATTTCAGCTGTGACATTCTATAAAAGAATACTGCTATCTCTCACCGAGATTTATAAATTCACTTTTTGGGGTGAAGTATCCCCGTATTACACAATATTAGCTTCATTGTTGTTTCTTCTCTTTCTCTCAATTGTCCGCACGCTTCTAGAATCTTGGATGGTTTGAAGCCCTCTCCACGATGTTTCTCTATCGTCGATCCTTTTTCTCCAGCCAGAAACCCCAACATTTTTTAGATTCTTTTCACCTGTTCCCACTATCTAATTTTCGGTCTCCCCCTGGGTCTACTTTTCCCAGGGGTTTACCGTCAATTCGTCGCGGTCAATTCATCGCGTGATAATTCGTCCCCTTCAACAATTCGTCGCTTACGACAATTCGTCGCCTGCGACAATTTATCAGAGCTCTCTTCTCTACCTCTGTATCTCTTTTTGACCCCAGTATGCTTCTCATAATTCTACACTCAAATACTCGAAGCTGCTCCTCTTCATTAGCCAACATACACATCGTCGCCGACGCGTATGTTACAACCGGCCTTATTAGTATTCTATAAATTTTTATCATTCAGCGCTTGTTTTTCTTGTTATGTCTTCATGTTTTTCACCTTGTCTGTTTATTATCACTCCCAGTTAGTTGAAAGTCTGTACATTTTCAAAGATGCGCTTGTGAATGTTGCGACTTTGTCGTCTGTCATGTTTGCTTTTGTCGCACTTCATACATTTACTACCAACCGAAAAAAAGTTTACTACCTAAATTGTGAATCGACATGGTCATATCTGGAAGATTCATTCTATTTAGATAAGTTTTCTTAAGATTTTATTGACAAGGTTAACTCTGTGTATTTAAAAATGATGTTACTGTTACTTTTTTAATGCTGGGGGGGGGGTATTTCATACCCTCCAGACTTAATGCCGACACATGTTGATATGTTCATTTGAAACGGTTACTATGTAATAAATATAATGAGAGAACATCAATATGTTGGTTTTCTCAACCGGGCGGTTTGGGGGTATGGAATACCCCCAAGCACAGATATATGTAGTTACGTGATTTGCATAATCTACTCGCGAGGTAAAATTTATAGGTTTTTTATTCGAACAGAAACTTCTGGTTTTAATATTTAAGTGTGAGTCTGTGCTAGATGATAATAGAAGATAACGCTAGGTTTTGGAGTAAAAATATTAACTGAATTATGCCAAGTTAATAGACCTTATAATTTCTTCTTTGGATCGTAAACAAATCGCAGCTAAAAATGCAATTTCTTCTTCTTCTTTTCTTCTTCATTAGCCGTTTTCGTCCACTGCTGAACGCTAAGCCTCCCCTTTTAAACTCCCCCTCAGTGGGGGGTGAGGGGATTGGTTTTACCTATAACTCATCACGCTGGGCAGGCGGGTTGGCGAGTAGTCCACAGATCAAGTTTGGACTTTTTAGATCTCAGATGATAGATATCTGATAGGATGAAAGACGCGGAGATGCATGTGGCAGAACAAAAATCTAAGTAACACATTTCTTCGTAGATACAAGTGAAAGAAAAAATCTATTTAATTCTTTATTTATCCCAATCACATAAAAAAGAAACTTGAAAAAAGGTAAAAGTAAGAAAACGCTGGTAAACTACCCATACTTAACTGGACCATTTATTTTTGGAATAAAACGGGATAATGACCTTTATTTCCCTAAGAATGCTCCTTTTTAATCCCTTAATGCTGCACTGTTTCTTCCACATCCACATCTGAAAATAGGACATTTCGGCGTCCCGAAGCTTTCCTTAGAGACACCAGGATGGAGTACCAAAACAATTGAGTGTCTTGTTCAAAACGGGACGTATGGTCACGTTACTCATGCTTCGAGTAGTAAAACGAATCTCAATCGTTTGATCAAAAATTGCAGAAGAAGTTAATAAACAATAAAAATCAAGGTATAAAAAACTTAGAAAGGACGAAAACTCATGTACTACCTACAGAATATGCAGACAATTTTTTTGGGAAAGGAAAGAAAAAACCTCAAGTAGGCTCAAAATACAAAAACACCAATTAAGACGCAAGATGGCAACTGAACAAGATTAGAAGAAGAATAAGTAAACACATTCGCAGAACATCTTGACCATGCTTTTTAAACCATTCCCAATGGAAATTGTTCCAAAAAATGAAAAGCCTATTTATCAAATTCTATATGCTCTTTACAAAATGGACCTCCTGATTAAGTCTATAAAAATAAAAGATATTAAGACATGTACAATGAAAATTCTCTTTCGTAATGAGAGTCCACACTAGGTTATGTTCTAATAATGGAAAGGATTTTGAAAGAACTTCCACCAGAAGGAATAAAAATGATCACAACCATAATAATGTAATTCTTTTCTAAGATTGGGCTATTTCCCCTTCACAAAAGTGGTTCAAATAATTCTTTTCCAAAAACCTGGTAAGAACTGAACTTCAGAAGCTGCTTATTAAGGTCTCCTGCTTGTTCTATTTAAAGTGTTCAAAATCTTTCTATCCAGGCTTAAGCCACTATTAGAAGAAATGTGCCTAACACCCAATCATAAATTTAGATTTTGACAGATTCATGGTACCATCGAGCAGTACGGAAAATTAAAAAGGCTTTGGAACACCAGAAGCACTGCTCATCAGCATTTTTGTGCATCTTCCAGGCCTCCAAGAAGGTTTGATCTGCAAATTAAAATTAGTTTACCTTATCCTTATTTCTAACTGCTGAAGTCATACCTATCTGACAGACACTTCATCGCGCAAAGTACGGAAAAATCTATTCCACTCTGTTTCCTATAAAATCAGTTGTACCACAGGGTAGCGTGCTTGGCCCATTCTTGTATCTTTTTTACACATTTGATTTACCAACCAACTGCAATACCAAATAGATGATACTATTGCTGATGCTACTGGGTGATAATGTGGCTTCTATGTTTCTTTAAAAGCATCTGAAGAATGTGGTGGATTAAGGGCAATAGTACAAACTACAGCGATTCCATTCCAAAACGCTGCGAAAAGTTTACAATAAAACTTGGTACGCTCCTAATGACGTCATACATCGTTTACCCACGGTAAAAGAAGAAATAATTTCAATGAGTAAACCAATTGGTAGTTTCTATGTCGTCGATTGTCTCGACTACCAGAGATGGAATGGTGAAACGGGCTTTAGACTTCCAACAGTTTGTGTTCGACTTTGAACACAATCGACTTCCAGTTGTTGTTAAATTATGACGTGGAATGAGCAAGGATGATCAAAGAGACACCTGAGAGTTTTATCAAGTAGATAAAATTGGTTGCTTCGGACGATAGAATAACCACACCTCAAGTAAATCCGAGATCATCATACCATTTAAAATTCCTTCGATAAAACCATTAAATGTTTATAGACACAGGTGTAATAGAAGGCCATTGGTCGATATTTCCCGATATCTGCAATTATGCTTTTTTCTGTATGTACTAAAATTACTGCTCCACTTACTAATAAGTAATTTTAATTGTACGTGTAATAATAATAATTAAACTAATTTTAGTCTCTTTATATTTTTCATTGCTCTATATAGTGGTTCAAGAACAATTTCATGGTCTCAATCGATGTGTTTCCCTCATATTTAGCATTTTTATACTAATGTGATCTTTTCCAGGGGAGCGCCTATTTTTGATCTGCTGTAGTGACGCATGAATTTCCTCAATTGTAACTTCTGAGATTTATTTCGTGACGATATGATTTCAACATTAGCACTGTATAATTTTTGATATAATATTAAATTATAAAAGTAGAAAGAACTTAAATAGGATGGTTTCTCATAGCAAATTACCTTGGTGGTTTGATATTGTCTTTCTATGAGAGACCAAATTTTGCAATGTTTAGGTGTTTTATTGGAATGTTGTAGAAATTAAAAGAAGATCTATGTTAGTGTTGAGGAAACCTTTCCGCTTTCCACACAACTACTTTTACCAAAAGATCCATTACGATTTGTTTGAAATGAAAGGAATTTACTGATCGATAATTTTTAACATTTTGTAATATTATTATTGCCATTACTGGATTTCCTGTCTTTTGTTAAATCATCCACATTCCTGAACTGGTTTTAAAATTCCATAAGGTTTCACTTAAGAAAACCGTTTTACTTTCTCTTGCTTATTCAAAATTTTAAAGTGACGGAAGTTCCACGAAAGGGTTAAGAGAAAATCCAAACTTTTTTTTACATTTTTACGAGAAAATCAACAATCTTTGTTCAAAATAATTTCTGCTGGAGTAATTACTGTAGAAAAGCTGTTACCATTTAAATGTATCAATATCTCGTAATACTAATGATGCGTGTTGATTTATTAATCGGTACTGCTATTACACCATCACATGCTGAGATTAAATCTTTATGAATTTATGAATTAAGTTAATCCAACTTTCTAGTTGCATCATAAATGCATCAAGCAAGTGCAAAACATATTTGCATATCTTATATAAGAAAGTTTAATTCCAACGCAACAATCAAAGTTATTAATATATTTTTTGGTTTTAGAATGTGAGCATGAAGGAAAATATTACGCTAATGGTGAAAGATTAGAAACACCTCCAGGTGGAGAATGCAAAGTATGCTATTGCCGTGGGGGAGAAGTTCAATGCGCAAATGTCAGCTGTTACATCAGAACAGACTGCGAAGGAACCAGGGTTCCTGGAAAATGTTGCCCAAAATTCGATCATTGTCCTCCAAGAGGTAAGAACTTCGCTTCCACCAACCGAACCAAATTTCTAAACTCTTTTTTCAACAGCGCCTTTGGTCGATCGTCTGATTCCTTACACCACTCAAGCGTTAACCACACCCGCAAATTTGGATTATTTCACTTCATCAAATGTATCTTCAGACAGTAACCACTTTACAACCACCATCTACGATATAAAAGAAGTCACGAATAATAAAATCAACGACATGCAAACGGAAGCGTCGTTATCGTTTGAAATAATAATTGGAACCCAATCACCAAACGAAACATCCGAAATCGATGATAACAAATTACTTACCAATGATGTAGTTAAAACCACTCGAGATGATGGGCCAAAAGACAATCAACAGGATATACTAGAAGATTCTCCCAAAATAACCATTCGAGAAATCATTCCCGAAATAAAAGAAATTCCAATTACCAGTCCACCAAAACAGGAAACGAGCTTATACATTCATCAATCTTTAGAAGATATAGAAAACAATCACGCAGAATTAAACGACTTGGAATTGTTTCGCGATAAAGAAAATAATCCAAACGACCTAAGCGACACGGAATCCGATTCCAGCGAAATATCAGAAGTTTACCATCATCCACCTCCAGTTTTGAAAATTGGCGACCAACTCTTGTTCCTAAAGAAAGGTGAATTGGTACCTGGAAGCGATAATAGTACACCACTTCCCGTCATTACCATTATAGGAGCCGAAGGATTACAAAGAGGAACTGAAGATAGTTCCGAAACCCACGAAGAATCTTCACAAGTGCAAAATCCTAATAAAAATATTAACGAGTCGAATGTTGATGTAACCGAAACTGATGTTACTAGTTCCACTACATCAACCCCATCCCATATAATTTCTTTCGTTAAACCTAGAAATGCAATAGAAGAAACCACCACGTTTCTGTCTACTCTTGAAAATGTTTCTCTGGAAATAACCAAAATGGAACCAAGAGAAATTACGCTTCCGCTAGAAAATTCCACCGAAACTGTCTATCCGGATGAAAATAACTCAAGCGCAGTTGATCTTCCAGTTACAACAGAATTGAACGAAAATGTAACTATGATTACACTTCCAAAAAAATTGACGACAAGCTTCGTGGAAAGTAAGCAACAGGAAGATGGTTCTCTCGACCGAAGTCCCGAATATCCTCTGCTTCCAGACGTTATGAGTCCGTTAAATATAGATGAACATTTGGAACGAATAGAACTATCGGAACTAAAATTGAATATTTCAAGTCGTGAAGACATAAAAAAAGTTGAGAACGATAACGCGGATGGTTCTACATATAACAATGTGACGAACGAAAATTTGACGGAAGTGGTTTCTCAGAGTTCCGTTATAGTAGTTACGACTGAACTACCCATAACGGATTTGCCGGAAGAAAGTTCTGAAGACGGACGGGAACACACAACACCAAAAGGTTTGGTGATATCTACAATGGAAGATGCAAGCGTAGAAACCACAAATCCCCACGAAATCAACAAAAAGGATTTGATTGAAAGTGTGGGCGAGGTTTTGACGGATATGATGGACGATAACACAAATCAAACGGATGTGAAAGTAAAGAAGGATGTTGAAATTTTTGATCCCGAAACCATAATGAAAACTTTTCATAGTGACGCGGAAACAACTACGAAAGTGATTAAGAAAAGTAGGGAAGAGGAATCTGAAGAAATATTTAAAGTACTTAACCAGGAAGTGGCCACCGCTAGGCCCCATAAAAAGAAACCGATGAATGAAGAAGAGGAAGCGGAGCAAATTTTTAAGGAGCTACTCGAAGAGGTAACTTCAACTGCTTCCTCGAATGCGGACGGTTCGTCAAATGGAGGTGATACAGAAACGCAGCTCATGAGAAAAGTTAGTGATGCCATATATCGATTCGAGAAAAAGGAATCTAAGGAATCTTTAGATACCAGTATTTTAGGAATACTGAAGGATTTTTTTAATACCCAAAATAGGTTTAATAAAGAAATTTAAAAAACGTAAAATTTAGTCAAATGTTGCGGAATCACGGATTTGTTTGCTTACAATTTGGAGCAATACTGTGTACTTAATGGAATAATTTAGACAAAGAAGTTTAGAAGAATACAGGGTTGGGATTCGAAAAACTTGAACTTCTGGGAAGGTTCTTGGAATCTGATTTTAAAATTGCATCGTGAACTTCCTGAAAGCTTATAAAGCCGCCAAAACAAGAATTTTCTTGAAACCATAAAGTTAGAAAATTTTTATCATAGAGTTTCGATTCCTCCACCCTGGAAAGCGTATGTTGACGTGAATTCACATTGCGATATTAGTTCTGTTAAGGTTTTCCATTTAGTATTTAAAAAATTAAATTCATATTATAAAAAAAAAATTTTAATTACGATAGTGTCGAAAAAGATGAGAGTAATATAAACATTGAAGGATTGCAGATTTCCTCTGAGAGTATAAAAAATACGTTGAATTTATTTATTACGTAGCAATTGAAGTAGTTTGTATCATAAAAACTCGATAGTATTATTAATAAATTATATAGTAATATTTGTATTCTTAGATGTTACTTAAGTAATCGGATTGAAATTCTAAGTCAAAGTTAATTGTTAGAATTATATGTAAGTACTTTTGTATTTATTTTAATTAATAAAATTTTATTAGTTTTCTTTAAGATTAAATAGTTGTTAAATAGTTTGTTAAATATATGTATCGATTATAGCAATAATTTAACTCTGAACTGCACTTTCTTCCGTTGGTCCCTTGACCTAAAGGGCGACTAGCCTTTATAACCCAGCTTCGAGAGCCCGGATAGCTTACAATTAGATTCTTGGAAGTAACCTAGCAAATCTTAAGTAGACGTCCGATACGTTAGGCAACCAAAAATACAAAATGTATAACAATTTATTTGTTTATGCGGTCACCTACTTAAAGCTATTTAAATCTTGGAGTTAACCTGGTTAACTCCATGAGTTAACCTTATAGCTCCTGCACCCACTGATTGGTTAAACAAACCAAGCAAATCAATGCTTTTACCCGTTGGCCAGTCTATTACAAGATACGACTAGGTGACATAATTTGGTACCAAAAGGGAGTGGATCAATCCCCTTAGGCCAGAAGTGCAAGGCATTTGGTGCCAAGATTAAAAGAAAATCACAAAAAGTGTCCACTTTTCCACGATGGCCGGGCTAGGTAGGCATCCTTTCAATCTTGATGTGACTGACTAGGATGGATGCTGTAGAGAACCTCTTCGTAGGCTAAAGTCCAAAATCGTCCAGCGAGAGGCGGGTAGAAAGCGACCAACGGCCGTAGACCCGACAGGGGGTAACATTAAATAATAAATCTATTCTAAGGAGGGGGGTCTCTTCGACCTTGAGAAAACAAATTTAGAGTTGTACGAGGGGTGTGATGTCAACACCGCCTCCTCACGATTTCTCTGTATTCCAAAGAAGTATTCCAAAAACCCAAAATAATGTATGTGTATACTGATGCTGCAATTTGACAGTAATAAATCATCTTTGAGTAGGAAATAAAAAAATGTTAAATATCGCGGGCAGCGGTAAAATCTTTTCAAAAATATCCTTACGTAAGGTAGGGTGAAGAAATTTACTCAATCGTGTAGTCCCCAATGTGGGGCATTGAAAATCTTAAAATTCATTCTTAATTCATTCTTAAGCCTGTATGACACGATGCATAATCATAAACATAAAAGACCAGCACGCTGCTGCTGCTGCTGCTGCTGCTGCTGCTCCTCCAGCGTGTCATATTTTTAGGACACATAAAGCACTCTGATTGGTTGTTGACCTTAGTACCTTAGTACTAAGTACTTTAGGTACTAAGTACCTTAGTTTTTTTTAGGACACATAAAGCACTCTGATTGGTTGTTGGCCTTAGTACCTTAGTACTAAGTACTTTAGGTATTAAGTACCTTAGTACTCTAATCAGAAAAGGTTATATATATTTCTATATGGAGTGGTAAAGTAACCTTAAGTTGGTATGACCGACGACAACGACCAATCAGAGTGCGTTGTGTGTTCTAAAAAAAAAATGACAAGCTGCTACTGCTGTTGCTCCTCCAGCGTGTTATTTTTTAGAAGACCCAACGCACTCTGATTGGTCGTTGGTCGTACCAGCTTAAAATCACCTACCCTGGGATCGAGTTGTACACCAATCAAGTTTTAAACCTTTGATATAATGAAATAAATAAGGTATGACAGATGCGAGTTCCACTTTAGTAATTGTTGCGCATGACGTCACGTGGTAAGTAAATACATGGTACAGTAAATAAATGAATCAGCTCAAAAACTAAACGTTGTACCAGTGTAATTCTTGGAGGGAATAACCTACTTTGAGCGCTTTAAATCACATATATAAAAGACCAGCACGCTGCTGCTGCTGCTCCTCCAGCGTGTCATTTTTTTAGGACACATAAAGCACTCTGATTGGTTGTTGGCGTTGGTCGTACAGACTTAAAATTACCTTAGTACTCCAATCAGAAAAGGTTATAGATATTTCTATATGGAGTGGTAAAGTAACTTTAAGTTGGTATGACCGACGACAATGACCAATCAGAGTGCGCTGTGTGTCCAAAAAAAATGACGCGCTTGAGTAGCAGCAGTAGCAGCGTGTCATTTTTTTAAAACACACAACGCGCTCTGATTGGTAGTTGTCGTTAATCATGCCAGCTTAAAATCACCTCCCCTGGAATCGAGTTGCACACCAAGTAAATTTCAACTGGGATACTTATATATAAATTTTATCTCGGTAAATGCGAGGATTATCCATCCAGAAAATTTAATATAAAACTTTTACATTTTCAATAAATGTATTTCACAATACTAAACGGCCAACACACGCTACTCCTGTACCTCCACTTCCTTCAGCGTGTCATTTTTTAAGACACACAACGCACTCTGATTGGTTGTTGTCGTCGTTGGCTTTTAGCAACTTAAAATCAACTCCCCTGGGATCGAGTTCCACACCAAACAAATTTCCAACGTTGGTGAGACGCCCGTTCGCGATTGAATCAGCTATATAATCATTATTTTTGAACTTAAGAACGTTTGAACGTGAACAATTAAAATTGTCAGTAATAGGGATTTATTTTTTTTAATGAAGAATGTTAAAAGACAAATCCATCGGTTGAGCTTAGGTTAGTGTTGGTGTTTAAAAACAATTTTTTTTTAAATTAGTACCTTTAAAATAGAAATTCACCGACTAGCTGCCCGTCCGTCGACGACCGACGACAACGACCAATCAGAGTGCGCTGTGTGTTCTAAAAAAAATTACACGTTGGAACAGTAGCGGCGTGTTATTTTTTAAAAACACACAACGCGCTTTAATTGGTCGTTGTCGTTAATTATACAAACTTAAAATCACCTCCCTTGGGATCGAGTAGCACACCAATCAAGTTTTCAACCTTGATTTCAGGCGGTTCAGGCCTGTAGCCAGGGGGAAGGCACCTTGGGGCACGTGCTCCCCCTCCCCTCCCGAAATGTTCAGAAAAAATTTTTTTTAAGTAAAGGAATATTTGTTTAAATAATAAAAATTCTCGGAAGGGGAACCACCAAAAATTTAAATTTTTTAAGTGCCCCCTCCCCCCAAATTAAATCCTAGCTACGGGCCTGCCGCGGTTGAACCAGCTATATTAATTAAATGATCCAATTTTTTACCAATTTAAAATCACCTCTCCTGGCATCGAGTTGCATACAAAGTAAGTTTCAACTGGGGTACTTCTACAGGGTAGCCCTTTGAAAACGAAACAGACGGGATTGTGGCCAGCAGAATTTTTTTCTTAAGAAATACAAAAACACGTCAATTTTATCATTGAGAGGGACAACTTTTGCGACTAATGTTACTTCCGTATTGTTTCATCCTTTTGAGTTGCGATGACAACCCCTAAAATGATAATAGGGATGATATGGCAAGTAACACCTCATTTGAAAGGTCTTGCTTCCCTGAATTCAGTTCTATAATTTTTTTAAAATTTTATCAATTATTCAACAAAAAAATTGAAGCTGCAAAAATGCGAAATAAATCCGATATTTCAAGACATTTAAAAATAAAAAAAGGAAAAACGCTTGGACAGGTCTGTTTCGTTTTCAAAGGGCCACCCTGTATATAAATTTTATCTCGGTTAATCCAAAGATTATCCATTTAGAAAATTTACTATTCGACTTTTACATTTTTAATAAATGTATTTCACAATAATAAACGGGCAGCACATACAACTTCTTAAGCGTGTCATATTTTTAAAACACACAACGCACTCGAATTGGTTGTTGTCGTTGGTTTTTAGCAACTTAAAATCTACTCCCCTGGGATCGAGTTACACACCAAACGAGTTTCCAATGTTGAGGACGTTTGAACGTGAACAATTAAAATTGTCAGTGTTAGGGATTTATTTTTTTTAATGAAGATTGTAAAACAAGAAATCCATCGGTTGAGCTTATGTTAGTGTTGGTGTTTGAAAACCATTTTTTTAAATTAATACCGCTAAAATAGAGATCCACCGGCTAGCTACCCGTCCTTGGACGGGCTTTTCAACTAGTCATAAACATAAAAGACCAGCACGCTGCTGCTGCTGCTGCTCCTCCAGCGTGTCATATTTTTAGGACACATAAAGCACTCTGATTGGTTGTTGGCTTTAGTACCTTAGTACTAAGTACTTTAGGTACTAAGTACCTTAGTTTTTTTTAGGACACATAAAGCACTCTGATTGGTTGTTGGCCTTAGTACCTTAGTACTAAGTACTTTAGGTACTAAGTACCTTAGTACTCTAATCAGAAAAGGTTATATATATGTTAGCGTGAGCCAAAATATTTGCAATAAATGAAGCTAAAATAATATTCTTCTCGATTTTCTATATTTAGGTTCTTCTACTGTCTTCACACACCTATGATAAACTGTGTTTTGATATAGTAATACTGTTATAGTTGATTACCAACCTAATAATACCAAATTAGGTTGGTATTACTTACTCAACGCATTTATTTAAAATTATTAGTCAGGGCAGAGTATTTCATTAACGTCATATACAGGTCCGGGTTCAGGTTTAGTAATCCTCACTTATTCTAACACGGCCTTCCTGCAATTGTCGCGTCCCCGTGACATTTTTTTTTTTTTTTTGAATTTTGAATAACGCCATAAATAACTCGGCCGCAACGCCTTAAATAATTCGGCCGCAACGCCTTAAATAACTCGGCCGCAACGCCTTAAATAATTCGGCCGCAACGCCTTAAATAACTCGGCCGCAACGCCTTAAATAACTCGGCCGCAACGCCTTAAATAACTCGGCCGCAACGCCTTAAATAATTCGGCCGCAACGCCTTAAATAACTCGGCCGCAACGCCTTAAATAATTCGGCCGCAACGCCTTAAATAACTCGGCCGCAACGCCTTAAATAATTCGGCCGCAACGCCTTAAATAACTCGGCCGCAACGCCTTAAATAATTCGGCCGCAACGCCTTAAATAATTCGGCCGCAACGCCTTAAATAACTCGGCCGCAACGCCTTAAATAATTCGGCCGCAACGCCTTAAATAACTCGGCCGCAACGCCTTAAATAATTCGGCCGCAACGCCTTAAATAACTCGGCCGCAACGCCTTAAATAATTCGGCCGCAACGCCTTAAATAATTCGGCCGCAACGCCTTAAATAACTCGGCCGCAACGCCTTAAATAACTCGGCCGCAACGCCTTAAATAACTTGGTTCTACCGTCCGTAATAGTTATTTATGCACCAAGTCCTGAAAGTGCATCTTCTTGGCATGAGCGCGGAAAATTATAGACTGAGGCGCAGACGAAGTCTATAACCACGCAAATGCCAAAAAGGCACCCTAAGGATAAAGCGCATAAACTATTTTATGTGTAATTGGAATGAAATGCACATTTTCTGCAAAAAAAATGTACGATAATAATTTAACGAAATACGTATGTTGCTAAGCAATAAAATATTTAAAATTCACAAAATACGTCAAAAATATATGTCAAAGTGTACATTTTAGTAGGATTGCACATAAAACAATTGAGGTTTTGACATTTCTGTACTATAAAGTAAAATTTTACGTTTCTGTACTGTAAACAGCTACTTTCAGTATTGTTTTGTATATGTGAAAATGTACATTATAGTATAAATGTACTTACCAAAGAAAAGCAATGAATCAAATTGCTTCACTAGTCATATTTTCCTCAAAATTGTCTGTTAAACCAGCCTCTCAACTGTTCATAAGTAGCCTCTTTCACTAGTTTCTCCAACCTCCAAATACGCAACGTTCGTTAGCCAGCATTTCTATAATTTTGCTTAGTCCCAAAAACTTCCCGCTTAGCTTTCCAAATCTTACTGTTGCCAAATCCTATTTCCACTTGCGCGATTCTTCCCTCAGAACATAAATGCATCCGACGTATATCAAGTTGCCAAACTTTTACCTTCATTAAGTACTGCTTCAATTCCGGTCAATATTGCAAACCATTCAATCTCCTTTCTGTTGTTCAACGCACTTTTCACTAGATCAGACAAGACTTTTATCACTGATTTTACCTGTCCGCCACCTCTGGGCACTCCCACATTTTTAAGGTGCAATTCAACATCTTCTCGTTTAAAACAATTAACGAATTCCGATGAAGTGAAAATTTCCGCTTTATCAGTCATGACTGCCCCTGGATGCCAGCTCGTTTAAACAAAAAACCCAAAGTAACCATAGACTGTTTAGAAGTTTTGTTCTCTACGAGAGCAAATATACGGATACTTCAAAAATGCGCCAATCACAACCAAGATTACGGTGCATTCACCAATATACAAAAATCATCCAACGCTCGGGACTCCACCTTTCCACTCTTCGTCCATTCCTGACAACACACTTATATCACTATCCAGTACATATCAAATTCGGGGTCTCATCATTGAGAACTACGCCAAGTTCAATCCATAATTTCCCATGACAACGCACAATCCGGGACGCCGAATCGTCTTCCAACCAATCAATCTACGTCAGGGGTTCCCAACCTTTTTGCACCTGCGTACCACCTGGGAAAAATTTTTTAAAAACTGGAGCTAGAATAGCGAGTTTTTAACGATATTTTAAAGATTAAAATTTAAAATATCAACATTAGGAGTAATGGAACTTATCTTCACTCTTGCACACATCACTTACGCGTACCACCTGAAACGTTCCCGCGTACCACCAGGGGTACGCGTACCACCGGTTGGGAGCCCATGATTTACGCCATCTACGCCAGGAATACAACTACTGTCTATCGACTTCTCTTCCAGGAGCTTGCAAGGCGGTAGACTCAAAGCCAATTTTGCAATCCTCAGCTACAAGTTGAATTTCTTTACTATTATAACACTTCTTTTGCTTCTTAATTTAGATTTCTTTCATTGCATGCTTCGGGTTTTCTGAATATTTACAGTCTTTCTTTGAATGACCTATTTTTTTTTTACAGTTGAAACATTTTTTTGATAATTTCCGTTTTTCTCATACGATTGCATAGTATCTAGCTTGAGTTGTTTTGGTACTCTTCGATGATCATCTTTGATTTCGCTATCATATTGTCGAAGTAAAGCTTTAAGATCTTGTTGATTCTTTGGTACATTTATTCGTATTCTTTGTCGAATAATATCGTTATTCATTCCACCAATGGAACGTATTACTTTCTGCCATTCCAGTTGAGGTTGGTACTACGTATTTTCTCTATTCCGTATTCACATAAACTAACAAGGTTTAAACTTTCTATATTAGCTGCCTTGTTTAGCTTCGTGTGCCATGTTTCTTGTTTGGGGAACGTTATTCAAAAGTCATACACAAATTATTCCAACTCCTATCAAATGGTTTCCATCCATCGAAAAACTTTATTTTTCATTTTCTCGTAGAGCGTCTCACTCTTTCAATATCATAATAAAATCGGATATTTTAGTTCGTTTCTTTAAATCGTTTATTTGTTCAATCCATTATTCATCAATAAAAAATTTGCTATTAACGGCATCGTGCGTTTGTCCATCGGATATCCGTCCGGATTTTGAATTGCATTTTGGGAATCTTCTGTATTTTGATTCATTTTAAACCAAACGAGAGAAAAAATAAAACACAAAACCAACAAAAACAAAAAAAAACACGACAAAAAAAAACTTATCCGTTTGCAGTTAAACGTTGGTTCGAATTCCACTTCTGATGTTAGCGTGAGCCAAAATATTTGCAATAAATGAAGCTAAAATAATATTCTTCTCGATTTTCTATATTTAGGTTCTTCTACTGTCTTCACACACCTATGATAAACTGTGTTTTGATATAGTAATACTGTTATAGTTGATTACCAACCTAATAATACCAAATTAGGTTGGTATTACTTACTCAACGCATTTATTTAAAATTATTAGTCAGGGCAGAGTATTTCATTAACGTCATATACAGGTCCGGGTTCAGGTTTAGTAATCCTCACTTATTCTAACATATATTTCTAAATGGAGTGGTAAAGTAACTTTAAGTTGGTATGACCGACGACAACGACCAATCAGAGTGCTCTGTGTGTTCTAAAAAAAATTACACTTTAGAGCAGTAGCAGCGTGTTATTTTTTAAAAACACGCAACGCGCTTTAATTGGTCTTTGTCGTTAATTATACAAACTTAAAATCACTTCCCCTGGGATCGAGTAGCACACCAATCAAGTTTTCAACCTTGATTTCAGGCGGTTCAGGCCCGTAGCCAGGGGGAAGGCACTTTGGGGCACGTGCCCCCCCCCTCCCGAAATGTTCAGAAAAATTTTTCTTTTAAAGTAAAGGAAAATTTGTTTAAATAATAAAAATTCTAGGAAGGGGAATCACCAAAAATTTAAATTTTTTAAGTGCCCCCCCCTCTCCCCCAAATTAAATCCTAGCTACGGGCCTGCCGCGGTTGAACCAGCTATATTAATTAAATGATCCAATTTTTTACCAATTTAAAATCACCTCTCCTGGCACCGAGTTGCATACAAAGTAAGTTTCAACTGGGGTACTTCTACAGGGTGGCCCTTTGAAAACGAAACAGACTGGTTTGTGGCCAGCAGAATTTTTTTCTTAAGAAATACAAAAACACGTCAATTTTATCATTGAGGGGGACAACTTTTGCGACTAATGTTACTTCCGTATTGTTTCATCCCTTTGAGTTGCGATGACAACCCCTAACATGATAATAGGGATGATATGGCAAGTAACACCTCATTTGAAAGGTCTTGCTTCCCTGAATTCAGTTCTATAATTTTTTTAAAGTTTTATCAATTATTCAACAAAAAAATTGAAGCTGCAAAAATGCGAAATAAATCCGATATTTCAAGACATTTAAGAATAAAAGAAGGAAAAATGCTTAGACATGTCTGTTTCGTTTTCAAAGGGCCACCCCGTATATAAATTTTATCTTGGTTAATCCAAAGATTATCTATTAAAAAATTTAATATTCGACTTTTACATTTTCAATAAATGTATTTCACAATAATGAACGGGCAGCACATACAACTTCTTAAGCGTGTCATATTTTTAAGACACACAACGCACTCGGATTGGTTGTTGTCGTTGGTTTTTAGCAACTTAAAATCTACTCCCCTGGGATCGAGTTACACACCAAACGAGTTTCCAACGTTGAAGACGTTTGAACGTGAACAATTAAAATTGTCAGTATTAGGGATTTATTTTTTTTAATGAAGATTGTAAAACAAGAAATCCATCGGTTGAGCTTATGTTAGTGTTTGAAAACCTTTTTTTTTAATTAATAATACCGCTAAAATAGAGATCCACCGGCTAGCTACCCGTCCTTGGACGGGCTTTTCAACTAGTTTTACATAAAATTTACATGTAAATGCTAACTAACCAATAGAAAGAGCGTATTAGTAGCTATCGGATGTTTTTTATTGGTTAGTTACCATTTACATGTAAATTTTATGTAAAACTATCAGGGGCATTTCCAGCCAACTGCTTGGGGGGGGGGGTAATTTACCTGTAACAATGTAAATTTTAACATAAATTGATCTTTATTTGTTGAAAATTGAAAAATAAGGGGTTAAATAATAATTCTTAGTAGGGGTAATTACCCAATTACTTCCCCCTGAAATCGGCAGTGAAAACTATCCATGTGTCATAGAGGCTTTACGTAATTAATGGGCGTTCTCTAAACGTTTAGATTTAAAATTTTCGAACCGGTTTGTATTGTACTAACAGATGAAACACCGATTATAATTTTGTGGTAAAATAATTACGATACAATTTCAATATCGGTTCCGTAGTGTAGCGGTTATCACGTCTGCTTTACACGCAGAAGGCCCCCGGTTCGATCCCGGGCGGAACCACTTTTTTTATCGGATCGGTTTACAACAAATTCATCTTGGTTGAAAATAGATATAAAAAGGAAAAAAGTCCTACTTTCGAATTTGTCAAGAAGTTTTGAAATTAGGTAAATTTGTAAATCAAGACAAAGATGTAAAGATGCTGATGCGAAAAATGCTGATGTGAAATAATAAAAAATAAGAGAGAGTAGCTGGAAAATATTTCGAAGTTAATTAAATGTTGATAGGTTTTATTTGAGAGTACTTTAAGATATCTATTCTAAGTTTTCGACCAAGAGGACCCTGTGATAACTTTGGGGGGAGGGCCAAATACTTCAAAATTTTAAGACTTTTTTCAATTCTTTGCTTATATCTCATAAACTAAGCATATTTTGTGTAACATATTGTTATACAAAGTTGTAGAGAATTAAATTTGCTAACATTTAGTTAGCAAAGCAAATTTTTAGAACAAATATTAACCAAGATACGGCCTATCAAAGTTAAACAAAGTTTCTCAAAATGTAAAAAGATAGTCGAAAGACGAGGTTATGGACTTATAGGCATAAAATATTACCGATAAGGGCTCTGCAAAAGATGCAAAATGGCTGGCTAAAACAGTATTTTTGACAGCTGTCAAATCAGTTATGCGTTATGTACGCATGCGTTATACTGTTTACGCCAGCCATTACTGTACTTGAAATTTCAGCCGCTAGACGGCGTTTCGTTAATATTTTTCGCCTATAACTATTTATTACCATCATTTCCATGTTAATTATGCTAATCACTCATCATTTTCAACATTTTGGAACACCTATGACTACCCTCCCCCACTCTAAACTTGAAGGCTATGTAACAGTTGACGCATTCGAGAGCAACAGCCCCTGAACTGATTGGCATCAGCTCTTGCGTCAACAATAGACCTTTGGTCAGACCCCCTCCCCCAGCGGTGATATCACACTGCGTGTACAACGTAATGGTTTATGGTGTAAGAAAAAGTTTTGAAAAGAAAATGCATTTTTTTTGTTAAAATGAGGCATCTTCACTTTTGGACGAGAGGGAGAAGAAAGAAAGGGTGGTCTAAGGGGTTGATATTGATGGGTGATTAACATAATTAACATGAAAATGATGGTAATAAATAGTTATAAGCCCAAAAATTTCGTTTTTTTGCTATTTTTTTCTACATTTTAAGAAAGTTTGTCTAACTTTGATTAGCAGTATCTCGGTTAATATATTGAAGTGTTCTTGGCGAGACACCTCTCAAAAGTGCGCCGGCAGCTCTCTAAAATGGGAACGCTTGAAAATTCTTTCTCAGGGTAGGTGGCTTCAGATGAAATGAAATAATCGAGTCGAAATTCACAACTTAAAATTTAATTTATTCAAAAATTAATAAAAAATTTATCAAAAAGGGCTCCTTTGTAACTCACAGATTTGAGTTTTGAAAGCGTATGGTGTAATTGGTGTAAGCAAATACGAATGCGCTATTGTAATTGAAAAATTTAACAATCATGAATAGCAAAATAACGCATTCGTACAAACTACGGTGTATTCGTGTTCGCAAAAAGTTTATAATATTTACAAAAATTATGTGAAATAAATTATTCAAGCTATTAGCGATGAAGTTTATCGGCGCCACAAAAATCTTAATATCACACTTAACGCAAAAATTTTATCAAAATGTTAAATAACTTTTATTTGAGTTTTAAAATACCTTGTAAAATCCATACAATTGAAGCTCCTCGTTCCATATGCAGAAATGTCGAACCATTGACCAAATTCATGTACAATCCAAAAATTATAAATCAAAATAATCGCCGCTCAACTCGGGACGGACTATTCAAAATTCCAAATCGTTGACCAAAGAACTCTTGATCATTAAAAATTAACGTCAATCCAATCTTCATACATTGTGGTCCTTATAAGTCCAAGGACGATCTCACTGATCAAAACACTCAAATTTTCGCCTTTTTTGGCGGCCAAAAATAACTCAACCAAAATGGCTCAAATGTTCTCTTTCTTACGACACTCAGTCGATTGATTCGCTTTTAAATTAAGTAATTAAATTTTTTTAATTACAATTTTTAAATATCAATAATCTAAATAAATTTTCAACCTTTTGCCGGGATCGAACCGGTAATTCCTACATAATAATCAACGACCGCACCTGCCATCACACCAGGGCGTCTCTTTGATAAATCGTAAAAATTAACTTAAAAATTTGAAAAGAAAACAAAATTATCAATTTCGACTCAATTTTTTTTTATCAAAAACAATGACTTTTTTAAAGTCGTTTCACGACAATATATATTACAGCTCTACAGGCCTAGAAGGCCCATGGCTTCATTTCCTGTCTACCTTAACCTGGTTTGTAAACTCTCGTGTGTGACGCAGCCGTATCAACGGTAATGACGTCGACACAAACATCAGGGATCACCACAGGAGTGTAGATGCCCACCGGAAGGCCGAGCCAAGAAATTCTGTGCAATCCGCGATTTGAACCCAGAATTTCCGCTCTATACTCAACCAGCGATCACATCACTCCACTGCTGTGGCTAATCTCGGTTAATATTACGACTAAAAATTTGTTTCACCAACTAAATTTTAGCAAAAATGAACTACAATTTTGTAATCCATTATATTACACAAAATATGCTTAATTTACGAGATATAAGCAATAAATAAGATAGCACAGGGTCCTCGAGAGCAAAAACTTTATAGATAAACATCCTAGAGTACCTCCAAACAACCTGTCAAAATTCCATTAACTTTGAAATATTTTGCAGGTAAAAAGTGGATATTAACTGAACTGAAAAATTATAATTTTGTAAATAAAATTTTCATAGCGGCAAGCAGATATAAATTACCATATGAATTTCTATTTCTGAATTAAAATTTTAAGTAGTTTTTTGATAGCAAAATCGACGCTTTCAGTTCAAATAAGAGCGATTATACTTACGAAATAAAATGAAGTTGATTTACATCCAATTTTTACTCAGAAAGCAGACTGATGCTTTATCAAAGAATGCATACCTACGCCAAAACTTGTCTGCCAATATCTTCTAAATCATAAATACCAAATATGGGAATAATCAGTTATTATTATTACAGCTTTGTTTAGTATCACAGTCCTAGTGCTATAGTAACTACAAATTGATTGGTGTAAAATTACCAACCCACTTTTTACACCAATCAATTTTTGCAAGTTTTTACATTAATTTACTCGGAGTACTTTGGTGTACCATACAAAACAAACCTTATTACTTCTGTATTTTCTGTTACTTAAAAAAACAGTAACTCTAAATTATTAGCGCCATCTGCAAATAAGGAAACAATTAGTAACACCATCTATTTACCGAGGTAAAAAGTATACATGTTAGCGTGAGCCAAAATATTTGCAATAAATGAAGCTAAAATAATATTCTTCTCGATTTTCTATATTTAGGTTCTTCTACTGTCTTCACACACCTGTGATAAACTGTGTTTTGATATAGTAATACTGTTATAGTTGATTACCAACCTAATAATACCAAATTAGGTTGGTATTACTTACTCAACGCATTTATTTAAAATTATTAGTCAGGGCAGAGTATTTCATTAACGTCATATACAGGTCCGGGTTCAGGTTTAGTAATCCTCACTTATTCTAACACGGCCTTCCTGCAATTGTCGCGTCCCCGTGACATTTTTTTTTTTTTGAATAACGCCATAAATAACTCGGCCGCAACGCCTTAAATAATTCGGCCGCAACGCCTTAAATAACTCGGCCGCAACGCCTTAAGAGGGGCATTTTCTTCAGGGCCCCTCCAATTAAATCAACAGATGGCGCCCACTCAAACATTTCTACAAAATAAGAGGAACCTGCCATATCCAAAATATAGCAAATTCGCTGAGACAACACCATTCCACAAACAACACTCCTGATCTTAAGCCATTTTGAGTTCGTAATATTTATTTATAAAAACACAATTCATGATTAAAGTTTAATTATCTTTTTTTGTAAGTGAGTGTGTTTTGACATACTCAATACGAACTCAAAATAGCTCAAGATCAAGAACACTGCCTACAGAACAGTATCATCTCAACGAACCCGCCACACTCCAAATATAGCAAATTCCTCCCACTTCACAAAAATATTCAAGTAGGCGCCATCCGCCGATTAAACCAAAAGAGCACTGAAAAAAATGCCCTTCTTAAATAACTCGGCCGCAACGCCTTAAATAACTCGGCCGCAACGCCTTAAATAACTCGGCCGCAACGCCTTAAATAACTCGGCCGCAACGCCTTAAATAACTCTGCCGCAACGCCTTAAATAACTCGGCCGCAACGCCTTAAATAACTCGGCCGCAACGCCTTAAATAATTCGGCCGCAACGCCTTAAATAATTCGGCCGCAACGCCTTAAATAACTCGGCCGCAACGCCTTAAATAATTCGGCCGCAACGCCTTAAATAACTCGGCCGCAACGCCTTAAATAACTCTGCCGCAACGCCTTAAATAATTCGGCCGCAACGCCTTAAATAACTCTGCCGCAACGCCTTAAATAACTCGGCCGCAACGCCTTAAATAACTCGGCCGCAACGCCTTAAATAACTCGGCCGCAACGCCTTAAATAATTCGGCCGCAACGCCTTAAATAACTCGGCCGCAACGCCTTAAATAACTCGGCCGCAACGCCTTAAATAACTTGGTTCTACCGTCCGTAATAGTTATTTATGCACCAAGTCCTGAAAGTGCATCTTCTTGGCATGAGCGCGGAAAATTATAGACTGAGGCGCAGACGAAGTCTATAACCACGCAAATGCCAAAAAGGCACCCTAAGGATAAAGCGCATAAACTATTTTATGTGTAATTGGAATGAAATGCACATTTTCTGCAAAAAAAATGTACGATAATAATTTAACGAAATACGTATGTTGCTAAGCAATAAAATATTTAAAATTCACAAAATACGTCAAAAATATATGTCAAAGTGTACATTTTAGTAGGATTGCACATAAAACAATTGAGGTTTTGACATTTCTGTACTATAAAGTAAAATTTTACGTTTCTGTACTGTAAACAGCTACTTTCAGTATTGTTTTGTATATGTGAAAATGTACATTATAGTATAAATGTACTTACCAAAGAAAAGCAATGAATCAAATTGCTTCACTAGTCATATTTTCTTCAAAATTGTCTGTTAAACCAGCCTCTCAACTGTTCATAAGTAGCCTCTTTCACTAGTTTCTCCAACCTCCAAATACGCAACGTTCGTTAGCCAGCATTTCTATAATTTTGCTTAGTCCCAAAAACCTCCCGCTTAGCTTTCCAAATCTTACTGTTGCCAAATCCTATTTCCGCTTGCGCGATTCTTCCCTCAGAACATAAATGCATCCGACGTATATCAAGTTGCCAAACTTTTACCTTCATTAAGTACTGCTTCAATTCCGGTCAATATTGCAAACCATTCAATCTCCTTTCTGTTGTTCAACGCACTTTTCACTAGATCAGACAAGACTTTTATCACTTATTTTACCTGTCCGCCACCTCTGGGCACTCCCACATTTTTAAGGTGCAATTCAACATCTTCTCGTTTAAAACAATTAACGAATTCCGATGAAGTGAAAATTTCCGCTTTATCAGTCATGACTGCCCCTGGATGCCAGCTCGTTTAAACAAAAAACCCAAAGTAACCATAGACTGTTTAGAAGTTTTGTTCTCTACGAGAGCAAATATACGGATACTTCAAAAATGCGCCAATCACAACCAAGATTACGGTGCATTCACCAATATACAAAAATCATCCAACGCTCGGGACTCCACCTTTCCACTCTTCGTCCATTCCTGACAACACACTTATATCACTATCCAGTACATATCAAATTCGGGGTCTCATCATTGAGAACTACGCCAAGTTCAATCCATAATTTCCCATGACAACGCACAATCCGGGACGCCGAATCGTCTTCCAACCAATCAATCTACGCCAGGGGTTCCCAACCTTTTTGCACCTGCGTACCACCTGGGAAAAATTTTTTAAAAACTGGAGCTAGAATAGCGAGTTTTTAACGATTTTTTAAAGATTAAAATTTAAAATATCAACATTAGGAGTAATGGAACTTATCTTCACTCTTGCACACATCACTTACGCGTACCACCTGAAACGTTCCCGCGTACCACCAGGGGTACGCGTACCACCGGTTGGGAGCCCATGATTTACGCCATCTACGCCAGGAATACAACTACTGTCTATCGACTTCTCTTCCAGGAGCTTGCAAGGCGGTAGACTCAAAGCCAATTTTGCAATCCTCAGCTACAAGTTGAATTTCTTTACTATTATAACACTTCTTTTGCTTCTTAATTTAGATTTCTTTCATTGCATGCTTCGGGTTTTCTGAATATTTACAGTCTTTCTTTGAATGACTTATTTTTTTTTACAGTTGAAACATTTTTTTGATAATTTCCGTTTTTCTCATACGATTGCATAGTATCTAGCTTGAGTTGTTTTGGTACTCTTCGATGATCATCTTTGATTTCGCTATCATATTGTCGAAGTAAAGCTTTAAGATCTTGTTGATTCTTTGGTACATTTATTCGTATTCTTTGTCGAATAATATCGTTATTCATTCCACCAATGGAACGTATTACTTTCTGCCATTCCAGTTGAGGTTGGTACTACGTATTTTCTCTATTCCGTATTCACATAAACTAACAAGGTTTAAACTTTCTATATTAGCTGCCTTGTTTAGCTTCGTGTGCCATGTTTCTTGTTTGGGGAACGTTATTCAAAAGTCATACACAAATTATTCCAACTCCTATCAAATGGTTTCCATCCATCGAAAAACTTTATTTTTCATTTTCTCGTAGAGCGTCTCACTCTTTCAATATCATAATGAAATCGGATATTTTAGTTCGTTTCTTTAAATCGTTTATTTGTTCAATCCATTATTCATCAATCAAAAATTTGCTATTAACGGCATCGTGCGTTTGTCCATCGGATATCCGTCCGGATTTTGAATTGCATTTTGGGAATCTTCTGTATTTTGATTCATTTTAAACCAAACGAGAGAAAAAATAAAACACAAAACCAACAAAAACAAAAAAAACACGACAAAAACAAACTTATCCGTTTGCAGTTAAACGTTGGTTCGAATTCCACTTCTGATGTTAGCGTGAGCCAAAATATTTGCAATAAATGAAGCTAAAATAATATTCTTCTCGATTTTCTATATTTAGGTTCTTCTACTGTCTTCACACACCTGTGATAAACTGTGTTTTGATATAGTAATACTGTTATAGTTGATTACCAACCTAATAATACCAAATTAGGTTGGTATTACTTACTCAACGCATTTATTTAAAATTATTAGTCAGGGCAGAGTATTTCATTAACGTCATATACAGGTCCGGGTTCAGGTTTAGTAATCCTCACTTATTCTAACATACATATAAAGTGGTATAAGATTTTCCATCTTTACAGCTCTTGGATCCTTAATTTAAGGCCAGTCTGACACTACACTAATTCTTTCAGTACTGAAATTTTTAGTACTAAAATCGAAGGCGCTCGCCGATTTAATCAGCAAAAGATTAGAACATGTTTTATTTTATTGGTTGTGACATTAGACAATTTAAACTTATAGACACGCTCTTTCCTATCTCTCCTTGAATAGAAAATAAAGCAAACATGTGTGACGTCACTGGTGAGGTTTTACCTTCGATCATATATATAGATGATCTAAGGGTTTTACCGAAATTCACTACCCCCGACTGTAACTACCCCCTATTCTGTAACTTTTTGTTATCGTTAAAAACCGTAAAGTTTGGTTTACACTCAGAATTACTTCAGTACCTTTTACTATGATTTAGTACTTTTCTAGATTTCAAAAAGTACCTTTTATTTTTTAACGGTGGCAACACTGACCTGAGGTGTATAATCTTAGATCATCTATACATATGATCGAAGTGTATAATATTCTTAGACCATTTAAATTTACAGACACGCTTTGATTTTTAAACAGTAAAGCAAACATAAGTAAAGTAAAGCAAACATAAACATTTACCCCCACTGGTGGGGTAAATGCTAAGATATATCTGTAAATACCAACTAGAAATGAAAAAAAAATGTTTATTTTAGTTTTCCGTTAATATAAATCTTGATACAACCCCACCCACACATGTTTGCTTCAGTTTCTATTTAAAGAGAGATAGGAAAGGGCATGTCTATAAGTTTAAATGGTTTAAGTGTTTAAGATAATATTTAGGTATAGCGGTTACAGCGGTGTACTCTTAACCTTAGACCATTTACCTTTTTACCATCCCTTGGACCTTGCACTGCTTTATAAATTTTTACGATTTTAAAACGCAAATTACCTACTCTTTTATCAGACTAGAAAAACTATCTATAAGCCATACAATTTTCACGACTCCTAAAATCCGGGATGGAAACTGTCGCTGGCTCTTCGGCCTTATATCTTATCTTTTATGGTACCAACTGCAAAAATAAATGTATATCAATAATAAACCAGATTAAAGATTAGTAATAAAACAATTACGAGATTACTAATTAAACATATCATGAGTACCCAACTTAGCATAACATCGGTGTCTGGAATTTACAGCGAAATAATAAACGGAGTAATATATGAGCTAAGAGAAAACGGCATGGAAGAAGAAGCTTTATCAGCATTAAAACAAATTTGGAAAACAAAATTGGCAAAATCTAACGTCTATATAGTGGATGAAGATGTTAACATATTAAATGTACCTCAACCTCCTAGTAATCCACATTATATCACTCAATCTTTCTCACTTTTACAATCTACAAATGCTGCCAATAATGCTTACAGTTCTGCATTGAATCCCACGTTACTACTAAATAATGAAGAAAATCAAACAAGATATAGTGCAGTACCGTTGCTATCCCCACATTCAAACTACACTATCAAACCAGTTAAACTGTTAAGCAAACCCTTAGATGACAAACAACTTCAGAAGCTAAATATGATGAAAAATTTAGGTTATAATATTAACGATTTATTGGAGCAAATGCAGGTTCCTAATGATGTGGAAAGTGTTCAAGTAAGAAATCCGTTGAATTCAAATCAGGCTACAGGACAACTGCGTGTTGTATCTAAACAAGAATTGCAAACTCTTCCTTCAAATACCTTCCAATATCCCATACCACCTGGAAAGAAAATGGTATACACACATCCGCATTCCTCACTTCAAACTCCACAGCAGTTCGTTTCTGAACCACATTATTCTGTTCAACAACAAACGTCAGTTCCTAAAATTATCGTTAAGAAAGAACCTAAAAATGAAAAAGAAGATGATTATGTGACGTATATACCGCAAATTGATGGAGTGTCTGAAATATCAGACGATAGTGAAACAGATGACGAAGATTTTGAAGAAATAGAAAGTGAAGTTTTGAAAGATGTAAGAAGTGAAGTTCTAAAAGATGTAGGAAGTAAAATTCTGAAAGATGTAAGAAGTGGTAAGTTAGATATATCAAGCGATGATGATGATGATGACAGTAGTCTAGATAATGAGAGTAGAAACGAATCCGATGACGAAGATAATAACAGTGATGATGAATTAGATGAAATGGCAAAATTAATAGACAAAAACGATAACAGTGAGGAAGAAATGGTAGATTGTGAATCTGATATAAATTCCGGTGACGATGATGACGACTCAATTATAAATAATTTTGGATCAGATCTTTCTAAGAATACTTTTGAGAACGTAATTTACTGTAAATTTGAAAAAATTAGTCGAAGACGTAATAGGTGGGTAATCCAATTGAGAAACGGAATTATGAACATTAAAGGGAAAGATTACATTTTTTCTTCAATGCACGGTTCAGGTTCTTTTTAATTTTAAAAATACAAACTATTGAATAATTTTTTTTTAATTGTCAAGGTTTTAACTTGCGATAATTAATTAAATGTTTTAAAATTAATATTAAAATTTTCCCAAACAATTGGGATGTAATCCATCGTCCCCGTTATCAGTGGTGTTACTACTGACCGGTGCGTGACGGTTTGGGCGCCAGCAGTGGCGGATTTAGCACTTGAGAGGCCCCAAGCGCAATTTAATTTTGAGGCCTCCTCCAAATATTTTCATTCTATGCTCATTTTTTATTATAGTATACAGCGGCGGACCCCCTATTAAATTTTTTTTAAACGTATTTGTAATCACTAGGGCAATTTTTTTGTTGCATTTAAAACACGAAAAGTTGCATTTATAAATCATAAAAGTTGCAATAAAAACAAAAAAAGTTGCATTTATTATTTTTTTTAAATTTTTTGAAAATAATAAAGAATATACACATAGAAATTTATAAAATAAATAAATACATTGCAATATTTTATTTTTTTATAGATTTTTATTATTTTTTACTAGTTGAAAAGCCCGTCCAAAGACGGGTAGCTAGCCGGTGGATCTCTATTTTAGCGGTATTAATTAAAAAAAAATGGTTTTCAAACAACAACACTAATATAAGCTCAACCAATGGATTTCTTGTTTTACAATCTTCATTAAAAAAAATAAATCCCTAATACTGACAATTTTAATTGTTCACGTTCAAACGTCTTCAACGTTGGAAACTCGTTTGGTGTGTAACTCGATCCCAGGGGAGTAGATTTTAAGTTGCTAAAAATCAACGACAACAACCAATCCGAGTGCGTTGTGTGTCTTAAAAATATGACACGCTTAAGAAGTTGTATGTGCTGCCCGTTTTTTATTGTGAAAGACATTTATTGAAAATGTAAAAGTCGAATATTAAATTTTCTTAATGGATAATCTTTGGATTAACCAAGATAAAATTTATATACAGGGTGGCCCTTTGAAAACGAAACAGACCTGTCCTAGCGTTTTTCCTCCTTTTATTCTTAAATGTCTTGAAATATCGGATTTATTTCGCATTTTTGCAGCATCAATTTTTTTGTTGAATAATTGATAAAACTTTAAAAAAATTATAGAACTGAATTCAGGGAAGCAAGACCTTTCAAATGAGGTGTTACTTGCTATATCATCCCTATTATCATTTTAAGGGTTGTCATCGCAACTCAAAGGGATGAAACAATACGGAAGTAACATTAGTCGCAAAAGTTGTCCCCCTCAATGATAAAATTGACGTATTTTTGTATTTCTCAAGAAAAAAATTCTGCTGGCCACAAACCAGTCTGTTTCGTTTTCAAAGAGCCACCCTGTATAAGTACCCCAGTTGAAACTTACTTTGTATGCAACTCGATGCCAGGAGAGATGATTTTAAATTGGTAAAAAATTGGATCATTTAATTAATATAGCTAATTCAACCGCGGCAGGCCCGTAGCTAGGATTTAATTTGGGGGAGAGGGGGGGCACTTAAAAAATTTAAAATTTTGATGGTTCCCCTTCCGAGAATTTTTATTATTTAAACAAATTTTCCTTTACTTTAAAAAAAAAATTTTTCTGAACATTTCGGGAGGGGGGGGCACGTGCCCCAAGGTGCCTTCCCCTTGGCTACGGGCCTGAACCGCCTGAAATCAAGGTTAAAAACTTGATTGGTGTGCTACTCGATCCCAGAGAAGGTGATTTTAAGTTTGTAAAATTAACGACAACGACCAATTAAAGCGCGTTGTGTGTTTTTAAAAAATAACACGCTGCTGCTGCTCCAAAGTGTAATTTTTTTTAGAACACACAGCGCACTCTGATTGGTCGTTGTCGTCAGTCGTACCAACTTAAAATTACTTTACCATTCCATATAAAAATATATATAACCTTTTCTGAATGGAGTACTAAGGTAATTTTAAGTTGGTACGACCAAAGACAACAACCAATCAAAGTGAAAAATGACACGCTGGAGCAGCAACAGCAGCAGCAGCAGCAGAGTGCTGGTCTTTTATATATGTGATTATTACTATGACAAAATGTAAAAAAATAAGAACTCGATTTCTTTTAAGTTTACAGTAGTGGTGTTTCCCTTGACTAATTTCAATTCAGGGTTGCCACAGATACACTTTTTTTCACTTTATTCACTTTTTTGAAAATCTTACACTTTTCTTCACTTTTTTAAAAAATAATCACTATTTTCACTTTTTTTACGATTTCACTTACAAAAATTAAATTTTTTGATACATTTATAAATTTAGTAACTGAAATTTTTAAAATTATCGACGCATGTTGCTTGGAGCAAATGTAGACTAGCTAATCAACAAGTTAAATTATGAAATAGAGTTTAAAAAAAGTAATTAAGAAAAAATTAGATGGGGAAAGGGGTAAAACAATCATTTGTGTCACCCGTAAAAATTTTGCTTGGAGGAAGTGGCCCAAGGCTGGAATGAGTTTGACACCTCTGTATACGTAAAATAAAGAATCTCGTAAATTCATTCATGCGCGTCAGCAGTGGCGTAACTACCGGTGTGCAAAAGCATACCGTCCGTGAACTCCTGGGGGCTTAAAAGCAGTGACGTAGCAGGAGGCGGTGCCGGGCCTCCGAGAAAATTAAGCAATCATGTTAGAGTGTAATTTCTTGTGAAAGGCAGAGGTATGGCCGGTTTTATGCGCAGTAGACATACGTGAAAATCGAGTCGCCACTGCCTTCTACAAAAAATTACGGTATACACAGAACAAATATTGGAGTAGTACGCATGTTGCTCGGAGGAAATGTAAACTGTTTAAAAAAGGTCATTTAAAAATAATTTTTTTGGAAAAAAAGGCTGATAGGTACAAAATGTGTAAAAAATTGAACCGTTTGCAAGTTTGCTTTGCAAATTTAATAGAGAGTCAAAAAGGGGTCTTTAGTTGATGGTCATAGTTTAGATCTTCTTCATATTTGGTGTGGAGAAGCCCCATGATGTCTTGAAACCTGAACACGAATCACTAAAAATTTTTGGGCGGAAACTATTTATAAGCCCGTAAAATTTTTTTGAAAATTATGGTTATCAATAGTAAATGTGCAGGAAAAATGGCTTAAAGCGCTCGAGCGCAGCGAGAAGTGCTTTAAGTCAATTTTTCCTTGCACAACCACCCTGCTTTTAAAATCCACACAAACGAGTTTCACCTCTCAAAGATCAACCATTTTCCTTAATTCACGGGCCTAGGGGTATTTTTCTAAATTAGTGTAGTTTTTGCAAAAATGGCCTGAAGCGTAGCGAAGCGTAGGCTAGGGTAAAGTCAATTTTTGTAAAAACTACCACGGCACGAAAAAAAAAATTTTTCCGCGGAAAATTTTTGCTCTTTTCCAAAACATTTTAACCCCCCACCATCCCATCAAAAAATTTTAATTCCAGGTTATGACCATAAACTAGAATCATACCAAAGTTCTCAAATACACAAAGAGCAGTTCGAAACATTGATTCTAAAAAAAGGGGGGCCAGCTGTGGGTCTTGCCCCAGGATCTGTGGTGTTAGCTTGCTACGTTACTGCCCGAAGTAAAATATTTTTACAGTATTTGTCACTTTTTTCAAAATTTCTATACACTTTTCTTCACTTTTTTTGAAAATTTACACACTTTTTTCACTCACTTCTTACTTAGAACTCTGTGGCAACTCTGCAATTGGATATTACTTAATAGGGGTGGCAGTAATAAAATAATTTTTCTTACAAAACTTGCTTATTTTTAAAAGATCTTTTCAAAAATACCATGTTCGACCTATGGTGCTATTTAAAATTTTGGAGTTTTGGATATTCTGGAGCAAACTACCCGGGATGCCGACTTTTCCCGGAAATAATAATATCACCATTTGATTCTTTATTACGGCTTTTATAATAAAATTTTTTGACCCAACTCTCTACGGCTAATCGTTGTTGAAACAAATTACTGATACGGGTGGTCTCATTCACCCTGTATATGGTGGAAAGTAACATAGATTTCCAAATATCATTTTTAATTCAGGATGAAGTTTTTCGTCGTAATGATTTATACAGGGTGAAGTATCAATCATCTAAAACAAATAAATGGAGAATTCTCATTGGATGAACCTATATTAATTTAAATACAAAAGCGTGACAAAAGCTGTATTTCAAAAGATATGACTAAAACATTAAATAAAAAATTAAAAAAAATCTTTTATTTAAAATTACAAAGTGCACTAAGAAGTAAAAAATTATTTTAATAAAAGCAAACAAAGCTCCTTGAAAACATCAATATAAAAGCGTGGGGCTATGAATTTCGTACACTAACTGTGAGCCTGATGCTTACCCACCTATAAATAAACAGCCCCACGCTTTTATATTGATGTTTTCAAGAAGCTTTGTTTGCTCTTATTAAAATTAGTTTTTACTTTTTAGTGCACTTTATAATTTAGTTTTTTATTTAATTTTTTTATAGCTTCAAAATCGGAGTTTTTTTTCAAAGATATGTCAAAAATTTTTTTATTCTATAGGAGGGGGGGGAAGATAACAAGAAGAAACTCTTTTATACCTTTTTTTAAATCCCTTCCTATGTCTTGGCGGGAGGATAAGACTCCCCAACACCTCCTTATCTACGGCTCTGTACGACGGGCTATTAATTTATTATAAATAAACCGATGCCAATGCCAAATTATTCATATTTACCAACTGAAAGTCTAAACCTATATAAGAGAAATACTTACAAACAACTAACAAAAAGTTAACAAAATGTTTTATCACGTAACATTAGTAAAAGAAATTCTTTTACATCCTCGGTATTTTGCGGGCAATTTAATGGATAAGGTAAAATTGAAGTTACGGACGGATGTCCAAGGTACGTGCATTGGAAATTACGGTTACGTGATTTCCGTAACATCAATAAATAAAGTGGAAAAAGGGGTCCTCGTACCAGTAAAAGGTTTTGCGAAGTATAACGTTCATTATAGCGCGATAGTATTTAGACCAATTAAAGGCGAAACGCTCGATGGAGTGGTGTCAAGTATAACAAAACATGGGATATTTGTCGAAGTTTGCTGTATGAGATGTTTTATTTCGCGCCAATCAATTCCAAGTGAATATAAATACAACGAGGCTGAAGAAAGTTTTGCATGTGAATCACAAGTGATTAAACGTCAAGATGAAATTCGTATGAAGATTATTGGCGTAAACATAAATGCTTCAAATTCCTCTATTATTGCCTCTATAGATGATGATTATTTAGGGGTATTAAACAAATAATTATTTTCTGTCTTGATGTAAGTATCGACTTCTGGCGCACTCTGTGCATAGTTAAATTTCATTTTTAATTAATAAATTATATAAAAATATATAAAATATGAAAAGGTCGTAAATTATGCAGGCAGGTATGTACTGCAGAAGTTAAGTACTTGAATATACATTAACCAACATCAACCCGTTTTTCAACAATAGATGTGCATACTTGCACAGTAATTTCGCGGATTGACTTTTTAAAGAAGGTTTTGCCTATCAACATGATGACAATCAGATCATTAATGATCTGAATAGAATAGATCATCTGAAAGATCATTCTGTTCAGCGATAAATTTTGTTTTACACCTGGCCCATTGACTAGATATTCAAGTACTAAATTTACAAGACAAAATACCCAAGAATCAAAGGTGTTGCAGAACGTAAAGTTGCCATTTTCCAGATTTAAAGAAGCTAATTCAAAGCATGAGCCATAAAACTTTACTATTAATAAAAAAGGCGATAAAGTTTCATAAAAAAAATAATGGCTTACAAAGTTAACAAGAATTTTTTGTATAAACTTATGTATAAATTAAATTTCAGTGAAGCTGAATATCAATTTTTAAGTAGTTTTTGAACCACGACCTCCGGAAAGAATATCTCAGAGTTTACCGTAGGTAGAAAGCCATCCGGGAAAACCTGGAGGAGACGCTGTGGAAATATTCCGAGTAAGGATGATTTTTTTGGAGTAAATGTATTTATTCTTTATTAAGTATTAAAATAAATTAGTGTGTAAGCTGAAATTAAATAAAATTTTGTATTTTAAATTTATTATCACTAGGGTTGGATAAACCAACCAAAGAAAGACAGTTATTACATTTACAATTCTTAATACTGGGTCAGTTACAGGATCATCCGAGCTAACGATTTTATTGTTCCTCTACAAATTCCCTTAGAATAATTTTTGACTGGCAGATTGTTTATTGATAATAGCATTTGTTCGTTTTGATAACCTTTATTTTTAATTTTTAATTCTAAATTTAATTTTTTCTAATTCTAAATTCAGCCAATCAGTAGAGCAGTCAGCAATGAGTCTAGAACAACTCGTCGCGGCCGACTTGCCGCCGCCAACTCGCCGCGGCTAACTCGCCGCGGACCAACTTGCCGCCGACAAAAAGGTATTTTTTAAAATCGACCCTAGATCCGTTATATTGATAATTTTGAATACTAAAGACCCTAATGCATTAATATACGTATCAATATTTTTTTCTTTGTTGAAATATTTTTGTTGCTAGGCGATTTCAAAGTTGACCCATGTTTAACGTGTAATCAAACTTTATAAAAAACACATCAGAGTACATTTTTCAAATTGCTGCTAAGGTGTCAAGTTTTATTTTTTTCGTACAATTAGTGATGGATATCGATGAAGAAGATAAGTGAAGACATTTTTCATATTTGCTTTACATGATATAAGCACTCCTTCGGGTGCCATGGCTTTTTTAAAAATGCTCCTTTTTGGACCTTGATTTTCCTAAAATGAAAATTTCAAAAGTAAATAAGTTAGTGTCCTAGGCTTTTCCCGTATTGAGTCTAATATCATTGGAAAGCCTGTTTTCTCAGCTTTTAACTCTGTAAAATTTAGAAGTCACTTTTAGTCACATCTATTTTTATTAAAAGCTTTTATATTGATGTTTTCACGAAGCTTTGTTTGCTTTTATTAAAATTATTTTCTACTTTTTAGTGCACTTATGTAATTTTAAATAAAAGGTTTTTTTTTAAATTTTTAATTTTTAAAACTCAAAATCAAAATTTTGATTTTCTGAAAAAGTACATCACCAAAAAATTTCAAAAAAATTCTGTGAATAGTCTGTACTTTTGTTAAGTGATTTCCAAAATTTAAAAGTGGGACAATAATGGCTTCATAGTTAAAAATATTTTTAAGTACAAGATAGTTCGCAAATATTTCACTATTTTGCGTAGTATTATTAATGTAATGGGCTTAATAAATTGATTATTTCAAATATGTTCTCTAACAAATTTCTCATCTTCTACTAATGTTTTAATGATTGATTGCTGTCGTCCTGGCTTATGCAATTGCACCAATAGGTTTCAAAATAAAAAGAATAAGAAAATTGTATACAGGACCAATATCTTGCGTTTTTTACGATATCGATGATATACTAAATGAATATGACTATCATACCAAAAGTTATGGAGCGATATTAAAAGTAATTTCAGTGCGGAAAAGTAATTTCTTTTCCACACTAGTGCGATAAAGTAGTGCTTTTCCAAACTCAATTGGATATCACAAAGTACCACTTTTCGAAACAGAATTAGACAAAATCTATTGAATAGACTTTTATTACTTTTTCTTCATAAAAAATAAATTACAGTTATATATTTTAAATAATAATCTGAGATATATTGCCACCGTGAGTTTTAAACAAGGCAATTTTATTATGCACTAAAAATTTAAGAACTTGATCATAATTTTTCGTAACGTAGGTAACTACAATACATAATGCTACTATGTATGGGTGTTGCTCGGACAATGCCAATTTTAAATTAGAATCAATAAAAGATAGAAGTAGTGGATAATGCCAAACGGTTCTAACCCGTACCGGCATTTTTATTGCTTATACCGATAAATTAGAAATAGATTTTTCAGACCAATTTTGACACTGAAAATGAATTTCATAACGAAATTATTTTCTAATAATCAAAATAAGATCTTCTCATAATTTTTTCTTGACCCATGGTATGCAGTCAAATATATTATTCTTGCATATAATGATAATAGGCCAATTGTTTATCGGTACGTTGGCCATAATGTGATTTAACTCCACGTTGCATAATTTCGATTACTTAAAAACACAAATAGCGATTAAACCAGTCAGAATCGTTAATCACCGAGCGTCAAATTTAGGTAACCAATTGAAAACAAAAAATTTATCGGATTATCTGCTATCTACCAATTTACAAATTTCATTTTATAAGTAGGATTTATTTGAAAAATTAGTAGAAAAGTTGAATCGAGAGAGAGAAACAGGGCAATAGAATTAAAATAAAAAGAATAGAAAAATACAAAATGGCTGAATCCGGATATAAATATAGTAACAACCGCAACAATACTAGCGATAGAAAAGATTTGGAAAGAAATGGTCAATTCCAAACTAATAACAACAATAATAACTACAACAGAGATACTTACCACAACAATAACCGGAACAAAGAACGCAATTTGCCCCAAAGATCACCATTAAATAGTAATCAACCTATTCAACATCGAAACGGTAATAACTGCAATGGAAATGATCATCCTGGTAATGGTTGCTCAAATAATACCAAGCAAGGTTACAATTTACCCCGTAATGACACATCTCAGAACAGAGAAAGGAATTTGGATCCAAAAAGTGAAATGGTAAACCAACGCGCTCAAAACCGTACTGGAAATTTTTCGCGAAACACCGTCAGCGAAAATAACTTCCAGAACAGAGTTTGTAATTTGCCACAAAGACCCCTAAATGTACCTGAATCTAGCCAATATCGTAATGGTAATGATTACAACCATAACCAACACGATCGTAAAAATAATACTAAAGAAAATTATTTGCAGATGAATACTGAAACCCACAGACCTAATACAAATGGTTACCAAAATAATCAAAAAACTGTATCGGTATCCAATGCCCACTCGAATCAACATAGAAATGAATCAGGTAAAAATGAGCAATCTGCCCAAAATCGTGGCAATCACGGTTATCATCTTCGTGGTCAAAATGATCGTAGAGATCCCAGCATGCATAGAGATCTCAACACGAATAGAGACCGTAGCATGAATAGAGATCCCAACGCTAATAGAAACCGTAGCATGAATAGAGATCCCAACATAAATAGAAGCCGTAGCATGAATAGAGACCCCAACATGAATAGAGACCGTAGCATCAATAGAGATCTCAATTTGAATAAAAACCGTAGCATGAAGAGAGATCCCAACACGAATAGAGACAGTAGCATCAATAGAGATTGTAGTCATTATCGTAATGATAATGACCAAAATGAACATTATCGTGATAACTCAAATTACAATAGTAATACTTATCATCAAAGAAGTAATGATTCGTCAAATCATAAACGTCGAAACGCGCCCGAAAGTTCTAAGAACAATGAGCAAAGAAATGACTTCCGCCAAGGAAACAAAAGGCCAAACGAAGCTGGCCGTCATAATAATCAAGATTGGACGGTTCCATTACCCAGAAATGAACGCATAGAACTTGCTTTATTTGGTTCCAAAAACAGAAGTGCTGGAATTAATTTTAACAAATACGATGATATTCCAGTCAATGCTAAAGGAACAAACGTTCCCCCTCACATTAAAACTTTCGAAGATGTCAAGCTGACCGAAATAATTCGTAGTAACATAAAATTGGCAGGCTATGAAGTTCCAACGCCTGTGCAAAAGTACGCAATTCCTTTGGTTATAGCTAAACGAGATGTAATGGCATGCGTTCAAACTGGATCCGGAAAAACTGCCGCTTTTTTAATTCCAATTTTAAATCGAATCTATGAACAAGGACCGCCACGAAGCACAAGCGAAACTCGTAGTATTGGTACCAAGCACAAGCCAGTTGGTTTAGTTTTAACCCTTACCCGCGAATTGGCAACTCAAATCTACGACGAAAGCAAGAAGTTTGCTTACCGCGCTCGCGTGAGACCATGTGTTGCATATGATGGAGCTAGCATCGCAGACCAGTTCAGGGATTTAGACAGAGGATGTCATTTTTTGGTAGCCACTCCTGATCGTTTAATCGAATTAATCGATCGTGGTAAAATTGGATTAGAGAATTGTCGATATGTAGTTCTTGACAAAGCTGATCGTATGCTCGAGATGGGTTTCGAACAACAAATTCAAAAAATTATGCAGAATGAAAAAATGCCCAAAATCGAAGACCGTCAAACCCTTATGTTCTCTGCCACCTTTCCATCCCACATCCAAAGGTTTGCACAAGAGTTTTTGGATAATTTTATCTTTTTAACCGTGGGTAGTGTAGGATCCATTTCTAAAAATATCACCCAGACTGTTGTTTGGATCGATGAGCGTGACAAGAATTCGCGTTTACTTGAAATTTTTGATAGTGGAAATAAGAAACCTTCGGCGGAATTTCTGACGCTTGTGTTTGTCGAATCTAAGAGACGTGCTGATGATTTGCAAAAATTTTTGTATGATAAAGGTTTTTCCGTGTCATCTATTCATAGTGATCGTCCGCAAAGAGAACCCGAAGAAACTTTGAGGCAATTTAGGTCTGGTAGAAATCCAATTCTCGTTGCTACCGGTGTTGCTTCCAGAAGCATTGACATTCCTAATGTTAAACATGTGATTAATTACGATCTGCCTTCTGATATTGACGAATACCTTCATAGAATTGGACGTGCTGGAAATGTAGGCATATCTACATCATTTTTCACCCAAAAAAATAACAGTTTGAAGGACGCTATGGCCAAAGTTTTAGGTGAAGCCAAACAAGACGCTCCTTCTTTTTTGAGATATCGGTTTGCTTTTATGAGAAATAGTCTTAAATGAGTTTGATTCTCGTATTGAACTATAGAGTTTTAAAAATTTTTAAAAGTTGCAAAATAATTTTTTTGTGTTATCTGAAATTTTAAATTAAAAATAAAAATCATTAAAAAGAATATATAAAAACTCTTTTTACTGTCCACCTTCTTCTTCCTTCTTGGTGAACTTAAAAGAACGAGTGCCTGGTCCATCGATCGTGCGCCATTTTGAATACGAATACGTAAAAGTATTTTATCAAATTTACACTAACCTATCATTAATGATACTAAAACTTCTTTTTATGGTGCCGTCTCCTAATATCGGAGGTTGGCGACCATTAATATTAATATTATATGGTTCTCTTGGCAAATTACTCTCGGTGGTTTGCGAGGGGTAAATCACGGGCATAAATTGTGTACGCCAGACTTCAAACTTCCCCAGACTACTCAAACTTCCTCGGACTTCATCAGACTTCCTAGGACTGACTACCCGAGACTTCCTCGAACTTCCCCAGACTTCCTGGGACTACCCAAAACTTTCTCGGACTACCCAGACTTCCTCGAACTTCCTCAGACTACCCAGACTTCCTTGGACTACCCAGACTTCCTCGGACTTCCTCAGACTTCCCCAGACTACCCGGCTTTATTAAACTGAATTTTCATTTTGTAGCACCCTAATTGACTTACAATTCTGTACGTATTAAATAACAAAGATCATAAATGTATTGTTCAATAATTAAAATTTGTTTTGCCAGTTTTAACTAACAAGAGGAACCATGGGCGTCCATTGGGGAAGGGGCAAAAGGGTCGGCTGCCCCCCATGGCTTTCGGCTGCTTAATTTTTTTTAGATATTTAATATTTCACCAGCCCAAGTTTTTAAAATTTTCTAAACTTTCGATTTTAACAGCCTTATGCATAGTCGTAGTCTAAAAATGGTTTTAAAATGATCCTAGTAGCTACTAGTTAATAGCATCTTAGTAGCTACTAAAATGTTGGTATGCATAGTTCTTTTAAAAAGAGCGCTAGTATCGTTTTAGTTAGTATCATACTATTGTATGATTTTAAATATATTTATTTGGCAACACTGCAAAAGATCAGGTGATAACCTAAAAATATTAAGGTTAGAAGTAAATCACAAAATTCAACAGATGTCATTAGTTGTTTTAGAATATTTTATTGATATATATTTTGTAGATCTTTATTAATATTTTACTTTTGGTTGGTTAAACTTTAAAGTTTCTTATAGATTGCTTCAATTCTAGTGTCAAGTTTAAATAAAAAAGAATAATCGTAAAAAGTTGAAATTTTATTAAAAATAAAAAAGAAATTATTTTACCTAATTTATTTTAAATTCAAAATAGCTAATGTTAAGTAAAATTATATTTCACGTGTATTCTGAAAATTTCAACTTTCTAATATTATTTTCTTTAAATTAATTTATTTTTAATAAACATCGAACTAAATCGAGTATTTCATCAAAATTGTCAAAATAAGAAATTGTTTACTTTTCATTAAATGTAAGCTTAAAATGGTCTTAAAGGTAGTTCACACTACATGATTTATCAAATGACTTAGTCATAAGAAAAGTCATGGCTAAAATCATACCATCACAACAGCCAATCATAAAAGCCATAACTTTTATAATAGCAAAAATCATATAGTGTGAACGTAAAAATATCCCTCATATGAAAAGTCATGTGACAAGTCATATGATAAGTCATGTAGTGTGAACTACCCTTTAAACATGCCCAAGTTCGCTACTAAAATTTTTAGTAGCCACTAAGGATTAGTATCCTTTTAACTCAACTATGCATATGGTTTGCTTAGTTAGCTACTAGTTGTGCCACTAGTAGCGCTTTAGTAGCCACTAAGTTGACTATGCATAAGGCTGTAAATCATTAAAATTATTTTATAATAATTGTTTTCTATGCCCTTTCCAAAAATATACACCACTACATGTTTTCTTGTAAAACTACTTTTTAAAAGCTTTTATTTAACTTGGGAAGACCGTTGTCCGTCGTCCGTGTGGGTCGACTGCCTTGAGGCCATTTTTAAGCAACTTTCCGACGTCCTAGAGATCTGAAATTTGGTACACAGCTTTCACCTGCAGAGCATTTTCATATTTTAATTTTGTTTTTCTAAAATTCTGAAAAATAGGCAAAAAATCGGGAAAAAACTGAAAACTATTAAGCGCATGCGTCGATGCGCATTGGACAATTTTATCATACAGGGTGGAAAGTAACTTAGAATTCTAAATCTCATTTTTAAGAACTGCATTCAGGCTAAAGTTTTTCGTCGTAATGATTTATACAGGGTGGAGTATCAAACATCTAAAACACATAAATAAAGAAATCTGATAGGATGAACCTATATTAGTTAAAATACATAAGCTGTATTTGAAAAGATAAGACTAAAAAATTAAATAAAAAATTAAAAATTTTTAAAAAAAACCTTTTAATTAAAATTACAAAAGTGCACTAAAAAGTAGAAAATAATTTTAATAAAAGCAAACAAAGCTTCGTGAAAACATCAATATAAAAGCGTGGGGTTATGAATTTTGTACACCAATAGTTAGCCTGCTTATCCACCTATAAGCAGCCCCACGCTTTTATATTGATGTTTTCATGAAGCTTTGTTTGCTTTTATTAAAATTACTAGTTGAAAAGCCCGTCCAAGGACGGGTAGCTCGCCGGTGGATCTCTGTTTTAGCGGTATTAATTAAAAAAAAAGGTTTTCAAACACCAACACTAACATAAGCTCCACAGATGGATTTCTTGTTTTACAATCTTCATTAAAAAAAATAAATCCCTAATACTGACAATTTTAATTGTTCACGGTCAAACGTCCTCAACGTTGGAAACTCGTTTGGTGTGTAACTCGATCCCAGGGGAGTAGATTTTAAGTTGCTAAAAACCAACGACAACAACCATTCCGAATGCATTGTGTGTCTTAAAAATATGACACGCTTAAGAAGTTGTATGTGCTGCCCGTTTATTATTGTAAAATACATTTATTGAAAATGTAAAAGTCGAATATTAAATTTTCTTAATGGATAATCTTTGGATTAACCGAGATAAAATTTATATACAGGGTGGCCTTTTGAAAACGAAAAAGACCTGGCCAAGCGTTTTTCCTTCTTTTATTCTTAAATGTCTTGAAATATCTGATTTATTTCGCATTTTTGCAGCTTCAATTTTTTTGTTGAATAATTGATAAAACTTTAAAAAAATTATAGAACTGAATTTAGGGAAGCAAGACCTTTCAAATGAAGTGTTACTTGCCATATCATCCCTATTATCATTTTAGGGGTTGTCATCGCAACTCAAAAGGATGAAACAATACGGAAGTAACATTAGTCGCAAAAGTTGTCCCCCTCAATGATAAAATTGACGTGTTTTTGTATTGTTCAAGAAAAAAATTCTGCTGGCCACAATCCCGTCTGTTTCGTTTTCAAAGGGCCACCCTGTATAAGTACCCTAGTTGAAACTTACTTTGTATGCAACTCGATGCCAGGAGAGGTGATTTTAAATTGGTAAAAAATTGGATCATTTAATTAATATAGCTGGTTTAACCGCGGCAGGCCCGTAGCTAGGATTTAATTTGGGGGGGGGGCACTTAAAAAATTTAAATTTTTGGTGGTTTCTCTTCCGAGAATTTTTATTATTTAAACAAATTTTCCTTTATATAAAAAAAAATTTTCTGAACATTTCGGGAAGGGGGGGGCACGTGCCCCAAGGTGCTTTCCCCCTGGCTACGGGCCTGAACCGCCTGAAATCAAGGTTGAAAACTTGATTGGTGTGCTACTCGATTTCAGGGGAGGTGATTTTAAGTTTGTATAATTAACGACAACGACCAATTAAAGCGCGTTGTGTGTTTTTAAAAAATAACACGCTGCTACTGCTTCAACGTGTAATTTTTTTTAGAACACACAGCGCACTCTGATTGGTCGTTGTCGTCGGTCGTCGACGGACGGGCAGCTAGTCGGTGAATTTCTATTTTAGAGATATTAATTTAAAAAAAAATTGTTTTTAAACACCAACACTAACCTAAGCTCAACCGATAGATTTGTCTTTTAACATTCTTTATTAAAAAAAATAAATCCCTATTACTGACAATTTTAATTGTTCACGTTCAAACGTTCTTAAGTTCAAAAATAATGATTATATAGTTGATTCAATCGCGAACGGGCGTCTCACCAACGTTGGAAATTTGTTTGGTGTGGAACTCGATCCCAGGGGAGTTGATTTTAAGTTGCTAAAAGCCAACGACGACAACAACCAATCAGAGTTCGTTGTGTGTCTTAAAAAAATGGCACGCTGAAGGAGGAGGAGGTAGAGGAGTAGCGTGTGTTGGCCGTTTAGTATTGTGAAATACATTTATTGAAAATGTAAAAGTTTGATATTAAATTTTCTGGATGGATAATCCTCGCATTTACCGAGACAAAATTTATATATAAGTATCCCAGTTGAAATTTACTTGGTGTGCAACTCGATTCCAGGGGAGGTGATTTTAAGCTGGCATGATAAACGACAACTACCAATCAGAGCGCGTTGTGTGTTTTAAAAAAATGACACGCTGCTACTGCTGCTACTCCTCAAGCGCGTCATTTTTTTTGGACACACAGCGCACTCTGATTGGTCGTTGTCGTCGGTCATACCAACTTAAAGTTACTTTACCACTCCATATACAAATATATATAACCTTTTCTGATTGGAGTACTAAGGTAATTTTAAGTCTGTACGACCAACGCCAACAACCAATCAGAGTGCTTTATGTGTCCTAAAAAAATGACACGCTGGAGGAGCAGCAGCAGCAGCGTGCTGGTCTTTTATATATGTGATTTAAAGCGCTCAAAGTAGGTTATTGCCTCCAAGAATTACACTGGTACAACGTTTAGTTTTTGAGCTGATTCATTTATTTACTGTACCATGTATTTACTTACCACGTGACGTCATGCGCAAAAATTACTAAAGTGGAACTCGCATCTGTCATACCTTATTTATTTTATTATATCAAAGGTTTAAAACTTGATTGGTGTACAACTCGATCCCAGGGTAGGTGATTTTAAGCTGGTACGACCAACGACCAATCAAAGTGCGTTGTGTTCTCTAAAAAATAACACGCTGGAGGAGCAACAGCAGTAGCAGCTTGTCATTTTTTTTAGAACACACAACGCACTATGATTGGTCGTTGTCGTCGGTCATACCAACTTAAAGTTACTTTACTACTCCATATACAGTGCGTTCCACTTAAGCCCATGGGCGACTAAAAATCGAACGCGGTTATTTGATTGGACTGACGATCAACCGTGGTCGTCGTGGGCTTTAAGTGGAACGCACCCATAGAAATATATATAACCTTTTCTGATTAGAGTACTAAGGTACTTAATACCTAAAGTACTTAGTACTAAGGTACTAAGGCCAACAACCAATCAGAGTGCTTTATGTGTCCTAAAAATATGACACGCTGGAGGAGCAGCAGCAGCAACAGCAGCAGCAGCAGCAGCGTGCTGGTCTTTTATGTTTATGATTTTCTACTTTTTAGTGCACTTTTGTAATTTTAAATAAAAGGTATTTTTATTTTTTTTTTTTTTTTTTTTAATTTTTTTTTTTAATTTTTTTTTTTTTTATTTTTTATTTATTTTTAATTTTTAATTTTTTATTTAATTTTTTATTAGGGCTCAAAAACTGAGGGTACCTCAATGTATGTACCAACATTTTGAATTTATAATATAAGATACAGGGATGAGACCGCCAAGCAGTAGAAGAACATCAGAACCATTTTCAAAAGAGACGATATTCATGTTCCAAGGTTCTCTGAGTCCTGATGAAAACCCAGTCCATGATTTCATCACCTCTGATGAAGAATGAATTCATGAATATTTCTGATAAATACATTTATTTTTCTTGTTACAAGTTTTAAATACATATTTATTTTTATTATTTAATAAACTGAGGGTACCTCAATGTACAGTAGCAATCAAAAGTAAGTTGGCAAACAGTTTTTCTGCAATAACTTTTTTAATTTAAATATTTTTCTTTCCACCTGCTTCTTAGCTATAATACTGCTAAAGTATAGTTTAAAATTCATTTTTAGCCAGTTTTAAAATGAATAAATCCAGAAAATAATTTTGTCCCCCCAGATTAGACAAATCACTGTATGTGCGCTGACCAACTCGCCGCCGTCAACTAAAAAGAGTTTGAATTTTATGATTAACTCTTTGAACGCTTAAATTTGGTGAAGTTCTCTAGATATTTTCTACTTTTTAACGATTAAATCGATTTAGTCCATTGCGTATAAAAGGCATGGATGCAAAAATTTGCATGTTTCAGATCAGATTTTATGTTTTGTATCGAGCGTTCAAAGAATTAATATTTGAGTAACTGATCGGAAAATCATCATTAAATAATTAACGATTACTATAAAGATCTTGTGACCCTTGTACTATGTTAAGAAATTTGGTAATAACCAACCATTTCCAACGGATATTGTATTACGCTAATTTCAGGAAAAGCACCTCTATCTTGGTAATCTGATAATTTTCGAGAAAATCAGTCTCTACGTTGACCATATAGAGGTGCAGTGTTTTGTGTAACGGCCACTATATTAGATTTTTGTTCGCAAATTGAGTATTCTGTTCGTCATCTCGGTCAAAAGTATATAAACCAAAAAAAATATATAAACCAAACATTTTTCTATAAATATGGTCACTTTTATTTAAAATAAAATTACAAAACCTCCTCTGAATCAAAACTCGTTTATTTTTCACTTCCTTCCTTGTCATTTAAAACTTCTAACTTGGCTATCAATTCCTTGGTTGGATTAAAAATGCCATTCGTTTGATTATTACAAATCGCACACCTGGAAATCTTTTTATACCTATCCAATGCACACTTTTCACAAAAGTAATGTTTACATTTAGTAACAACTGCATTTGTAAAGCTAATTCTGCAAATATTGCACTTAAACGGTAGATCTTCTTTGTCGTCATTAATTTCATAACGTTTTTCATCGTCATCATCTGCCCCATACTCTCCAGCTGCGTACTCCCTTTCCAACTGCCAACCATGCTTATAATCACTTCTGTCGTGCAAAAACTTACAACTGTCGCCAAAGCCACAAAATCCAGTTTCTTTGTAATCCTTACAAATGTCGGGTTGATAGTCCCACCTTACCGTTGCACGTAAATTTTCAGGCGCCCTAATGGGACCCTTCCGAACTAAACCAGAACTAGCATTTCCTGCAGCAGTATCTTTTGGCTTAAAAAACTGTGCGTAATTATTTATTCCACGATAAACTTTATCGTCCGCTTGTCCTTCCAAATTTTTATTAATCTCCAAGCGTTTCTCAAAAATCGCTTGAGCATCTCTATCCTTTTTGGTTTCAATTTCCAACGTCGAAGTGGCTCCCTGATCAGAAGGACCGGAAAACATATCAGTTTTTCTCGACTTATAACTAACCATAACCGAATCACTGTCGGTACTCGAATCATCACTCACATCGATCTTTGAACTTTTTATCTTCTTTAAGGTACTCTGCACATTAGGATTCAATTTACGTTTCTTCTCTGACCTCTTAACGATCAAAACCTCCGCTTCTTCGTTTGACTCATGGTCTGACGACGAGGAATTTCGTTGAAATCTTGACCCTTTATTTTTATTCGCACGTTTCTTAAACATAAAAGTGCAAGTTAGGTTTTGAATTTCTTCACTCATTTTTATGTTTTGAAAATCAAATTTATAACTATTTTGTATTGATGGTGGTATAATATTTTCTAGACCCACAATTTTATAGCATTCTATGTATTATTATATAGTTTTAATTTTTTACAAACATAAAAAATATGAATTAAATAGATATAATAAAATGGAATTTGGATGACCGCAGTTTTTAAACTTTTAATTTACAATTTTACAATTTAATTCTAGGTGCTATACAACTCATAAGAATATTAATAAAAAAAAATTGAATGCTATTTTTTTTCTTTTTTTTTCTAGTTCGTATAACCATTTTTTTCATTTCTATATTATTCGATTCCAACATTTCAGTTCCGACTACGTTAGTTTCTTTTTCAATATTTTCTATCGGCGTAAAAGCTACTATTTCTTCATATTTTAATTCTTCTGAAACATCGGCATTCGATGGAAAAATATTTTGCTGGAAAATATTTACAACATTTCTCGCTTTAAAACTTTCATCTAAAGAATAGAACGTTGAAGATAAACCAGAAACACTTAACGAATTTTCAGAAGCAGTAACATACTCTTTAAGTACATCTAGAGCAAATTTGAAGAGAAGAAAACGTTTTTCTTCGCACGCTTCGGTCGAGATTTTTTCTTTTCATTTACGTTCTTCTTAATGGGAATGCGAGATTTAAAATCACCATAATCCTTCGGAAAACAACACAAACTCCACCTAGAACGTTCATCTAAAGAATTTAACTTCGAAGACATTGGTACTCGTAAAGACAACCGAAAAATACTTAAAGAACTTTCGAAAGCAAAACCAGACTTTTCAAGTTCATCAAGAGATTTTTTTCTTCATTTACATTTTTTCTAATGGGGATGCGAGATTTAAAATTACTACAAACCTTCGAGGAATAATGCGAACCAGCCTTAGATTTTTTCTTTGTATTTGTATTTATGTTGTTGTTCTTAGTCGGAATGCCAGATAAAGGAGTACTACAATTCTTCTGAAAATAACACAAACTAGTTCTAGACTGAAGAAACGAAGTGGCGCAAGCTCTCGACATAATTCTTCTGTCCGTACTCTTAGTTAACTTAATATTAAGGTAGCTAACCAACCTATGTTCCAACACCCCTAATATTAAAAAGACTAAACTTGTGCAGGGACGGTTTCCATACACTACATTCACTCCCCCTTAAATGTTGAACCGATCCGGAAGTCGTGATATTCGGCTTGATCTTTTAACCTGAACTTCTGTAGATGCTCCTTGACTTGGCTGGATGCACGCCCTCTGCTGTGGTTGTTGTGGTGACAATTCTTGGCTTGGCTTTTTGTTGTTTTCTGAACTAGAGATTCCTTGTTTTGGATCGCAGTCAACTTCTTCTACACTTCTAGGTGCTATACAACTCATAAGAATATTTATAAAAAAAAATTGGATGCTATTTTTTTTCTAGTTCGTATAACCATTTTTTTCATTTCTATATTATTCGATTCCAACATTTCGGTTCCGACTACGCTAGTTTCTTTTTCAATATTTTCTATCGCCTTAAAAGCTACTGTTTTTTCAGATTTTAATTCTTCTGAAACATCGGCATTCGATGGACAGACATTTTGCTAGGAAATATTTACAACATTTCTCGTTTTAAAACTTTTATCTAAAGAATAGAACGTTGAAGACAAACCAGAAACACTTAACGAATTTTCAGAAGCAGTAACATACTCTTTAAGTTCATCTAGAGAATTTGAAGAAAAGGAAACATTTTTCTTCGCACGCTTCGGTCAAGACTTTTTCTTTTCATTTACGTTCTTCTTAATGGGAATGAGAGATTTAAAAACACCATAATCTTTCGGGGAACAACACAAACTCCACCTAGAACGTTCATCCAAAGAATTCAACGTCGAAGACATTGGAACTCGTTAAGACAACCGAGAAATACTTAAAGAACTTTAGAAAGCAAAACCAGACTCTTCAAGTTCATCAAGAGATTTTTTTTCTTCATTTACATTTTTTGTAATGGGGATGCGAGATTTAAAATTACTACAAACCTTCGAGGAACAACGCGAAAGAGCTTTAGATTTCTTTTTTGTATTTGCATTTTTGTTGCTGTTCTTAGTCGGAATGCCAGATACAGGAGCTCTACAATTCTTCGGAAAATAGCACAAACCAGTTCTAGACTGAAGAAACGAAGTGGCGCAGGCCCTCGACATAATTCTTCTGTCCGTACTCTTACTTAACTTAATATTAAGGTAGCTGTTTGGCTTTCTTAGGTTGGTAGCCAACCAATTTAAGTTACAAACCCCTAATACTAAAAAAACTAAACTTGTGCAGGGACGGCTTCCATACACTACATTCACTCCTCCGTAAATGTTGAACCGATCCGGAGGTCGTTATATTCGGCTTGACCTTTTAACCTGAACTTCTGTAGATGCTCCTTGACTTGGCTAGATGCACGCCCTCTGCTGTGGTTGTAGTGGTGACAATTTTTGGCTTGGATTTTCATTGTTTTCTGAACTAGAGATTCCTTGTTTTAGATCGTAGTCAACTTCTTCTGTCCCCCTTCTAATAACTTCCTTTTAGCGACTAGTAACGCTAATTTCTCCTTCCTTTGGAAAACCAATGTCCTTTCCTATTGGCTGCTGCTCTTGACAATCTTGGATGATAGGATCCCCACTCGGAGCACTTCTTAGCATGTCTTTATGGACATGTTTTATAGTCCCATTCGCAGATACAAAGTAGGTGTTGAAACTAATCACTCTTACTATGTTTCCTTTTAACCATTTGATCACAGAGCGCTCATAAGTGTTCTTCACAAATATCATTTCTCCACTATTGTATAATTTTGCCTGTCGGATTGGCTGTGTCACCTTTACTTTTTAATTTTCCCTACTATTTTTTTGAATATTTGCTGCTAGTTTTATCAGATCGAACTTTACTCTCGGTTTCATTATTAGCACATATTCCGAAGGGTATACACTCCAGTTACTGTGCTTGGCGTATTTCGATGAAAAAACAAGAAATGCGCCAAACGCTCTCTAATTTCACTTTCTGACCAACGCTGTACTGATCTTAAAAACGTTTTTTCTAGCGCCCTTTTCACCGTCTGTACTCCTATTTCTGCTAAACCGTTTGATTGAGGGTAATATGGTGGTGACTTTACGGGTTTTATACCATTCGACTGATAAAACTTTACAAACTCTTCTTAATTAAAGAGGGGGCCATTGTCTGATACTAGTTCGACCGGTAAACCTACTACCAAAATAATTTCTTTTAACACTACTATTACTTCTTTTGTCGCCGTTCCTTTATTCATAAATTTTACTTCTATCCACTTCGACTTACTATCAACCCAAATCAAAAAAATTCAACTCGTTGGATCGAGTTTCCTCCCGCATCAAAAACAATATTTAGTCATCCGAACTTTTCGTGACGTTCCTTGACTTTGACCACTTCTTTGAATTCTTTCCTTTGATACCCTGTTTACTTCTGTTTTTCCGCAAATCAATTTTCCTTTGATTCTCCGCCGTTTCATCGCTAATAACTATACTGCACGCTTGACTAAACGTTAACTTTTCAGATTCTCTGAATAACCTTTTTCGAAAGTCGGAATTCAAAATGCCACATACCAACCTATCCCGGAGAGCTTCATCCAAAAAAATTTTAAACTTACAATCTTTTGCAAGGTCTTTTAATTCTGAAATAAATGACCTCACACTTTCATTTTCTGCTTGTTTACGATTATAAAATTTAAAACGTTTTACGAATATGTTCGTTACCGATGCAAACTTCTCCTTCAACACCGTCACCAGGTGGTCGTACGATTTTTCATCTGGTCTCTCTGGATATAATTCCGTTTTCAATACTTTGTAGCACTTTGCTCCCATGTACGCAATTAAATACGATGCTTGTAGCTCAGCCTTCACATCGTTTACTTTAAAATGGCATTTTAACCGTTTTTCCCACGATTCAAAATCCTCTACGTTTTCATTAAACTCTTCAAATTTTACCATTATGAATTACTTACTTTGTATTAAAATAGGTTCGTTTTGTTTCCCGTCGACAATATTACGTATTAAACAAGTTTCAATATTTACTAACTACTATAATACACACTGCTCACTGATCCACTTTTCAAACTGTTCTGGCCGTACTCTAACTGAACTTGATATTAAGGTAGCTGTTTGTCTTCCTTAGGTTGGTAGCTAACCAACCTAAGTACCAACACCCCTAATATTCAAAAAACTACACTTGTGCAGGGACGGCTTCCACACACTACAGTAACGAATGACAAAATAGTAAATTATGAAAATTGACACTTCTGAACACGTTAACTCTTTCTTTCTGATTTACATATAAGCGTTATGTTTAAATGATAAGAGTTTTCCGTTTTGCAAAATTTGCTTTGGTGATAACATATTTAGTTGATCTATGTCGCTCACCAAGTAAAATGTAACGACCAATTATTTAAAGTTTTGTTTTATAGGGCGGTTTATCTCATTTTATTCAGATCGCGAAAGGTAAGCCAGCTTACTTACCTCTGTTTTGCTACGTTGACTTCGCACTTAAACATCTTACGCATATTAAACAACCAAAGTGGCGCCCTAACTAATCCCGACATTTTAGAAAATCGTTAGCTCGGATGATCCTGTAACTGACCCAGTATTAAGAATTGTAAATGTAATAACTGTCTTTCTTTGGTTGGTTTATCCAACCCTAGTGATAATAAATTTAAAATACAAAATTTCATTTAATGCTTACACACTAATTTATTTTAATACTTAATAAAGAATAAATACATTTACTCCAAAAAAATCATCCTTACTCGGAATATTTCCACAGCGTCTCCTCCAGGTTTTCCCGGATGGCTTTCTACCTACGGTAAACTCTGAGATATTCTTTCCGGAGGTCGTGGTTCAAAAACTACTTAAAAATTGATATTCAGCTTCACTGAAATTTAATTTATACATAAGTTTATACAAAAAATTCTTGTTAACTTTGTAAGCCATTATTTTTTTTATGAAACTTTATCGCCTTTTTTATTAATAGTAAAGTTTTATGGCTCATGCTTTGAATTAGCTTCTTTAAATCTGGAAAATGGCAACTTTACGTTCTGCAACACCTTTGATTCTTGGGTATTTTGTCTTGTAAATTTAGTACTTGAATATCTAGTCAATGGGCCAGGTGTAAAACAAAATTTATCGCTGAACAGAATGATCTTTCAGATGATCTATTCTATTCAGATCATTAATGATCTGATTGTCATCATGTTGATAGGCAAAACCTTCTTTAAAAAGTCAATCCGCGAAATTACTGTGCAAGTATGCACATCTATTGTTGAAAAACGGGTTGATGTTGGTTAATGTATATTCAAGTACTTAACTTCTGCAGTACATACCTGCCTGCATAATTTACGACCTTTTCATATTTTATATATTTTTATATAATTTATTAATTAAAAATGAAATTTAACTATGCACAGAGTGCGCCAGAAGTCGATACTTACATCAAGACAGAAAATAATTATTTGTTTAATACCCCTAAATAATCATCATCTATAGAGGCAATAATAGAGGAATTTGAAGCATTTATGTTTACGCCAATAATCTTCATACGAATTTCATCTTGACGTTTAATCACTTGTGATTCACATGCAAAACTTTCTTCAGCCTCGTTGTATTTATATTCACTTGGAATTGATTGGCGCGAAATAAAACATCTCATACAGCAAACTTCGACAAATATCCCATGTTTTGTTATACTTGACACCACTCCATCAAGCGTTTCGCCTTTAATTGGTCTAAATACTATCGCGCTATAATGAACGTTATACTTCGCAAAACCTTTTACTGGTACGAGGACCCCTTTTTCCACTTTATTTATTGATGTTACGGAAATCACGTAACCGTAATTTCCAATGCACGTACCTTGGACATCCGTCCGTAACTTCAATTTTACCTTATCCATTAAATTGCCCGCAAAATACCGAGGATGTAAAAGAATTTCTTTTACTAATGTTACGTGATAAAACATTTTGTTAACTTTTTGTTAGTTGTTTGTAAGTATTTCTCTTATATAGGTTTAGACTTTCAGTTGGTAAATATGAATAATTTGGCATTGGCATCGGTTTATTTATAATAAATTAATAGCCCGTCGTACAGAGCCGTAGATAAGGAGGTGTTGGGGAGTCTTATCCTCCCGCCAAGACATAGGAAGGGATTTAAAAAAAGGTATAAAAGAGTTTCTTCTTGTTATCTTGCCCCCCCCCTATAGAATAAAAAATTTTTTGACATATCTTTGAAAAAAAACTCCGATTTTGAAGCTATAAAAAAATTAAATAAGAAACTAAATTATAAAGTGCACTAAAAAGTAAAAACTAATTTTAATAAGAGCAAACAAAGCTTCTTGAAAACATCAATATAAAAGCGTGGGGCTGTTTATTTATAGGTGGGTAAGCATCAGGCTCACAGTTAGTGTACGAAATTCATAGCCCCACGCTTTTATATTGATGTTTTCAAGGAGCTTTGTTTGCTTTTATTAAAATAATTTTTTACTTCTTAGTGCACTTTGTAATTTTAAATAAAAGATTTTTTTAAATTTTTTATTTAATGTTTTAGTCATATCTTTTGAAATACAGCTTTTGTCACGCTTTTGTATTTAAATTAATATAGGTTCATCCAATGAGAATTCTCCATTTATTTGTTTTAGATGATTGATACTTCACCCTGTATAAATCATTACGACGAAAAACTTCATCTTGAATTAAAAATGATATTTGGAAATCTATGTTACTTTCCACCATATACAGGCTGAATGAGACCACCCGTATCAGTAATTTGTTTCAACAACAATTAGCCGTAGAGAATTGGGTCAAAAAATTTTATTATAAAAGCCGTAAGAAAGAATCAAATGGTGATATTATTGATATATTGTGATATTATGTTATATAACATATTTAGTTGATCTATGTCGCTCACCAAGTAAAATGTAACGACCAATTATTTAAAGTTTTGTTTTATAGGGCGGTTTATCTCATTTTATTCAGATCGCGAAAGGTAAGCCAGCTTACTTACCTCTGTTTTGCTACGTTGACTTCGCACTTAAACATCTTACGCATATTAAACAACCAAAGTGGCGCCCTAACTAATCCCGACATTTTAGAACACAGAGTCATGCACTATATTTCTTTTCTTGAGTTTTTAACAGTGCTAGACACGTAATAATAATCTACAGGTAGATATTAAATTTTATACTTCTTTACAAAATTATTATCACAATAGCAACAGTCAGGACCGTCTTCAGGATTCGAACTTTTTACGGATTTATTATCACAAAGGTAGTTGTACAGTCAAAATCAAAAGGATCCAAGTTTTTTTAGAAAATTGGTAAGTAAAATTGTATTTTCATAAAAGCAGTGCGGATCTGATGATATCAGTTAAAAAGTGGGTTGGTAATTATATCACCAATCAATTTGTAGTAGTGTAGTTAGTGTAGCACTAGGACTTTCGTACCAAACAGACCTAATGATTTTGTAAAAAAAGTATAAAACTTAATAGGTCTGTTTGGTACAACAGTCCTAGTGCTACACTAACTACACTACTACAAATTGATTGGTGGTACAATTACAAACCCACTTTTTACACCAATCAATTTGAAGTAGTGTAGTTAGTGTAGCACTAGGACTGTGTGGTACCAAACAGACCTAATATCTACCTGTAGATTATTATCCAGACCTATTCTCAACTATAAATTTTTGTTATTTGCAAACTAGGTGACAGTAGTTTCCTTCCAATCGCTTCCTAACGTGTGGCTCTAAAAGATGACAGTTGGAGATCTTGTTTCCAAAAAATAGGTTGCACCTGACGCTAATATCAAAAACATAAAAAGCACTGCTTATAGATGTCGAACGCTGCTGGACCAGTAAGAGAGTAGATATTGGAGATGATCGAAACTAGACCATCTAAATAATAAAAAAAAAGATTCATCTTCCAACGAAGAACAAAGCTTGTGATGTTTATGTTTTGGTTTTCATGATTAATTTTATACCTTTCAATCGTTTTTGGTAATAATTATAATTCATTTTCAACAGATGCTATGCTACATCGATAATGAAAAACTAATGAAGCTAAATGCTCTAAATTTAAATAATAATTATTATTCTAAGATCTATACTATTAAAAGCGCTTTTTCTACGTCTTGATCATAGTTTTTTAACACATTTTGCTCAAATGTTAGCTCGATTTAGCAGTTTGGGCGAACGGTTGGACAAGAACAATTTAAGTTGGGTGCTCGCCCAACCGCGCCCATCTCTGGCGCCGGCACTGATTCCTGCATCTGAGGCTTTTAGCATTTTATGTTTTTTATTTACGGCGATTAACTAGCCTGATAAAAAAAATCCAATCTGGAAGACCAGTATTTTTTGTTTAGATTTATTTCCTTTGTAGAAGTGTGCCGGTTTTTAAGAGCCGGAAACTCGTCTTTCATCCTTTCCCGTTTATTACTACGACTAGTCAGAAGGCTCGACGTAAACAAGGGAAAAAGATTTGCTATTATCAGTTGCCAATTGCAGCTTGTATTTTTAATAATATCTTTCAAAATTTAACAAGCAAAAATTGGTTTGTTAAGTTGTTCATAGAGTGTGCTTCATGTGTTATACGGAAATGTAAATGTGATTTAGACCGCCATTACGTTAACGTATGCAGCCACGTTTCAGTTTGTTAAAGTTTTGTTGTCGTAAACCTACAAAGTTCGTAATAATTGAATTATTCAGGTAATTAATCATAAAATTTATATTAAAACGCAGTTGTTTCAAACGACCGTTTTTTAAATATTCAGGTGTATTATGTATCACCAACGTTATCATAAAGGTGACAGTTACGACATAAAATAAAATTTTTTGGTAAATTCTACCAATGAAATCGATACGATTTACCGAAATATGTTATAACGGTCACCTTTATGATAACGTTGGTGATACATAATACCCCTAATTATTTGGTTACTTTAAATTAAATATTGAAGATTACGATTTTCTTAACCTTAATTTACACTTCATATTTTAAAAATGTGCTGATGATAAAATAACGATGATTTATAGTAACATGCGATCAATGCGAATATTTCTAAAACTGCAGGTGCAGTAAAAATCTATTAATTTATTATTCTAATCATTTAATTTGAATGTTGTAGACTCACCTACCGGTAATCCTGGAGCGGCCTTAAAAGCAATCGTAGTATGAGAAAGTTGAACACGGAGTAATTTGATTTTTATATAGAACCATCCTGTTGTAACATTTCTTTGCGGGGTAAGTACTTGTATTATTTTACATTTTAACCCCAACGGGTCACGATTAACTCGACCGTATTAAAAAATGGTATTCTTGTAAGGAGGTGATAAATATAATTCTTAAGTGGAATGAAGTTACCCACATACGTTTTTTAGAACGTGAGTTTCACTATTTTAAAGAAGTTTTGACTGGCAGATTGTTTATCGATACTGGCATTTGTTCGATTTGATAACCTTTTGAATTTTGAATTCTAAATTTAATTTAGAATAATTTTGAATTCTAAATTTAATTTAGAATAATTTTGAATTCTAAATTTAGTTTTTTCTAATTCTAAATTCAGCCAGCCAGTTAGCAGAGCAGAGTCAGGAGTCGTCGCTCGTCGGAAATTGAGATTTCAAAATAATTGGTATTTTTATTTTCAAAAATTCCGTCAGTCAAATAATTGTTGACGTTTATGCAAATTTTTTTTTGTACAAATATGAGTGATCAAATCTAAAAAGTATAAATTTTAGTATGCTTGGTACTGAAGGTGATTTACTCAATTCCTGTTACAATTTTTATTCTAGTACGCCATATTTTTCTGGTTTTCCTAGTATAAGTACTATTGCTGTGATATATACAGGGTGCTTAATAAACTACGTGGAGCTCATTCAACCATCTGTTATCGCCTTGCTTCGTGGGGCATAATTTTCCGACTCCCCATATACCATCCATTTACCATCAAGGTAAAGGAATTGGCACATCATTTTCCCTCTTTTTAGCCAAAAGTGCATTTTCATCGTTTGTGGCTACACAACTTTGGAATTTGGGTTTTCAGGTAGCCATTTCAGCGCCCATTACACTGTTAACTAATATCTGGGTAGCAGAAGCATTTGGGTGGTTTGAAAGTCTCTCCCGAGATTTGTTGCTGTATCCTCTAATTTCTTCCATAACGGAGGGTAATGGTACATCTCGTAGTATAACTATATTGGGCACGTAATACGGTGCATCGACTATGATGCGAAGAACCTTATTTTAAAATTGTTGAGCTTTATAGTTGGGCAGGTGTTTCCCTTCATAGTGAAAGTCACATGCGCAGAATTGGTTTTGTTTGCCTTTATTTGCCATTTTTTCATCCATTCCTGCTCTCGGTTAAGATAATCTTGCAAACGTCTAGATGTTATAGTTATCTTTATATTTATTTATATTATTTAAAAATACATCTTAATCAGCAGAGCTGGTACAAAGATAAAAAATATACATTAAGTTTGTGGCAGCATCGTTCATTTTTTAATTATTAATTTAGATCAAGTAATTAAAAATATAAAAAAAGAGATTTGATTTGTTACTAGGTAATTATTATTGTTTTTGTTTTTTGATAGACATATTTAAAAAAAAAGGCTTGCAATTTAATTCAATTTGAAGATATCATATAATTTGAAAATACTTCATGAATAAACACCAATAACATTAAAAATTGATTTTTATTAATTATGTGGTGAAAAACCACATTGAGTTGAGGCCAAACTATGATTACAGGGCTTGGTCACGCTGCTTTCGAGTCCTATTTCCTGCTACTTGTGACGGCTTTCTCGTTATCCTTATGGACAACGAGTTTGACGAAGTCTCGCGGGGAGAAGACTTCCGTATTGTATCGACTGATACTAAACTCGTCGTATTCCGTTTCACTCAAACTGTTTATAGTCCCTGCCCAGAAGGGAGGAACATTCCACACTATCGCCCAGTTCACTTGTTGGTCGTCATGCTTAACTCTATACATGTGCTTTATCCCCATCAAGGCTATAGGACCAACAACATTCAGGAGCGAATGTCCCGTAAAGTCATTTAACTTTTTGACTCTGTCATCAGGGCCATACACATCTCAAAAAGTGATCTATCCCTGAGAGCCGGTCGCTCTCTGAGGTTCTTCGCCGCCTTCAATCCACTGTAAGTTCTCTAATTCGATAGAAATTGCGGTCATCAACCTCTTATTGTAAGTCGACAGTGTCTTTGGGTAAAAATATTTCGCCGCTTTCACGTCGTTAACAAATTTATCTGTTTCGTAGTTAGAAGCGTAACCGTTGTCAACATGTAACTGAGCCAACCTGGCGTTCGTAAGAACGGACAGATAGTAACACAGTGCTGAGGCTGGCATGCGTTTAGCAAAACCAGCTGCTTTAGTAATATACGTCTGGTATATTACCTCTTCAGTATATTTCAATTTTTCAGTTGTTGATTGGATTTTTGGATCATCCGGATTTCTGCGTAGGTGAGACTGAAATTCTTCAAAGAACGCCTCACAATAAAGTGGGTCATTCTTTAGCTCTGACTCCTTTTTTGAAAGGTGCTTGGGTTCAGGCTTTGTCTCAATCGCGGGTTTCCTCACAGGCTCCGGTTTCTCTACCTTAGGGAAAGGCTTCCTTGTCCTTCCACCTCCTCGGCCTCGTCTCCTTCCACCACGTTGCGGTGTAGGATACTCCTCGAAATACTGTGCTTGGGGATAAATGTCTTGTTCATGCTGATAACCACCCCTTGGGTAAAAGTTTCTACCTCCGGGGTTTTCCCCTCTGTCACAGTTGGTTTTACACCAATTTTTAATTACTTGATCGAAATTATTAATAATTAAAAAATGAACGATGCTACCACACGTTTATAATAAAAATTTATAGTTGGTAATAAGCTAATAAGTAAGGTGTGGTATGACGTAAGGATGTTTTCCTACGCCCGATAGTGAAAGTAGACTTTTCAAGCTGTCAGTTGATGGTTGAAAGTTAAAGTTTCCTTAGAAACGATGTAGCAAGGCTAATATGATATAAATAAAAATAATTCACTGCAGAGATTGAATGTAAATCTTTATCTAGATTTTTATCATTTTTGAAGCGGGCGAAAGAAAAATAGTATGCATAGATCAAGCGTAAAGTGACTTTTGTGCTCGGAGGCGATTAATGGCTCGCGCTTTAAATTTCGCTTCCGAGCACAAAAGGTTCACTTTCCAAATAACTTCTTCTTGCGTCCCGTTTCTTATATTCATTTCTAAATTCATTTCATTAAAATGTCTCAAATAAAGTTGAGCATGCGACGACCAAATTCTCGCTCTAAAAAAAACTAGGATCCCTCTTAAATGCCTCAACATAAGTAAATAATGCATGTGCCAACTCCCATATGAAGAGAAAGGGAGGTAGTATTAAAGAAAACACACATACACATCATATGCACAGCTTCTCAAATCCGCTTTTAATATGCAATATACTATTGGGAATCTGAAGATGTCGTAAAGCGTAATAAAAACCGAGTAACATATACACAATAAGTAAAAAAAAGAATACAGTGCGAGAATAGTTTTTTCTATTGGTTTTGTTTCTTCTGGAAATTTACATGGTCTTTAATGTATTTTTTGAATTGATGTATGGATTTAGCTTCCTTGATGTATGCCGGTACCTGGTTGCAGTGGTGGATTAGAGCACTTACAGGTGTTTCACATTTTATATTAGTAATAAAATCAAATTTTTCTTCAGGGAAATATTGACGTAATATTTTACATCTCTCTTTGTAGGCAAAAGCTGTTACGTTTTTTTTATTATGTGCAGTGAAAATTGGCCGACCAATTTTTTAGTTTAGCTTCATTATTTTCTCTAATTTTATGTACTTTTTCCTTTATGGAAAAATTTATTTTATCGGTCTGCTTCTCATCTAATAATTATTCTTTCTCGATTGTTTTTCTATATGCACTTACTACAACTTCATTTTCTTCAATAATCATTCTATCGACTTTGTTTTTTATGTAAAAATTTGTTTCTTCTGCTTTCTTCTTATTTAATTCACTTGTGTTTAACGTTTCAAAACATTCATCATTATTTTGGTTAGCATCTTACTGCTTCTCAAAAATGGTCTGTGATATAGCCATTTTCATAGCCCTCTCCGTAGACTTGATATAGCCTAAAACAAATTCATCTATTCTTGTTGGAAGATTTTTGTTGTGAAACATAATATGTTTTACATCTTTGAAGTGATTTTCTACAGATATGCTTGTAGCAGTTTGTTCACCGTATCCAAATGACCTTATCATTATTCCTGTCCATAATGGAATCAAAGGCGATTCATCATATCTTTGATTAATTGTGGTCGAAATTGTGGATTGCTCCTTGCTCCCTTAAGACTAGCATTTTTATCAAATCGGTTTATTATTGACTGAACCCAATCAGCAAAAATAGTTTGTTTCCATGATTTATGTACAGCGTAATTATCAAAATGAATTGTTGGAATTTTAGTGCATACATCAGTTTCCTCCAAGTTTAATAATTGCAAACCTCCAATTCTTTGTAGAAGCATATTTTTACTTATTTCGCAAGGAATAGGTTTCCCAGTTTCTGCATTTTCCCCTTCAGTTTCAGACAGAGCAACGTTTACTATATCGTACAACAATAAATTGCTCTAGCAATGGGAACTAACCAATGGAAAGCACGTGTTAGTATTCATCAGATGCTTTCTATTGGTCAGCTACCATTTACTAAGTACGACCCGTATTCTATACGTTCTACACGTTCTATACGTATTGGTGGAGGTCTTAACTGATCTTTTGCTCTACGTTATTTAGGCGGATTATCTTCTTCATTTGACGACAAATTCAAAGTGTACTCCGCTTTTCTGCATGCATTTTGGGCTGCTTGGTAGTCTTCAGTTTCGTAAGTACCCAGTTGAATTGCAGGATACAGATCAAATGCTGGATTTGCTGCTTTTAGCTTCTTTATGAGACTCTTACATACATTACCGTTATTCCAGGGACACATCCCATCTTTTACTCGTCGGGTCACAAAGTTTTTTTTTTACTTCACAAAGTAAAGTATTATACTTTTTTATACAATTGGCCCTTAGTAATTTTTTGCCCTTTTCCGGAAAACTATTGAGGTACAAAATTTTTTATCGATGGTACAATTAGGTACAAATCAGGTACAAAACAATAGCACAATTGGTTTTTAATTTTGTTTTAGGGGTGTTCCTACTTAATGGTAATAAAATATTATTTTATTTAATTATTAATAAAGTGAGACATCAAGAATAATATTGAAAATTAATCAATATAAAGTAACAACTGCTTGGATATATTTTAAGGTTTGCTGATGTTTAGATTGTATTAATTATGAAAATTGAAACTTATTGGTACAAGAATTATCAATGTTAATTTGATAAAATACTTAAAAAAACAACTTTCAAATGTGCATCAGAAATTTCTAGTTAAATAAGTGAAAATTTGATGGACTTAATTTTATGAAAAGTTCCATAATGTAGTTTGGGTATTAAAAACAAGATTTCAGGTGAAATATTCCCACATAAATTAGGTAGTATTTTTAAAAAAATCGCCTGCAGCGCTAACGGGCCCCCCTTCTGTGTGCCGGAAGTTGAAAAATATTACTGTAAAATGTAATGTACATGAGTAGTGCAAATATTGAAAACGGGGGCCTCAAAATTGAATTGCGCCTGGGGCCTCATAAGTGCTAAATTCGCCACTGCCTGGTTGTAATCCTGCAAGGCGCTCAGTTCTGTGATTCTTCTCCCCGTATTTGTTCTTGGTGCAGTGATTTGGTAGTCGGTGTTTCTCCTGGTATTATATTTTTATTAATTTTATAAAAAAATATTAATTTTTTAAATAATATATTACTAGATCATTAGTAGGCACTAAATTTTTTTTAAATCAAAAATTTATGTTAGTCAAATTTGCCTTGGCATTTTTCATATTATATCTATATATTTTTTTATTTTTGGAAATATCACATCAAAGATTTGCAGAATATTGACTTTTTTTGCTAGCGGTGACCAACTGCGCTACTGAGGCGATTGCAACTTCTAGGATCACAATGACTTTTGCCTCGTAAGAAGAGGGCGAGTTGTAATACATTTGCAATCAATTTATTATTTTTAATTTTTTTATAAGTTTTGTTCCAGCTTTGGAAAATCGAATACACTTCGATTTCGGTTTTCCATAACTTTTCAATTTGATTCCCTATAATTTTATTTTAGTTCATCATAAAAGTTAATCTAATAGCCTTTTTATTATTCTTAATGTCAGAATGTCACTGCTTTAGAATTAGAATGGAGATCGATGGGTTTTTAAAAATAACTTGAGTAAAATATGAAATAAAATTAATTTTAATTCGAATAAATGAATAGAAATTTTTATCGCAGAATGAAAATCCGAAAGTATGATAGATAATAATCTGATGGTATTCACAATGAAAACTTTGTGGTGAATTAATATACCAATAGAGTTTCAATATTATGTAAAATCAATAATTTAAATCTGAAGGGGGGAAACCGTAAAAAATATTTTAAGTAAGTTTTTGTATGTACAATTAATATAAAATTTTATTTTTGTTAATATTTACTGTAATTTTCCAAAAAAGGTCTCAAAATTTTACAAAGTTATTGTTGAGTTGTATAAAAAACACCTTTGAGTTATGAAAGTTTTATTTCATCAACAAGAAACGCTAGGTCGTTACTTGTCAACTGTGCTAACAGAACTGAGTAAGACATGGCTGCCATGCAGCGAACATAAAATTGTTTCGTGTACATATTAAATTATAGATGGCGTTAACATGCCGCCGGCCTTGACTTGTCAAAATTAAATATTATAATTAACATCTTAACTAATATAAAAAAATTAACAGAAACTTGGAATTGTAACATAAGAAATTAAATAAAAAAATTTAGTTCATTTTTTTCTTCTCATTAGAAAAAATCTCTTATAGTTGCTCCATTGGCAATATACACACTTTAGTCACCGCACGTTTAACAATTGCTCCGTTGGAACACTTCACTGTAACTACACGTGTGATGTTGTCGGTGCCTGGATGGATGTCCAGGATTCTTCCCGTCAGCCATCGTGCTGGTGGAAGGTTGTCATCTTTGAGTAGAACTAGTACTCCAACTTTGATAGCTTCTGCACCAATCTTCCATTTGGTGCGCTGTTGTAGTTCGCCGATATATTCCTTTGACCATTTAGCCCAGAAATGCCTGGTCATTTGCTGAAAATGTTGGTAACGATTTAGTCGATTTAGAGGTAAATCTCGTACATCTGGATCCGGTATCGTTGTGAACGAACGTCCGATAAGAAAATGAGCTGGTGTAAGGATATCAAGGTCATTAGGATCTGTCGTCAGTGGCGTTAATGGTCGTGAATTTAGAATGGATTCTATCTGGATAAGTAAAGTGTACATGTCCTCGTAAGTCAGTGGTGTCAATGAAATAATTCTTTTTAGGTGATACTTTACGCTCTTCACCCCAGCTTCCCATAAACCCCCAAAATGTGGAGACCTAGGCGGAATAAAATGCCAAACTATCCCTTGATTCGAAACAGCATTTGTTATTTCAACAGCGCTACAACTTAAAAATTGACCTAATTTTTGCAATTCATTGTTTGCACCGATGAAATTGGTACCATTGTCACTGAACATATTTAGTGGTTTGCCTCGTCGCGCTATGAAACGTCGCAAAGCAGATAAAAAACATTCGGTTGTCAAATCTGTGACTAATTCTAAATGTAACGCCTTTGTAGAAAAACATACAAATAAAGCAATATAGCATTTTGATGTTTTGCTACCACGTCCCTTTCTATCTTTAATTAAAAATGGACCTGCATAATCAATGCCAGTGGAATGAAATGGTGGCATGATTACAGTTCTCTCATTAGGTAATGAACCCATGATTGGATTGTTAGCAATTTTCGGTTGAAATCTAAAACATTTTATGCAATTTTTAACTACTTGTTTTGCCAAATCTTTACCCCCGATGGGCCAAAATTGTTCTCTTAACGTATTTAGCAATAATTTTGCTCCAGCGTGGCATAGTTTCAAGTGCTCGTTGGCAAACATGAGTTTAGTTAAATGATGACCTTTTGGTAATAATATAGGATGTTTTTTGTCGTAACTAAAATTTGACAATTGTAGCCTTCCTCCTACTCGAATGAGTCCTTTTTGATCAATAAAAGGCGCTAAACTTAGGATGGCACTTTTTGGATTTATCGGTATCCCTTTTTGCAAATTGCATAGTTCTCGTGAGAATGCTGATTGTTGGGTAATTTTGATTAATCGAAATAAAGATTCTTGTAACTCATTAACTGACAAAGGACCGTGTTGTCTATTAATTTTTGTTGTACTACAATTGTGCTTAAACCTTAAACATAATGCTACAATTCTTTTTAATTTATTTATACATGAATAATTCTGAATTTGGAATGACATTTTTGTATCAATTACTGAAAAAGATTGTATTTTATTTCTGATTTCTGGTGATTCATTTGTGTTTAATTGAATTTGTATACCTGGACAAGTAAATATTTGTTTTTCCAACCATTGAGGACCCTGCCACCACAACCGTGAGATTATTAGTTGGTTAGGAAAAACTCCTCGCGATATCAAATCCGCAGGATTTTCATCTGATTTTACATAGTACCAATTATTATCTTTCGTTAGGTTTTGAATTTCTGCAATACGATTGGCTACATAAGTTTTCCATTTATTTCTGGGTGATTTGATCCAGCTTAACACAATTTGTGAATCGCACCAATAAAATTCGTTGTTTAATTTTAAATTTAGTAGGTTTTTGAATTTGTTTGCTAACTGTGCTGCTAAAACTGCTGCACATAACTCTAATCTAGGTAATGTAGTGTTTTTGAGAGGTGCTACTCTCGACTTGGCTGCTAATAGTTTTATACTTATTTCATTATTTTTGTTAATTGATTTTAAATATATACAAGTACCGTAACCTTTTTCTGATGCGTCAGAAAATGCATGCAATTCTATGTGGACCGATTGTACAATAACTACATGACGTGGAATTTTTATTCTGTTTATGTATTTTAATTCTTCTTTAAATTTGAACCATTTTGTTTGGATTTCTAATGGAACTGATTCATCCCACTCTAGCTTTATTTGCCATAATTGTTGAATTATGAACTTTGCAATAATAATAATAGGTGCTATTAATCCTAAAGGGTCAAATAGCTGCGCAGTTGTAGCTAAAATCGTTCTTTTTGTGGTTTGACTGTGAAAATTTAATGCATGAGTGCAATAAGTAATTTGATCTGCACTGGGATCCCAATTTATCCCTAATGTTTTTTGAATTTTTTCTGAAATGGGAACTGATAATGATTTTTCTTCGCTTAAATTCACTTCGTTGCTCGTCCATTTTCTTAATTCAAATCCATATTGTTTAAGAATTGATTGTAAATTTTGCTTGATAAGTTTGAGTGCTGTAAGTGAGTTAGAACCTGTTAATAAATCGTCTACATAAAAATCTCTCTTTATTATTTCTGACTCGATTGGAAATTCTTCATTTTCGTTGATGGCTATTTGATGTAAAGATCTGATGGCCAAAAAAGGTGCACTCGTTGTACCATATGTGACCGAGTTTAATTCGTAACACATAATGTCTTCATTTTCTTGTGGTCTCCATAGAATTTTTTGGAATAACCTGTCTTCTGGGTGAATCCAAACTTGTCTGTACATTTTGGCTATGTCGCCGGTTAGAACGTAGTCATATGTTCTGAAACGTGATATTATAGAAAATAAATCGTCTTGTATGGTTGGTCCAGCAAATTGAACTTCATTTAAATTTAAACCAGATTCAACTTTGCAGGATCCGTCAAAAACTACTCGAAGCTTTGTCGTTGTACTTGACTCTTTCTGTACTGGTAGATGGGGTATGAAAAAACCTGATTTGTTTTCATTACTCACCTTTGTCATGTGTCCTAATTCTATGTATTCATTCATAAATTGAACATATTGTTGTTTTAAATTTGGATTGTTCTTAAATCTTCTTTCTAATGATTTTAAACGTGTCTCAGCTACTGAATATGAGTTTCCTAATTGTGATTTATTTTGTTTAAATGGGATTTTAACAATAAATTTTCCGGTGTTATTGTCTCGGGTTGTTGTTTGAGTAAAATATGTTTCGCATTGTATTTCATCTTCGTTTAACTGTTGTTCGATAGACTTGTTAAATTCATCGATCTGCCAAAATCTTTCAACGTTTTCATGTAACTGTTTTAAAGTCAAAAAAGAGGTTGTATTATTTCTTTGATTATTTTTCGGTTCGCTTATACTTCCTGATACTACCCATCCTAATTGCGTTTTTTGTAAAGTTGGTAGATAGGGTTGCTTGATTTGCCCTACGCACATAATGTCATAAAATATGTCTGCCCCTATAAGCAAATCTATAGGTGCTGATTGATTGAATGTAGGATCAGCTAATTTTATGTTTTGTGGTATCTTGAAAATGTCTAACTTACATGAGCGTAATGGTAATTGTTCGGTGATTTGGGGTATTACTAAACATGATAATTCAAATTCATAATCGTTTGTTGTTGATTTCAGTTTTACCTGTACCTTTTGTGAAATGTTCATTATACCTTGATTTATGCCTGTTACATTTATTTTAGTTGATTGTGTAATTAACCCTAACTGGTTGCACATTTTAGTGGTGATAAAGTTTGACTGCGATGCTGAATCCAAAAGAACCCTTGTTACTTGCCACCGTTTTTCTTTGTTTTCCACAAACACCTTTGCCGTTGATAACATTGTTTGTGAATCTATCATAGCTGACGCGCAAGTTAAAGCTTGCTCCTGAATTTCTTCTTCATTTGAACTTTCGGGTTGATTTTTTGTTTCAATACATGCATTCGCTGTAACCTTGTTGGTTGGCTGTTGTCGCCATTCATTTATGTGTAGTAATGAGTGATGTTTCTTACTACATTTTTTGCAAACATGTTGTGATCTGCAATCTTTTACAAAATGACCTTTGCGCAAGCAATTTGTACATAGTTGTAATTCTCTTACCTTGTTACCTCGTGTATTTATATCTAATTTTAAAAATGATTCACAAAATGGCATGATATGATTTTCATTACAATAATTGCATGATACGTTTAAAGAATTAAATGTTTTAGTTATTCGATTCATTGAATTATTTTGAGTCGTTTTAACTTTATCGGTTGATTTTGTTTTTGTTATCATTTCTAATGTGTTTTGTCTGTTACTTAAAAATTGTAGTAATGATTCTAATGAGGGAACTGCATCATTACCACCATTTTCGTTACTTAATTTTGTTTCCCAATCTTTGTTAGTTTGGTAATCGATTTTTGATGTTAGTATGGGAATCAAAATTGCATCCCACGATTCTACTGCTTGCCCTAAAGATTTCAAACATTGTATGTGATTTTGCACCGTGTTGATTATCTGCTTTAGAGAATCATACGCTTCACGATTCATATTTGGTATATCTAAAATTGCTTGTACATGATTATTTATTATTCGTCGTTTATTGTTGTAACGCTTTTGTAATAATGACCATGCTATCTTGTAATTTTGTTCCGTTGATTGAAAAGGTCTTAATAATTCAGATGGTTCACCTTCAAGTGTAGTTTTTAAATAAATTAACTTTTGCACATCTGATAAATCAGAATTTAAATGTATTAATGTTTTAAATGAGTCATAAAATTCTTGCCACAGCGTGAAAGTACCATCGAATTTTGGTAATTTTATTAACGGTAGCTTAACCGTTGTCTTATTGTGAGGGTTTGTAATTTTTTGAGAATTTGATGCGTTTGAATTGTTTTGCATTTCACTACTGCTAACGTTTGCTAAACTAGATTTAATGCTAACTGCCTTTTGTTGTAACAAAATGCGTGATGCTTGGCTTGTAAGATTAAAAAATGAATCTTGAAATATTTCCCTTTCATTTAAATTTTGTGTTTCATTTTCTGGTTCTAAGTACTCTATTTCTCCTTGAATTTCAAAATAAATTTCATAAATTTGTTGAATTTTGATTAACCTTTGCTCTAAATTTGAAAAGTCATCGTCATTTAATTCGTCTTGTTTACCTTTTATGTTTGTCATGTATTTTTCAAATAGTGTCAGTTGACCTTTTTGAAAGCCTCTTTTGTAACGTAATTGTTTTAATAGTTCGTCTTTGTCTGGCATTTTTGTAATTTGTCAGGAAAATAGTTCGGAAAACTTACTTTCTTATCTTCGTTTCGTATGTGGTGCGGACCAGCTCGTTTTTGTGTATTGTGTGGAGTGTTGTCTTCGTTTTGTCGGACTCTCTCACTCGTTTGCTTTGGTTTAATTGCTTGGTCGACTGTACTGCATAGACGCTTTCGGTGCATGTGCACTTGAATGGAATGTTGGTAAATTTCTTCGTTTTTTCGATATTTGTGGACTTGTGTGAAGTTCTTCTTCCGTTTGTTGATATTGTACGTTTCACTTACTTGATAATTTGTTGCTTTGTTTGATTTCGTTTCTTGTTTTCGCTTGAAAACCATGTGTATTTTTGTTTGTTATGCTTGTTCGTTGTATTCTTCTTGAAGAACTTGTGTTATGTTTGTGCTTGATTCGTTATCCGGCTCGAAGGACCAATGTTGAGTTGTATAAAAAACACCTTTGAGTTATGAAAGTTTTATTTCATCAACAAGAAACGCTAGGTCGTTACTTGTCAACTGTGCTAACAGAACTGAGTAAGACATGGCTGCCATGCAGCGAACATAAAATTGTTTCGTGTACATATTAAATTATAGATGGCGTTAACAGTTATGGTATTTTTGCTCTGTTGTTAATACAAGAGGTAGTAGAATATTATAAGTAGTAAATTAATGCCTTTTTGTTTAACAATAATTGAGGCAATTGGTAAAAAACTTTGTTTCCAAAATTCCTTGGCTAGTTTGAAGGGAGGGGGGCGTAAAGTCCGAAAATTGCTAATGAAACTAGGGGAAATGCTGTCGTTTTCATCATTAAAATGTATATGGATTCGCTGAAAAAGTAATTGATTCCCACATATCATTTTTCTAGCTAAACCATATTCCTGACATTTCCCTTTGTAGTGTAAGTTCTGGAATTCCAATCTGCAGTTCCATCTATTTTTCAGATTTTTGATGGTGGCCCAACCTACACGGCAACTTTTTTTTTGTTAAAAAAGTTGCCTTCATTAAAATAGCTATAACTTTTGACTCCTTTGCTATATCAAATAACTTTCTACAGCAAAGTTGTAGCCAAAGATCATACCTTTTTATTAGTTTATAGAAGTTAACATTATTTCCATCCGTTTCAAAATTACACACCATAAACGAAAACCTTTATGACATTCCCTTACTCATTTCTGAGCTGCACTCATATTATAGTAGATACTATATCTTAGTTTTTGGCAAAGATGGAAAAAATTGTCATTTTTTGATCATGGTTTTCGACCATACCACTTGACCGAATTATTAAGTTTGGTAGGTACTCATTTGAAGCAGAAATTAAGTAATGCTTTTGAATTTGTTATATTGTAACCTTTTCTCTGTTAACCGTTTACGAGTTATAGGTGAAAAACCAAAAGCTCTAAAACTTAGCATTTTTGCATTTTACATGTTTGCACCCATATTTACAAGTTAAAAAAAAACACTTTTTGCAACATACCTTTCTAATTATTATTATCAAAAATTATTATAGTTAGTGCCCTTTATTTAAAATAATACACACATTTTTAATCGGTAAATAATCTATGAATAAAATAATAAAACTTTTTATAAGTACAAAATTTTGCACCAGTCTGCACCTCTCGTCAGTTTGGAAATCGCTACTTTAATTGCTCTTAAAATAATCCTGCATTTTATGAGAATATCTTAAATGCCTCAATTTTTCGAGAATATCGTTTTGACTCATGACATTTCCACGATTGTCCACATATGTACGCATATCATTTTCATTGTCATTTCGTTTTTCCATGAGTACTTTAAAATCACTAACTATTTTTAATTCTGCGTTATAGTAAGCAAACCAATCACGACGAGTTTTAAAAATGTTTACTTCATGTAAACGATCTTCCACATATGAATCGAAAGCCTCCAGCAAACTAAATGTTCCTACCAAAATGGTTTTTAAGATGGTGTCATTCAATTTGTCGATAACCCTAATTGTATAAAATAATTTTCGGTCAAATGGACAAGTAGGTTTACGTGAGCGCGATTGTTCTGATTTAGCCCAGTTGAGTATACAATCACTACAAAATTTATGGTCACAATTGCACAGAATACCTACTTGATCAGCAAGTTCACATAAGCAAATACTACAAGGTTCTTCTTTAACGTTTGTTGTGGTCATTTCTACTGCATTTTTGTTAATTTTTTGTCCATCGTTACGGACAAACACTTTTGCCAATTTTTTAAACTTCTTAAAGATGTGATTCAGTTTTAGTCCATCCAACTTTTTAAAGATTTGATTACGTTTTGTTTGAAAATTTTTCACCATTTTTAATGCAATTTGTCTAAACTTTAATTGACTTTATTAATTTACACAATAGCTATTTTCGATACTAGTTAGGAAAACTAAGATTTTTCCATACGAGGCTGAGTTTTGCGCACGAGGCCGAAGGCCGAGTTCGTGAACATAAAGCTGAGTATGGAGAAATAGTTTTCCGCTAGTATCGAACAATAGTTTGTCTAATGATGTTTCGAAAAAGAACCAATTCCCGATTTTTCGCACATAATAACTATCGACAGATGGCGTGAAGGTTGCAAGTCTTTGGTCAAGTTTGTCTCTGTGGTATCGATAAACCGAAGTGGCCAAAAGAATTTTAGGTAACGACGATCCTCAACCGTCAACATCGAAATCAAATGCCACATCTACGGCCGATTTAAGTAAGGTGAACACCTTTAACAATTGTTCAAATTTTACTGTGCATGTCCATTTTAAATAAAGTGTTTTTTCATAGTAAAAATTTTGTGTGTTTTTTTTTTTTAAATTTATGTTTACTACTCTACTAACCTAGAGAGAACAGATTAGGTTAGGTTAGGTTTTTAATTTATGTTTAATACTCTACTCCGTCCGAGTAATATCAACAACTTTTCGATTTTTTGGGGGTAATAGCCGACAAAATTCACGATCTCAGATAAGTATCTATAGATGGCGTGAAGGTTGCAAATCATTTGTCATGTTTTTAATAACCTAAGCGATAAACATGTGTTCACACATTTAAAAAACAGACGACAACTCTCCTATGCAACAATGCGCAAACTTTGCTCGCTCATGAAGAGCGAGGTTATGACTTCCGAAAACAAACGTGCGTTATACAAGGTCATCTTGAGACCGATAATAACGTACGCTTGTCCTGCTTGGGCGAACGTGTCTAAGACACGACTTCGACCCTTGCAGGTTTTTCAAAACAAATGCCTCCGACTCGCCACAGGAGCGGACCGGTACACTAGACTAACCACACTACATGACGATACACAAGTAGAATTTCTCGGGGACCACATAACGCGTCTATCCGAGAAATTCTATAAAACGCAAATACCAAAAAGCACACTCACAAAACACATGACACAAGACAACACCAGACGCAAATACTTACTTCCATTTCAAAATCTTCCTTCTTTTAAGACGCATACGACTACTTCTGACTAATGTACTTTTGAGCAGCCACTCCAATGGACGGGTATACCTGAACCTTGGGATGACGCGAGTGAAAACCGGTAGCATTCCGAGCTAAAGCGCTACAAAAGCATTTCCTTCATACATTATTATGGTTGTTTCTTTTTTTTCTTGTTATTTATTTGTTGTTATTTAGTGTTTAATTGTTATTTAGTCTTTTAATTGTTATTGTTATTTTATTCTGTTTTGTCTCCCAATTGTTGTAAGTTGGTTTTTTGTTCTTAATTTTCCAACCATTTAACACGAAACGACGCCACAAGACAAACGAAAATTGGAGCCCTTACATTACCGATGAAACAAGAATTTCCAAAAAACCTCTGCGTAGGTTCCACGTTTAGTAATTGGGGGATACGTGCCAACAGGAGCCACTTATTGTAAATATACTTGTAATATTGGTCCAAACGGCGCTATGCGTCGAATGGACCAATAATCTGTTTTATTGAAAATCAATAAAGAATCTTTAAATCGTAATCGATAGATGGCGTGAAGGTTGCAAATCTTTTGTCATGTTATTAATAACCTAACCGATAAACAGGCGTTCACCCGAACGGATGAACTCGTTCGGGCGGAATTTCAGTGCGGAGAAGTAATTACTTTTCCACACTAGTGCGGGAAAGTAATTACTTTTCCACACTAGTGCGGGAAAGTAATTTCAGTGCGGAAAAGTAATTACTTCTCCGTACTGAAATTTGTACTTTTCCAAACAGTGCGGGAAAGTAGTGCCTTTCCAAACTCAATTGGATATCACAAAGTACCACTTTTCGAAACAGAATTAGACAAAATATAATTATTTATATAATTATAATTTTTAAGTTGGTATACGGATAAAGTCGTTAATCTAATAAAGAGTCTTGCCCACGAAATTCTTAAAATACAATGGGCTGCTATTCGATGTAAAAAAGTGTGTCTATCTAGGTGGCCGCTATTTGTGGTGCAACTGTTGTATAGCCAATAGTAATTTAAGATTACTGAGGGAAATTTTTTAAACTGCTCGTAACAAAGAAATGAGGTTATTTTTCTGCTTAAATGTGAAATGTGACATAAACCAATAATAATTATTTAAAACTTCTTAGAACCGCACTGCAAGAAATGGAGGCGCCCATATTGGCTTCACTTTTTTGTCCATCTTTGTTTAAGAGGTTTATGAACTCGCCGGATAAATATGTTAAAAATGTCATTTTGGAATTTTATGGTGGCAATTTTTTTTTTTTTGGTCTTTGATGGGAATTCCTTAATATCAAACAAGAAAAATATTGAAAATTCAACGGTGTAAGGAACGAATTATATCATTTTTCATCATTACCATATCATGTCGTCAGTTTTATCTAAAAATCAAAACAGATGAATAATTTTGGAAATTTTAAAATAAAATGTCTTGGCAAATCTTGTAAATTTCGGAGCAAATTAATTGGTAAATATCTGCTTACAGGTACAATAAAGGCCATTGTTGGTTTTGAACTGTGCTTGATTTACTCAAATTTTTATATAGCTGAAGTGTTGAATTAATAAACAGAAATTTTTATACAGGGTGGCCCTTTGAAAACGAAACAGACGGGATTGTGACCAGCAGAATTTTTTTTTTAATGCAAAAACACGTCAATTTTATCATCGAGGGGAACAACTTTTGCGACAAATGTCACTCCCGTATTATTTCATCCCTTCGCGTTGCGATGATAACCCCTAAAATGTTAATAGGGATTATATGGCGAGTAACACCTCATTTGAAAGGTCTTGCTTCCCTGAATTCTGTTTTATAATATTTTTTAAAGTTTTATCAATTATTCAACAAAAAAATTAAAGCTGCAAAAATGCGAAATAAATCCGATATTTCAAGACATTTAAGAATAAAAATGGAAAAACGCTTGGACAGGTTGATTTTAATTTCAAGGGTGCTACATATATATTCATATTTTCTTCTTTTATGTTTTCTGTCTCCTTGTATTCAGAAGGGTTGTCAGAATTCTTTTTTCTTTCTTTTTTCCAAATCTGTTTCTTATATTTTTTTTATAGCATTAAGCAAGGAGGTGAGAATCTGGAAAACAGACCCCGGGTCGATCTTTCCCGGGAGTGTGGGGTTTCACCCACTAAACTCACCCCCTCTTCTCTCAGTTGGAGCCCGGTATTTGCCTCTCGGCGTTCCTTCAGGCTCCAACGGTGGCTGGTTAGCCGGCTCTAGCTGGTCGTACCAACTTAAAATACTGACTACCTGATTGTCAATTAATTAACCCATGATAAAATGAGTTTTTAAGATATTATTGTTTACTGATTTTATTAAAAAAATAAATTTATCATATACCTTCTGTGAGTATGGAAATCTCCAAATCAAAAGGAGATTTGTCATTGTAAATCTCCTCCTCGAGTATGGAGATTTCCAAATCAAAAGGAGATTCGTCATTGCGTTTCTTCTTATTTTGAAGTTCGGAAAGCAGCTCCTCATTCCTTTTTCTTATCGTCTTTGCCTTTGCGCAATTAGTAGCGATGGTCCGTTCCAGTTTACGTTCCGGGCTTTCACAATATTTATTTATCATTTTCCGGAATGACTTCAGCCTCAACTTTCTTAGTTCTAAAAGCCGTTGGTAATATTCATGCGTTGAGCCTTCAGATATATACTTTGCAATTCATTTTTCATCAGTGGGTTGAATATATTGACATCCATTTTTATTTTATATTAATTACAAATGCAGTTATTTCTTTTCTTAATTTTTTTTATAGCATTAAGCAAAGAGGTGAGAATCTGGAAAACAGACCTCGGGTCGATCTTGCCCGGGAGTGTGGGGTTTCACCCACTAAACTCACTCTCTCTTCTCTCAGTTGGAGCCCGGTATTCGCCTCTCGGCGTTCTTTAAAACTCCAACGGTGGCTGCTTAGCCGGTCCTTTAGCCGCTTAGCTATTGAAAAAATCAAATCACTGTAGTTTGTTTTACTGTTTCATGTCACGTTTGGGTTGTCGTCACTGATCGGTGTTGTTTTTCACTTTGCTCTAATCTCTCGTCGCGTTTCTTCATTTTAAGGATGGGAGCGACGTAGTCGGCAATTTTGCTCTAGCTGACTTCATCTCTGAGCATATGCTCTACGAGGTTGTCGTTGCTGGAGGCCGATAGAGCCTGTTCAATCCGCAATTATACGAATGGCCTCGTTGACTTTATTCTCCAGCTCTTTGCCTTCCGAACTTTCGATGATCAGCGTGAAGTTGTCCGTGAAGTCGGCAATCTTGACTCCGTCCGGGAGTTCAAGACGCAGCACGCCGTTGTACATGATGTTCTACAGCAACGGTCCTAGAACGAAACCCTGGGGAATACCGCTGGTGACCAGTAGCGGCGTGCTTTCCTCGTTCTCGAGACCCAGCAGGAGATGTCTGTCGCTGAAGTAGCTGACCAAAATGTTGAAGATTTCCGGCGTGATCTTAAGCTTCCTCAGCGCCTCCAAGATGTGCGACTACCCTGCGCTGTTGAAGGCGTTGCAAACGTCATGGCGTACTTTTTCGTACTTCTGGTACCGCTCCTAGCCTTAGCTACCGCGCCAAGGATAACGTCCTTTTGTTAAAATGAAAGCTGCAAGATGAAGAGATAGTTTCTTCTCTAAAGAAAACTGAGAAGCAGTTGAGGAATATTCAGTCATCAAGCACATGTCAGTTTTATTAGCAAACTATGACGATTTTAATTACGTGTAATAAGTAAATAAACAAAAATGACCAATGAAAAAATGAAAAATTTTAAAGTGAAAATTTATTGTACTTTATTATTATTTTGTGTAAAATTTAGATACTTTTGAGAATCTGCAATTTTTTCTTCTGTTCGGTTACGTATTCCGCAAGGCAATTTTTCTTTTTCTTTCATGTAGATGTACTTTTGTGGATTTATTGTGGAGCATAAGATAAACTAATACATTTGATCTTCTAAATCAGGCTCATTATAAAATCAATGGTTTTCAGATCCACCAAATCTTATCACTTCTCAAGTACAATGAATTAGGTGACTTTTCTGGATTTTTCTGTCACCTCCAATATGCGCTTGAGCGCATGTACAGTTGATCTTCTCCTTTGCGAAAACCATACTGAGCATCACTCAAGCCACCAATTCATTCCTCTCAAGGATCACTCTCGTACAGCTTGGAGATGTTATTAAGCAGACAGATCGGGCGATACAATCTACATTTTCATTTCACTATTATTATAGTCATCTTCGTCTGATAAAAAGTTTTTGCCTGAGACTCTTGGAACCATTATTTTGGGAACACAATGTAACCATGGAAATCTTCCTCTTCAATCATTAATTTTAAAGTTTCGGATTTTTTTAAACTGTTTACCAGTTTTTGGACAGCATATCTGAATAGCATTTTTTTCATTTATAAATATTTAACTATTTTCTGCCATCACAACAAGTTCAATGGATGTTTGCATTTCTAACATGCACGCTCCGGTCAAAAATTCCAAACTTGTATTTCAGTTCGATCGGTATTCGGATTTTGAAAGTTGTAAACTAACATGCCCCCAGCCAAAATTTGCTAATGCGATAATGTAGACTGCAAGATAAATTCTTCTAGAAATTGAAATTTTGAATTTTCTTCTATTAATTTTCTAGATTCTTTGCTATATTTGGAGGATGACTTTGAATTTCTAACAGAGCGATTGTGATTTTCAATGAAATATTTCTTTCTGAGAAGGGGATCATGATTTTGTCAAATCTCTCATTTTCCGAATCTTCGCAACATTATTTACGTGATATTTCCAATGATTGCAAGTTTGAATTTTTTTCTGCTAATTTGCAAGATTTGGACCGCTACTTTGAATTTCTTACTAAAAGTGATCGTGATTTTGAATGAGATGTTTCTAAATAGGGGATGGAGATTTTGACATACAACGCCTCTCCGATTCTTTCGTCTTATGAAAGGATATAGTGACATTTTTAAATGTTCTCTAGGCAAATTACACTTTGGGATTTTCCGTTGCCTTCCGAGTGGAGACGGTCATAATAATATTCTTACTTCGCCCGGAGTCGAACCGGGTTTTTTGTATTAGCAATCTGTGCGCTTAATCGCTATGCTGTGTTTTTTAAATTTTCTTACCATTTAGCTCAACTCCATCTAACTATTTAATGACTCTTTTCATATCATCATATGTGACAGATTCAACCTGTCTTGGTTGCGATGTTTATTATTTGCCTTGGCATAAGTTCCTTTGTCTACTTTTGTTACTACTACCTACTTGTCTGACTACCTGATTGCCAATAAACCTTATAATACAATGAGTTTTAGATTTTAATGTTTACTGATGTTATTAATTAAAAAAATAAATTAATTATACAACAACATTACAAAACAAGAGGAATAAGAGATTCGTTATCGTGAATGCACTTTTCGAGTATGGAAATTTTTAAATCAAAAGTGAGATTCGTCATTGAGAATCGCCTCTTCGAGTATGGAGACTTTCAAATTTTCTTCTTTTATTTTAAATTTTTTCTTTTGATGTTCGGAAAGCAGTTCTTCATCCCTTCTTCTGTTTCTTGTTATTTTTACCTTTGCACAATTAGTAGCAATAGTCCATTCTACTTCATGTTCCGGGCTTTGACAATATTTATTTATCGTTTCCCGGAATGACCTAAGCTTCAGCTTTCTTAATTAGAAAAAGATTTGATAATTTCCATGCGTTGAACCCGTAGTTTTTATGCATTTTGCACAGTTAAACGCCTTCTTAACGGTTTCTTACGATCCAAATCGTAAATGGATGACGCTGATGATGTCTCGTTGATCGGTAAATTTTATGAAACCAAATTTTTTCTTTATCTGTCCATAACCATAAAAAAACTGTTCCACATCCCGTTGAAAAACATCTTGGGTGATCCACCTACAAATACACGAGATTTGTTTATATTTTATACGTTGTTCTTCTCCTATTCTTGACTTTGATCTGTACATAAATATTTAAATCATCTCATGCTTTCAAAGGTGGCTTTTATTATATGTCCTCCACAATAATATAAACGTAAAATAATAATAAAATCGTAAATAGATAGTAAAAAATAAAAATATAATTTCTTTTTCAAAATCTGCAACTCAATTAAGGGTTCAACTCTTTACTTTTTCCAGAGTAGATTGACGTAAACTAAACCATCAACGTCAATCGCATGGAAGTTTATTATATGCGCCATAACCAGTAATAGAGATTAGAGACTTCGCAGAAACCATAAATTTGATTTTAAGTGGGATTTGTGCAAGCGACATGTCGTGGTATTTTTAAGTCTTTGAGGTCTACTAGTTCGTTACAATAAGAGATCCATTCCTTTTCCATATCGATTAGAAGAGAATCGTCCCAGTCAAGCCCTTTCTAACCAAAGTTTTTGTATTAAAACCCTTCAACAAATAAGTCTAGCATTACTAAGCCAAGAGTCGTAAAAGTTGCGCAATTTTGGTTAGTATTTTTCGTTGCCTACTTTTCCATTACCAAGTTTGGCAATAAAGATCATGCATTGGTTTGTTTGAGTGCGCCCTTTTTCATAATCTCTAAATTTGAGAGCATTAGGGTGGATTGACAGTGAGTACTTCTGGCTTGTTTGAAATCCATTTGCGAAGTTTAAAATCTCCAGACACAAGGAGCTTTGGAAATTTGTAAAATGATCTCTCGGGTCATTTCTATACTGAAGGCTCCGGTAAGCATGTCTTCAACTTGAAAATCATTTTTTATTAATTAAGGTATGTCGGGTAATTTCACATTCATTACTTAGTTGTGTTAATGAACGTATAGCAAGGTAAAAAGCTGAAGCTGTTCCTGAAATAACGGTATTTAGGTAACAAATGTAGCACCACTTGATGTTACACGGCCCTATTGTTGTTTGTAGATGGTCGGCACGTAGCGGCGAGCCGTCCGTGAAAGTGAGACAGCACTCAGGGAACGAGTTTATGAAAGTTTTGAGATTGGATTTGGTCCATCGGGGAAAGTATCAACCACGTGTTGAAGATTAAAGTGTTCATTAGTTACGCACGACTCGCGATATACAAGAGTCGATTCTAAAAAGGTTTAGGAAAATAGAGGATTTGGTTTTGGATTTAATATGCTCTAATAGGATCTTCTTTAGTCAATTGTGGGAGGCAAGAATAAGGAACGTAAAAGGTTTGCTTGTTATCAAGGGCGGATGACATCATAAAACCTGATTCTAAATTTCTTATTTTTACATTATGGAACTTCATCAGAGGTTTGCTTATCAAAGCATTTCTTTTTCTTTCGAGACCGAATTTCGCGCAGTTTTTTTTTTTTTGATGGAGAAATCAAATGTTTCTTGCTTAAAGCCAAGTTTCGCCCATTCTACAAATTTACCAGCAGAAGCTTCAACTTTTCTTTAGATTTTCATCAAATTCACTGTGGTTTCATCAACCAGAGCTTGATAAAAGTACCTTGATAAAAGGCCAATTTTAGAGAATAGTTTGAGAAATATTTGGCAATCAAAACATTTTCGTATTTTAGTAACTCAGCTTTATACGTGGCAGCAATCGCTAAATCCTAAAGTTTTTATCATTTTTAATTTACTTTAGTTTTTTGATAATACTTGATGAAATGTATTTAGAAAAACTAATCGTTCAAACGATCTTCAATTGCTAGAGAATAGGCAAATGAATTGTGTGCAAATAAAATAAATATGTTTGCATTGAGTGAGCGTGTTAATGCGACAAAGGTAAAAATTGCTAGTAGATAGCTAACCTATTAATATGTCAATGTTCTTTGAGTGGTTAAATTAGGTACTATTTGCCTCTACCTTAATAATAATGTTGATATAGTTAAAAATAGACCGTAGCTGTGGCCAATAGCCATCAGCGCAGTCGATGCCCGTGACAAATTTTTTCCATGAAAAACGAGCCGTCGGCCCAAGGTCTCATAGACCAACGGCCCACCGGAAAATTTCCCCCGGTCAGATCCTTTTGTGTCTAACAGAATTTTAAAATTCCTCTCAAACACGTATTTGGGGGGGATTCTGTCAGCATCAAGACCCAAAAAAGGCAGCTTTTTCTAGCAGTCCTCCAGAATCCGTGTATGCCCAACCGATCCCCACCTATAGGTCCAGAGACCCCAAGCCCGCATCCTCAGGGAGGCCCTCAGTGCCTGCTCCTTCACATAGAGATCCAGTGGAGGAAGGCATAAGAGACCCTTCATGGCCGCAGTAGGTGTTGTTCGCATCACTCCCGTCACCGCCAAGCAGAGGATTGTTGGATTAATTTTTATTGTTTACGATTTATCGATTGTTGGATTAATTTGGAATGAATTCAATTAATGGATTGTTTTGGATTAATTGATAGTTTTGAATTAATTGATGGTTTGATTAATTTTGATTGTTCTCGATTAATTGATTGTCTTTAATTAATATAATGATTTGGATTTATCGAATTTTTGATTGTTTTTTATTAATCGATTGTTTTAGATTAATCGATTGTTCGATTAACTTCAATTGTTTTCAATTAATCGATAGTTTTGGATTGATCGATTGTTCGATTATATTTGATTGTTTTCCATTAATTGATTGTTTTGGATTATTTTGCCCACCGGGAATTTTCCCGGTAGCCCGGTGGGCCCATCCAGCCATCAATTTAATACGCATGCATTAGAATACTTACTTGCATTAAATAAAAATGCAGAATCAGATCGAGGAATTTCGTAAAATAAAATGAAAAGTAGAACCACGTAACAAATGCAAAAATTTATTACAATTATTTGATAAATTTTGATTGTTTTTAATTAATCGATTGTTTGATTATTTTAATTATTTTTGATTAATCGGATTGTTGGATTAATTTCTATTGTTTTAGATTTATTGATTGTTTGATTAATTTCGATTGAATTCAATTAATAAATTAATTGTTTTGGATTAATTGATAGTTGTGGATTAATCGATTGTTTGATTAATTTTAATATTTTTTGATTAAGTGATTGTCTTCAATTAATTGATTGATTTGGATTTATCAATTGTTTAATAAATTTTGATTGTTTTCAATTAATCGATTGTTTAGATTAATGGATTGTCTTAGATTAAACGATTGTTTGATCATTTTTTATTAATCCATTGTTCGATTATTTTTAATGCATCGATTATTGTTTGATTAATTTTGATTAATCGATTGTTTGAATAATTTCGATTGTTTTCAATTATTCGATAGTTTTGGATTAATCGATTGTTTTGGATTATTTAATGATCATTAATCAATTGTTTGATAAATTTTGATTGTTTTTGATTAATCTATTGTACCGGATAATCGATTGTTTGATTAATCGATTTCTTGATTAATTTCGATTAATTGAATGTCTTTTAATAGATTGGTTTGGATTAATGGAGTTTTCGATTGTTTTTGATTAATTAATTGTTTGATAAATTTTGATTGTTTTCAATTAATCGATTGTTTTAGATTAATCGATTGTCTTAGACTTAACGATTGTTTGATCATTTTTTATTAATCCATTGTTCGATTATTTTTAATTCGATAGTTTTGGATTAATCGATTATTTTTTATTGTTTTCCATTAATCGATTGCTTCGGATTATTTAATGATCATTAATCAATTGTTCGATAATTTTTGATTGTTTTTGATTAATCTATTGTACCGGATAATCAATTGTTTGATTAATTTTGATTAATCGATTGCTTGATTAATTTCGATTAATTGAATGTCTTTTAATTGATTGGTTTGAATTAATGCAGTTTTCGATAGCTTTTGATTAATTAATTGTTTGATAAATTTTGATTGTTTTCAATTAATCGATTGTTTTAGATTAATCGATTGTCTTAGATTAAACGATTGTTTGATCATTTTTTATTAATCCATTGTTCGATTATTTTTAATGCATCGATTATTGTTTGATTAATTTTGATTAATCGATTGTTTGAATAATTTCAATTGTTTTCAATTATTCGATAGTTTTGGATTAATCGATTATTTTTTATTGTTTTCCATTAATCGATTGTTTCGGATTATTTAATGATCATTAATCAATTGTTCGATAAATTTTGATTGTTTTTGATTAATCTATTGTACCGGATAATCAATTGTTTGATTAATTTTGATTAATCGATTTCTTGATTAATTTCGATTAATTGAATGTCTTTTAATTGATTGGTTTAGATTAATGGAGTTTTTGATTGTTTTTGATTAATTAATTGTTTGATAAATTATTCCATAAATTTTGTTTATTTTTGATTAATCGATTGTTTTGAATTAATTTATTGTTGTATTAATTTTGATTAATCGATTGTTTCATTATTTTCTATTAATCAATTGTTTTGTATTATTCGATTGTTTGATTAATTACGATTGTTTTCGATTAATCAATTATTTTCAATTAATTAATTGATTTGGATGAATCAAAACTTTCGATTTTGATGAATACTGGATGAATATGGTAACTGAGGATGTTTCAAAAACCCTTTTAAAATGATAACTTGTATCTTGATTAATTTTAAATTGGTAAATCAAAAACTTTATATAAGTATTAACATATTGTCTAAAACAGACCAAATTAAAACTCATAAGAACTATACAATATTGCAAATTGATTTTAAAAATGAGCCCAGACACTAACGCCGAAACAAAATGCTTTTATGAAGTACTGGAACTATCCAAAGATGCGAACGAAATCCAAATAAAAAGGAAATATAGGGAATTGATTCTTAGGTATCATCCCGATAAAAATTTACAAAATAAAACTGCCAACACAGCAAAATTCATATTGATTCGGCAGGCTTACGAAACTTTGGGTGACCCTCTACGAAAAAAGTTATATGATGCGAAAAGAAAAAATACGTTAAAAAGCGGTGGAGATGTCCGAACACATGAAGATGTGCAAATGAATGGTAGAAAAAGTAAAGAGTCTAAACCTTGTTATTGCAACAAAGGTGAGATGAACCTCAATAACGAATTCGATGTTGTTAAAGTCATGCATATAGTTTGGATTATTTGTCGTTTTTATTATTATTATTTGATGTACTTTGCATACTGTATATACTATATAGCATATTTCTTACACTTCATTTTTAAAAAGCTTTCCAAATAATGTTAAGTCGTAGTTGTATTTTGAAAATGTGGCATTTGGAATTTGATTGGTTTTGTCGGTTTGGAGGACTCCAAATGAGAAAATTTTATAATTTTTAAATGTGAAATAAAAATTTTAACCTAAGTTAAATTGATATTTTAATTGGAATGTGTAAGGAAGGATGGAATACTTTGACTTATCCAGCATTTCAAGTATAAGTTGTAACACCCTGTATGGTTTCGGGTGTTATTATCTTTTAAAATTTATTCTACTTTTAAGAATATTTTGCCTCTGAGAGTATGCAACCGTAGTTACTCCCAAATATCTGGAGTCTTTTCTATTATTCCAAATTACTTTGGGGTAATTTTTAGGAAATCAAGTTGCGATCAGAGAGAGGAATTGAACGAGTTGAGGTGTGTGTGGTAAAGTGAGAGTGATTTTATTTTAAGATTTTTTGATCAATCTATAGATCCCATTGATTAACAGACCAGCGTATTGACTACCAGACAGTAAAGTGAGAGTGATTTTATTTTGAGATTTTTGGATCAATCTATAGATCAATATATAGAACCTATACATCTTATAGATGGTTAAGTGCCAGGAACTTTTAATGGTAGATTGGTTGAGAGTCCGCTGGGGTCCATTTAGGTGATTTTGTATTTAACATCTTTGGCTGCAAAATAAAAATCTATTTTGTTGGTGATAAATTTTTCTTTATCTAGCTTAGTTAGCTTTATCTTATATCAAAAATTTCAAATTATTTGTTTTAAATATTTGATGCTTTACCCTGTATATATCATTAACACGAAAAACTTCACTTTGAATTCGGTTCCTAAAAATGCAATTTAGAAATCTATGTTACCTTCCACCCTGTATGATAAAATTTTTCAACGCACAGCAACGCATGCGCTTTATTATTTTCAGTTTTTCTCGATTTTTTGCTTATTTTTCAGAACTTTAGAAAATCAAAATTAAAGAATGAAAATTCCTCGCAAGTGAAAGCTATGTACCAAATTTCAGATCTCTAGACATCGGGATGTTGATTAAAAATTGTGATGTTAAAAATGGCCTCAAAGAAGTCTACCCACACGGACGACGGACAATGCTCATACCAAGTTAAATAAAAATGTTGTAAAATCGACCATAACATACATTTTTCGGGACAAGGTTACATGCAATTTTTTTTATCAGTACCAACCGCAATGATTTATTAAGTATATAAGCTTATGCCAAAAAGAAATTTTTTATCCCACAATGGAATTTTTACCAAATGCTGCAACCGTGCCACAATCAAACCAAATTCTTGAAAAGCTCTTTACGCTTGAAAAAGAACGCGATGTACTAAAAGCCCAATGCATTTCATTAAGAAATAAACTTAAAAGTGCTAATAATTTATTGCTCAAACTAAAACAAGATCCAAGTAATAAGAAGCTGGAAGAAACGCAAGTAGAATTGCAAAATTATACAAACAAATATCAAACTGAAATACAAACTTTGACGAAAGAATTGGAAACAACAAGAAATCAATGCATCCAATTAAAGAAGCAAATAAATACAAACAATGATAGAAGTGGAACACAAATTTGTTACGAACATGAAAATATTATTTTAGAACTAGAAGTCCAAGTGAAAGAATGGAAGAAGAAGCACACCGATTTGCAGCAGCGTTGTAACAAGAAACAAAAAATGGAAGGTATTCCCGTTTCGGTTGAAAAAAAGGAATATGAAAAAATGAAAGAAGAATTACAAAGTTTAAAAGAAAATTACTCGCTTTTAAACGATGAAAATCGACGGTTGACTCAGTGCGAAAAAGTTTTACAAAGTGAAGTGGAAATGCTCCGTCGGTCAAATCGGAAAGAATGTGAGAACAACAAAGAAGTGCTAAATTTACAAAAGAATTATTCACTGGTGAGTCGTGAAAACGAACGTTTAAAAGAGCGAGAGAAATTTTTAGAAAAGGAAATTGAAAATTTGAAGCAGCAAAATTTGAAATCGAACGAAATGAATACCAACCATGTCGCCATCAGAAGTTTACAACAATTCAATTTTGGATCAATGGAATCTATGAGTATCGATAACTTAGAAGAGTCTGTAAGTTCGAAATCAATTGGATTAGGTTTAATAGATGATTTTACTGAAAATAATGAAGAAAGTATTGAAAATCCACAAATAGTAATTCAATCCAAAATAGACCAAGATTTCATTTCTGGTTTGGATTTATCACTCAGTAGTAGTGAAGATGAAGATGAAGATGATAATAATGAATCCATCGGTAACGAAGAAATTGCTACGCCTTTCGGGGAATTTAGGAATTTAAATTTGACTAACAGTGAAAAAGAGCACACAAAAGAAATCAATCCTGATCCATTTGGTATCAGAGGTTCTCAAGATGAAGAAGAAAATATTGCACGTTCCCATTCCTCTGCAAGTCCCAAAAAGTGTAAAGATTTTTACTTTTGTAGTGAAAGTGAAGAAGATGAAACGATGATAGAAAGCCGAAAAAACTTTCCTAACGTCAGCGATGATCAAAATGATATAACTAAAGATAAACCGAATAACAAACGATCTATATTTTCTCCCACATCTTTGGAGTTAACAACGAAGATTAAAACACGAAGTACATTTGATGTTGATGGCCAACCATCACCACCACTTTGTAATCAATTTAATGTGGCACAGAAAGACGTAGAAGAAGAATACGAGAAGTTAAATAACTCAATACAAGAAGAAATGGAGAAATTAAATGGAATTAAGTTGGATTTAATACAAACCCAAGAGCAATTCAAATCCATGGTAAAAGAAGAAAAAATCGAATTAGATAGCGTAAAGGAAGATCAACAAAGATTTGAAAATGAAATGGCCAAACAAGAGAAACAATTTAATTTTATGAAGATAAAAATAGAAAGCGTCCATGAAAAACTCAATAAAGCAATTGAAGATCAAAAACGAAATTGTGCTAAAATTGTTATATTGGATGAAGAACAGAACAAATGGAATCTTATAAAACTGAATGTGGCTGAAACTCAGAAAAAACTTAGTTGCATAGCAGAAGAATTAAAACTAGTGAAAGAAGAAAATAAAAATTTGAAGGTTACTTTGGAGACGGTCTTAGCAAAAAATGATGAATTGTGTAAGCTAAATCATGAAATGAGTAGTAACAATGTTAACTCAGAGTATGTGACCGTTCAACAAGCCACAGCGTTAGCAGAAGGAATTGCAAGAAAAGAAATCAGAAAATACGTAACAAGAAAGAATGCTATAATGAAAGTCAAATTGAAGAAAGAAAGAAATAAATTGGTTAGGATTGGATTTAAACGCGGAAGGAGAACTCGCAAGATTGAATCAAAAGTAGTCGTTCCTAATGTTCGTATTTGTGAAGAAGTTCAGGAAGATGACGAGGTGGCGGAAAATAGTAAATCTGTGGAAGTCCAAGAAAAAGCGACAGGTTTGGGTGTTGATGGAATGATTACATGTGAGAATAATGAAAAATACGATGGTGGAAAGACGAATAACTTAATTTTTGTAGAACGTGACAATAAAAATATTGAAGAAATAGAAACCATCAATTTGAGAGCATCTGAACGAGTAAAAATCTTAGGGTGCCATATATTGAAGCCCGCTGTAATTGAAGATTTTTTGATTGAAAAAACATCAAAAAATGCGCTAAAAGCAAGATCACATGATGACTATTATGTAAAACCGTCAGTTGACGATAATAATGGTGTTTACAGTGACGACAACCAAGACCAATCTTTTGATGATGACAATATGCCTCTTGAAGAAAAATCGCCAGGAAATGTAAAGAAGATGACCGAAGAAGATGCCCAAATTGAAAACCATTTTTGTTTAAGCGACAATGATAATGACGAGTCACTTATAATAGATGAATCTTATATAAGTGACGATGCTGAGATGATCGATGAAGAAACCAAAACGAAGAAAAATGATTCTTCGTCAAATGATCTTATTTTACCAGCAAATTCTTTTAAACGAAAACGTTCTATTGACGAAAGTAATGTTTCTCAAAAAATTTTTGCTCTCTCACCAGAGAGTAAAAACAAAACCTTGGAAGAAGAAATTGGAAACGGAGTAATCAATTCATTCACAAGTTTAACTTGTAAATTTGTAAAACCCATTTCGGAATTATTGCTTGATATTCCAATAAAAATTCACGATACTGGATTGAATTCAGATATTGAAAATGGAATTTCGTTACCAAATTCATCAAAAGTACCAATTTTTGAAAACCAATTTCGAAAATCTGAGAAAAAGGAAACAAAAAGACAAAAACGAGATCTGAAAAATGGATCACATGATAACAAAGAAGTTTACCTCCAAATTGAAAACGCTGTGCTGATGCTATTCGAGGTTCCGTCGGATTCGATGATCAACTTGCTGTTGAAGTTTAACACAAAGATGTTATGCAAGGTTATCGTCAAGTTATCAACCGAAGACTTTGAATGTAAGCACACAAATCAGATGAATCCCATCGCCCCAATTTTGTCCGAGTACCAAATTGTACTATTGCGATTGTTAATAGCATTGACAAAAAAGGACGAAACTACAAAACATATCTTTTTGAAAATTGCTGAAACTGCAATTTTGACCATAAGCAGTCCCATCCATTTGGAACCAATAGCGCGTTTACAGGTAGCATTTATGAAGTATTTTTACGAATTCCCACGCGCAAAGACATTTATTTTTCGTGCGCTAAGCAAAATGGGTGCTTTGGCTATTCCTTATTTATACTTTCTGGGAACCAGCTGGCCTGATGTTTTTGTAAATTATGAAGCTACAAGTGGAAACGATCGGTTATTAGCAAAGACGATGATGAAATTAATAACATTTAGGGATATTAAAGATCCGGAGTATTTCAAAATGCCCTTAATCAACTTTTTGAATCAATTGTATAAATATCCGTGCGATTTGGAACCAATGGATATGTTGTTAAAAGAAATTGTTAAGCAATACATGTGGAACCAGTGTGACCAACTTAAGAATGTGATTTTCATTATTGGAGTAAATATGAGCGTTTTTCCATTTTTTAAAAGTGTTTTAGTTGGTTTTAAAGTTACAAGTGAAGAAAAGATTGGGATAGCTGTAGATTTATTAAAATTTTTAATTTGTAACATTTCCATTACGGACAAGATGGCTTTACAAACAATCGAGGATTGGATATCTACATTTGTGGAAGAAGATTATTCAGAAAAAATAAAGAATATTCTTTTGGAAATTACGACCCAATTGAATATTTTGAACTGAAAATCGTAGTTTTCTTTTAATAAATAATAAAGTTCAAATCAAATAATTTAATAATAATAGACAAGGAACAATTGGAAACTAACATGGAACATATTTATAAGCGACTCTCAACCTACTCGGGAAAGTGGTCCCCCTTCCCTAAGGGGAGACTTCCAACTTTTGAGCAGGTATGTTCAGAGTTGCACGAGAGGTGCGGAAATCGCACCTCGAATTCTTACTTTTAACGCTTTGTTTAAATAAAAAGAGGTGTGATTTCTAATAAATCGGTACTCTATTTTTTCCAATAAGGCAAGGGGGGTAGATTATCTACTTTACCTAAATAAATAAATAAATTTTTAACTCATATCAATTGTCGGGCGCGATGAATTATTGCAGGCGACGAATTGTCACGTAACGAATTCACTACTTGATAGACTACATCTTTAGTTATATAATACATTTTGTATCCGATAAAGAGCGGGTGACTAAAGGGGTGGATGTCACATTTTTGGGCATTTAAAAGGATTTTGAATTTCTATTTGAGCCGCAATTTGTAATAATTTTTTTGAAGTAGCTGCAAATATATAGAACGATAGTAATTTAAAAATATCTAACATAACTAAATTGCCACCCCTCAGTGAATAAACAACCTTAAACAATAGTAATTTATGGGACGAGTGAGTAAAGATACATTTTATCCACAAACGGATAGTTTAGCATACGAAGCAACGCCGAGTAAATTCTTCCGTAAGTGGATAAAAATATCTTTACTCAAGAGTGGCATACAACATTTTATCCAAAACCTGCAAGTAAAATGAAAATTTCAAAATCAAAAATTTGAAATGACATTATAATTTTGTGACAGTAATCAATTGACACACTAAACTTTTTGTTGAGTTTTAATAAAATTCTGGAATTTTACATCAAAATTATCATCAATTATCAACTTGCAGGTATTGGATAAAAATATAAATCGTTTGATTTAGATTCGCTAAGGCGAATCAATTTCGAGTATAAACAAAATCGTACAAATCAACAAGAGATTGTGCTTTGACACTCACGTCAAAGAAACGGCCAAGAAGGCTTCAAAGATGGCAGCGGCATTGAATAGAATTATGCCAAACATCAAGGGGCCGTCGTATACAAAAAGAAGAGTCTTGGCATCGGTGACCAATTCCATCATGTTCTACGGGGCACCGATTTGGGTTGGGGTCATGCAAGTGGAGGCATACCGTCAACACACTACGAAAGAATCCAGCACCTCGACATACCGCATTTTCCGTATTTGGAAAATTGTAACCAGGTTCTTATTTATTACGTTTTACGAATTTTTATACATCTTTAATAAACATTAATAATTGTTTTTTGATGATAATATCTTTAGGGTTTATGGACCAATTAATAAAGAATATAGTACATATCTTCTACGATTCGCTGTTATAGTTTTAGCTTCGTCAGAAAGAACATATTAAAAAGAAACTTTTTTTAATTGAAAATGGCAAATTAAAATTATGACAATAATAATTATAAAGTAACTAGATGAATTAAAATTAACAAAATTACTAGTGCAGAATTAGAAGGATTTCTCGGGTTGAGCGGGGATGTAAATAAAACACTGTATTGTGTCAGTCGACGTTTCGGAATATCTTATAATTCCATCCTCAGGACTAGATGGAAAAGACAACATTAGGTCTGACTACATAATAAACAATTAAATACAACACTCACCGATAACACAAAGAGTTGAAAAACGTTAGATGAAAGCATTAAAATGGAGAGCATTGGCAACGACGAAGTCACGATTCGTGAAGTCAAAATCGGTTAAAATATAATAAAATACTATGTATAACATTTACAACTTCACAATTAAAACAATAATTAAAATTTGTAAATGTCTCAAACAATAAAATATCTAATTGCCATGCTTTTTTGAGGAAATGCCAACCAACGGGTGTAATATACTGATACGGTGGGTGCTGTATTCAAAACAACAATAGGCAAACACTCTAAGAATGATTACAGCTGTAAAATTCAAAAAACAAAACGCACAACCAAAAGGTTGAAAGTACAAAAAGATTAAAAATATCAGAAAGTGGTCGTACAGTAAAATCAAAACCGATGATCAGGTATTAGAGAACCTCTCCTTAAATTTAAATAACAAACCTTTCCATCCCGCGTTTATGTAACCATAGTCCGTTTGTTTGTTAATATTATTAGTATTGGTGGATATGTAAGCGGCCTCTAGGAAGGTTCTTTTGTTGAAGTTCTTCTCTGTCGCAAGAATAATGACATTCTGTTTGTTGAACTCATGCGCCGTTTGGACAATATGCTCTGATAATCCAGTTTTTGTGGTTCCCGATTTAACATCGTACATGTGTTGTTGTATCCTGGATGACAATTTTTGTTTAGTTTGGCCAATGTAATGTTTCTCACATTGGCACTTTACACAATAAACAACATTCGCTCTATCAGGGGTAGAAACTTTGTCTTTAGTCCTGGAGAACAGTATGTTGTTCAAGCTATTGTCATTGTGGAAAGCCAATCGCAGCTCCCCACTCCTTATAGCATCCATGAAGGTGCGTCTTATTCTTCCCTCAAACCATGGGTGGTAAGTAACTTTACTAAATTTAGTAATGGTATCTAAATCAGGTAACTGTGGTGGAGGAGTACCTTTATCTTTGAGGGTAGTTATCCGTCGATCGGTCCATTTTAGTGAAGAATTACTTATGTTCTTTTTGAACAACAGTCGATCGATCAGTTGACCCGGATATCCGTTCTTCAAAAATTGTTGTTTTAGATCATGTAATTTGATACCAATATTTTCATGAGGTACGCATGTATATATTCTCTGCTTCATGGTGTTAATGACGCTTATCTTCTGGTTTAAAGGATGCGAGGAGCCGTAATTAAGGAACCTGTCAGTAGCCGAAGGTTTCTTATATATATATTTGTTGTAAGGGTGCCATCTTCTTTCCGTTGAACTAAAAGATTTAGGAAAGGGATGGAGTGATCCCTTTCTAGTTCATATGTAAAAGTGAGTAGCTGATCGTAGCCATTAAGCAACCCTAAACAACTTTCCACTTCATTAAACGGGACCGCTGTGAGTGTGTCATCTACGTAGAGCATAAGGAAGGGCAGTTCAAAACTTATGGCACCGAAAAAACTGCAAAGTAAGTCATTCATGACAAACCTTGAGAAAACAGGGGAACATGGATCACCCATAGCTGAACCAATAAGCTGTGCGTAGAAAATACCTTTATAGCTAAAATAGCTATTATCAAAAATAGCAGATATCATCTGGGTGAATATATTCATAGGGATGTCTGTAAATGGATCTATGAGGTCCCAATTGTTTTTTATTGATGCTATGACCGCCTCCTTCGTAATGTTGGTGAATAAAGAATTCACATCGAAAGACACCAAGACATATCCCTCCTGTATATTACTCCGGATAATTCTTTCCTTTGCTTCCCCGGTGTTTCTAACATTAAACGGTAGAGATGGAGTGGCATTTTTCAAAATATCATTGATGTATTTGGCAAGAGGGATTGACGGAGATTCAATACAGCTTACGACTGGACGTAACGGGATACTATACTTGTGGGCCTTAAGAAGGCCATATGCCCTAGGGAATTGCGAGTTGTATTTAGTAAGTGACTTTTTTGTGAGGTTGTCAATGTACCCTTTCTCATGTAATTCTTTAATAATCTTATTGAACCTACTTTGGATGGTGGTTGTAGGATTTTTATCTAACTTTTTATAGGTACTCTCATTGTTAAAAAGTTAACTTAATTTAGTTTCATATTCGTTTTTATGCATAATAACTGCATAATAGCAATTCCCCTTATCAGCTTTAAGTATATACAGATCTGGGTTCTGTTTCAAGAATTTTCTTGTGGCCCACACTTGCTTTTTAACGGGATCGTTTTCATCCCGTCTATTCAGGAAATTGTGTGTGATGTTAATCAGTTTACTTCTTATCTGATCTTTCTTCTCAGCAGGCACATTAATCAATCCTAGAGTGCTCTCCAATTCCGAACAAAACCTGTACATAGGAAAATCTCGTCTGGAAGGTGTAATCGTGAACTTAGGCCCTAGTGATAGAGTTTTCGAAACTATTTCAGGTAACTGGGTGTTGGTAAGGTTCAGAACCCATTCCGTATTACCCATCACATCCACCTGACATCGCTGGCCTAACAGGATATCAAATTTTTTTTATAAGGAATTATAAGATATTCCGAAACGTCGACTGACACAATATAGTGTTTTATTTACATCCCCGCTCAACCCGAGAAATCCTTCTAATAATACCATATAGACCGGGGTGAGAATTTGGTTTTCATCTAGTAGTGCAGAAGATTACCATAAAATGTGACCCTTTATATCATCCCTAAATTTACACAATGTTCCACTGTTTTTATGTGGAACATTTCACTGATTAGTCTTTTAAAATATTTATTTCAAAATTCTAAAATTTTTGTTTGATTGAAGTCGAATGCGTGATTTAATGTTCACAAGAGTTGATGTGTTAATTAGATCACTTCTTTTGTGTTCTTTTGAGAAAAACAACATTGATTTTAATAAACTAATAAGTAAAAGAAACGATATGCTTTTAGAAATTAATTGTAAAGCAAAAAATTACACAGATATTGTATTACCAAGTTGTGTTCTGTCGTCTTTAAAATTAAGTCCGAAATTTAGTTTACTTATAGTAGATAAATTTCATACTTTTACAATTATTAAGGATTTAGAATATTGTTTATACATAATTTAAAAAAAGATTAAGATTCCACCAATACATTGAGAGCAAAATGCATTAATATAGTTACTAATTATAAAAACCGTTTAAGTCACAATAAAGGAGATCATATTCTATGCCTAGACGGAAAGGCTACAACCACCATAAGCCGGTCTATTGATTTTTTACTTTTTAATTTTGAACTTTTAGAAAAACTCATACTTATGAAGCTTAATTTTGAGATAGAGAAATCCAGCGGCCTCTCCGATAGTCAATATGGTTTTAGGAGAGGAAGGTCCACAATCGATGCTCTGAAAGAGATAACAAAGCTTGTCCAGGAAGCAATACAAGGCACCCATAGAACAAGGAAATTTTGCCTTGTAGCCGCATTAGACGTACGGAATGCCTTTAACAGCGCCGGCTGGCATTACATCTTGAAGGCGTTGAGAGATAGGGAAATAAATCCGTACGTCTTCAACATTATTGCCAGCTTCTTAAACAGCAGGACACTCCGACTAAGCAGAGAAGGGGGATCTGAAGACATGAATGTGTCAAGCGGGGTCTCACAAGGATCAGTCTTGGGTCCTGTCTTGTGGAACCTAATGTACGACGGAGTCCGCAGGTTAGATCTCTCGGAAGGAGTAACCCTAGTGGGATTTGCAGACGATCTAACTTTCATCGTCTGCGATAGAGATATAAAGATGGTGAAAGCTAAAAGTAATACATTTATAGCCACCATCCTTTACTAGGTTACAGAGAGAGGACAGGCCCTGGTCTCGGTCAAGTCGGAAGCAGTGTGAAAGATCCTGCCTATACATATACATATGAATGATATTAGTATCCGACTTGGAGAATCCATCACGGTGCTCGGCGTAAAATTAGACAAATATCTCAACTTTGACGAGCACATTCGGGATACAGTAGTGAAAGCCAAGAGCCCTGCATCAACAATTGCACGCTTGTTGCTAAATGTCGAAGGGCCTAAGTCATTAGAACGGAAAATAATCTCCTCGGTGACAGGCTCCGTAATGCTATACGCTGCCCCGGTTTGGAGCAAATCTTTCCAATTCAAAAGGAGTTCAAAGACGTGTAGCGCTTAGAGTCGTCTGTGCCTATAGAACGGTGTCCAGGGAAGCAGCGCTGATGTTAGCCGCAATGCCACCAGCAGACCTGAAGACCGAAGAAAAGACAAAAACAATTTAGATATTTTCATCTTCATTTGACAATCATTGGAAAATTTTTAAATTGAAAGTTAACTCTCTTTAGCTATATTTGGAGCACTTATTATATTGAAATACTTGCAATTATTAATTCTGTAAAGATTACTATAAATCTACTGGTCTTCCACAAGAATTTGGATATTTTATTTTTAAATGGCAATCATTTGAAAATTTTTAAATTGAAATTTAAGTCCTTTTTGAGCTACATATATTTGAAGCACTTATTATTTAAAGACTGCAATGGCCATTACGGTCAAGATTTACTTAAATTTGTTGTTTTTCTATAAAAATTTGAATTGAGCAGTAACCGATAGCGATACTACCTTTATTTGGAACATTTCTTATATATTGAATTACTTAATAACAATAATAATGTGCGAGGAAGTAATTAACCTAAAAGCTGCCTTATTAAGACGGAATGGAATATCAAAAGAGGTAGTGCACTGGGCCAACAAGTGCGTGGACAAACTAACAGACTTGTTGGTAGCAAACAGAAATAATAATATAACGACTAACAAATAAAATGAAACTGTAGAACCGCGGTTTGCAAATATTTATTATTATTTTAACTATTACTATTAATGATTTTTAGATAATATAAAACTTCAAAATATCGATATTTTGAAGTTTTATATTATCTAATATCAACGAGTTAATAATTTATATATTTAATGATTTTTATTCAATTAACAACAGGCGAACCCAATTACAGTAATTGAAATGTTATACAATAAAAAAAAAAAAGATATGTACAATATAATATACAATGTATCAAAAACAAATACACAATAATTTACAAAAATACGAATGCGGAATTAACGTAGGTATATCACTCTGAAGCATTAGTATGGGAGTGGAACTCGAAGAGAGCATTGTGGATACTCTTTAAACCATCTGCATGAATATCGCATAAATGTGACACTAAGTTAAAATTAGTGCACATTACGCTTATCGGACATCGAGCAGCTGAATTGGTGCGACGAGCATCTATGTAGAAAGTTGATCTGCTGCGGCTGGTGATGCGAGGAACATGAAAGTTCAGTTTACCTAAAAGATCTCGACAATCAATGTTGCCATGTAGCAGACCAAAAAGAAATGTAACGGATGCTACAATTCTACGTATATGCAGCGAACGAAAGTTAAACATCCTCAGTAGTGAATCATGATCAAAGCCTATCAAAGGATAAACCTTATGTATTCTAAAATACAAATATTTTAGGAAGCGTCTCTGAATAGATTCCAAATTTCTTACATGACACTGGTAGATAGGATACCAAATAATCGATGCATACTCAAAAATGCTACGAACATACGCGTAGTACAAAATTTTAACTACCTCAATACCGGCGAAATCTCGACAACTGCGGATAATAAATCCCAAGGACCTGAGAGCTTTCGACTCCATCATCTCAATATGCCGAATGAAGTTTAACTTTGCGTCAAAGAAGACACCCAAATCCTTACAACCATCACTGCGACCGATTACCCTGTTAACAATGTTATATTGATAAACAATAGGATATCTAGCCCTGGTATAAGTCATGACAAAACATTTGCCTATATTCAAGTCCAAGTTATTATTTGAACACCAGAGCGCAACAGAGTAGATTGATTTCTGAAGACGCAAGCAATCACTAACATGCGCAATGGAAAGATAAAGCTTTTAACATCATCAGCGTACAGCAAGATAAGACATCCGATGACTAAAACTAGATCATTTATAAATACGATGAACAGCAGAGTCGCCAGATTTGAACTGAGGCACTCCGGATGTGGGAACAAAAGAATTAGATATATAACCCATGTATTCAACAAAGTGCTCTCTATTAAATAAATAAGAGCGCATCAGTTTAAGTAGCGCATCGGAGAAACCGAATCTTTCCAGTTTAAACAGAAGAATGTCTAGGTCGATTTGATCAAAGGCTTTTTGGAAGTCCAAGTAGATGGCGTCAACCTGTCCGCCACCGTCGATGGTCTACACTTGAACGAAAACTCGTCTTATTCTGCGCATTGAAAAAATGGCCGCCAGATGATACTTACTTTGACGTTTCTTATTGTTTATTTTAGAATTTTTGTTATTTTAAGTAAATTATAAAATGTATAATTTATAAATTAAAATCAAAAATTTATTTGAATTTTTATAATATTATTTGAATTCGTAATTGACGTTTCCAAGGCAAGTCGCATTTGGCCGCCATATTGAATTATTAAACGTCACAACATTTCTTATTGTTTATTTTAGAATTTTTGTTATTTTAAGTAAATTATAAAATGTAAAAATGTATAATTTATAAATTAAAATCAAAAACCTATATGAATTTTTATAATGATATTTGAATTCGTAAATGACGTTTCCAAGGCAAATCGCATTTGGCCGCCATATTGAATTATTAAACGTCACAACATGCGCAAGATCATACCATAGTACGTAACCGGAACATGTATACATTTACCGGTAAATGTGTACATATTCCACGGGAGTTGGTAAAATTTTTATTCTCACAATTACCGGGAAATGTACACATGTGAACATGTACCTTGGTAAAAGTGAGTAGACGAATGCAGTGTTAAACATAACCTCTAAATTAAAGTATTAATATTAAAATATCGAGTTCTGATGGCGGATGATATAATCTAACTTTTAATTTTTATAATAACTCGATATTTTAAAGTATTAATATAATACCTATTTAAAAAAAACTTTAACAAATAATACGCGATCCCTGCTGCAATAAAGATTAATTTAATTATTATTATTCTATTTTTTTATTTTTAATTAAATTTAATAAAATTAATTTAATATTAAGTAAATATTAGAAAAATTTTATAGGGTGCGTAGCACCTTCTAAAGAATCGCATTTACACGTGATCAGAAAAAAATACTATTGGCCATTTGTATTGAAAACCAATAGTAAAATCGTCGTTTTTTGTTTTTTAAAATAGTTTTGTAGTTTTGCCAACAGTCTTTTCGTAATTAGTCCAATAATATTTTTTTATCGGGAAGGGGGGGTCAATTAGCAATAAATTGAAAACTGGATTTAACCGAATTTTGTTTATTATGTCTGCTTTGTTTCTAGAACTTAAATTTTCTACTTTCTAAGTTATATAAAAAATATGTGGAAGAAACTAAATGCATTTATTCCAATTGTTCAGTTTATCTAAAAAATTTTATTATTGTTATTAAAATCCTCGTGATACATCTCACCATGGGCGTCTATATTAAAAAACAAAAGAGGCAGCTCCCCCTCCCCTGGCTGCTTAAATTTTTTTAGAAATTATTTATTTCACCAACGCAAGTTTTTAAAATTTTCGGCTTAAACTCATATTTTTTATTATAATAAAATTTTTTTTATTTTACCTCTCCCTTGAAAATAATCCTATGAAGCCCATGCATCTCACGGAAAATTCAAAACCAGCCGCCACTGCTTTAACACACTAACTTGTTTTGAACTCAATATACTTTTCCCATCATCCCTTGGTATATGTGCACATTTCCCTAATTTTATTGGAAGAAGTACATTGTATGTACATCTACCATAAGCGCCGGAATAAGTGCACATTTACCGGAAAATGTGCACTTTGACCGGCATACGTACTTTTCCCGTAACATATATACCTTGATTACCCACGACCTTCTCTGAACCTTTCTTGCACTTCTACAAACATATGTGCTGCTACGTTCACACATTCCTCATATTTTTTTTATTAACTCTAATTTTATTCACGTAAAAAGGTTTATAACTACGTTTATAATAAATTATTCTGACGAAAGGACAATTTAGTCCCGAAAGCTCAATAAAAAATATAAAATTATTTGATTTTTACTCATTCTTATCACTCGAATTGCTTAAAAATTTTAATCTTTATTTATTCTCAAGAAATAAACATTTCATAAATTTAAATTATTTATAGATATACAGTGTGTTCACGGAAAGTGGTAACAGTGAATAATTCTTAAATATTACTAGATACAAAAAAAAGTTGAAATAGTTTTTTATTCAACTCCAAATTTTCTATTGGAAACTGTCAAAGTATATTTTTTTATCCTTCAAATTCAACCGGAAGTAAGCATAACATTTTTTTTTCAAATAGCAACATGTCTTTTTTTAACATTTTAGCAATCTACAATTTTTTATCTATAAATACCTATAAAATTTTCATAAGGTTACATAAGAAAATATTTGAGAAAATGTAAGATTTAAACAAGCAATAATAATTTACTGATTATTTACACATAGGTATGTAGAGTGCCATGAAAAACAAAACATCACGACACCGAAAACACAACATTTCATTTATCTGATAAATTTTTCAAAATTGCCACCATTTTGTTCAAGATAAGATTCTAATTTTCGCAGAAGTTCTGGCGATTTGGTGATAATTTTGATAGATGCTAAGTTAATTTTGATTTTTAAAATTTTAAATTTAAAGAGAGATTTGCCTAATATACCATTTTTAAATGACTCCATAGAAAGAGTCTAATGGTATCATATCATAATAATGGTGTTTTGTTTTTCATAGCACTCTACATACGTAATTAATAAATTATTATTGTTTGTTTAAATCTTGTGTTTCCTCGAATTTTTTCTTATGTAACCTTATGAAAATTTTATATGTATTTATAGAGAAAAAATTGCAGATTACAAAAATGTTAAAAAAAAGACATGTTGCTATTTGAAAAAAAAATTTATGTTTACTTCCGGTTAAATTTAAAGTATAAAAAAATATACTTTAACAGTTTCCAATAGAAAATTTGGAGTTGAATAAAAAACTATTTAAACTTTTTTTTGTAACTAGTAATATTTAAGAATTGAAGGGTACACGGAAAGAACGATCATAGTCACTTTTTTGTCAAAATGAGTTAGCATCGCTATCTTATAGCTAATGGCGAGAACTATTAGAAAAAAATTTAATAATTCCAAAAATTCGGTTACAATCATTGAAAATAAGCAATTCAAATAAGGTATCCTTTGAAAGAACGATCAAAGTGTTCGCATACTTTGATAAAACGTTCAAGGTTCCTTTACTTATATTATCTAAATTTGCCTATTTATTATTTTATTACAACACACTCATAGCTGATTTAAACAAAATAGCACTCTAGTATCACAGCGCCGCCTAGTGGTTCAGCTTGGGGGGTATACGGATAAGCGCACGCGGTTTTAGGTATTTTAACAATGGAGTTACCAGTCCTGTACTTTTATGTTCATGGTTTACACCGTACGATTGGTACGCGGACTACCGAGGACCAAAATGTGACGAAAATATTTAAATTTAAGCTACTTACTTGAACAATTTTATTTTATAACCTATAAAAATTAAAAATGAACGCATTTGGTATTAAAAATACTCGAGTGATGTCGAATGCAGTCGAACCCGTCGAACCAATTTAGTTCGTATTTGGTCTGGTACTCATATTTTAGAGGACCGAACTAAAGCCGGACCAACTTGATATCTGTGGCTACGTTTACACCGTAAAATGCTTGGTTCGGTCCGATCGGACTAAACGGGAGGGGATAGTTCGATGCGACAAAATATAGTTCGCAATTGCTTCGCAAGTGTTTACACCGTACACGAGAACCGAGGACCAAAATATTTAAATTTAAGCTACTTACTTGATAAATTTTATTTTATAACCTATAAAAATTAAAAATGAGCGCATTCGGTATTAAAAATACTCGAGTGATGTCGAATGCAGTCGAACCCGTCAAACCAATTTAGTTCGTATTTGGTCTGGTACTCATATTTTAGAGGACCGAACTAAAGCCGGACCAACTTGGTACCTGTATGTTTACACCAGGCGGACTAAAAATATAGTTCGGATATGGTCCCAATATAGTCCTGGTCCGCCTTTAGTCCGCGTACCAAGCGTACGGTGTAAACCAAGCCTGTATGTTTACACCCAGTGTTGTCAGATTTTAAAAATCTGTGGCGCCAACTTTTAACTGAAAAACCGCAAAACGTGGCTCCAAAATTTAAATTCAATGTTAAAAATCCAAAATAAAATTGAAATTTATTAATAACTTGATTTTCAAAATTTCAAAGTTCACAATTTTTACAACATAGATTGTTGATATGAAAATGAACTATTATTTCCGTCAAGAAAATCCGTAACTAAACATTGTACATACCGGGGGGTATGGTGAACACAATAATAATAATGATAATATTTCTTTTTTAATTATTATAATTCTTTGGAATTACTTATTCTATGGGGGGGGGTTCAATGGATTTAAACCAATGTTTGCACAATTAATGACGTCATCACTTGGCCAGTCGATAACCTTTGGCCAATTGTGCAAACTATCTTTTGATAGTTTCCACCAAAAACTTGCCTGTACTGAATATTTTAACTGTCTAGATTAAGTTTCTATGGGGAGCGAGAAAACTGACGTTAGCGTTCTCTAGAGTTAAAAGTTTTTAAATAAAGTTCACTTTTTTAACGCTAGAGGTGCTAACGTCAAACTTACTTGCTTTCTTATTGGAGAATTAGCGATAAAGCTCGACGGTAGAGCCTCTAGTGTTAAAAAAGCAAACTGTCATTATAATTTTTTTTCGCGGGAGAAGAGAGCTTTGCCGATCCCTTTGTCACTCAATTTTCCTTTAGGTGTAAAATCTAATGGCAATTCACTAAAATTAGATCTCAATGTCTATTATTTATCGCAATAAACCGCAACTTCATTTTTCAGAAATCGCCCAAATTGCGGTTTGCGGTTTTTGAAAAAATTTAAGCGCAAATTATCTACAAAAGTCGCCCAATTTGCGATAAATCGCCCAATCGGACAACACTGTTACACCAGGCGGACTAAAAATATAGTTCGGATCACGTTCGGAATTCGGATATGGTCCTAATATAGTCCTGGTCCGCCTTTAGTCCGCGTACCAACCGTACGGTGTAAACCAAGCCTGTGATCTTAATCACAACCATGGACTTAGTCTTCTAAGTCCATGATCACAACTTTCATTGATGCGCGCGCATTAGAATTTTTGTTGCAGGGTTCCGGCTAGACCAATTTGGTCGGTTAGTTTAGTACAACTGCAGTTGACCACGCTTATATGCATTTCTGCAATATTATCAACACAATTTTGGAATTTAGAAATTTTAAATTATTTTGAAGTCGGCATTATGGATTTAACACAGTCATTAACGAATGCTGCATGCGGTCAAAATAATTATCTAACGCAATTGGCTTCACACGTGACACAAGATCGGGCACTTCAAGGCACAATCGGTGGGACATCCACATCTGAATTGAGTGGAAACAACGATATGCCACCTCAATCTTTTAGAATGGATGGTAATTAATAAAATTGTTTTTAACCCCCGACCGAAAAAGAAGGGTGTTATAAGTTTAACGTGTGTATCTGTGTGGGTGTGTTTGTATGTGTCTGTAGGGTCGTAACTCCCAAACGGATAAACCAATTTTGATTTAGTTTTTTTCTGTTTGAAAGACGATTTGATCGAGTGTTCTTAGCTATGATTCAAGAAAATCTGTTTAGCCGCTTAAACTTTAAAGATTGTCTCCTATTTCCTAGTTCATGAAGACAGGGCCGTACTAGTAATATATTAAGTCGATAAGGCAGGCCCGTACTAGTAAAGTTTAGAAGAAACCCCCAACACAAAAAAATCTTTAAAAAGTAAAAAATAAAATCCAAGCGTCGTCGCGTCGGGGGACCGCTAAGTAAATAAAATAAAAATAGAATAAAACTATTACAGTATGAAATTTAAACACACGTCAGCTACCTAGTATATTTTACTTTTTAAAGATTTTTTCTGTGTTACGGGTTTTTTAAATTTTTAATTTATGTTGCTTCTACTTTACTGTCAATATATTTTTCAATTTTAGATTTAATGCAGGAAATGAATGAACTTGAAAATCAAGGACCTGTAAGATATAGCGCGTCATCTAGTGCTATGAATTACGCTGATCAATGGACAACTGATTATGATTATTATCAAAACCAGTCGATACAATCAAATTTTCAGGCAAGAATTTTTAAATTTGGATTTTTTGCTTTTATAACAAAAAGGTTATTTTTACAGAAGGAAATGTGGTACGGAAGTTTTAGTAATTCCTCTTATTTCGTGCATTTAGAAAATCATTCGTCAAACCTCAGACAGCAACCACTTCATTTTTATAAGAATCCACAAATGACCCACTTCTATGGGCAAGTTCCAACAGCGGCGCACTTTAATGTACCGTTTCCACAAGAATTGTATTTTCCATACCAATCATACAGTGGGGATCGAGTAAGTAAACTTTTTAAGTAACATTTTCAAAATTATCAAATTATACCATTGCCTTGATATCTCTCCCGATCTTCGTGGGCGACTAGCATTGATAGTCGTAATCTTGTTGATAATTTTTTCATTTTTGATCAGCTTTCATCAGTAGATAAAAAAGTTTGATAATATTTCCAGGCGCCTGATATCTCAATAACAACTCAAACAAAGTGAATTAAAATCAATTATTTCTGTATTTATAATTTTTTTTCGTTTTTAGGAATCTCAGTTCGAATTAGAACAAAGCTTCGAACTGGAAAATGACAAAAAATGTGATATATTGGAAGAGGAATTAGAAAACAAACAAACTGAAGAACTACAAGAACTAGCGCAAGGTAATTGAAAATTTTTAAATAACTGCAAATTTTAAATACGGTGATGGTTTTAGATCTTCGGACAGCAAAGCAACAACATGATGATATGACAGCGAGTATTGAAGAAGGGAACAGTTTGACGAATTCCGAGGTTAAAGCCGCCATGGATGATATGCATACAGATATTGAATCTGACTTCGATGATTCGTGTTGGAATTACATATTGGATACAGAAGAGGTAAACAAAATTTATAGTCATTTAGGAGACATTTATGGTAATACATTTGGCAACACTGGTCACTAACTTTAAATTACTGATCAACCAATACTTACCCCGCGTCCGGTTTGGAGCTACTTTCGCTACCGACGCTTCAGGTTAGGAGCGTGAAAAATTTGCGTTCGGGTTGGAAAAATGCTCGCTTCCATGCTTCCTAACCCAAACGGTGCTTCAGCGCTACAGTGTTTAAAATTTAAATTTGCGTGGGTTACCTAACCTAACTTATTTTTTTGTATATTAAAATTATTAAAAAGCTTTACGTTTGAGCTGAAACCAAAATATTTTATATTTTAAAAATATAAATAATAAATTTATTATTTTACTTTAGGAGTTATCTTGTTGCTACACTTGTTTTATTTTAATTTTAATAATTGGCACGTTTGATGTTGATGAAAGAAATTTTAGAATTATATTATATTTTAACCAGAAAAAGTGAGCGACAGCTATGAATTTATGACAAGGAATATTTGTTTCAATATCCATTTTAAGCGATTATGAAAAAAATTGGCAATTTTAAAATTAAACTTTGCTTTATTTCACTTTACAACACTGAAATACTGATCCTCTATGATAAAATAAACTAATTTTCATTATTTGTGTCATCACGTGGTTAAATTTGTAATAAAAATAAAGCAAACCAAATGTAAATTCAAATTTGAATTGAAATTTAAATTCAAATCTTTTTGCAATTTTGCCACCATGCGCCACGCTCCCGTCAACCCACCTAAATTTTAGTAGCGCTTGTAGCGTCTGAAAGGGGCGGAGCCAAAGCGAGTGGAAGCGCCATCCCGAACCCAAGAAAAGTGTTTGGTGTCGCTTCGAAGCGAAAGTAGCTCCAAACCGAACGCGGGGTTAATTAAATTACTGGCGGCCTACTGCGCCATTTTTTATTTAACATTTGAAATTTCTAGATTGTTTTATATCAAATCAACCCCATTTTTTCCTATCAGTCCAAAGATAATTCACCATAAAATTCCAATAGTTGATTGATTTTTTCAAAAAAAAATTATAATCAAACCTAAATATTTTTAAGGAATATGAATTTATTAAAAACAACCCCATGTTAGAAATTTCTAACCCTTTACAAACTGGTAAAGCGTTCATTGCTAAGGGAAACGTGACCAAGGCAATTCTGTGTTTTGAAGCGGCTCTAAAACAAGATAAAACCTGCGTTGAAGCTTGGAAGTTATTAGGAACTACTTGGCCCAAAGATGATAAGGTACTAAGTAATAATCACCAAAATTTATCAAATAACTTAGGCAAATGTTTAGGACCGTAAAGCGATTTTACCGCTAAAAAAAGGTTTAGCTTTAGAATCCCACAATCTCGATATTATTATGGCATTAGCAGAAAGTTACGAAAAAAGCGGTAGCAATTATCATGATGTTTTATTGATACTTTTGATTTGGCTAAAGAATCATCCAAAATATAAAGACATAATTCCGAGAGATTTTAAAAAAAATCTGCGTTTTTCTGAAATGAAAAAGTAAGTATATTTTGCAACAAATTTTTGGAACTATAACCTCTAATTTTACTAGCAACGGGCGCATACGGAAGGAGATTACAAATATGTTTATTCAAGCTGCGCGACGAAATCCTATTGAGGTAGATTACCAAGTACAATATGCTTTGGGTTTTTCATGTTATTTAAATTCTGAGTATGAAAAAGCAATCGATTGCTTCCGTACAGCTCTCCAAGTTAGACCAAACGACTCACGTTTATGGAATCGATTAGGGAACACTTTAGAAGCTTCCAATAAATACGAAGAAGCAATTGATGCCTACAATCGCGCACTCGATTTAGATCCAGGATTTATACTCTATCGTTTCAAACTTGGAAACGTATGTGTAAACATGGCGGATTCTAAGTATGAGACTTGAAATTTTAATTTTCACAAAACGTTTTTAATTAATTCATTTCTAGGAAGGCACTCAAACATTATTTAATTGCTCTAAATCATCAAGAGCATGAGCAAAGCAACATCTTTTTTGAGAGTAATTTGTCAATACGCATATGGGCCTCCTTAGTAAACTGTCTCTATTTCATGGGTCGTATAAAATTACGGCACGTTACATATGACAAAGATTTATTAAAAAAATTAAAAGAAGAATTCGGTTTGACCGAGTTTTAGTGTTAAATTGTTAAGATACGAAAAACACTTGCTGCAAACTCTTGGTACAGATTAAAACTTTTTTTATTATATCTTTATTTTCTTTTATTTGAATAAACTATATTTCTTTCCTAACATCGAGTTCGTGATTGATATGATTGCTTGAAATTTTGCTTCACTCAAAAGGAATGCGATGATACCCTAAACCTTCACTACTTCCGACTTTTATTTAACGAATTAAGATCTAGGTTAAATTTTTCTCTAGTTAACTGCCAGATAAATCGTTTAAATCTTTCATAGGAACATGCAAAGGCTTACGATCGGCTTTCAAGGCAAAATTAGGGAAGTTGGGGAGGGGGGGCTTCGACACCATGATACTAATAGCACCAAATACTTTAAAGCAGTGATGAAATTAAATTTAGTTTTTGTGCTTCGGAAGGCACGTTAAGTCGGTGGTCTACTTAGGTTAATGAGCACTAATTTTAGTTTTTACGTTATATTTATAATGCATAACTTTTCCAAGGGGGGGGGGCGATCGCCCCTCTCTGGATCTGCCCTTGTCATACGAAAGAGGGATAAACCCCTACACTTTAATAATTTTTATTGGCCGATATGTCTTCTGGATAACCTTTTAAAGCTGTACGAGAGGCTTATACTTGGGAGACTAAACACGAAAATTGCCAGAACGGGAGGATTGAGCCCAAACCAGTTTGGGTTCAGATAGGGCAGGTCAACAATCGACGCCCTTATGACAATTGTAGAGAAGCAAAGAGTGCTCGGAAGAGTACATGGAGTACAAAACGAATATGTGCGGTAGTTACCTTTGATGTCAAAAACGCCTTTAACAAAGCAGTTTGGAGATATGTATATCGTCGACAAGCTGCGGCGTAGGAAAGTGCATCCCGCGCTAATCAATCTAATCATGGACTACATATTCGAACGCGTCTTCAACGTCAGCGGCGAGAGTAGAGACGAAGATGTTGACCTCTCCAGCGGAGTTCCAAAGGGTTTGGTACTTGGGCCGACTCTGTGGAATATAATGTACGATGGCATTCTCCGTCTTGTGCTTCCGGACGGAGCTACAATTGTGAGTTTTGCCAATGATATTACCCTCCTTATCGAGGGCAAATCGGAAAAGGAGGTGATGCGGAAAGGTAATGCGTCAATCGAGCAAATATTGTCATGGATATCTGGCCATGGACTCTAGCTGGTCCCTGAAAAAACGCAAGCGATTCTGCTCACCGGCCGCAGAAAACTGGTAGACATCACCTTTAAAATGGGTGATTACATCGTTAACACAGCAACAACAAAGACTATCAAAGTTCTTGGCGTTACTCTCAACCAGGGGCTGACATTTGCCGCACACGCGGAAGTTATCACTCAAAAAGCTCTCACAAGATTAATGCCAAACATAAAGGGTCCATCTTATTCCAAGAGACGAGTGATTGCGGCGGTGGTCCAGTCCATCCTTTTGTATGCTTCGTCGGTCTAGAGCGAGGTTCTTAAAGTTCAGAAATACCAACACCAAATGAACGGAATTCTCCGAAGAGCGGCACTTAGGGTCTTCAGCGAATACCACACAATTTCAGAAGCTGCAATTATAGTTCTGACGGGTACACCGCCTATTCACCTGCTTGCCGCAGATAGGTCCGCCAACTACCAGACGTTCCAGCCAGAGCTGAGGCAACAGCATAAAGAGGCCGTTTACCACCAGTGACAGGAAAAGTAGCGCCTAACCTAAAAGAAAAAGAAGAATGGACTAAAAAGCTGGTTCCAGATCTCAAAACTTGGGTCCATAGAAAACATGACGAGCTAAGCTATCACCTGATGCAGGCCCATATTGGCCACGGGTGCTTTAATTAATACCTTGCTAGATTTGGGAAAGTGCATTCGACAAAATGCAGCTATTGTGAAGAGCTAGACAACGTCGAGCATTCACTGTTTGCATGTCGACGGTGGGATACACTCAGAGGAGTACTCGCCACCTTAACCACAGTGAGCTTGTGAGCACCATGCTGGCCAGTGAGGCAAAGTGGATGGAGGTAGCTGATGCAATATAAAGAATTTTGATGGAAAAAGAAGCCGACGAGCGAGCTCGTCAAACTTTATACCGCAATTAGAAGAGAAAAGACCCAGAAGAGTGAAGAACCAACCGGCTTTTTTTCTCCAAAAAACTGTTGTACAGGATGAAGATGAAATGCCGACTGGCGCGGTGAAGTATTTTACACCCCGGTATTACCCTTAAACCGATCTAAAATTACTGTTAAATCCGGATTTTACTGATAACGTAGAGGTGAGATGTTTAGGTCGTATAAAATCACAAAAAGGCACCTAAAAAGGTTCTAAAAAAAGCGATTTTAGGTCCTATAAACACAAAAATAGGGCCTATAAAAGTACGAAAAAAAAGATTTTATACCTAAGCATTCTTAGATACCCACTGAAAATTTGTAAATTTTCTTAAGTTGGCACATATGGTAAGCTGCCACCGCCGAGCAACAAATTCAAATTAAAAAAAAAAAGTAAAAAAAATTTAATTTAGGTTAGGGTCGTCGTAAGGGTGAGATTTTTTTCCATTTAAACTAAAAATTATAAAAAAGTTTTCAAAATGCTAAAATAGGTCGTAAAAATGAAAAAAAAAGGTTGCCAAAATGCTAAAATAGGTCGTAAAAATTAACAAAAGGTAAAAAATAAATAGGGCTTAAATAACGTAGTTTTTCATGAAACGAATTTTGGTACCAATAAAATAAAAATAGGACGTAAAATAAAGGTAACAACCTAAAAATCTCATCTCTACGTGATAAGTCTAATCAACTTCATATTCTATGAACTCTACCATGTTGGCAAAGAATATTTACAACCAATAAGAAGTGCCACTCTTCAGCAATTTTCAGTGCGCACGTTTACCAACAAAATGTCAGCCACTGGCAGTGTTTTCATTAGTCAATTATTTTGGCCTTCCAATAAAAACCAAGCAGACGGCGACTATTTTGTTGGTAAACATGCGCACTAAAAATCATTATAGTGTCGCTTCTTATTGTAAATATTTTTTGATGTTTTCTCTAAAAGCTAAAAACCCTGCAGGTCCTCGGAACATTCTACCAAATTAATTTTTGTACGCTGCAATAAAAATACTATACGTTGCTCCTCCTTCAGCCCTCAACTGACATAAATTTAAAATTTTTTTTGTACGTTACCAACTTGTAAATTCTTACGTAGTTGACCACCTTACCAATATTTTCTGGTGGTCACCTATTAGTCCATCTCAGTTTGTTGTCGTTCTCAAATTGAATCGCAATTACTTTTTGGTTTTATAACCAAAAAAATGGGTTCCCCAAGTTTGGCTGTTGGTGAAATCAATGATCTTAAATAGCGCATTCTTCTGGATTACAAGAAATTATAAAAATGTAAGTACTTTTTGTTGTTGTTTGTATCTTTGTAAGCATCAGTTTGTTCACGATAGTTTTTTGGGCAGTTCTCTGTAGTTTTTGAATATAAGTAATGAAGACGATGAGTGTTACAATTATTTATGAGCGAATTGGCGAAAGGGCTATAATATTTTGATGAAGGTTGCAATACTGCAGCCAACTGAGCCAAATCTCAAAGAGGATTTTCCTACACGATAATACAACTGATTCCTGAAGCAAAAGATCATCTTCGCGAGTTTTTTATAGGTTATGTCATAGACAAAGTAACAGATAAACAACGTGTTTTATAAATAACTACGAAGATAATTGTGTTTATAAATTTGTGTTGCTAAATTGTCACTTCCAAGTAACAAAAAGTGAATACGATCCAGTTTCTAATCACTTGCAGATATCTCACATTAAACAAGAGAAACGTTTAATAATTATACTAGAAAATGCCCAATTTGAAACTGTGTAGGTACACAATACATTTCAATTATTAAATTCCGATGTTCATGCTTCGCTGCTAACTAAGGGCAACCGAGAACGAGAAGTTTGTCGTCCAGATATCACACATCAATGTTTGCTAATGTTATTTGACAGTTCTTTAAATAAGGCCGGTTTGGAACAAGTGTACCTACATTCATACGAGTAACAATGTTTTAATTGAAATAAATCCCCAAACTAGAATACCTCGAACTTATAAAAGATTTGCAGGGTTAATGATTCAACTTTTACATAAATTTGCTGTGAGGACTAATACGGACAATATGAAACTCTTGAAAGTGATCAAAAATCCGATAACAAATTATTTACCAGTAGGAGTGAAGAAAATTTCAACCTCATTTTCTAGCATTAAAGTTACAAAGTGTAAAGACTTGGTTCCAGAAAATGATAAACCAATTGTATTTGTTATTGGTGCAATGGCTCATGGAGTAGTGGATGTTGATTATACCGAAGATACTGTATCTATAAGCAATTGTGAACTGTCAGCTGCTTTGACTTGTACCAAGTTATGCTCCGCATTTGAAGAAGCCTGGGGAGTCTTGTAAAAATATTAATTTTTAATTTAAAAATTGACTCTTATTAAGTACGACAATTATTCTTGTTATTTGAATTATTTAAAAGTACCAAAATGCAAATGCAAAATCGACGTCAACATCTGAATTGAGTGAAAGTAATTATGTGCCACCAAAACTTTCAGAATGGATGGTAATAAATAAAATTGTTTTGTTGCTTTCACCTTAATGTCAACCTGCAAGTCTCACGTGTGACAGTTTTTAAATTTTCAAATTTAAAAATTGCTAAAGTAAAACAAACCGTTGAAAAAGTCTTTAAACTTAATCGGAAAGTTAAATTAAAAAGAAAAAGCTTACTACAAAGAAGGCGATAAAAACGAACGATTTGGTAGCAATATTGAAGAAAATCGATGCATTCACGATAGTAAGCCAAAACCCGAGTTTAAATTCTATGAAAACGACGAAAAACTTGTGAAGTGTTTGATTACAAGCCCCAAAAATAATCTGTTTGACGAAAACCAAATTAAATCCGGGGTAAGCGCATTGTTTAAATTGGTAGAAAAATCCTCTGATCAATAGAGAGCCTACGTTGTTCGAAGACAGCAAAAATATTTTTTCACAAATAACGCCTATCATAGTTCCCAAAACGCCATCACTGACTTTTGAAAAGCGACGCTGAAATTTGTTTGATTGTGTAAGATAGAGAAGATCCTAAGGACTACAACAACACAATTGAATACTATAAAAAAACTTATGAAATAGCATGATAATAGCAATGTGAAGTGCAACATTCTTTACCATCAGTTTAAAAACGAGTACAGTGTCTTTACCATTTCTTTTCGGTTGAATAAGAGAAGTTAAAGTTAAATATAAAAAAAGACAACGTGAAAATGATTTCGAGCAGTACCGACTTATGGATACACTACATTTATCCCTTCTAAATGTTGAGCCGTTTTGGTGGACGTGATAATATCTGACTACTCCTTTTGACCGAAATTTCTACCGGTGATCCTGGTCCTTGGACTTCCTGAGTTAAATCTTGTTCTTGTATCTCATCCTGCATGGATTTGCTATTCCTTGTTGTTGTGGCGGTTTCCTGATTTTGCTGTGGTCCTATCTTTACATTTTCTGTTATGACGGTTTCTTGACTTTGTTGAAGTCCTAACTTGTTTTTTTCTGACAATGTAACTTCTCTTACATATGGTTGCTGTCCCTGTAGTAACCGCATATTTAAGTTCGCTTCTGGAGTACTTCGTAACATGTCTTTATGTACATGTTTTATGATGCCGTCCACTGTAACCAGGTACGTGTTGAAACTTATTACTCTCACGATTTTTCTTTTTATCCATCTCTCACTATTTGGATCATTTTTGATTTTAACAAACACCTCTTGTCCCGTAGCTATATAACTTTGTATTGCGTTCCCGTCGTGCTGAATTCCTTTTTTCTTTACTCTCGCTATTGCTTTGTACGACTAATGTTGGCTTAATCAAATCAAATTTGATCTTGCGCTTCATTCTTAATACCTGTTGTGATGGGCACATCCCCGTGACATTACTTGGAGTATTCCGAAAAGCAAATAAGAAATGCGCTAGTCGCTCTTTTACTTCGCTTTCTGTTAGACGCCGTACTGATCTTGGGATTGCTTTTTCCAACGCTCTTTTGACCGTCTGCACTCCCTTTTCTGCTAAACCGTTGGAGTGCGGGTGATATGGAGGGGACTTCACTGGTTTTATACCGTTGGATTGACAGAATTTTACAAATTCCTGGGAGTTGAAGGGGGGGGGGCATTGTTCGAAACCACTTCAACAAGTAAGCCAACCACACAGATAATTTCCTTTAAAGCGATAATTTCTTCTTTTGCTGTAGTTCCTTTATTTAAAAACTTGACTTCTACAGAAGAGGATTGATTGATAGTATCATCAATTAATGATGTCCTTATTCAAATTGTACGTAGCTTGGAATGCTCTTTAGTCGATACTTATACTGACCACTGTTTTTAAGGTTAAATTTATATGTATGCTGTTTACAATTGCTCGAGTACCACCTAATTTTAAATAAAAATAAAGAGAATTTTGCGTAATGATTTGATAAGTAGTGAAGACGAGGAAGTTCATTAGCATAAAAAAAGAAAAACATTTACGTAATTCAATATTTAATAGTGACGATAGTTCAAATGGCCATGTGGTATCATAAATGTTTTTTGAAGAAAACGTTAAGAAACAGATAACTAAAAAAAGTAAAAGTCTAATGCATAAAGCAAGTGGTCCACATTCAATTTCTGACTCGAGGAGAACTGAAAACTTGGAGGAATTTAGTGACACCATGTGTTGAAGAATTCATCATAATCAAGGAAGAATTCATAAATCTTTTTTCGGACGACGACGAAATACTTGCGAATGATGAAAATTTAAAATTACAATTTAAAAATTTTACGGAAGACTCTTAAAACTATGAAGACTTGCCAATTGAAAAGTTTGGAAGTAGCAAAAGAGGAACTTGCAAAAAAAAGAAAACGAAAATTGTAAAATAGTGTTGGTCTATTGATGGAAAGAATAAAAATTAAAAAGAAATCTGATGAACTCACTTTTGGAGAGATTCAATTTCAAATTGAAATTCCGTGGTTGGTACCTATTTGCCATAGAATTGAAACAAGAGTATCATCTTATCCAGCAAAGGAACAGAAAAAAGCATTAGAAATTAAATTTGCAACAGGTCCATATAGTAACGAAGACAATGAAAGAATTAAAGAAAATTACATTTTAATCATCGTTTAATGAAAGCTTCATTCATTCGCCAAATGAAAGTTTTGGAATATATACGGAGACGGATTTAGAGCATCCGACCGATTATTCCTTAAGGTATGCAGAAGACAATTCAGAAAAGTGAAGAAATATGTAACAATGAAAAGACGGACTTTGTGCAAGATTCAATAAAAAGATACTGTGCAGAAGATACACCATACGAAAAACCATTTAATATTTTAATTGTAGATATATCAGAAATTGAAAACAAGCCAAAAGGTGCCAGTAGGAGACTCCTTTAATGTTTTCAAGATCCAGTTCTTTGGCAGCGAATTGCCAGATTCACCAACTCAAACAGTTCCTCCAAGCCCCAGACAACCTACATCACGAAATTTTGCAAAAAGTTATCGACGATCTGCTGCAGATGGTGAATCACTACCCGAACCTGTAAATACACAAAAAAAGAGTGTGAATATAAACGTAAAAATAACGTGACCTTATAAGTAGTCTTGCTATCGATGAGGAACCGATTGATCTAAATTCAAAAATTAAAGATAAAGGTAAAATCGCTTGCATATTGGAACAAGAGAAAACTGCAAAAGTGAACAACGATAACGCCGAAGATATTCAAACCATGTCTGAAAGCCAAGGGGAAGATGATATTTTGGCTACTTGCATAACTGACGGAATGCTTAAAAATAGGTAAAGTGAAAAGTTACTTAGATGTAAATTAGTTTCTTATAAGTTTTTAATAGATTTTAACGCACAGAAAGCGTAGAAACAAATTGGAGTCACAATTTAATGCACACAGATACATCGATAGAACTCACGAAGAATGGGTTTGATGAGGCTAATATTTCAAGTACTTAAAGTTTATTTAATTTAGCTAATTTTGTTTCAACTGCTATTTTTTACATCAAAACTTTTAGATCAAAAAAATACAAGCTTTGAGGATTCATCTTTGGCAGACAAAAATGAAAACGAGTTGGAAAATAGAAATCTAGAATCGGAGATTACAGAAAAGTCATTTGATAGTAAGTTTGGTTATTACAATTTTAACAAAAACGACACGACCGTACTGGCCTGGTTTGCCTTTATGACGTTGTTTTAAGCGGGAATTTTCAAATTCTAATTTTGTAGGATTAAAGATGCCAGTGAACGTGAAGACATCGCTGGATCATCAAGTTTATTGTCGACAATAATTTTACAAGATCTGAAGAAGATTCGCGTTTCTATTGGGCCTAGGAACAGATCAGAATCTAGCAATTCGGATTTAGAAAGAGATATAGATGATCCAACCAAATTACATATTCATTATAGACCTGGTATAAGTTAATTTTATTTACTTTTTTTTGGTACCTAAAGTAATTACCGGTTAGGTACCACCTTTAATTTTTCAGTAAAAATAGGACATTCAATTTTTTTTTTCAATCGAGTTAGAGCTTTCAAGTAAATTTTTATTCATTTTCTAATTTGTTCTGCTATTTTTTGTCGAAGCTACAGAAGTGCAGCTTTTGCAAATACAAGAAAGAAAATAGAAGAAAGAAGGCGAATCTGAAGACTTCTATTGTAAGTACATACTTTTTTCAATTTTAAAAATATAATTATTGTACTGTGTAATGCATGTTAAATCTATTTCTACCAACTTTTATAGGAAGAATGAAGATTCAAGAAGAGAGAAGATTTTTTCTAGAATTTAAATTTCATGTATTGTAAATAAGTCACATAAAGTTTTTTTCCAGCAAACACAATAATTCAAATTTTCATTATTATACGCTTAAAAGATTTTACAGAGTAATTTGAATTTTCTTCTATGCTTTTCTTGTTGATTTTGTAAATTTAATATTAATTTTCACATCAGATTAGATAATTAAATTCAAACTCGGTCATTAATTTTCAACAAAGAAAGTTCCAGTAGAAAAGAAGAGAGAAGACCAAGAAGAGACGATAAATACTTTTGTTCTTCATGTTCATTAAGTTTTTTTTTTTTTAAATGTAACTTCAATTTTGTCTAAAATTTCACTGTAATTTCATCCAAGTATGTACTTTTTGAAGCCCGAAGAAGGAAAAACGAAATTGAAGACGACAATTTTCCAATTTCCGTTTTAATGATAATTTGCTAAATTTTAAAAGTAGTTTAATATTTTAACACGAATCTACTAAAATTTGTTTCTAAATTATTTTGATTTTTACTAGGCGAAGGACAGCGTCCGATTTTTTCTCGTGACGATATCGTCGTTAACGCCGTTAAATATGAGTTGGAGAAGAAAGTGGTTAGAAAGTCATCGCCTTCTAATGCGGCGGAAAAACCGAGACGCTCGCGATCTTGTGATTCCCGAAGTTCTGGAAGTTACACCAAATCGCGATCGCCTTCGAGGTCGTCCGCCTAATTGAAGAACTATCACAGGCGTTCCAAATCAAAGGACGTAAAAGATTTAAGAGAACCTAAAAAGGAAGGACCTGGGGAATCATATTGGAACAAGAGAAAACTGCAAAAGTAAAAAAAAATTTTTAGGCGACACACGATACGTGGAGTCAAAGTATGCTATCAAACCAGTCTATGGATAACTTTGTTAGCCAAACTGTTAACGTCAACTCCGAAGACATGATTCTAATAGAAGACGACTGTGGACCGCGAGTTTTACCTCATCAAAACTTACAGTAAGATTACCAGCGTTTCATTAAAAGAAATTAAGTTTATAATATTTATTGAGATTAAATTATTCGTTGGTCAACAACACCCCACTAACAACAAGAAACAACATGATAGTAAAGTTAGTCTTACCAGCAGTAATTTCGACAAAAGTACCGAATGTTCTCAGGCTACGTGTGCTAGCACCGACGTAACATACGCTAGTCAGTTATGATTAGAAAATCCCAACGCAAAAACATTTTCTCGAGATGCTTTTGGAAGACAAAGCATGTCAGAAAAGCGACACGCCACATTAGACGCTAAAATTCAATCTCACAGTATCCAAAATGTCTGAAAATCGAACCTACGAAGTTTTTCCTCGGTGCGCAAAGATACACTTACGTTGTTTTTGAAAACGGTTCATTGTGGGTTTTGGAATACGATAAATTGGTTCATCCCGATAAATATTGCATCGACTTAAATTCGACCTTTGCGTGCTTGAATGAAATTTCATCGGCCCAATCGACTGTTCGAGTAAAAAAATGTTGTGGTGAAGGTGCGATTTATTAAGACACCAAAAAGACTTGCGTGACTATGAAAGGATCTGATTATCGCATCACCCTGGACAGTGGGAAAACCCTCATAGCCGGTTTTCCTGCATGCGAAGGGCACATGGTAATTGCTGGAAAACTGGAAAAAGATGGAAAAATTCAAGAAAATGGGAGTTTATTGCTCGGTGAAGTCACTGTTCTGTTACCTCAAGGCGACTTCTGCTTGGAACACGTTTTAGAGAATGCAGCACAAACTGCCAGTATTTTTACCTGCCCCGAAATTTTTTCCGGCTCCAGACGTATTGCTCATTCATTCATACACTATCGATTCTGATATTCGCTTTACTTTGTATCCGATCGGTTTGGCTTTAAGTGCCATCTTTTTGGCGGCTACGCTTGCCGCTGGATCACTGATTCGGAAAAACCACCATGCCTTGCAATGGAGATGCCAAACGAACCATCTGGTTTGCCTTTTATTGTGCTACATCTTGCTCTGCATCACTCAAGTTGCAGGGAGATCTATGAATTCGACTTCTTGCTTCATCATCGACATTTCAGAGCGCAAAGTATAGAGAAACGACAAGAACGCTGTAGGTTACGTTTTTACTAAGTATACGCATGGGGCTGTCCTTTGGTGATTGCAGGCACCGCTGCCATTTTGGACAGTATTCCAGAAACTGACGATTATTCTATTTTGCGACCCAAGTTTGGAACGAGCAACTGTTGGTTTCACGGTGGCTTGGAAATTTTAGTTTACTTCTACGCGTTGGTCTTTTATTGGCGATAAATCTCATCTTGTTTTTGACAACACCACGACAACTGACGTGTGGATTATGGAAACGAAAAGTGGAAACCCCAACAGAAAGAACCGCACAAGACAGGATCTGAATGAGGTTGGTAGGTAGTAGTGATGGGCGTCACATGGATAGCTGATGTAATCTCATGGGCAGTAGGTGGCCCTCAAGAAGTGTGGTACCTAACCGATTTCATCAATTGCTTACAAGGTGTTCTCATTTTCATCGTCGTTGGTTGTAGACCGCAAATGTCATCAGCAGTCAAAAAATGGTGGAGCTCTCGAAAGCAACACACAACTGGAACAGTTGGTACAACGAATCACCATTTATCGACTTCGCAAGGTTTACCATCGATGGGTGATACCATCACCAACAACAGCATATCAAATACAACGAAATCCGTACCTTTAGAAACAAGCTGCTAATTTTTTTACTTATAAAAAAAATTGTAAATAGTACAAAAGAAAAATATTTTTTGTTAGCCTAGTCACTCAACATTTTTGTATCCAATTCTAAAATCTCTTCCAAGTGACTGATGAAACAAACATATTTTAGTAGTTCCTTATTTTTATATTTAGGTTACCATAATATACAGTAAGGACGAATAGCTTTCTGCTTTTTTGTGTAAAAATTCACTTTTTAACGTTTTAATGCAATTGATGATATTTATTTGTTTTAAGGTTCAAAAATAATTTGATAATTGCAAAAGGGTTGAATAAAATAAATCAAAATCTATAAAAACAATTTTTTTTTATTAATATTGTACATCACAATTTACATTGTACTAAAATTTTATTTATTTCTTGGTTACCCTTCTGAACTTTCTCCTACTTTTAGAAGAACCTTCATTAAACAAATCTTGATAAAATTCCTTCTTAAGTTCTTCTAACATTTCTGGTGTCAAAGATCCTTCAGCCAAAAGTTGCTCAGTTATGCGTTTCTTTCCAGAGCTATGGAATTCATTTTCACTTCGATTGCCCAATTCTTCACTTTGAAAAATGGTCGACATGTCAGGAGCCAAACTGTTTTCAGAGTTTTTCAGTAACCTGGTTATTTGGAGCATTCCTTGTTCGATGATGACGTCTAATTTTCTTTCCATGTCCCTCACTAAATCAGGCTCTGGAAATAAGTCTTCAAAACGGTAACTTAACCATAAATACAAATCCAGAACATCAAAAGTGGCCTCCAATTCCATTAAATCCACTATTGTTTTAGGTGGCTGTAAAGGCCATCCAATCTTACCACACAACCATTTATAAGTTATGGGTTCTGATTTGCTGTATCTTTGTGCAAACTGAAAAATCAAATAATGTAGCATTTTTGGATAATTAGGTAAAAAAAAAGGTTGTTTACCTCTATGAACATTTTGCGAACAAAAAGCAATTTTCTGTTGATTGGGGCACAACAGAACATGTACCTTGCTTTGAGGGGTAAAGGAATATGTTGAATTTCTTCGGCTAATATTTTAAAATCTTCCGTGTTGCACATGAAATACAAAGAGTCGTCGACTGTGGATAATTTTACAAAAATATCCTAAAAATTTCAGTTTTATAAGAAAGTTTTGGTTTAAAAATTTAGTTTGATTACCATTAAGTTGCTGAGAGTTGAATGTGGCAGATGGTAAGCATACAATTCGATTTGATCTGCTGTTGGATGTAAACCTGCCTTTTTTATAGGTTCAGGTTTTTGAGCTAAGAGATCTTTCAGTATCGGCAAGTCTGCTTCCTTGTAAGTGGTTACCAAGCCTTCCTCCCACTGTGTGCCAAACCTAACAAAGAAGCAACCAAAATGAAAAAAAATTAAGATAAAATTTGAATTTCGTACCTTCCAGCTCGACCGGCAATCTGTAGAGCCTGCGAGATGGAGATGATGCTCATATCAAGTTCATTTTTTTCGTTGACCACTGGCTTAATTAGCGAATAAAAAATAATCCTCCTGATGCTCCTTAAACACAAGAAAAAAAATCAGTAAAATTTAAATAAAGTGAACGGAAACGTACAAATTTAAACCCATTCCAATCGCATCGGTGGCTACCAGAACACCACAATTACTTTCAGGATCATTAAATTTGGCAGCCTGCAACAGTTTCGTATTGGGAGGCAAACTGCCGTAAATCACAGCCACTTCCTTCCCGGTTTCCTCGATAGCTTTTGAAACGTGATAAATATCATTTTTACTAAAGCAAACTACACAATCTCCCGCTTGTATGTTCTTCAAACTGCCTGAAAAATAAAATTAAATATTTTTGCTCAAAAACGAGTCGACTTTAATACAAACCCAAAGCACGGTCTTCAGTCTTAAGTGTGGTCAAACGTTGGTACCTTCTAATTTCAACTTCTTCCTCCATCGTTGCACATATTTGTTGAACTAAATCGATTGCACCTTCCTCTCCACATAAATGAATTTCCTCTGCTTGAACTCCTAACAACGCCCTTGTCCAAGCCCAACCTCGCCCCGGATCTTGTATCATCTGAATTTCGTCTATAATTGCAATTTCATCTAAAAAGAAAAAAAAAGATTTGTGAATCATCTAATGTACTACCTTACATTTATTCAAAAGGTTGGTCATTTCAACTGTACATGCCAGGTGAGAAGATGCATTTTTGTCGGGGTCAGCAAATTTCTTTTCTTCACCAGTAACGAGATCGCAAGGCGTTTCCTAAACAAAAAAGTTTTAAAATTGTACAACATAAAACTTGTCATACCTACCAGGATATTTGACTTGTTGAACACTTCCGAAGCAAGTAATTTAAGGGGACCACAATAAATTCCTGAGTTTGATTCCAAAAACCGTTTCATCGCGTGATAGGTTTTACCCGAATTAGTCGGTCCGGTATGAAATATAATTTTACGTTTCATCTTCCTTGCACCGTCGTACCATTGGGGTGGAGTACTCAAATCGGATATTTTTTTCAAAACTTCCATACAGTCCAAGTGAGGAAAAACTCGTTTCATGTGGCTCCTGAAGTACGGTAAAATGTCTGTGTGGGAATATGCACCTTGCAGAATATCATTGATGAGCAGGTGTAATTCTACCGGTAACGACGACGTGTCCATGCAATATTTCCTAAAACTTGTATATGCTTCATGTAATGTAGCTCCTAAAGACCACACAAACAAACAAAAATTGAATTAATCATCACAGAAAATTATAAAAAAAAAAAATGTAACCAACTCACTGTCTATTCCTTCACCAGAAAATATGTCCCTAATTTGTTTATCATGATAAAATTTTTCTAAAACCTTCAAAATGTCCAACTTATTTAAGGGCCCGGTAAAGTCTTCCCCAATATTATCGGCACCTGAATTCACTGGGATTTGTACGGGTTTAAAAATCTTAGAAATGTTATCGTTACTAAATTCATCACTTTTGTTATTATTATCTTTTTTCATCGAGTCTCTTTTTCTGTAATTGTAGTTTTTGTGATATTCTTGACCATAACAAACCGCACAATTATTTTTGTTAACCAATAAATTTAAATTTATAGAACGTAAATTTTGTGTAGTCCGAAGTAAAGTTCTTAATTTTACACTACCTTGAAACATTTTCGTAATAAATAAAACTAATTTACCGCTTTACTTAAAATGTGTTAAAAAAGTAAGGTTATGAATAACTAAATGTGACCATAGACATAAAATGCACTAAATAAATCAACGTGAGTTATCTATAGTGTTATAGTTCTATCATTTCTGTCAAAAAACTAGATAAAATATTGACATTATAGCTTTGTTTGGTACATGGACTTAGAAAGATCTTTCTAAGTCCATGGTTTGGTACCACAGTCCTAGTGCTACACTAACTACTACAAATTGATTGGTGTACAATTACCAACCCACTTTTTACACCAATCAATTTTTGCAATTTTTTACACTAACTTACTTTGAGTAGTTCGGTGTTGCATACCAAACAGACCTTATGTAGTTTGTAAAAAATGTAATTTTATTTAGTAAAATCCAAAATATTTAAGTTTTTCAGTTAAATAAAATAAAATTGTAAATAAGAATAAAAAATAAATAAATAATAATATTAATGATTTAGAGAAAATAAAATTATTAATGTTTTGCATACATAAAATTATGAAAATATATTACGGAAAAAGTACGTCTAACCAAAGATTATATAAAACTAGAAGATTCCAAAGCTATAGGTTTTACCCCCCTATTCTGTAACTTTTTCGTTACGTTCGTTATCGTTATCGAATCGTTAAAAATGGTAAAGTTTGGTTTCCATATACAATTACATTTATATTTAATACAATTCTGAGTGTAAACTAAACTTTATGGTTCTTAACGATTGGATAACGATAACGAACGTAACGAAAAAGTTACAGAATAGGGGGGTTAATATGTCACAAATGTTGTTACAGTGTACACGCAGTGTATAATGTGTTGCATATACAACTAAATTATTAAATCGCATTTGTATCGTTCCGTTTCTTTCTTTCTAACAAGGATAACTCACACTTCTAGCAAAGTTACAAACCTAAATTGGCAATGGATACTTTTATCCTGCTTTATCTTATGTATTTAGCATAGGACAGTGTGCCCACCACAACTTATTCTCACCGCCATTCTTAACAACCTTAAAAATACCCATGGACTTTCTAAAGCCCGTATGACACGATGCATAATTTTACAGAAAATTTACATGTAAATTTTCATAAAAATATTATGCACCGTTGCATACAGCAAATTTACCAGAAAATCTTGTGCTAAATTTTCATGTAAATTTTCATAATATAGTTGTAAATTTGGAGGTAAAAGTGCGCGTAAATGTGCGCAGTAGACGTTTTCCCGTCTAGTCTAGAGTTTAGAGTACTAATGTTACCAATTTTTAATATTGGAAGTTGTTCAACGGTAAAAAGCTACCATTTAGCGCCTATCAAAAATTTTAGCTTAATTAAAATATATTATTTGACAAAAAATGTGATAATTTGTAAAAATTACCCAAAAAGCCATTTCTTGTAAAAATTGCCTGAAGTCCAGCACTGATGATTTCTACTAAAAAACTTTGTAAATTTTAAAGTTGGCAACGCTGTTTTGTATAAAAAAATATTTAGATGTAAATTTGGAGGAAAATGTGCTCGTAAATGTGCGCGGTAGATTTTCGGCAAAAATTGCCGAAAGTTCGGCACTGTTTGACACTGATGAAAAATTTTTTGGAAACAGTTGGCAACGTTTTTTCCAAGTGTTTGCTACTGATTGCTATTAAATGACTTCAAAAATTGCAGAGTTGGCAATACTAGTTGTACAAAGTTGTAAATCTGCGCGTCAGACATTTCTTGTAAAAATTGCCTAAAGTCCGGCACTGATTTCTACTAAAAAACTTCATAAATTTTAAAGTTGGCAATGCTGTTTTGTATAAAAAAATTTAGAACAAGTTGTAAATTTGGAAAAAAATGTGCGCGTAAATGTGCGCGGTGGACTTTCGGCAAAAATTTGATTTGATTGGCACTGATTGACACTGATAAAAAAATTTTTGAAAAGAGTGTGGCAACGCTTTTTCCAGGTGTTTTTATTCAGAAATTTCTATGCTTGTAGAAACCGTGTTCCAATCCAATAACAAAAAATAAAAAAAAAATTTATGGCCTAAAAACAAACTTTTTAGCAGATTTAGATAATTTGTTAATACGCAAGCGCGCATGCTAAATTTATTATTAAAAATTGCTACGCTGCATACAGAAAATTATTTTAGCTGCATAAAATTGTGGCAAATTTACATGAAAATTTACATGTAAATTTTCTGTAAAATTATGCATCGTGTCATACGGGCTTTAGTCCATGAAAATACCGAATAAACGAATTTAAAATTATATTTGCGACATCTATGATAAACTAAAGAAAGCTACATAACGACGACCGTTATTTCAAAAGTTGATCACGCAAAATAGTGCTGCCATCTACTTATGAGAAATAATTTTGATACATATAAATTTACTTTGCGTTATTCATCTTTATAGCTTTTATAATCATTGGTTAAACATAGCATTTTACGCAGAACAATAGGGAGCGAGAAAGCTGACGTTGGCGTCCTCTAGAGTTAAAAAATTTCATAACACAAGTTTACTTTTAAAACACTAGAGGCGAGTCTTTTTGCTCCCTTATTGGAGAATTAACAAATATTAGCTCCCTTTTTGTTCAAGTTGTCACACGGCCTTGATCCCTTAAAACCCTGTTCACACTATATGATTTTTCATGTGACTGGTCACATGACTAGGACTAGGCAATTGTTAAAATTAACAGTCGAAAATCAATTGTGTAGAAACACTCAAAAATCGAGTGGGTAAAAATAATCGATTAAACGCCGAAAGCAATCGAAAATAATTGAACAATCGAACAATTAGTTTATTGTAATTGGTGCAACTGACCCTTCGCATCTATGCTGTTGCCGTTCTGGTGCTATAAAAAAACGTCGTCTAAGGAGTGTTCCAAAATAAACTAACATATTAAATTTGCCACATTTCTTTTCACGACAAAGCCAGCGTAGAAATTTTTATTTCGCTGCAGTTAGTAAGCAATTAAGATTAAATTACGGAAACTTACATAATAATCAAACAACGATTAGAAATTGTTGAATTTTGGTTTATTTTAAAGTTTTAAATATTAAATAATTTAAATCACTTAATAAAAGTGACTTGCGTTTAATTTGCAACTGCAGTAATTTTGATTGCTATTGTAACACAAATTGCTCTAATTTGAGCCAGTTGCTCCGCTGATCTACGATGTAATGGTGGACAGGTCAGCTGAGAGTCACAGAGAATACGAAGAAGACAGGCCGTCTAGTACCAGAGCTTGTTTAGCAACTAACTAAAAAAATAAAATGTCGGGGTGCCAATTTTCTAAATAAAACGCAGAAATAAAAGAAAAGTTTAGATGTTGGGGTTGACGATGTTTGATTCCAAAACTCCAGTATAGGGATTACACAAAACACACAACAATGCAAGTAAAATCTAGGATACTTTTCAGGGATACCCAGAAACAATCAACTCAAAATGAAAATAAAAAAATACAAATGAGTTGCCATCTGAACACAACTCACTAAAAAAGCTAATTTGAGCATCCAGGAAGATTAACTACCAAGTTACCAGGTAACAAATACACATTCATAAGAGATATCATCACGTAAAATCAAATATAGTAATTGCCTTGAACCCTTTCAACTTACCCTTCCACCACAATCTTTTTGATTCGACATCACGCATCACGTGCACGGAAACTAAGAAATTATAACTTGCCGGCTTTGTGCAAAAAACCTGATCATCAGAGACGTGCCCAACCAACTTTTTTCAGGGAGTGAGCAATCTTAAATTTACAAATTTTCTGACTGAATTAATTCAAAATTACCAACTTTTTGTAAGTTTTGAAGTGGCGGCGGGTGAGCACGGTTGGGCGAAAGCCCAACCTAAATTGATTTTGTTTAACCGTTTAGTCAACCTGCTAAATCAAGCAAACGTTTGAGCAAAAGGGTCTAGGACGACAACTTTGACACAAAAATATTATATTTATTAGAGAAAACTCAAAGGAATTTGATTGAAAATATTAAAATAAAGCGTTTTATATATGGAAGAATGTTGTATATCAATGAATTTAGCTAATAATTAATTTTAAGGTTTGCAATTTTATTGTATTTATTGTAATAATGCCTTATTCTGTCACCCGTCCGTGCACTAGAATTTATTTTTACGCTCGAAGAGTGGAAATAGCCGGAGCTTCTTTAGTTGTACCTACACCATCGTACAGTTAACGTCAAGAAAATTTCACTTTTAAAGAGTTTTTTTAACTTAAATTTGACGAAAACAAATAGTAAGATCCACCCCCTTCTTAGTAGCACCTTTTGTCAGGTTGGAAAACACCCAATAAATCAATTTAAAACTTTAAATTAAATTCAGAAGTTTGACCGAGTGACACCAAGCGAATCTCCTGCAGTCTTGCATTAGTGCTTTATAGAAATACTTGTTTCAGTTTCTACTCTTTGAGGTGAGCGGGTCTTACTTACTAGTGGCAGCCAATTAAATGCTCATGTGTGCTACACACCGCGGAAAATCTTTTGCTCATATAAGATTTTTGAAAATATTAAAAAAATAAACTCTATTTGCAATGGTTCATATATTTTTTATTTTATTTTTGCTTTTTGGTCCATTTTCTATCATTTGTTTCTTTAAAAATGTTTAAAATTGGAGTCAGGGTTGCCGACTTACTCTTAAATAAACTTTGAAATAATAACAAGTTTTTCTAATTAAATTTTTAATTTTAGTTTGCCACAAATCCAAAATAATATTATTTTATATTTTAAAGTCTAAAAATATTTTGATTTATCTATAAAAATATTTGTATTTCCCAAAATGTTGCTAATTTTATCTGGCCACTTTTCAAGTTTTTCTGCCAAGTGTCGTCCAACCAAAAAAAACTGGAGCAGCCACTGACATTTTGAAACTTTTTGTAAATTTAGACATAAAAATATATACCAACTTGGCTAACTTTTGACTGTTGCTGCAAACTTTTTGCTAAATTTCAAAAATATTGAAGGGGGCCTTCTTGAGCCTCTTCTTGGGCACACCCCTACTGATCATTCGAAAAATAATTTTTCTTGTAAATTACATATTTCTAAACTTTAATTAGTTATCACAATGCCACTGTCGGCGACGGATTATTTTCGTTATCGAGTCGATGATCATTTCGTTCAGCCGTGGCTCCGTTATTTCTAAATTTAAAAAAGTATAAAATAAGCAATTCATACCAACAATGTCCTTTATTATCTTTGTAAGTTAACGTTTACTATGCAAAATCATCTGCTGCTTACAGAAATAAAAAAAAGTGCACTCATAAAAAAAAATGGCAAGTTTCTCTTTAAATCGGTTAATACCACTGTGTGGTGATTGCCACATTTGATTTATTAGCTTCCAAAATTGATTGAATCACATTATGTTACAGTTCACTTCAGGATTTTTAATCATCTGCATTAATCCTCGAATTATAACAACCAAATCGAATAGCATTCATACAAAATTGGTGGATCCACACTGCTGATGATCACATTTTTAGTATTTCAACCAATGTTCCAACTTCACAACTGTTCGACTTACAGGAATCCATCACCAATCAGAATTTTTCCTTGAAAATCACTTTTGAATTCAAACGCCCACCAAGTTGTCAAAAATCTAAAAAAATTAAAAAAATGAATAGCCTTTCTCATTATTATTATTATCTGCAAAATAATAGTGCACCGAAAAGCCGGGCCTAATCATGAAAATGTGCAATTATTGCTTTAAAATGATAATAATTTATGTTATTTACAGTTACATATGGATTTTCTTACAAAAATACCATGCTTTGGTCAACATTCAAGATATACTTATAAAACATGTTTAAACTGATGATATAAATTATTTAAAATGATGGGTAGAAGTGAAAGCAGTGGTAATTAAACTGGAAGTATAAGGATACATGCGATGCAGGTTATGAAATGCATATTTAACGTTTTGTAACAATTTTGTGTGTCTGTATAATAAAATCTAATTACTTCATTTTAGTACCTACCAGCAATTACTTTTAATAAAAATTACATTTAATTCTGTTAAAGATTTCGGTTCAAAAATTAAAATTACATAAATTACCAACGTGGTTTATGTGGTTTCCTTTTTCTATTTCCAATTATGTGGCAGACGAAGATCTACTACTGCATTTTTGCTCGGTTTTTATAAATGTGAACTTTCAATGAAAGAATTTCTGTTTTGTATGTAGTACAATATGGATAATATCTCAAAAAAATTTAAATAAAAGATTATTATAATTTTATTCAAAAGAAAGTATAATATCCTCAGCACCACTGTTGAATCACCACAACAGTGGAATAAAATAGAGGTAGAACTAAGAACAAAAAAAACCACGGCAGTGTTGATGACAATAAGGCAGAAGATGACAAACCATCAAGTCAACGAATTTTTTCAAAGTTTTCAAAGTAGACATCAGTAAAATTCTGACATATGGCCCCCAAAACAGCCCAAAAAAGCATGAAAAAAGACAACTAGACCATTTGGGCCTCCAAATTGGTCCTTCAATAAATCAATGATTACGGTGGCTGTATGTCATGTGGAACCGTCCTGTTGGAACCACATCTCATCCAGATCAGTATCATGTAAATTCGGATCGAAATAATCAGTAGTACTAATCTTTAGCACGCCGACGAGTTAATAAGTTTTGATCTTTTTCAACAATGGCGTTTACAGCAACGATATTTTATCGTTGGGCGTCAGATAACACAATAAAACAAAAATTAAAATTAAACTAAAGGTTTGGGGCTTGTAACATGAAAAAGTCGCCGTTTTTATTCGCCAAACCACTAGAAACACATCAAATATCAAAATTATTTTATTTTTCTAGAAAAAGAATTTTATTTATATTTTACTTTTAAGAGAGAAAAAATAAAGTATCTCAAAACTGTCATCTGGAAAGAAATTTATTGTTAAGCTGAGAAAATGTGAAATATCGAAACAAAAATTACTATACTGGTGAAAACAGGTTTGATGAGTATATGGCGATGAACTTAAATTAAATTTACAAAGAAATAAGACAAATCGACTAAAATTTAAATTTTTGAATTCAACTTTTTAAATTTTAAAATCGTTAACATAAACACAGCATGAAATTATAGTCATGGGACGATATAATCTTCAATCGATACTTTCACCTTTCCATATTTACCTTTAAAAAATTAACATTATTAAAATTTTAATCTAAACGATTCTTGCATTTACTACTACATATAAATTTAATTAAAAGTAAATAATTTTAATCAGTCAATAATTAACTGCACTTTGCGTACCTACCTTAATACCTTAAGAAAGTTATTTTTTTTTGTTTATCTATTTGTTCTACATTTTATGAAATGAATAGAAATATTTTAATTTATAGATTTTTTAATTGCTTACAAGTTCATAGGTGATGAGGAAAAGTGTTTTAATCGTGTAAGAATGACACTTTCTTTCGAACTCGTGACTTAATAAAGTTTACTTTCATGTTATGGTATCACACATTTAAATTAGGAAATTATGTCAATTTTTACTCTTTTTTTTAATAATAATGATAATTGTATGGGTGACAGTAGTAATGAGCGAATTGAGTACCATGATTAATTTTTAATTTGATTTGTTACATAACTACAAAAAAATAACTTGTTGCCAAGATTTATTGAAATAGCCTTTGAGAAATAACAATAATTAGAATTGTTGTAAGTACAAAAACAATATTTGATATTTGAACATGATTTTGTATAACAGCATCGATTCAGGTCATCTTTGTATGAGAGTGGTCACGGAGTACATATGGGTGGATTTTGGGAAGGAGAAATCTTATAAAAGTAAGAAAGGTGAAATGTACAAATATATGTCAGTGTTTTCGTTGTATTGAAAAGGTATGGTGAAAGTGATTCCACAAGAGTGAATAGTAACCAAAAAATAATAATCAAAATTTTTTAGAATCAAAATGCGAGGCGTTTTAGGAGTTGTACTGGTCGCAATTTTAGCCCTTGCAACTGCCTATCCTCAAAGGGAAGGTGGAGTTTACACTAACGAAGCAATTCGGCAAGCCCAAAATTCAGATTTAATTCCAAAAGATGCTCAAATTCAAAAGGTAAGTTTCTATATTATTTTGGTTTAACTCGAAAAGAATTCGAAAAATTGTTATTACTTCACGGGGGTTGAAAAGAAAATTTAAAAGTGATCAAAACCTTAATAATTGTTTTTTAATTTTGGGAAACTAACTTGATTTTTTAATAAAAAGATAAAACCGAAATTTTAAGCAACATTCACAACCTCAAATTTAAACTAGCAAAGTATCAGTTTTGCTCATTTAGGCTAATTTTAGGATGAAATTAAACCACAAAAAATTACAGATTTTGTTGTATCAGTTTCTTTACGCGAATACTAATTTTAGTCATTGCCGAAAATAGTGACATAACTAAAAAAAATCTTTTTTTGGAAACATAAATTGTTCTTTTGCAAATTTCACAATTCTTTTTTTGAGTTATTGCTGTTCTAGCAAATAAGCGATTTTTAATCGTAAATTTTCTGCTCATTTTCTTCTTCTTATTTTTGTGCTCTCTTATGCACTTTTTACTCTCTAGAATCTAGATCTTTTTCTTTTCAATGCCAGGTTTTGCAATCAAATCCAGAACTTTATGAATATCTTTGGATGTCGTTAATATCTCATAACTCAAAGAGTTCAAAATTATTGTTCATTACCCTTTCTCTTTTTAGCCTACTGATCGTTTTCTTATTGACCTTAATCCGTGCTTCATGGTGACACATTCATTTTTTTTATCATTTATTTGAAATAGATTTTTGCTGCCTAGGTCTGAAAGTTTTGGGTAGTTTCACTATCACTTGTCTATTCCAGATTTTTGAAGTCACTTAATTATGATTACTTTTGACTTCAGCCACCACTTGTACCAAAATTCAGTCTCTGTTGCAAGTCTTTATTATTTCCTTTGTTTTCCTTTCATTATTTTTGGTTAACGACTAAGTTGTCTTTACCTTCGGCATCCTGACCTTGGCATTGAGGTCTTAAAGTGAGGTCTTTATCTAACGTGGTTTATTTCACCTCAATTTACGAGACTAACCTGGTCCAACTTCAAAGGATTTCTTCCTTGTTGTTTTTTCAGTTGTCCATGCCAAAAAATCCAATTTGATGATATTTAGCCCACCCATCCGTATATCATCTGTTAATTATACAGTAAAGGTCAAAAGATTGGAAACTACCGGCGCTTCATATCAAAAGAAAGTTTTGTTAATAAATATCAATTAATTCAATAATAATCGTAGCAAAAACCATAATTTCCCTTTTAACCGAGAAAAACTTTCACTGCTTTTTCTTCAATCCAAATTTAAAAATTTTTCTTTTATTGTTTTAGGTAGAAGAAGGAATTGAAATTGGAGCTTACGAAGGTATTCCCGGCAATCAAAAAATAAACCTAGGAGATATCCTAGGAGATCAATTTCCTCCTGAAGTAGTCAATAATTTACAATCACAAATCGATGGCATAGGTCGTCATTAATATTGAAAAGTTGCCTTGGTGACGCAATGTTATTAATGTTTTGTATATGGCAGGAAATTTCTAAACGTAATTGTTTGGTTCTAATCTTTAAATTAAACAACAATAAACTAATAAAATGAAATTCGCCTACCAGAATACGAAAAATGTAACATTACGACACTGCTGGGAGTGTTGGATTAGTGAAAGTGATAATTAGGTATTCAAAAATTGTAGTTTTGGCAAGCGCGTTGATAATTTTATTTCTTCATTAACATTTCAACTTTCATCTTTCTTTGCATGCGTCATTCTTAAACTTTCTTTCTTTCCAAAACTTTTTTTAATTTTTCCTCTTCACTCTTTTAGTTTCTTAGTTGTCTATCTTTATTTTTTAATTTTATATGTTTTACCTTATTTCTTCTTTTCTTCCTTATTATTCAGTATTATTCTACCATCAGTACTTGAAATTCTTCCACTGAGAGTGCCAAGGATTTTATCTTTTTAAAATTTTGTAAATAAATTTTAATATAAAAATTTTTTTGTAAGTTTATTTTATTATTTAAAATTAAATTATAAATAATAATTAATTTTTAATTTATTTCTTTATCTTAGAAGAGTCAAGGAGAAAAATCAAATACGTCAGTTTTCTTCGCTTTATTCGGACATTATAAAATATCTAATTACAATAATAAAAATTATTATTAACATTTTAAAAGTTAAATCATAAGAGTTCTCTGTACAACCAATTACAGATGCGATTTTCTTTAATTTATCAAAGAGCTAGAAAATCTGTGATATTTATTGTAAAACCACAATAGCGTTTGAGAATGCATTGAAATGGAGTTCGACACATTGGACAAGTAAGTCCAATGTTTGACCATCCTTCTAAGCACGTGAAGCAAAATTTATGCCCGCAATTCTCCAATACCCCAAATATTATAAAGTCTTGAAATATTTCTAAACAAATTGCACATTTTTCAGTAGCATTTCTTCCATTATCTTCAAATCCACATAAAGTAGGCACCCTAACTCTTATATCTGATGTCGTCTCCCAATCTCCAAATTCTGTTATCCAATCTCTAACGTGTACGTTCAATTCAGTCTCCGATTCTATTTCCCAATCTTCGGCATACGATTGGAATTCTGGTGACCATTCATCCTCATTGCTTGTATTTGAAGGAAAATCTGATATCGACAATCTACTAGCTGGATTTAATTCTTTCATCCAATCTTTCACATATAAATACGATTCTTCGATCCAATTTCTGTCGTCCCAATCCATATCCAGTTCCCGATACTTAAAACAAGATTTAATTGGTACATTAACGTCTTCCATTATTGCTTTAGTTTTTTTTTCCTAAAAATATAAACAAATTAAATTTTTGTAATCCAAAAATGTATATTAATAATTACTTACTCTCGTACTACTCCGTGTTATCCTGAAAGTTAACAATTTTATAATTTAAAGCAATGAAAAGTTGGTGAAATTAGGCAAATGGAACCTCTAAATTTTGAGATAATTTTTTTGAATAAAGTAAAATTGTTCTACTTTACAGAAATTTACAAAACTTTTCGAAAACTTAATTCGCTTGATAACAGATGGCTAAACTATACAATTTTTATACACTCGCAAAATGAAAGGAAGAATTTAAGTTTTCGGATACTAAATACGCGACCATAACTGTGGTTTGGTGTGTTTGCTGGATGAGTCGTAGAGCGGAAAATCTAGGTTCGAATCAAAAACTTGACGGAATTTTTTTTTAATTTTATTTTTACGGTTGCTAATTTCAGAGCTTTACAATTGTCATAAATTTGTATGTATTACATGGACATAAATATGCATATAAATAAAACTTAAAGTTTACAACTTTAATCACTTAAATTGCAATTGTAGTCTTTAAGTTTTTATGTGGTCAGGTCAATCTTCAATTGTCACACTTTCGTTGATACCAATAATTTAAAGTAAGTGTTTGTTTTCCTTTAGACACCACCTTATGAGGAGTTGTACTTCATGACTTCCTCTGGGACTACCCCTGTTTTATCACCCAAAAAGTAGGCAGAAAGTTAATTATAATACTCTTCTTGCTCATCTCCGCTGGTAGCTCAATCACCGCAGTTGCTAGGTCTTAGGTGTTGAATTCTGAAATTGGAACACAATTAATATATTTCTTGAACAATAAATTTTCTTCGATTTTTGTAACTGTAATCGGCAAGGATGTTGACTTTTCATGGAAGCTCCTAAAAAATGGTGAATTGAAATGATTGAATGGCCGAGAAGCTAACGTATTTAGCTTCATGTGCCAATATCTAAAGATGGAATCTCATTTTTAGAAGCATACTAGCAGCACCAGCAGAGGTCATCCGTTACCTATGTAAGGAACCCAAGTAGCATTTTTACTTACCAATTTTCAATTGCTACATTATTGCTTGCTGACAGCTGCCTCTATTTTAACGCTATTTGAAAAATTGCTTCAACGTGCTTAAATAGCTAGCAAATTGCTAACAAATAGCGCCTAAAAATTGCTAGCAAGCTGAAATAGCAAGCAAATTGCTAGCAAATAGCGCCTAAAAGTTGCTAGCAAATAGCAAGCTGAAAAAACAAGGAAATTGTTAGCAAAGAGCGCCTAAAAATTGCTAGTAAATTGCAAGCTGAAATAACTAGCAAATTGTGAGCAGATAGCGCCTAAAAATTGCTAGCAAATAGGAAGCTGAAATTACAAGCAAATTGCTAGCAAAGAGAGCCTAAAAATTGCTAGTAAATTGCAAGCTGAAATAACTAGCAAATTGCGAGCAGATAGCGCCTAAAAATTTCTAGCAAATAACAAGCTAAAATTACAAGCAAATTTCTAGCAAATAGCGCCTAAAAATTGTTAGCAAATTGCAACCTGAAATTACATGCAAATTGCGAGAAAATAGCGCTTAAAAATTTCTAGCAAATAACAAGCGGAAATTGCAAGCAAATTGCTAGCAAATAGCGCCTAAAAATTTCTAGCAAATTGCAAGCTGAAATTACCATATTGGGATTGTTCAACAAGTGTTTTCGAACAAAGTCTTATCCGAATATCTAGAAAAAGGCAAGATTTGTACTACTCAGAAAGAGAGATAAGCCACTAGAGAACCTCAGCTCTTACCAACCGACTTGCCTTATAGTTAATCTATATGATAGCTGTTCGAGAGTATCTGCTTCTCGGCAGGTTCGAAAAGAGGATCATAACAACTGGAGGTCTTGCGGCAAACCAGTTTGGATATGTCAAGGGCCGCTCTACGATGGACGTATACTAATACGTATAATAGAGGAAAATGGACAACGCGCAAGCTTTGTCTCGTTATTGCCTTGGATATCAAGAACGCGTATAATTCCGCGAGATAGTCTCTTATCACAAAAGAGCTAGTGAGAAGAAGCATCTCAAAATATCTCATAGATCTATTGAAGAGTTATCTCAGTGCGCGATCAATATACATCAAGTAAGAGCAACTGAAAGAGGAGTTTGAGGTTACGAGTGGTGTTTCTCAAAGTTCGGTACTTGGGCCGACCCTGTGGAATTTTATGTATGACGGCGTTCTTTACTTGCTCTTGCCCGACGGGGTCGAGCTGGTGGCTTTGCTGACGACCTGACCTTGGTGATGACGGTAAAAACAAAAGAAGAACTACAAAAAAAAACAGAGGATGCTATCCAAATGATTATCAATTGGATAGAAAACCATAGACTGGAAGTTGTGCCCGAAAAGACGATGGACATGTTAGCCATCGGAAGACAAAACTGTGACATCCAACTAAGCATTAAGGGCAAAGAAATACAGAAAACAAACTCAATCAAAGTTTTGGGAGTTCATCTCGATAAGAGCATGAAATTTGGCCTCCATATTGAAGCCATGACGGCAAAAACTCTACAACTTGCCACAGCTCTTATGAAACTAATGCTGAATATGGGAGAGCCCAAGTATACAAAAAAAGAGTATTGGCATTGGTGGTGCACTCCATCATGCTATTATGGTGCACCGATCTGGCACAAAGTCATGAAGATTGACAGCTACCGTAGCAAGTTCAAAAGGTGCAAAGAACTGTTGCACTGAGGGTATGCTCGTCATACAGGACGACATTCAGGAAAGTACTCCAGGTGTAAGACCCTAAGACCATGGGTCAAACGAACTTTTAGTGAGCTAAACTTTTGCCTCACCCAGCTTCTCACCGGACATGGCTGCTTTAACGCATACCTCATAAAAATAGCACGAAAAGGCGACCCTGGATGTCGTTACTGTCAGGAAGAAAACTCCGCGGAGCACACTCTCTTTAAATGCTCCCGGTGGAAAGACATAAAAACTGAGACTGATATCCAGCATTTGACCAGCAAAGATTAGAAAAACAGGAAGAGCGGTTAACCGCAACCCTATAAGAAGAACAAAGTCCCGCAAGGGCAGAAGATATGGAAGCGCGATGTTCATCAACAGACAAAATGCTGAACAGCAAAACCTGCGGACTTCGAAGGGAGGTGGTTTTTAGTGGGTATAACCTCACACTACCAGCAGCACGGGCTGATGGTGTCTTTGTTAATTTAAGAGTCAGACGAAGCTAATCTCATTAAAACGCGATAAAAATTTTTTTAATGGTTTGTCGTTATGTACTAACAACTAATACCAATTAAAATAATTTATGATAATTGGCTCAACGCTGTTCCGGGTTTGAAATCCTTTAAAATTCTCTGTCACACAATGAAATAATCGAACTCCGCAGATGCAATTCATGCTATCGCTAATTAAGGTAATAAGTAAATTTCAGGTGGCCTCTCATTCCTCAAAATTAGACTTCACCTGGATTTTCCATCGAGAATCATCGCATCAGTTCATAACCAAAAATTACTTTTACATAATCAAAATAAAACCAGGTACCTATTAAGTTGGACGGATTACCTCTTATGTCCGTAGGAAAAGTTTGCTCACCTGGGCTGTAAAACTACCTTTCCTTCCCCAAACTTGAACAATACTTTTCGAAAATTAGCAAAATTAATGATTTACTGCATTTTAAATACCGTACGAGGATTCAACAAACTTAAAAGAAAAAGAAGACGAATCGATGTCAATTTATTGGCGCTCTTAAACAAATCATTGATTGCATTTGAATTAATTTAACGCTCAGCATGACCTTGCAAATTCATTAATCTGCAAATTTGAATAATTTAAATCTAAAAAATTGTGATATTATATTTTAGCTTGGAGGTGACGTCCGTTACGTGGATGGGACTTATTTGAGTCTCAAAGTAAAAGACTTTTTTTCCCATTTCTAGTCGCCATTGCATATCGAGAGCTTTTGCATCAACTCACTTAATTCCTTTTAGCAAGTAAATTAAATTAAAATCAAAAAACATCAAAAAAATGTGTACCTGGTTATAGGCAAAAATCATCGATGAGGCTTTTAACACCTTTTTAATTAAATTTATTTGCTCGATCTTTGTATGTTAACATTTAATTTTAATTTAATGTGTTTTTAAAACGCCTAAGAAGATTCTAACCGAACTGGTAGTTCAATCCTCCAGCAACACTTTTTTTTAACCGATAGCCACTGATTCCAATTTGTTTTGGTTATTTTAGCGTAGGCGAATGTGAGCTTTTGCTTATGGAATAAATCATATGCTGCGGTGACATGGTTCTATTTAAATTAATTTGATTTATTCCTGCATTGGATGTTGGTTGGTTTTCTATTATACAGGTAACAAAAGAAACAAACCTTTATTGCGATTTTTAAGTGCCCATTCCAACGGGAAGCTTTTTAAAATTTTTTTGGTATGGTAAACTTTTAACATAATTTACAATATAATTTAAGCTACTAAAAAATTACAAAATTTGGTTTTACAACGTAAAATTATTGTGTTAAAAAATTGCAATAAAAGACTAGCAACACATCTCCAAAAAAAAATTACAACCCAAATGCAATAAAACATTTTAATTTACTATTATGGTCATTGGAAGAAATTGATTGAATTAAAACGAAATAAATATGTAGGTACAGTATTATAATGGAGAAGATTTACTGTTAGCATTTACGTCAAACAAATTAAAAATGTAAAATTTAATTATAATTAGCATTCATATTTAACGAACATATCGCATTTTGAATTGGTGTGGTGTCTAATGTTGTTTAGAAAAACTAGTGAGAATAATGTTAATGCCCGTTATGAGAATGCATTGTTTAAGCCGCACAACAATACCAATAATTTTAATTTTCATTGCTTTAATGTACATCACCGAGGCACATTTAACCTTTTTTTTTTTAATTTAAAAACCAAACTTATAATTTGTTTAAAAAATAAGAAAAAAATTGCAATTTTTATATTTAGATTTGTAAAGTGTAATAATCAGGTCGATTTCAATCGAAATCTTCCTGACCTTTGTTGAATTGCCGCTTCATTAATAAATCGCTCGTTAATATTAAAAAATTAAACGTAAATAAACTGGATCACTAAATTAAGTCACTTGCGTTATTAATTTTAAGCGACGATAAACAGGATATGAAATTTTTATTTGTTAATTTTAAACTGCTGTTAGGTGCTTTTGTTAGGTACTCCGAATCGTCATTATTTAGATGGCATCTTGAGTAATCCTCTTCTCATTAAATCGGTAAGCTTCCTCAATAATTTCAGTCTTTACAACTTCTTTACCGCGATTCATCTCTGGTAACCTTATTATGTTATCTAAATTACAATCACTGATATTCACTTTTATTTCTTAGATAATTTTTCTCAAACTAAATGTTTTAGCTGGAAATGGAAGCTTACGGAAGATTCACTGACCACGAATTCGTTTTAACAATAAAACAAAGTTAAACAATTGCATAGTTGATCACAAATTTATTCTAAAAAAAAAAGAAATAAAACAACAAATAGCCCAAGGTCTAACATTTCCAAACCCATCAGAGCTTAAGTTATTTGTTAAAGTGTGCTCTTCTTTTTATAATAAATTTGTGGTCAGTGACAGTGAGTAAGCGGTCGGTAACAAGAATGCCGTTAATCCATTTATGCGCATCAGAGGTGGACACAACGAATAAGATCCGTACAGATGTAGATAGTAACGGTAACTAGAAAAAATTCTAAGCTATAATATTATGGAAAATGAAAAAACTACTTCTTAAAATATAATATAATATAATAAATTTAAAATTATTGCGTATATGCATCGTTTTAAATTAATTAAGTATTTTATATAAGTACATGTAAATAAATAAGCATTCATTATTTAAAAAAAAATAGATTTGCATTGCACAATCTACAATGCATTTTAGTAGCAATGCAGTCGCATTCCTTGAGAAAAATATACAGCCTTGGTTGGAATAAGAAGGTATTGTAACAAAACATAAAAGAAAAGGTTTTCTAATATTCCGGCCCTTAAACTGAAAATAAAATAAACGAAAATAAAACAAGACTAAGTGGCGCTGTAGGGCAGGCTAAAGCGCTGCAAAAATTTTTAAACAATCAAAAAAGATTTTATACAGCAGGGTTGATAAAAATCATGAGTTTTATAAAACAAATCGTTGATTAAATCATTTGATTTAAATGATGTAAGTTGACATTACCGTCGTGTACTGCCCTCTGTTAAACGACACTGATTCATAGGATGTCTTCTTCGATTTATTATCAAATCGGTCCAATAATTCACTGTAATACTGCCTTGTGATCGTTCCTTTTTTCTGCAAAAAGTCCAACAGGATTATTCCTTTTGAATCCCAAAAATTGTGGAATGAGACCGTCTTTGCCTTCTTTGGAACAGATTCACCAAGACAAATCCATTGTTTTAACTGTCGCTTGATTTCTGGTGTATAACAATGTATACAAGTTTTTCCTCCTTCCAAAAACTCCTGTAAATTTCACCACTGGCGTAATAACTTTGTTTGGCGCCAGTGTGCCCGAGCCAGAAGTGCCTGAGTCCAAAAATCTTTAAGTATATAAAAAAAGGTCATGCCACCTATGTATAGTCGGTGCCGGTGTTCTTTGTACACCCTGCATATGGCTAGTTACGCCATTAAATTTTGCTTAAATAGGTCCAAATACTACTGACATTGACAGTCGTATCCACTTGTTGTTACACTTGAGCAATCGCGGCACTCATCGGGTCAACACTTTTTTCACACTTAACTTATTATGTAAAATATTGATTGCCGTTTCATACGATACACCTACGACCTTTGCTACTTTGCGCACTTTAGTTCAGTAATCAGCGAAAATTATGTTGTGGACATATTCAATGCTATCCTCGGTAACCACGTCTGTCGGGCAGCCTGGCCGCTCCTTATTATAAACAGATGTAAGACCAAGTTTAAATTCTTTTGCAACGTTTTTTGGCAATATTATACATTTATTAGGTAGCTTGCTAAGCTTGCCTTTCAGATCTGCCTGTACCCTGATTTTTTCTGTTAATTATGGCAATTCACTAATCCAGGAAAACTATCGGTTTAACGTCAGTGCCAGATTAACATAGTAGCAAAAAAAGCAAATTTCGGAGCAAATCTGATTAATAAAATGTTATATAAAATAATATGGAAACAACATAAACAATATATTATACTTATAAGCCAACATTTTGGTGCAATATTTATTTCCAATATTGGGTCAATATAAGATATCAATATTGCACCAATATTGGCTAAATGTTGGTGCAATATTGCACCAATATTGATGACCAATATTGTCTGTCAATATTCAGCCAATATTGGTCCAATATTGTTTTCCAATATTGGGGTAATATATGTAATCAATATTGCACCAATATTGGCTAAATCTTGGTGCAATATTGCACCAATATTGATGACCAATATTGTCTGTCAATATTGCACCAATATTGATGACCAATATTGTCTGTCAATATTCAGTCAATATTGGTGCAATATTGTTTTCCAATATTGGGGCAATATATTTAATCAATATTGCACCAATATTGGCTAAATCTTGGTGCAATATTGCACCAATATTGATGACCAATATTGTCTGTCAATATTCAGTCAATATTGGTGCAATATTGTTTTCCAATATTGGCAAACATTTAATATTTAATCAATATATATATTTAATCAATATTGCACTAATATTGGCTAAATCTTGGTGCAATATTGCACCAATATTGATGACCAATATTGTCTGTCAATATTCAGTCAATATTGACTAAATCTAAATTGGCTAAATTGGCTAAATCTCGGAGAAATATTGCACCAATATTGCTGACCAATATTGTCTGTCAATGTTTAGCCAATATTGGTGCAATATTGTTTTACAATATTGGGGCAATATATGTAATCAATATTGCACCAATATTGGCTAAATCTCGAAGAAATATTGCACCAATATTGATGACCAATATTGTCTGTCAATATTCAGTCAATATTGGTGCAATATTCTTTTCCAATATTGGGGCAATATATGTAATCAATATTGCACCAATATTGGCTAAATCTCGGAGAAATATTGCACTAATATTGCTGACCAATATTGTCTGTCAATGTTTAGCCAATATTGGTGCAATATTGTTTTCCAATATTGGGGCAATATATGTAATTAATATTGCACCAATATTGGCTAAATCTTGGTGCAATATTGCACCAATACTGATGACCAATATTGTCTGTCGATATATAGCCAATATTGGTGCAATATTGTTTTCCAATATTGGGGCAATACATAATATCAATATTGTCTGTCAATATTTAGCCAATATTGGTGCAATATTGTTTTCCAATATTGGGGCAAATATATGATATCAATATTGCCTGTCAGTATTCAGCCAATATTGGTGCAATATTGTTTTCCAATATTAGGGCAATATATGTAATCGATATTGCACCAATATTGGCTAAATCTTGGTGCAATATTGCACCAATACTGATGATCAATATTGTCCGTCGATATATAGCCAATATTGGGGCCATATATGAAATCAATATTGCACCATTATTGGCTAAATCTTGGTGCAATATTGCACCAATATTGCTGACCAATATTGTCTGTCAATATTTAGCCAATATTGGTGCAATATTTAGCCAATATTGGTGCAATATTTTGCCAATATTGGTGCAATATTGTTTTCCAATATTATCATAAAAATCATAAAGCGCATGCGTTGATGCGCATTAAACAATTTTATCATACAGGGTGGAAAGTGACATAGATTTCCCAATCTCATTTTGAAGGACCGCATTCAGGGTGAAATTTTTCGTCGGAATGATTTATATAGGGTGAAGTATCAAACATCTAAAACACATAAATAGAGAATTCTGATAGGATGAACCTACATTATAGTTTAGATACACAAGCAGTACCTATTTGAAAATATATTACTAAAAAATTTGAAAATAAAAAATTGGAAAAGTTTAACATCTCGATATTGGGGCAATATTGATTTCCCAATATTGCACCAATATTGCGCCAACATAGTGTGCTACCTGGAAAGCTGCAGAAGCACGGAGACTAGTCATAAAAAAGTTTTACTTTTCCTCGAATTTGAACCAGGCACTTCGCATTTGCAACCATCTTGCAATGAGACGGTCAGTGCCATTTAAATTTGTTGAACCAATATCTCACGGTTGTCACAGATAGTAAAGAGTCTTCATAGACAGCATTCGGCTTCGCTTTTATTTCTTCGCTTGTTCTTCCGTCTAAAAATAAAAAGCAAATTATGAATCGATGAAAGTGCTGTTTTACCACTATAACGCATAATTGCACGAACTGCGCTATGAATTGCTGCGGCACACCTTCGATTTTTTTTTATTTCTCAACATGAAAACATGGATTGGGAACAAAAATTTAGTTCGAACGAGAAATTATCTCCGAGACAGAAGCGTATTTTGAAGAGTTTGTTAAAACTGGAGACCAAATAAAAACAAACCTATAAATCAGTCTGAAATTTAGATAGTGTTGTTTAACAGATAGCAGTACACGACAGTAATGTCAATTTTCATCACCAGCACCACCAAACACGGGTACTTATTGATCTACCTTCATATAATTTTTTTAAACGAATTTTGATTGGTTATATTTTTAACTTTAACATACAATTTAACTAGACTAGTCTCCGTGCTTCGGAAGGCACGTTAAGTCGGTGGTCCTCCTGAGTTAATGAATTTTCATCATTAACATAAAAACCAGGGTTACAGGCACGTATGGAAAAAATTCGAGCAAACTACTTGTCGCACGTTAACAATTTATATGCTCACAGATCTAGCACTGCCAAAAGGAAACGACTCAGTAGGTGGAAATAACAATTCTAAAGGCTTAAACTAAGAAGAAAAAAAAAGACATACAATTTAGAGTCGATTTATTAATCTCTAGTTAGTGTCCTAATAAGTAAATAAATCTAACAAGTAAGTATGAATTTTAACAGATAAATTGGTTAAATTTCATATTTATTTGAAACACTAACCAAAACCGGAACCGGAAAAGTGGGTTCTCTATAAAAATTTAAAAAATTTTTGCCCTGATTTTCTGCAAGCTGCTCCACTCAGTAGTAAACCCCCCATGCGGGGAGAGCTAAATTTGTACTTCTAAGGAAAGCCGTCAATTTGAAATCAAAAACCGCTTTTAACATTTTTCAAAATTGCACTGCTAATGTTTTGAGAGAAAGTACAATTTTTGAATATAATTTCATTATTGGCATTGCAATATTTTAGGTTACACAAATAAAGCGATGCAAGTCAAGAAATATAAGAATCAGTTGAGTGGTGTCAAAAGGAGAGCCGCATTGCGAGCTTGCAGTGTTTCGATCAGTCCGCAGAGAAGCGGTGTTTGCCCTGGCAGCAGGATTGCCACCTGATGGCAATGGAAAGTGTCGCTAATTATGATAATGTTAGCAAAAAAGCTAAAAAGGATACAGGCAATGTAAAAATAAGGCATGGTAAGCAAAATGGACGACGTCAGAGAGCGGTAGCTAGACAAAAATACTTATCCCGATAATTGATCTTACTCTTATTTCTTCTTCGGGTGCCTATCCGTTCCGGATGTTGGCTATCATCCTGAATATTTTGACCTTATTCACCGCTGCTCGGAAAAACTCCGTGTTCGTCATAGAGTACTATGTTCTAAGGTTTTTCAACTAGGATGATATTCTTCGTCTTCTACCGACGCTTCTCTTTTCAACTATTTTTCCTGTAAAATGCATTGTAGGAGTTGATATCTACTTTCGTTCCTCATTATATAGTCGAGATACTGCAATTTTCTACTTTTTACTATGTTGATAATTTCCAGGTCTTTGCCTATTCTTCTGAGTATCTCTTGGTTTGTCACTTGTTCCACCCACAAAACTCTCAGGATTCTTTGGTATAACCACATTTCGAATAATGCTTGGAGCTTCTATGTCATCGCTTCCGTTAACGTCCAGGCCTCTACTCCGTAGAGCGATACAGGAAAAACAGCATTTCATCATTCTTATCTTTGTTTCCATCGTCAGGTTATGGCTCTTAAATAGCGCCGCCGCTTTAAGAACGCACTTCTTGTTTTTTCGATGAGACACTTGATTTTTGAGAATGGTCTCATTGTTCGTTGATGATGGTGCCCAGGTATGTGTATTTATTCATTTTTTTATTGGTTGGTTTTAGACATTTAGTTGGCAGTTTGTGATGGTATCCTTGCTAATTATCATAAATTGAATCTTTTTGAAGTTAATATTCAACCCATATATTTACTGCTAGTTTTGCTTATTTTGTTCATTAGCTGTTGCAGTTCCAGTATACTATCCATTAAGATTACTGTATCGTCAGCATACCTAATGATATTTAGTTGTTTACCATTCAATACTATTCCCGCATCAATCTCTTCAAGTGTTTCTCTAAAGATATATTTGGAATAAAAGTTGAACAACAACGGCGACAAGACACATCATTGTCTCACTCCTTTCATAATGAGTATTTTCTCCATCTGTTTTTCATCTACCACTGCTTCTTGCCTGAACTTTATCCGGTCCTGAGAACCTTTCGGCTTTCATCTGTTTAATTGTCGTCTCTACTTCTTCGATCATATTAGTCGGTTCCGATTCTTCTTGTATTGTGGATTTCTTTAGTGTGTCATCTTGAAAGAGCTGTTCTATGTATCTTTTCCAGGTTTCCTTCCGGTCATTCATATCTAATATTGCTTTTCCATTTTCATCCGTGATTCAATTTATTGGTTTTGTTTTATTTTTTCCCGTTAGTTCCTTTATTTTTCGGTGCACATTGAAGTTATCGTGCTTGTCTTGCAGCATCTCTATTTTGTTGCATTTCTCTCTTGCTTCATATTCTTTGGTTGTCTTATCTTTTTCTTAATGGTTTTATGGATTTCTCTATACACCTCCGTGCCGATGTGCTTTCTTCTCTTTTCCATCATCTCCAAGTTTTTGCTAGACATCCACATCTTTCTTTTTTTCTTCCCACCCGATTTAACCCTTATTTCACCTGATTTAAACTCTTTATAGACACGGGTGCTTCCAAGAGTAGGTTCATAAAATCGGAAAGGTATTTTATTATTCAGAAGTAAATTTTCCAAAATACAAAACAAAACTAAAGCTTATAACTTTGTAAAATGATGACTCTAATAGGTCTAATAAGTTGATAGGGTGAGTTAATTTACAATGCTTTATATTTTTACACTGAACTAGAACTATATTATATTGTCATACGTAGTTTTCATCTACAAAATAAATATTTGATTATAAAAATAATTTTTTCCAAAATTTGTAATTTAAAAAAATTAGGAGATTCCAGTGAGATAAAATAAAATGCAGTTGCTGGATATCTAGCTCAATCGATTCTATAAGTCGCATGAGATTTTTTCCAACTTATTATAATAATTTGTAATAAAAAACTAAAATAAAAATGTTACTTTGGAAACATTACTTTGGATTTTGTGAGATAACTTCATCGTACATTTATGTATGTATATTTATGTATGTATGTATGTATGTATAGTCGGTTTTAAACGTCTTTCGACATTGTCCGATACCAAACTACCAACCTTGCGAATTGGCGCTTGGTTTTTTAGCATTTTACATTTTTTACCTACGACGAGGAGCCAGCCCGTCGGTAAAACCCCCAACCTGGAGGACCAAACGAGACGGCCAGAATAAGTTGTTACTTACCCGGATTCGAACCGGGTATTGAGCGTTTGTAGTCAACTCGCTTGACCATTGCTCTCCGACCGTCTCTCCTACATAATAAATCGTACATTTATTAAAATAATAAAAATTAACTGCAAGCTAACTATAGCATTTAATAATTAAATAAAAAGCGGAATGCACAGTTTCCAAACCAAATCTCAACAGCATCATTCACAAATTCTACATTTTATGGTGAGCAATAAATAAATCTTGCCAAGGGTAAGTGGTTCTCTTTGCTTTGATGTTTGGGCGATAAAATTAAAAATTTTGCTATCATGAAAACAGTAGCAAATATTGCCTGCACGTTTGAAACCAAAATTTATTGTCGTAAAACGTTAAAATCTAATCCTTAAACTACCCTTAACTAAACTGCCCTTTAAGTTGCCGCACCAAAGTTAAGATATAACACCATAAAACCAACAATATCAAATTTGATAAGCAAAAAAAAATAAGTTTGTCATAATCAATTTTTTTTTTTTTTGATTCTATAACAAATTCTGAGCACCTAAAAGAATTTCGTGTAAAGGTGTTGTCGAATGTCAAAAGCGCTTTCTTTCTTTGATATTTTAAAGTGCTGTGGAATAAGATAGGCTTTTGCATCTAACAGGGTGTAATCGTGTTATTCAATAATTGACAATTATAAAAAATATAAACCCCAAAAATGTTTTATTTGCGACGCTATTGTGTTGTTTTTATCCGCCTAATGTCAAAACTCTCACCTTTCTGACAGCTGTCGTGTTGCTTCCACCGATTGCGTCAGGTTAGCAGTTTGCTTCTGAATGTTGATAATAATAGCTCGATTTATTTCGAAACCGACCAATTCCACTTGTGGGTTATTCAATTTGCTCAACAATTTTCACAGCTTTCATAAATCCCCAGATCAGACGATAAATAATCCATAAAATATTCAATTAAAATTTTAGGTGCCTCTTTATCAAATACAAAATGTTGATCATTTGTGATAATTATCGATTTTCAGATCGCATCGGTCATTAAATAAAAGAATTCCGACAAATTTACTTTATTAAAAAATGATATTATCTAAAGCAGTAAAAAATTTTAAACTCTAACACAAGGCTCCAATTCTGAACTCCATGTTTCTCAGTAAAAGAAAGCTTTCATGCATTTGATCCATTATCATCAGTAAACGTGTAGATCATGATTTTGAGAAACTCGATTTTCAATTCGATAACTCAAAATCTAGTTGATCTATTCATGAGCGTCATTTCCAAATTTTTAAATTGAATTTTTTTGAAATTAGCCGATTGTTAGTTTTACAAGCTGCACTTGTTGAAGTCCGATTCATAATGTACGCGAGTGATAATGGATCAAGTCGGTTATTCCAATATGGAGCTGACTCCTTGAAAGACAAAAATCGAAAAAAATCAAACTACGTTTTAAGCCACGTAAATTCTTTTAATTTATACCATTTTTTATTGTATTTTCCAATACAATTGACTATTACAGGTGTAGTCTAGACGTGTTCAATACCGGAGACTTACCCTATTAGAACCGAAGAAAATTTGTTTAAAATTTCTTTTTTTATTACAATGGCGTATTCACAAACTGATTTAAAAAAATACCACGGTAATTTTAATGTATAACCGAATTCGCATAACAATAAGATCAAACACTTGAGCGTAACTTCACAATGAAAGGTATGCTAAACATGCGATTATGTAATTCATTGACTGGCGTACAAAATAAAGCCAAGGTAAATTTGCAAGTCTAATACCTAAATAAATATTTTTATTTTATTAAAATGTCGCGATTTTATCGCTATTGAAACCTTACAACATTGTAGTGAGTATTAAATTTTATTGTCGATTCCGATATTTGTTGAGTGTAAAAGACAAGAAGCGCCAAAGAGCTGTCAGATGAATTCTGTGAAATCCGGGAAACTCGTTCTTCTAGTGACCCGATGGTTACTATAACTGATTGTGAGCTGCTAAAGACTTCTCATTTCTTTGTGTTAATTTTGCAGTTTTTAATTCCCTTTTTACTTCTTCCTCTCAAAAAGAAGTTTAATTGGTACAACAAACCGGAATCTTTTCGCTGTTATGTTAATCGCTTTTTTTGTTTGTTTTGTAGCCTAAACAAACAGCCAAATTCTCGTCGATTTTTGTTCCAAAATCCACAATCACTGTTGCACGTTGGTTTGGTGCAAAGAACAATAACTGCTTCAGTAAGGTTTTTAATTTTTACAGTTAGATTACCGCACCGGAAAGATCAGCAAAACGCGGAACTAAATAAGAGTGAATGATAAGTACTGGTTCCTTCTCAGCGAGTAACTTTTAAATTGCGGTGTCTGGAAAGAAATAATTAGACGTCTTTATAGGTTACTTATCACGCAATAAAAGTAATACCTACTAAGATTGCAGAATTAAATATTTTGACGGAAACTACAAAGCTATAATTTTGCATTTTAATGCAGCCCATTATTACGCTCACCATTGATATCGAAGGACTGTTATTACTTGTTACTGATGAACTACTTTTTTGAAAATTTGCCAAGGTTTCGTTTATCACTATTGCATAACAAAGACGAAATGCAGGTTTAAGATCAAAATGTACAAATACCATGAACGTACATATGTGAAGAACGATGCGTACATAAAGCGTGTGTCAAGATGGGACCTTCGACGAGTCAGTTCTTTGGCGGATCTCCGCTAACATGCCTCGCGTACGGTGGTCTATGTTTGTGTTGTGTCTAATTTTAAATTTTATTTGGATTGTTACTGTTACTTCGGGTGAGTTTTTCTATAAAAACAAATATTAAAATTATGGAAATCCAACAAATTTTTCTTTACTTTTCCGTAATACAAATTTTTTTTAAATTATAAAAAAAAATTATTTATTGATAATTCGGATTAGTAAAAATTAATTTTTTGGATTTATGTAATTATGCTCACGGCTGATAAACTTGAAAAACCAACCGATTTCTGAACTGCCTTGAGCTGTAATAAACGATTTTAATAATACACAATTAATTCTTGATTATTGCAATCCAGAACTTCGTCATTATTTTTATATAAATTTTGTAATAATTAAAATTTTCGTTAGTTGATCTAACCAGTAACCGATATATTTTGAATCATCCTGTACTTATATTTTATTATCGCGATTACATGACAAACAATAAAATTTTCAAAACTTTTCAAAAATTTAGATTAAAATGAATTTTCAAAAAAACCCGTGAATGTTAATACCAATTCCAAACAAAATTTTCTGGAAGGAAGTGCAAACTCAAAATTAAGTTAAACTGAAACAATTTTCATTTTTAATGTGAAAGTAATTTTCTTCGATTGATAGTGGCTACCAGCATTTGATATTTTCAAGTGCGCATTAGCAGGTTAATTATTAGTTTTCTATGGTATATGATGGCAGGACGCATTATGGGAATCTCAACCGGTTCACCCGGTATGTTACGATTGAAAAAAGATTGTGCGTTATTGCTTCTAGCACCGTAGTCAGAACACTTCTGTACGGATATGTCGCTTAAAAACTTTTTGAAAATATTATACCTTTTCCATTTTCGTCCAAAAATCATTTTTTGAAGATTTTCTTCTTATAATTATTAAACCATACTTGTAAATCATAATTAAGAATTCATGAAATGCAAATTTTGGAACACTATATTTTCAATTTTGAAAAAACTGATTTAGAAAATTTTTGTGATGATAAGTGGAAATGGAGCTCATGAATAAATTAAAATGATTTCCACGGTTATACTAATCCATTGGATAAAAGTCACCCACTGCTAATTCACTGAGAATCTTGTTAATCATGTCATGCGCGTCATTTCCCACTGTTTAGAAAAATAACGTTAAATCAAATAAGTAAAATGCAATTTTCTCGAAACTGGCTGAACAGTGAATTTTAAAATTTTAATTTAATAGATTCCTAATTATGATCAAAACGGTAATTCCAATGTGGAACCTTTCTTTATTATTGCAATTTTATGAAATTTGATTTTACGGTGAACTTTATTAGTTGAAATGCATCTGAAATAAAAGAGAATAGTCAAAAGTTTTTCATAATAACGCCAATTTTGGTAGAGATGTCGCCGAGGCTCAGAAAAACAGTGATAATATTTTAAAATTATGGGTATCTGATGCCTTGAGTGCAAACAAAGTATTAAAATAAAAACTGAATATGTAGTTCTCATAAGCAAGAGAAGGAAAAAACTTAAAAAAATGATTAGATGTTGAGTGGAAATAGATATAAGATAAAATTCATCTAAACATTTGAAAATGTCTGCTTTTAAAATTTTGAAAATAAAATTTTGTATTTTAAGATATTCTTGACAATAAAACTAGGAAGTTCTAAAACTCAGATTTTGTAATTATCAACTTGATAATAATTAATAATTGCATTATTACAAATTGAAATTCAAAGTTCTACTTAAACTTTTTATTTTTTAAAAATAAATTAAATTTTAAAATATTGTGTCTTAACATAAGACATCTTTTGATATTAATTAAATTTCGTCAATACGGTTCTGAAAAAATCTCATTTTCTTACTATGAAAGAAAATTTAAACTCCCAAATCTTATTATTTATTATCGAATAAAGGTAATTTTAAGCTTTCATTTTTTAAAATTTATTCCGCTTATAATGGACTATATTTATCGTTTTTAGTACATTATAACAAATACTTTATAATAATTATAAGGTAAATAATGCTATTTGACGTTTATTTTGACATTTGACATTACATATGAAGAAGGTTATGTTGTTTTATTAAGAATATTCTTAATTGAAGTGTGTTTTCTTCGTCCGCAAAAGGAAGATTTTAAAAAACTTAATTTTTTTTGTTTCCCAACAATATGTAAAAATGAATCAAAAATTTAAATCCGACAATTTTCACCCACCAAATCTCGATAGCTTCGTTTGTATACCCTTTAAGCCAATAGGTGGCACTCTTAAAAATGTCGCCGAAAATAACAAAGAAATTTGCATAAGTTTCCCGTATTATTACTATAAAGTATTTGAATTTTAGGCCCGATTACTCAAACAAAAGGTAAGCTAAAAAGATTCTCTCCACTCTGATAACGATCAACAAGATCGTTTATTTGTTTTACAACTTTTTCATTTTATTATAGCCATTGAATTTAAGATTGCGATGCTGATATATTATTCTAACTGTCAAACAATGTACGCTCAGTAGAGGGCACCACAAACTGTAATAATAAAATTACTCCGATTACGTATTTACACGCTTCTTTAATCAGTTTTTAGTATATTCCGTCTATACATCTGATGTTACGTTTTGAAAATGCGCGAGGGAACCAAAGCTTGACGTGAATTCCAAACCACGAGAATATAATATGTATACCATAAATTCCACACCAGAAAGGCAGTTTCTTTAAATAAAATATAAGAATCTTATCCGTGACTAAATTGCCCTAAATTGGAACTTTAATTCGTGGTATGGGTTAAAAATACTATACCATATGTTACCAGGGGCGGATGAGCTATCAAAAATCTACCGGTAAAAAAACGTACTTGTCGCGGCCCAAAACAGCGCCTCAGGTGAAATTTTTATTTTATTAACGGCTCACGGTCTCATTGACTGACGGCCTAACGGAATATTTTCCGGTAGCCCGGTAGGCCCATCCGCCCCTGTCTGTTACTAGTAGAATTTCAAAAGAAATTTTCCATTTGACGCAAAACTGAAAAAATAGAAAATTTTAACATACCGACTTTATAAAATAATGTTCTTCAAAGTTGTACAACTATAGAATTCAAATTTAAGCTTTTAAAATTTGGAATGAAAAAAATATTGGTAAAAAAATCTAAAAAAAAAAAGATTAAAATTGAACAATATCTAAAAAAAAATCCGTATGAATTGCATAATATTCACAATACACAAATTTATTCCAAAACAAGAAATAAAGTGAAAAATAACGTTGTTTCTTACATTTCTAAATCTATCAAAGCTTAAGTTATATGGTAAACTGTGCTCTTTTGTTTTGGAATAAATGTGTGGTCAATGAGTAAGCGGTCGGTAACGGAAATCTATTCATGCGTGTCAATGGTGGATTTATTCAAATTTAAAATACTAGAAAAGTACAACTTTTTATTTAATTTTATAAAATAATGTCAACTGTGGCTTACAGGTAGACATTTGGTGAGTGAAATATTAAATTAAAGTCCGAATATTAGTATGAGCCTTTTTCTTTTTTAAAATGATCTTTAGGAATTGTACCGTAGTCTACATAATTAGAAGTCTGCGTAATCAGAATTTATTATATAAGTAGAGGTTTCTATATATCTACATTGACTAGGTTGTGCGGCCTGAAGGCCGCAACAATACTAGTTTTAGGTTAGTATAAATAAATGAACCAATTTTGATTTAAACATAAAATTATTGACAAAAAATAAAATGAATTTGGCGTAACAAAATATAAATTAACTCATCATATTCAAATAATTTGACGATTTTACAATAACTATTACTCGAAGAAGGGGGGCAGTTTGTACAATATTTTGTATAAAACTTCTAGCTGCAGCAGTGCCTACAAATTAATTTGTGTGTAATATTTAGATGTATAAAAAATGAATAAAACAAATTTTTTTATTTTCAAATGTTAAGAATTTGTATTTTACTAAATAATAAATCAGTGCTTGATTTCAGTTAAACTTGATGTAGTTAGCATTCGAGGCTGAACCTAAACCTTGTACTTTTTTTATGAGGTCCTCGAAGTAACTGAGTTTTAAATGGTAAAACGTTAAAAATAATTTTTTTCTGGTTAATAATAATAATAATAAATTCTTCAATTTCATTTTCTAGAGAAAAACATTTTGATATCGAGAGAGAATTGGAAAAAAATATTTTGAGAGTAAAAAGCGCCGCAGACGATTTTTTTATGTTTATTGTTGAATGATAAAATCTTACTTTCTAATCAGTGACGTTTTACTGATTACAGTCTTAAAATTAGTGCTTAGTCATTAATAGCGTCGCAGATGATCCTAATAGTAAATTATAAGATGAAGGCAAATTTTAAGGATTTACAAATTGTTTTACAATAAAACCACTTATTTTTGATATATTATGTAGATTTTAAAAACTATAAATATCAGGAACCACGCAGGGGGTAAACATAAATTTGAGCATTATATTCGAATCAGCGATGAATAAACCCTGGTTCACGTGGTTCTTTTTTGCACTAAATAACAAAAATTATAGTTGGTGTTAAATTCCGGGTTAAAATCCGAAGAGCAACACTCCGATGAGGTCAAAGGAATTGGTCAATTCGCGATCAAGATCATAAAGAAATTAAATGCACAAAACTTGTAATTTCGCAGCAAAATTAACACTCTTAACTTTTCGGTTTTATGCTAATGAATGTCATAAACAGCTTAATATTCGGTTCATCCACATCTGAAGGTCGTGTTCAAAAATGTAAAAGAAAACTTCATTTTTGGTTCCTGGACTTAAAAACGTATCGGTTTGAATAAATTTCTCCATTCTTACTTTCATCCTTGGTACTTTATGTCTAATTATCGATAACAATCATCTCTGAAGAGCTCACTGAAATTGCATCCCATCTGCACGCTTATGACCTCCAACAGAACTTTCACGATACTGCCTTTTTGCAAACGAAAACAAAATTTTAATAGCTTGTTACAGATAAAATTTTGATGGACCCCTTTCGTGGCCTACGTTTCATTATTTACTTTTATTTAGAAAATAATGTAGAAAGTGTATTTCATTCAAATTTTTTAGAGTAAGTAATTTTCAGAAAGTTTGTAAGATAAATAATCCTCTTTCTTCTATTTTTAACTATAACAAGTTAGTTTATTTGACATAGCCGTTTGTACATAAATAATTTCACTTTATGTTGGTGAAAAATAATAATTGCAAGAGAAACGCTTTTTGACAATGAAATTTATAGATTCTACCACATTAAATCTTTAAATTGGGTTAAAAGAAAAGTTAACACTATTAGAACAGTCAACTGCTTCATTGTTTCAGCAGTTTTCAGTTATGTATATCTCAAAAGAAATTCTCTTTTCAAAACTTTTTAATATAATTCCATTATGTAGGGAACGTCAGTTTTGTTGCGTGTAGGTGATGTCCATGATGATATAAGTTGAAATTGCACAAGTAACTCATGCAGAACGGTTATTATTCTTGGTTAATGAGTGACGTTCAGGACATTAGAATGACAGATGCATAAGAACGATACGGCCACTGAAAAAGTTGGTACTTTTCAACATTTTGGATTAGTTATATCGGCAGGTATTGGCGATTGAGGAAGCAAATGTTTTCGGAACTTCTAGTTAATAAAAAATTAATAACCTAGTTTGACTATAGTGGTTTGTCGAAAACAACAAAACAAAACTTGAAGTTTAACAAAGGCAATAGCGCTTGTAACGGCTCTCACATTGAAATAGTTTTTATTATGTGATATTCATCTATAACGTATTTAGATATACCTTGACACCTAAAAGCGACAGATTGTACTAAGAGTTTTGTTTATTTCCATTCATCCACATCTCCCCCCCCCCTCTAACTCAACTTTTAAATCTTAAATGGTTCCTTGCCCTTTCTTTTATCAAACAAATAAAATAGAAAAATACTATCTATATGAGGTAATTGTAAATTTTGACGGTAAAATCGTGGTAGCGCTACTGCAAAACTGCGTAATTGGAAACCGCGCAAATAGAGGAATCAACTGAATTTTATTTTTTAATCAATTTTTTTGTACAATTAATAAAATACAACATGCAGGTGCTACATTTTATAAGTACTAAAGGAGCTTTTTGCATAATCCATAATTTTCGTCCTTAAAGTGCCTAATTAACTACGACCCTGGTGGTATTTAAGAACGAGTTCTAAAATGTATGTAATGTTTTGAGTATTTTGAAAACCTAATAGCAAATTGTCGATCGTATAAAGTTTGAATAAAATGTGTGCCACTAGATTTGATACAAAAAAGATACGAGTGCACTGAAAAATTGTAATACGAGAAGTCAAATTAAGTGAAGCATATATTGGCAGATGTTAAGAATGTTTAATCAATCATGTTGCAAAATTTTGCAAACCGTTATGTTCCAATTTCCGGAACATCTATAAAATGAATATTAAACCTTTTTTCATTATATTATAACAGCGGTCATAAAAAGAATAAGAAGCGACTTCATTGAATATACTCAAGTTACTGTTGTATAATTTGCCTATAATATCATGAATGTACCTATACGAGGATCGATTCAACAAGCCATAAAACCAAACGGTATACACAATGTGCACTATTACACGTTCTACCTTTTAAAGGTGCATTTTCAATAATTGAAATTTCCTCTTAGAAGTTACAGTCCGAGGAATGAAGAAATTAATCGATCACTTTGTCGGTGTATCAAAAAGAAATTAAACTTCAACTTGCTCGTTACTGTTATTTGAAAAAGCAAATCTCCGTAAAATTTGGCGTGAAATATTTATGTTCCGGTCCTTAATCATACATTAAAATCGTTAAATATTTAAACAACAAGAAAAAACGGTACATCTTTCAAACAAAGCAAAGCAAAATTTAAATTTCATTCGCGTTGATTAAAAGCAAACTTAACCATTCATTGTTAGATTCCGAACAGTTACTTCAGCAAGCCTTTTTACTCAATTTCAAAAAACAAATCACTTGAACGCACCTTGAAATTTTTGACTATATCTAATAAATTATTATAAATCGGCGACTCAATCCAATTATGCATAATTATGATATAACTTTTAATTAAAAAACTGCGTTATATTTTATTGGCTTAATTAAAAATTTTATATAAATCTTCGATGATAGCTTACACGCTCAAGTCTGAAAAATTAATTGTATGTTTAAAAAATATAAAAAGTAAACATTGTTTTATTGAAGACATAAAATTTAAAAGGTAAGATTGGCTGCTTTCACAGAATTCAGTCCTGAAGATCATGTTTGTTTTTTAAGTATGATAGATAGTAATAAAAAATTGCAATTTTGATACTAATTAAAGATTACATTATCATTATAATAACTACCGTCATACAAATAATTTAAATCGATTTATTACTTCAAAGAAAAAATAATTTGCTTACGGCCTGCCTGCAAATTTTTGTTTTGCTTTTCTACCAAACTTTTACAAAAATTACAAATTAAATCAAATTTTATAATTTTGTTTTACCTTCTCTCCCTCCCCTCCCCTACTCTTCTGAATCATAAAATAACACGACAATACTTTAAAACTCAAAAAGCTTAACAAATTTAAAAAAAGGTAAATTTTATCTTAGTAATATGAAGTTATATTATAATTGCAATTTTGCATAACACTCTGATGTAATTACTACCCAATTACATAAAATTGTTTTACACTAAGTTAATTTTCCAGTTCAGTTTAATTATTTTTCGTCACCAGTTAGGTAGGTACTAATTATTAGAAACCGATTGTGAATTTTTTATTACCTAGATTTTTTTTCTTTTTATTTTTAATATTTAAGCACGCATGCACGAACTTAAGTTGAATTATTGCAGAGATTTATAATTTAAAATTTAATGGCTCTCCAATTTATTGATTTTTTAATTCATTAGGAAATCAAATATTTTTTTGGTATTGTGATTAATCATATTTGAAATAAATTAATCTGAACAGATTAATAAACAAGTAAAGCTTTTAAAACATATCGAAGAAACATTAATAATTTTAAAGACAATAAATTTTGAATGAATTGGTAGCTTCGATATTATTGAACATCGATTACTCTTCAGAGACAAATTGATTCTACGCCAGTAGATAGAAGAGGCTACCAGTCTTCCCATTAAATTTCTTTAATTTTCAGAATTGGTGAAATTGTTATTTATAACGACGTGTAGGGGCAGGTCAGTCAAAAAGCGATTGAGCTTCCAAAAATCTTAAATTAAAAATCCTAATTATTGTAGATAGTGTAGAATTTTTTTTTTATTTTTGTGCAAAATTAATCATAGTATTGCAAAAACAAAAAAATATGGTAAATTGGCTAAATTAATTTTCAAACCAAATTTGGTTCTTCAAGGGGTCTTATAAAAGACGTCGGCAATTTTTTCTAAAAGACTACGCTGCCGTTTACAGAATTGATGTAACACAGAAAACAATTAGTCAAAATGTTTCTCATCAGAACACAACCTCAAATGAGAGGGTTGCTAAAACACAGATCTAGAACTTATCTGTAGTAGAACTTATCTGTAGTGTAGACCAAGGGCGTATGGGCCCACCGGGTTACCAGAAAATTTCCGGGTGGGCTGTCGGTCAATGGGACCGTAGGCCGTTAATAAAATAAAATATTTGCCTGCAGCGCTATTTTAGGCCGTAACAATTACATTTTTGAGCTGCCGACCGCTAATTTTCCGGTAGATTTTTGATAGCCCATTTGCTATTTGGAGTAGACTAACCTTGAGAGGTGAGCTAGAGTAACGGGCTGAGGACCGGAATCTAGGCCAGAGACCCTAGGTTCAATCCTCAATCCAGTTACAAAATTTATCCGATTTTATTATGACCCTCTCTTCTTGGAAGACAATGGCAAACCACCAAAAGTAATCTACCAAGAGAACCATTTAATATAATAATCACGATGCTTCTGTTAAAAAACAAAACGAGGAAGAAGTAGACTAACCTAAACCTAGTTTGTGTAGTTCCATGTGGAACTTTGCATTATGGTGTGAAAGGAAAAACGTAGAACGAGGAGGTCCCAGTATAGAACCAAATAGAATTTAGACTAACCTTAAAAGGTGAGCTAGAGGAACGGGCTGAAGACGAAAAGAAGAAGAAAATTTATCAGATTTATTATGACCCTCTCTTCTTGGAAGACAATGGAAAACCACCGAGAGTAATCATTCTTAATATTAGAAATTTAATGGTTAATTAGTGGTCACGATGCTTCTGTCAAAAAAAAAAACAAAGAGGAAGTATACTAACCTAGACCTGGTTTGTGCAGTTTCATGTGGAACTACACCTACGGAACATTGCGTCATGGTGGTAGGCCAGAGGCTCTAGGTTCGATCCTCAACCCAGCTACAAAATGTATCCAATTTTATTATAACCCCCTCTTCTTGGGGAAAATCTCTGCTAATAAAACTATTTAATATTAATAAGAATTTAATGGTTAGTCATTAATGATCACGATGCTTCTGTCAAGAAGCAAAAGAAAAGAAGGAAGTACACTAACCTAGACCTAGTTTGTGTAGTTCCATGTGGGAGAGAGAAAACGTAGAAAGAGGAGACCCCATAATAGAACCGGATAAAATTTCTTAAAGCTCGTCCTTGCAATGGACATCTGCACTGCTGATAACCGAGGTAATTTTTGAGATATGGTTGACGGGTTTCCACCTCACAATCCATCTAACATCTCAGAATGGGGGTGGTACAAAAGGCTAGTTTGCTTCAGTGTACGTTGTTTCTGAAATATGAGTCACATGAGGTACACAAAGCAATGTCAAAAACATATTGCTCTATGCGAGGTCACAAAACATTGAAAATGTCCTCAAAATTTTACCAATAATTTACCAATTTAATACGTTATTAAATGCCTTTCTTGGCAAATTACTCTAGGTGGTTTGCCATTGCCTTCCGCGAGGAGAGGGTCATAATGAAGTCGGATGAAGGCGATTGAACCTAAGGCTTCTGATAAAAATAGTTTAAAATGAAATTTGAATTTCATAAAACGTGTTATAGTTGACCTTATACAAAATAAACGGAAATTTATAGTTGAGAAGAGGTCTAAGTAATAATCTACAAGTAGATATTAAATTTTATACTTCTTTACAGAATTATTATCACAAGAATAGTAGATATAGTCGGGACCGTCATCGGGATTCAAAGTTTATTGAAATAATTAGCAAGAAAAATTATAAAATCAAAAGACACGTTATCGGATTACATGTTTCAATCTAATTCACGATTCTACTCGTGCAACTGATATTATCAGATCCGCACTGGTTTTATGAAAAAAACGTCGTTTTGTTATATAGCAATGATTTTTTCGTTCAAATTATCAAGTGCATAAAAATGTATTGATTTAGTTCGAAATATAAAGAGATTTTGTAGAGAACTCGTGATTACTTTGAATTATAGAGAGGTTCGAATTATCGCAGGTTTGAATTAACGAGAGTCGACTGTACTTAAATTTCTTGTATGATATTTTATTTATATTATTATTGATGGAAGACTCATTTGTACCAAATTATAAATATTATAACTGTCCTTTTTCAAGATCAATATATTGATAAATTCTCATATTATATAGATGAGAATTTGAATTCGTACAGCTGGGAGTAGTTCATACCCCCCAGACCTTCCGGATTGTTAATGGAGAATAATACCCTGATTTCACCATGATTTCACAAATTTTGCACTTATTTCTTTCAAAAGTTAAGTATATTTGGTTTTTTTTAAAGAACAGTAAATAAGAATGTAAACGGAATTACGATCTAGAATAATAATGGAAATATTAGAAAATTCACAATACTTAATAAATTTTATGTATCATTACATTTTCATCTATTAATTATATTATTAGGAAAGACTCATTTATACCAAATTAGAAGTAGAATGACAGTCCTTTCTCAAGAAAAATTGATAAAAATTACATTTTTTACATTTTTTACGGGGTATTCCATACCCAGACCCCCCGGATTGTTAGCAGAAAATACCTCGGTTTTACCTTGCCTACAAAATTCTATATAAATTTTGCACTCATTTGTACTAAAATTAAAATTATATTTGTTTTTTTCTAAATAACCCTAGATAAAAAAGAAAACGAAATTATGATGTAAGATAATTTTAGAAATCGGGGGTGGGGGGATAAAAATTCTAATATATTGAAGTATTATTCTCCAAAATTTTTACAAAATAAATTTTTATATTTAAATATAAACTTTTTCAAAAATTAAATTCAATGGCTGGATTATTCACCATCATATCCTAGGTTAGCTCGATCGGAAAATCACCGCACATTTGCAGTGCGCGACCTTGCTTATAAAAAAATTTTCCTTTCCAAAAATTAAATTATTCTTTTCTAAAATAAATAAAATCACACGAAAACTTTCCACTTCACTCAAATTTTATTAGTTTTCTGAAAATTTACATCAAATCTCGCAATGCACAAAACCACGATTTTGCACCACCGTAGGTCGCTCGCAAGTCCTTATCAAAAACCAAAAATTTTTTCACCTTGGCTGCACAAATTTTAATTTTCAAAATAAAAATACAAAAATTGCAATAAACAAATAAATTTCTTTATTTCAAAAAATATACAACAATATACTATTAAGAAAGACTCGCATTTGTATCAAATTAAAAGTATTGTGATTGCAAAAATTTGTTTTTACAAAAAAATGTGTAAAAATTTAGCACAATTTGTGTTATAAAATAGTACAATTGCGCTAGAGATGACTAAAATTTACTAAAATTAAGTACAATTATACCTAATTTTCACCCAATTTGTACTTGTAGACAATCTAGGCACAAATTGTTCTACTTTTAAGTACACCTTTTTTTCTGTGTAGGAAAAGCTAAACAAGCTCATTCAAAAAATTAGGAAAGCTCCGCGACAACGTTTGCTACGGGCCCCAAGCTGGCTTAATCCGACACTGCGGCCATGTTGGTACTAGGGGTGAAGAGAACTACTAAATAAATAAATAAATGATCTTACAAACAATCGATCATACCTATATTAAAAACATAATCAGCACACAACTGCATACTTATGCTGAATAAAATTGATGGTAAACCTATACCTTTAGTACAAATCTTGCCACCAGAGAGCGTATCGCTTTTCTTAAAACGCCAATTGGATCATCAGCACGTTCTTCGGGTTTTATTTTGATGAACCGCAAAACGTCACTGCCGTACATATTGAATTTGCTGTCCAAGAAATAATCCACGAAGAAGATTTAGCTAAAAACATTTGCAAAATTAAGAACCTTACAAATGACGAATCAAAACCTGTAAAAGTTTTTCTGGACCTGTTTGCATTCTTCATTGACAATGAGGCAGTTTAGGTCAAATACTAACATCTTAATTCGACCACCTCCCCATATCTTCCACTGTTAAGGAGGTATATAAAAAAGCATAGTTGGAAAAAAAGTGCAAAGCAGACTCACTGATATTATCTGTGGTACTTTACCTTATTTTTTTCATATACGTGGCTTACAACCCCAATAAGCTGTACGAGTTCTTGCCTTACTCGTCCCGGGGGATGGTGAACTAATCGGGGATGGTGAACGTCAAGAAATCCAACTTTTATATACAAATTTTTAAGAAAATGATGCACCAATAATGAAAATGTCATTAAAGTAATAATGGTAACGTTGTAATGCCCTTAATAAAACTGAAGACAGTAGTGGAAAAAGACATCACTCACACCGAGATTTTAAAATGGTCAATCACTATCTTCCTTATTGCTCCGAGCGAGGTCACGTAGCAAATATCAAAACATTCACATGAAATTGCATAAAAGGTGAATAAAACTTTAGAACCGGATCGAAGAATATCGATGAAAATTAATTTAGGGAGGCGGTTCATATTTTCTTTATTTTCTTTTTGAAACACTTGAAACTTGAAAACATTTTGATTCAAACAAAGCGTTGATTATACTGAGAATATCCATTTGGATCTAATACGGTGGAATCCTACCAACCATTCTTTGATCATCCGTCTTTAAGATCTATTTCTCAATCTAAGGGCAATAATCGTTGCCTCATTGGCTTAACCACCCGAAGCTACTGGTCATACGAGGGGATTGGTTATACCGGAAATCACTTGGTCAGCATATACCCTGCAGTAATGTAAAGGTGAGGTTGGAAATTCCATGTGGGAGGTTATATATTTACGTCAACTGTTTTACATCCCTCTTGGGGCAACTAAACTTTCCAAAATAAGATGAGTAAAAATTCTAAAACTTGCACTAATCCAACCTTGAAAAATATTTATAAATTATAAGGAAGTTTCGAATTTCCGTTCGTAATTATTTTGAATGCAACATCAAAGTCTAAAGTTTGTATTTCTGGCTGTATATGAGGATTTGACCTAAAAACGTTGGAGGACATCCAAATAAATTTTTATATAATTTATGGATGGAATCGTGTGAATTTTTTGATGAAGGCAAAAGGTTGTTTATAATAAGCAACAATGGGGTAATTAATTCTGAAAAACCGTTTATTTCCATAAGGAACGGTTTTACCGAAATAGTCTTATTTTGCGCTTTGTTCTAACGGCCAAAATGGTAATTGCTAAATTAGCCTGATTTATCAATTATTTTATCAAAGAGATGCTTCATAATTATTACAAAGTGAAACAGGTGTTATTAACATAAACACATGTATTACCAGGTTATGGTTTTTGCAACCTTTTTTTATCTGTGGTTTAATACAACTAAGTAGATCAGGTTCTGAACAGCACGAAACTTTGATATCTTCAAAGCGAACCTGGTTAGTGTCGATGAAACATCATGAAATTAATATGTTCGTTCATGAATAAAATTTTTTTTTTAAATATCACTTTTAGTATGAGCAGTTAAACTGTAATAATGAATGGTTTGTTTTGTCTTGAAAATTTATTGAGCAATTGATGAAAATCCATATCGTCCAATGCTGAACAAAGGTGGGTAATATTCTCAGAACTGATCAAATTATTCCATCAAATTGATTTTGAAATTGTAAGAAGGTAATTTCACGATTAGCGTATCATTAAAGTCTACCATCACGTTGTTCTTTAAACTATGTAATTATGTTATGTAATATCTTCATTATCTATTATTTTGAGCGTTTAATTTTTTGCTTCTTTTATTTAAACTATAAATTGCCTATTTATTGTTTCTAAAATCTCAGTCATGCGATTGGAATTTAAAACTTCGTCAGGTGATTCATTTTGATATAGTAATTTACTAGAATCCATTGAGGATAGTAGTAGACGAATCGGTGCGACTTCTGCTCCGGAAAACCAGGCTGATGGGTCTAACAAAAAATATCACGGTAATTTTATGTGCCTAGTATGTTGAAAACCAGACCACCTATGTGTAGTATGCAATTTATGAATCATTCTTTTGTATCACTAAAAAATGTGTGACCTTAATTCTGATTTAGTGGAACGCCCAAATAAAATTCACCGCATCATCTTGTTACGGTGGACAGCAATGCAATAAAATTAAATCATGAATGAAGAAGACTCAATGTGAAGGAAACAAATTGTCTCATTAAAATTATAGAACGAATCAGGTATTTCTTGCAGTTTAATAAAGTAACTTTGCAGTTTCCTCTCGGCACGTCTGAAGAGATGGATTTTATAATCAGGGTGGTCCAGACTGATTTTACAATTTTTCTTCTTTACGTGAAATAGCATTTACACGGACCAAGAATAAGAGAAATCACTTCTTACAAACAGCAGACATACGTTAAATTAAGTAGAACTTAGCATTGTAATGATCCCCAGAAGGGAAACCCATTATCACGATTACCTTTATGAATCGGACCACCTCACAACAAAATTCATGGTTTGCTGTCGATGACATTCTTGTTTGTTTTCAAGACGCCGACAGACGATTACGAAAAATTTGAGGTCTCATTAGTGCAATAATGGTTTCCATTACTTACATTATGGTTCTTCCTGAACTGGACAAAAGCATCGCTCAATATGGATCGAGTTACGAGTGACTAATGAAAAGAACACCTCGTTAGGTCATTTGTTAATAGAACAACAAAAACATTTCAAGGTTGGAAACAAAAGGCTGAACAAATTGCAGCTTTGCTGTTAGTTTTCTTTTTTGTTCAAATGAACGGTCTAACGAAGCTTTCTTCAACCTTCATTTCGTCGTTAAAGTCTTTCAGTAATTTCGAGACGCTTTGTCATTAAAAACTAAATTTGATCAAACATGAGAACACATAAAAATAAAAGATAAACATTTTCGCAATAACAAAAAATCAAATTAACAAAACTGCTTCATGTCAGCCATTGATCAGTCGCTTCTAATGATTTACTTATATCACTAACATGAAAATAATAATTAAATTAAAATGATTAATGAAATGGAGGTCAAATTAGATCGAATAAAAAATTAATTAGCTCTTTAAACATACAAACAAAAAAAAAGGTTTATTAATAATAATTTTTGAATTCCTATGCTGCTTCAGCTAGACGAATGCATTTTTGCACAACATAAAAAGTTAAATAAACCTGGTCCTGGTCGTCTGGTATGCAAATAAAATTCGAAGTTAATTCGGTTCATCTTCAGATTTTTTATTGGACGATTCAGGAGATAAAACGCTAGCGCAAAAATTTATGAAGCGAATAAATTTATGACAGTGTGAAAGTTTATCAAGTGGATGCGAGGAAGCATCAGGTGTTCTTTTCGGTTGACAATATTTGAATGAGGACCACCTTGATGTAATTAATCTTGTATAACATTTGTTAATTAACTCGGTAATGTTAATTGATTTAAGCCGTCAATATGAAGTTAATATGTCAAATGTCAGATTTGGATGGTGATCATTTTTTTTCAGATTCCCATAATACGTATCTATAGAAAACTGATTACAAAATTACGTGCGTGGGTTGACGGCCGCCGATAACGGTACCATTTACCAGTGCGGCAATATTTGCACCTATAAAGCCCTGAACCCGTATGATATGGTCACTCGAGTAGGTCTAGACTCATCGTGTGCGGGCTCAAACTCGTTAAGAAAATTAGAAATTTTGATAAAGCTTTCCACCTTTCATTCCATGCATTAATTTGTTTTGTTTATAACATCTAATTAGATCACTTTCTCTCAGTACAAAAATCAAAAAAAAAAAATTCAGAAAGATGCATATCGTCGGATACACGAAGAAATTTTTGAAGTGGAAGAAGAGCTTCTGAAACCATAACAAATATGTTAGAAATTATGAAAATCGACGTCCATTAGATAATAATTGGTTCCAAAACATTGAAGTTCATCTTAAAATAGAAAAACCGTCACAGGGATGTTCTTCATCTCATTTGGGATGGAAAATTCGTGAATGTGAGATTGAAAACCATCAAAACTTCCAGTTACCTTGGTAATAAAGGTTTTTTGAAATTATACGTCAAGCAGGTAGCTCTTCTGACGAGAGGAAACTTGTGGAACCTATATATAAAATTTTTAATGTTGTGGAGTTGAACACTTCGTATACACGAAGACGAGCTTGGTGGCAATGGAGCTGTAAATACTAGTATGTAGGTATATTTATTATCCTTTACAGGCTATCATTATAATGAGTGATTAGTTGGAATTCTATTGGTGTGCTACCAATCAGAGGTGCTTCAATTTTTTTTTGAGTTTGTAATAAGCGAACATTTGGAACAACCAATTAGAAGTACGTGGAAGAGTTACAAACAGACAGATAAAGCTTTGTAAATATGAAATAAAATATATTCTCATGGTTTTGAACAGTCTCTATCACTAAAATATTGTGGAGTAAGTAAAGATTTTTTTAACCCCTAACCCAAATTTCCTCCGAGCAACATACGTACTCTTTAGAAACTAAAAAAGTACTAAATGATAGTAAAAGGTATTGAAGTTAAAATTTTACTGCAGCCATTCGATATACATTTTCTCAAAGCGTAAATACATAAATAAAAAAAACACGTTTATTTTTATAATTATTAGTTTTTATTAGCATATTCTACAGTTTTATTAATGTGAAATGTTAAATGTTTCAAAAATATTTAAACGGCCAAGAGCCGGGGAGAGGCAAAAGAGGCAGCTGCCCCCTGTTATCCTTCAGGTCAGAGAAAGATTTTGTAAGGACTCGTAAACTACACAATACTTCATTTTATCTCATTTTTCAATGAGGTATATTTGATATTATTTTCAAAAATTGTTTCTATTTTTATTACCAAATTAGATATCCCAAAATGTAAAAACAATGGGGGTAAAACCGGGGGGTCTGGGGGGTATGGAATACCCTCCAGCATATGGAACTTTAAAAATGACTTTAAAAATTGATAAAGCCGCAAATTTAATTATAGAAAAAACATTTTTTCTTAATGGCTGGAGAGTGTTCCATACCTCCCAGATTTCCCGGTTTTCCGATTGTTTACTTTTAAAAATACCCTCCAGATCAGGACAAGATTTTTTCATGACTAAATTAAACTCTCTTTCTCTTCAGTCCTTTTACTTTACAAATAGGGTGTGGTGAGCCTTTAACTAAGGCTTTTCATGGCAGATTACTCTCGGTGGTTTGCCATTGTCTTCCGAGAAGAGAGGGTAATAATGAAGTTGGATCAATTTTTGTAGCCGGGTTGGAGATTAAACCTAAGGCTTCTAGCCTAGAGTCCGGTCCTTAGCTCGTTCACTTAGCTCACCGGATATTAAACTACATAATAGTACTACTTAATTTTATCTCATTTTTCAATGAAATAATATGTTTGATGTAATTTTCAAAAATTGTTTTTGTTTCTAAAGCGTCTGGAGCTTTTCCCCCAAAATGTAAAAAAAACGGGTGTGAAACCGGGAGGAAATACAGCACAAGGAAATAACGAAAAGGTTTTTCAAAATTAATAAAGACACAAATTTAATTCCAAAGATTTCTAAAGTTTAGGGTGACCAAACCAATTAGATATCCCAAAATGTAAACACCGGGGGGTCTGGGGGGTATGGAATACCCTCCAGATATGGAACTTTAAAAATGACTTTAAAAATTGATAAAGCCGCAAATTTATTCTAGAAAAAACATATTTTTTTAATGGCTGGAAGGTATTCCATACCCCTCAGACCCCCCGGTTTTTCAATTGTTTACTTTTAAAAATACTCTCCAGATCAGGGCAAAATTTTTTCATGACCTTAAACTACATAATACTTAATTTTATCTCATTTTTCTCATTTTAAAGTGCGATTTCTAATTTTTAAGGCATCTAAGGACTTAGCTAATTTTGCGCCTCTTTGTGCACCCTTGCCCTACCCCACTTTTGCCATGCTTTACTAACTGACATTAATATACAGTTTTTTTGGTTTAATATGGGAATTGTTATATTCATCTTTAGCCCCCCCCTCCTCTCCTCAAGGTTAAGAAAACCTTGTAAAATTTGCCGGTAGTATGTATTGAGAAAATTTGTTTCATTTCATATAGTACAAATTTGATATTATTAAATCTGAAAAAATTAAAGTAATTTGATTGTAGTCCAAGTAGTAATATAATGAATAATATAATTATTATTATTATTATTTATTATCAGCTTTTACATTGCTAGGCGGAATTTTGCTGTCTCTGCATGAGACTTGACAAATCCGTTTTTTGGGGTGGATTAGTCCCCTTCATATCTACATTATATTATCAAAGCCTTCTGTAATAATATAATAGCGTTGATTGCTAAATAATAAGTTATTTTTCAATCAACTATAATAGTAGGTAATAATTATAAATAATTATTAAATTAAAATAATTATTATAAAGTATTTGGTTCCATTCAGGATTGCCAATAAAACAGTATTGAAATCCCGAAATCGGAGTAGATTGTGCCCAAGCGGAGTATTATATTTGAAATTTTCGAAGAAAATTCAAATGCAGGAAATTTAAATTTATGCAATTAATTCAAATAATTTGTCAGTGTTCTTATAGAAGAAAGTACTATAAATGTACTAAATAGCGTCACCAAAGTAAAAAAGTACTGAATTTTTCAAGGCAGCACTCAGGGACGTGCTCAAAGGGGGTGGGAGAGCTTTCCCCCTCCCCAATGTTGTAAAAAGTTGGCAAAAAGTTGATAAAAACACCCAAAAGTTGGTCAATTTAGCAATTTTTTATGTCTAAATTTACAAAAAGTTGCAAAACTTACAAAAAGTTGGCAATTTTGAATTAATTCAGTTGGCAAATTTGAAATTTCTCCCCCCCGAAAAAAGTTGGTTGGGCACGTCCCTGGCAGCACTAACTTTTATTTGACGATTACTGACGGTGGCAACACCGAAGGTTGGAAAGAAAATAGAAGTGATTTTGAAGTAAGCAAAGATTTAAAATTTCTGTTTTAAATCGATTAAATCGTTAAGAAAGGGGTAGCATCTCTTACTCGGAAGAAAACGTGACAACTGAAATATTGTGGACAAGATACCACTAAGTGAAATACCGAAACTTGCTAATCTTCTAGATGAGAATGAATCATAGTAGTCTTAGCAAGAAAGCAATATATTGGACAAAGCTATCTGAAGTGGAAAAACTTAGTTGTGTGGATATAAGAATGGAAACTATTGGTCACTCTAACTTGACCTTTACATTAAGTGATTAGTTGGAATTTGATGGTGTGACCAATCAGAGGTTCGTAAATATTTTTGGGTTGGTAATAATTGAAGGCTAACGAAAGCTGCGAGATAGCGTTATAAACAGAGAGACAGGCAGAGATTTTCATGATATTCTGTTGTTTATAATATTCGATTTATATTAATTTGTTTACTTCAAAAGTGAGATTATTACGTTATTTGAATTTTCTAGTTCTTGGAACTAGAACCAGAGAGGTGAGCTAAGTGAACGGGCTAAGGACCGGACTCTTGGCTAGAAGCCCTGGGTTCGATCCCCAACCCGGCTACAAAATTTATCCAACTTTATTATGACCCTCTCCCCTCGGAAGGCAATGGCAAACCACCGAGGGTAATCCGCCAAGAGCATTATGATCATGTTGTCTAGTAATCGACGGCTTGATTACACGATTGTACACATGAAAATAATCATTACGCGTCTGTTAAGACGGATAGACTGTTAGGAGGAGAGTTCTTGGAAATGTTTCACTTTTAATTAATCTTATTTCATACCCCCAGACTAACGGTTTTAATACCATGGCATGTTTTGGTATATTTATTTGGAACAGTTGCAATGTATTAAAGTTAATGACAAAACCCATAATGCTACATTGGTCATTCTGACCGGGGGGTTTGGAGGGTATGGAATAAGGCTGGGAATCAAAATCGAATATAATCAAAAAATCGAGTATTTGAATATTCGATTAATGTGAATATTCGATTCATTTGAATATTCAAATAATTGAAGTATTCGATTAATTAATTAATTACTAATTAATTTTAATTAATCAATCTAATTGGTGAGTTTATCTAAATTATAATCTTTAATCGGTAGTAAGTATTAACCGGAGTTATTACTAGGGGAATTCTTTTGTTGCATTTAAAGCCCGTATGACACGATGCATAATTTTGCATAAAATTTACATGTAAATGGTAGCTAATCAATAGAAAAATCGTATTAGCACCCATCGGACGTTTTTAATTGGTTAGTTACCATTTACATGTAAATTTTATGTAAAATTTAGCAACGTGTCATACGGACTTATAACACGAAAAGTTGCATTTATTAATCATAAAAGTAGCAATTAAAGCAAAAAAAGTTGCATTTATTATATTTTTTTTATTTCTTGAAACAATAAAGAATATAAACATAATATAATTACAATAATTATAATTAGGGCAATTTTTTGCAACAAAAAGTTGCATTTATTAATTTTAAAAAAATCATAAAAACGTACAAAAATAAAACTAAACAATTCAAAAATAACTCGTACAGGGTCGTACTTAGTAAATGGTAGCTAACCAATAGAAAGCGTCCGATGGATACTAACATGTGCTTTCTATTGGTTAGTTACCACTTGCTGCTCATAACGAGCTTAAGATTTATGGAAATTAAAAATTCAGGGAAAAATTGAAATAAGAATTTATTTAACTTGTAATTTGTAAAAGTTTCAGGGAAGCTGGAAATATGTGGAAAGTTGCAAAAAGTTGAGGTAACGTGAAAAGTTGAGCTTTTGTTGCGCTTAAAATTCTCTTATTATTCATTAGATGCGATTAAAATACAATTTTTCGTTGTTTTCAGACCGTTTACAACTCGTAAAAAAAGTTGCATTTGGTGTGAAAAACTTGCCCTAGTATATTACCAATTTACAAAATATTTAGTACTATTATATAAGCATTGTACTTTCATATTGGTTGGCCATAAAATCTGACATCTGACGTTCACGAATATTCAAATATTCGAATATTCAAATAATCGAATATTCGAATAATCAAATATTCGAAAAATCTGAGTTTTCGAATAATTTGAATATTCAAATAATCAGTGTATTCGAATAATTTGAATATTCTAGTAATTTGTTGAGCGAATATTTGAATACACAAATGTTAAAAATTCCCAGCCCTAGTATGGAATACCGGGGTAATGTAAACTGGGCCAAAAAACTACCTGAAAGTAGTAAACTGGGCCAAAAGTAATTTTTACTAAAATTTTGAAAATGGTAAACTGGGCCAAAAGCAATTTTTACTAAAATTTTGAAAATTGTAAACTGGGCCAAAAGCAAATTTTATTAAAATTTTGAAAATGGTAAACTGGGCCAAAATCAGAATTTTTTAAGTAACCGCTGAATTAAAATTAAAAATAAAATTTTTTTAATTTTTATAAAAACCACCATGGCACGAGGAGGATTCACGCAAAAACGAGTTTCACCTCTTAATGATCCACATTTTCTTTAACCCACGGCCCTAGGGGTATGTTTATAATAAGGGTAGTTTTTTATAAAATTGGCCCGGAGCGGCCGAAGCGTAGCGTAGGCTAGCAATGGAAGTGAAAACCGGCCAGGGAGAAAATTTTCTTACACTTAACAATCCCGATTCAAACATTGTCATAATTTTCCTGCACTAGAAATTTAAGTGCTTTGACAGCGGCTGAAGCCATCTACATGAATGGTACATTTGAATATTGTGTAAAGTTTTTTTATCAATTATTTATCATCCATGGTGTTTTTAATGGCCATTATGTTCCGCTGGTATTTTGTTTGTTACCGGATGAAAAACAACCTACGTATCTTAATTGTTTTAAAGAAATATGTAGGTAGTCTAGGTTGTTCTTCCTTGATTGACGACAGTTTCCTCGAAGGTTTTCAACTGTTTCAAATACCCAGAATTGTTACTGATTTTGAGGTTGCGATGAGAAATGCGTGTACTACTCAGTGGCCGGAAGCAAATGTCGAAGGTTGCAGGTTTCATCTAGGACAGGCGTGGTACCGAGCTCTCCAGAGATACGGCTTGGCTTCAGACTACCAAAATGTCGATTCTGAAGTTAGCACATGGTTACGGTATTGCTTTGGTTTAAAGTTTTTGGCAGCGGACAACGTTTGGGGGGGGGGGTTACAATAATTTAATAGAAACCAAACCGAATAATGCGAATCTTGACAAGTTCTGTAAGTATTTATTCACTTACTATGTGGTAGGGTCAGCTGTGTTCCCTCCGGCGGATTGGGCTAAGGCTTCTTCAGACATAATTGCGACGACTAATGCTTGCGAATCATTTCATGCAGTATTTAAACAAAATTTTAATTCTGGTCACCCCAATATTTATAAATTTGTTGATGCTCTTAAACAGGAACAAAACAAAGTATATGTAACTTTGAAAAGTCTTCAGGGGGGGTGGGGGGAGCTTCCCCCCACCCCCGGTTATCGCGGTTGAAGTTTCTGAAGACGGTCTTTTTTTACAGTACTCTTTTTTTTACAGTACGGTTAATTTGAATATAATTCGTTCCTTGTTGTATATATGTATAATGTGTATTAATAAATATTAAAAATAAAATAAATAATTTAAAAATTTCATGTTTTGTTGAAATGTATTCCGTAAAAGTCGGAAGTCAACCCAAAGATATTAATTTTACTATCCGTAAATTTTATTCCTAAATTGTAAACTATAAACATAAATCTTCCACTATTTCTATAGGAAATTAAACTAAATAAGCTGAAAACAAACAAATCTGCGCGAAAAGGTAGATCGGGCGCGAGGATGTAGATCTGTCGGTAGGTTACAGTTAGTTTTTGATATTTTTTTTAAATAATAACAAAAAAGAATTCACACCGGTACACCACTAAACTATAAATATAAATCTTCCACTATTTCTATAGGAAATTAAACTTTGGTTCAGTTTACCATTTTCAAAATTTTAGTGAAATTTGCTTTTGGCCCAGTTTACTAGTTTTAAAATTTTAATAAAATTTTAGTGAAATTTGCTTTTGGCCCAGTTTACTATTTTCAAAATTTTAATAAAATTTGCTTTTGGCCCAGTTTACCATTTTCAAAATTTTAATAAAATTTGGTTTTGGCCCAGTTTACCATTTTCAAAATTTTAATAAAATTTGGTTTTGGCCCAGTTTACCATTTTCAAAATTTGGCCCACTTTACCATTGGCCCAGTTTACATTCACCCGGAATACCCTCCAAGCATAAACGGAGCAATCTCTATATAATAAAAATGAATTCTTATTTCCCTTGGTCATCGCATCACGCGTGAACGGCTGAACCAATTTTGCTAATTCTTTTTTCGTTGTGTTTGTTATTGTCAGGAAAAGGTTCTTATGAAAGAAAAAATTAAAAAAGTCGAGCGAAAAGATACAAAATTGCAAAAAATGTATTCAACAATTTTATACTTTCAATAGATGGCGTTCACGACGGACCTATCGTAAATCCTATATGACACGATGCATATCTCTATATATAAAAATGAATCCCTATGTCCCTTAGTCATCGCATCACGCGTAAACGGCTGGACCGATTTTGCCAATAAAAAACACAGCATTTTTTGGTTCTAAGGCGGAACGAAGTTCGCCGGGTCAGCTAGCTAGTGACTAGTCACATATAAATCTGAACTAGCACTCCAATTCGGGAGGTGACAAATACAGATTTTGTATTAAATTTGAGATAAATTCTATTTAGTATCGACTAAAAAAATAATATATTAGAGATTCATTATATTTAAAAAGTAATAATAGCCGTCGAGTGATGTGACCGCTGGTTGAGTACAGAAGGAAAATTCTACACGCGCTGTGGTGAAATCGAACTTTGAAATAGTTGCGCTATAATAATTTTAAAAGTCCCGAAAGGGACATCTTAATTCTGCAAAGAATGTAATGTTGTTTAATATAATTTATTTAAAAATTGTACTTTTATAACGTCTTGGCGCTAGAAATATTTTATAGCCCCAGTTCCCCGGTCTTCATACCATGATTATATTGATATGTTTATTTTGACGGTTGCGATTTAATAAAGTAAACGACAGAAAATATAATTATGATGGTTTGTAAACGTTCCTTTAAATTGTAAAATAAAAATTGTTGTGAATATATTCATTTACTGGTAGTAATATTGGTAAATTGGTCAAATCTTTTGTTTGTAATTGAAAAAATTGGGTACTAAAATTGAAATTTTTGCTTTACGTAATAATTACTCACGATTTAATCCGATGGAAATTATTTCCTATAGTAATGTGTTTTTTATATCTAATAAAAATTTAATGAGTTTCTGTTCAATTGTTAAGAAACATAACGCAGAAACATTAATTAATCTTATTAAGTTATTAGTGATGTTTTTTCACTAAAAAAAAATTAAAAAACTTGATCAGTTTTTATTAAGCTAAACGCGAATACCCCATTAATATCATGTGAATTAAAGGATATTCCTTAAAATAGTCAAATGCTCAATGAAGATTTAGATGATGGTTTAAAGTGTAATATCCAAAATTATGTTAATTAAATTTGGCGTAGGTGCTTCATAACTGCATACTTTCATTTTTCCTTTATAAATAGAATCTCAGAGAATTGTTTGAATGAAGAAAATTTATGAGACTTTAAAAGTAACCATTTTAATCAATTTAAATGATAATTTATCAAGAGCTTTTATGTTCCCGAAGACATTTATGCATTTAGCTTATTTAGCATCCATTGTGTACCAAAAAATGAGTTACTATTGATTGAAGTGACACGGCGCAAGGATAATTTTTAAGATGAAATTAATTGATCGTATTGCATCGTGATACAATGTTGCAATGGTTCAGGTTAACTTGAAGAATTCCACACTCGTAAATTCGCAAAGTGCAACATAAAACGCTGCACTTTATTTGCAACAACTATCCCGAGGCTACCAGATTTGTTACAGAACATCAATATTGTTGTGCAATAAATTCGATGAATGTGACTTCTTCCTCAATTATGATTTAAAAATTGATTGACTCTATGGATATTCCAATTTAAATGCTATTAGCTTAATAAGAAATCATCGTGACATTGACATTCACCACTATGTCACTATCAGATCACGAAATCTCAACTTGGTGAGATTTTCATATAATGCATTATGTAAATGATGAAATAATTTTATGGTAATGACGGGTAACAAATAATTAACTAATGTGCAGTTATAATTTTATTGTTGTCGGTGTAGAGACAACCATTAAAATTTACATGATACTGTTATTGCAATTACAGCATCAGTATTCAGTAAGGTTCACTTAATTACAAATAATATTTTAATAGATTTCTCAACAACAACGATAACTCTTGGAATGTCTATGTATATCCCTGCAAGCTAATTTGCTGGAAGTAATAAACCTCAGATAATTTTTTGTCCCAAGTCTGGGGTCAAAAATACAGTTGGTAATCCACGGTAGTCCTAAAATACCATGACCAATTATTATTGGAAGATAAAAAGTGCTTCTCTCCTGATTTCCGAAACAGGAAGCAAAAACTTCATTAGCAACTAATTGCAATTTTGGTTTCTTCACAGAATGTAAAATAATTAAACAACAACAATATGCTCTCCACCTTTAATTACCTTTAGGTTGAATAAACTTATAAGAATTTTCTATTGTGTTAAGAAAATTTCATACCTAATTGAGTTAATTATAAAACTGATTCTAATTTGTCGCCGTAACTTTTGCGATAATTTTACAATAATTTTATGTTCAAGATTGTTGGTTTGAGAACCAGAAACATGGAGAAGGAGACGAAGTCGTAACATTCGAACCATGCTTGAACTGTACCTGCAAACAAGGAGCTCTGGTCTGCTATTTAAGAGTATGCACGGAACTTCCGGATCCACCACCTCCTGGTTGCATCATCTTACATCGACAAAAAAGCTGTTGTGCAGAATTAATTTGCAGAGGTAACTATTGTAAATCCGCTTCCAAATAAAAATAAGATAACTTTACCTTCCCCAGATACTTCGATACGAAACAAAATTGATGCACGATCAGAGCCCGAGGAATCTAATAAAAAATCAGCAACATCTCGTAAGATTAATTAGTTTTCTTTTACTTCCAATTAATATAAATTAATATTTTACCAGATTGTGTTGAGAACGGTACAATTTACGGAACGGGATCGGCTATGAGTTCATCCAGTTTTTGCGAACATTGTTTTTGCATAGAAGGACGACAGACATGTATTAAGCCAAAATGTTTGTTGAATTTAGAAGGATGCGCACCTGTCTTTGAAGATCATAGTTGTTGTCCGACTCGTTATAATTGTTCGGGTCACTCCAATTACTTGACAAGTACCACCACAACACAATTACCAAGAGATTTAATAGCACCAGGTGTGTGTATGATGGTTTAGTTTAAATTTCACTATTTTTCCAAAACAAGGAATGAACACGACGCAAAACCTAATTTCTTCTCTATGCTACCTCGTAAGTCTTCACTACTTTCTTCATCTTTTCTTCTGTTCTTCTGACACTTACCTTTTCTTTTCTAAGTTTTTGGAAACGTTTCAGGTGGTTGCATGGTATCTGGAGAGTACTACAACGACGGCAGCAAGGTTTTAGGAATGGGTCATTCCGTCTGTGATAATTGCTACTGCCTTCGAGGGATGTTACGCTGTGAACCTCTATCATGCGCGCCTCCAATTTTGGGATGCATGCCCGTAATTAAACCTGGAGAATGTTGTGCTTCCAGTTACAATTGCAGTGAGTATTTTGGGCCCAGTCAATAATCCATAAATTCCATTCGAACTTACTTTTTCAGATGGTACAATACAAATTCAACCAGAACCATTCTACGGAAGTTACCCAACAATCAGTAAAGATTATGCAAAATTCAGAAAAGAAGTCCAACAAAAACCGTCCAACAAATTTGACAAACTGACGACTTCCAGTAATTTTAACAATACGTTCTACGTGATGGCCGAATCAACTCTGAACCATCGGCAGTCCGAAAGCGTAGGAACCACTCGTCACATTTTCAGTCCAAGCACTAAAGAACCGTACTTTTACAACTCAAAAAGTTCTGTGACAGATTTTAAATTTAAACCCAAAGAAACCACAATTCCAAATTTGATGCTAGCAGTTCGGACGCGACCCAGTACCAACTACAAAAAAAATCCGGGACCTAACAAACTCATCCAAGATGAAAACGCACATCCAAAGCTCTACTTTACAACCAAAATTCCAAAAACGGCGGAAGGAGCGATCGAGCAATCAACTCCCAAACAGGTCAGATCGTCGGACTACGAAGAAGAACTCGGAGATGATGCCTTTTTAAGTTTTGTGGATTCTTTGTTTGACAACAAAATCAACAATTCTGAACCGATGCAAAATATAACTAACGAAGTAACAACAACTGAAAGAAACTACAGAGATGAAGTGTCCACAACTCCAATTAGTAGTAACGTAAACAATCCCCACGAAGAAACACCTTATTTAACAGATATGTTATCTACGCTATTTTCAACCTTTGCGAACGACGTTTTTTCGACCACGTTAAACACAGAAATTAACAACTTAACCACAATTTTACCCTCAGAAAGTGAAGATGTCGAAACCACCACGGATAGTGAACCAAACGAGACGACGGTCAGGAATGTGCCCATCGAGAACAAAACTTTTGCTCCTTTAACCATGGTCACAACTTTGGTAACGACTACGGATTGTTCAAAAAATAACTCTTCAAATGTGACCTTGGAAAATCGAAATGATATTGATGCAATGTTAACCGATTCGAATGAAATTAATGATGACACTTTTACCACCACCAATAGCAATACTGAAAAAGTTACGTTGATAACGACAACTGAAAAGGATGTCACGACAGTTGACTTGAAATCAAAAATCGATGAAGTTGACCCGTTCAATAAGACGTCCAAAATTGAAGCTATTCTTAACATTACCCTTAACAAAAATAAGGACTATGAGGATTACGATTACAACGAACCAACTTTACCACCGTCTTTGCCAAACTTAAGGTAAGTGCTACTCTCTTCGCTTGCATTAACAATAGTGTACTAAAAATGATGGAAGTACCAAAAAGTGCACACTTCATTTTGAGAAGAATTCTCAATCTCATGGCAGATTATCTCAGTGGTTTTCTCAATGAGTTACCAGAAGAGACGTTGTAAATTACTTACTTTGCTCTGCAGATCTTGCTGTATACCTCTGGGATTAATGATTAATCCAATCTACAATTTTTTTTCATCATTTCATTATTGCCTATCCAAAATTAATCATCCGTCATTTTTTTTAGGATTATTCCATTCGTGGCAGCTGATGCTTTAGATGCCAAAAAGGACGATATTGAAAATTCAATTTATCCCCTTCCATTAGAAAGAGTTACAGAAGCACCACCTTACAGTTTGTTTTCGCCTCCTAGCAAGACAGAAGGTAATATATAATTCCAAAAGTAACGAGTAAAAAACGAAATTATTTTACAGGTGGATTTGTTCCTAAGGAACCTCCAATTTTACTCAATTATTACGACAATATTTACCACACCACTAAGATTGTGGATATAACATCTACTACTCCATCACCACTAGCCGATCTGTTGATTACACAAAAATTAAATAAACGTAAGCACTACGACTCCGGATTATTTAGAAAATTATATAATTTACTTTTTTCCCTTAGAGAGCTGTCAAGCTGATAATAGGGAATACCAACACTCAGAAACGGTTCCAGCAAAAGATTGCGTCATTTGCGTTTGCTTTTATGGGAACATAGTGTGTCAGAAACCGGAATGTCCATCACCAAGTCCAGGATGTAGAAAAGTAGCCCCACATAATACATCTCAATCCTGCTGCTCCGAAATTATTTGCGGTAACACTTTTTGCTAATTTTATCTTAAAAATCACTTTAAATGGTTTTTAAATTTTAGATACCCAAGAGGTTCCTTCTCTTTTGGACCGTATGGATGTGACATCCAACCCACAAGATATTATAACAATTGGTGAAAGAATCTCGTCCAAAAAAGTTCCAAGTTTCAATTCGTTAGTGGATGATTCCAAACCTTTTGTTCAGTATCATTCGACCACGCAAGCTACCATAATTTCAAAAAATGTCAGTGAAAGGACGACGGAACCGGCAACAACAACAGAAGGATTTAATTTCAACAAGGTTTGGGATTTATTATTTTATGGAGAAACCACGACGGAAAAATTACCACAAGGTACAGCAGCCCTTGTTCAGGAAACTTCTTCACAGAAACCAGAAACAACAACTTTGAGGGTAGTTCCATCAGTAACAGTGGTAAAAACAACAACGTCGACTACTGAAAGTGTGGATGTTGAACTGAAAGACGCACCCAGTAATAATAATAATATACATAGTTCGTCTAATAATATGGATAATATGGGTTTACTGAAATTGGCGGGATGTAACATATACGGAAGAATGTATCGGGTAGGAAGGATAATATCAGAATTATCAGGTCCTTGTTTAGAGTGTAAATGTACTGAAGTTGGAGTGCAATGCACACCACTAAAGTGCTTATAAATTTAATTATACATCAGTGGTCCTCAAACTAATTAACGATTTTAAAAATCAAAAAGTTTGATTTACATGGGGTTGCGAAATTTTTTTTACATGTAGAGGTTTTTAAATAATATAAAATATTGGCACCAGTTTGAGAATCACTGATTTATCCAAAACTAAAATCAAGGTTTAAATTGTTACATTGTACTTTTATTCGCAAAAATTTATAATGTAATGAATCTGAAATTGATTTTAAAAACCGTGCCATTTATCAGAAATACTAGAAGTAGTGCTAATAAAAAACGTCAGCCTTAATCATGCCATAACCATAATACAGTACATACCAATCTGTCTTTCACGATAACATACCAAAATGCCTGTTAATTACCATAAATCAATCTTACACGCCGTTTTAGAAAAATTATCCATTTCAATAGCATCTCAGTAAGACTGCATCCTGATACCTCTCCGCAAATTCCTTTCTCAAGAAAGGGTGGTGCTGGTGTGGCAGTGTTAGGATGCAGCTATAGTAAGAATAATAATATCGAAACCAAGGCTTTAATTATTGTTTTTGCCAATTGAGGCTAAATTATATGTTAAGATAATTTATTTAGTGGATAAGAATTTTAAATGTTTTTTACTTATTAAGAGAAAGTTAATTTATTATAAATTTATTTTTAATAATATAAAATATATGTAAACAACATAATAAAATAAGTTAATTATAAACAGTAATGTTTCTAATTCATCTGCATGCAACATTTTAATTTTTGAAACAATGTTTCGTGAAACGAATAAATAAAAATCACCTGAAGAATATATTCTACCGCAAATATCAGATATTCGATAAAAACATGTAGAAATTCAATCTTTTTAGGCATATAGTAGGTAAACGGTTAATTTGCGGATTTGTGCTGGGCATAAGGGCATTGTCCCACTTTTGTGACTTTTTGCAGTAAAACTGCAGCAGACTTGATGTTCATCAACTAAGGAGTTATCCACCGGCGTTTCCAGCCAACTACCTTAGGGGGGAAGGGGTAATTTACCTATATCAATGTAAATTTCAACATAGATTGATCTTTATTTGTTGAAAAATGGATAGCAAAAGGTTAAATAATAATTCTTAGGGGGGGGGGGGGTAATTACCCAATTACTTCCCCCTGAATACGCCAGTGGGGTTATCTCGGTGGATAGCACAAAGCTAAAAAGTTTTGAAGCTAAAAGTTTCAGAAGCAATGGTGTGATTTGGTAGACAATTCCAGGAAAAGGGGTGGTAAACGATTGTATAGTTACGGAGCTCTTAGTTAGCTCTCTCTTAGTTACGGAGGTTTTGGGAATTGTGATGGGTTAAGACGATTTTCATATTATTGTAGATGAGTTTCTCGGATACCCTTGCATTGCGGGCTTTTATCATTGCTTTTAAAGTAAGTTTCTACTTTGACAAATCAAACGGTAAGTTTGACAATACGACGTCCAGGTTAAGGCCGTAAGACACGTGTGTAAATTTGTTCATAAATTTGGTAGCAACCTATTGATTGGTTGAACTAATAAACATCGGTTTGCCACATAAACAAGCCGCGAACAGTCAGTAAACAGTTGGCGAACAGTCGGCAAACAGGTAGTTAGAACTTTTAGATTTAGTTGCTATATGTAGACTGAACACTTATACTGCAACCTCCCCCTATAGAACTAATGGGCAAAGTGTTTTGACTACTCGGTAGAGCCGCTGATAAAATTGCCCCCCTTGAGAATTTAATCTGCCAACTACCTATTTTTTTCATGTCAAGAGCTGCAAGACTCGAGTAGGGCCTAAAGATAGAGAGTTTTCCGACAGACAGGCCGAGTAGCTAAGGTTGATACGTGAAAGGGCTAGTCACTGACTAAAACCCCTTTCTCAGATAACATAAAACAAGGCTGGCCAAAAGATTTTCCGAGTGGGCAAAATTTCATAAACTGGGGCGGCGCCGTGCCAAATACCATATTCATACAAAAGTTTTATATAGGTACACATAAAATTTATTATACAAATACACACTCCCAGCCCAAAGCAGTGCCATCGCGCGCCGGCTACCTGGCCGATCAAAGTTTGGGCGGGCAAATTCAAATGTCTTAACGGGCCACAGTGTGGCCCGAGGGCTTGGGATTGGCCAGCCTTGACATAAAACAACTACTTTTCCAAGAAACACTCGCCCGCCACCCCTGCAAATTCTTCCTTAATGAGGAAGCTCATATAAAGTGGAGAGGCTAAAGACGCTTTCGCGAGAATTAGCCTCAGGCTCCCACTCCCCAGACGCTTATTTGTTTGAAGCTCCTAATAAAAGTAGGGTTGACTGATTCAGGGACGTGCCGTTAACGCTCTTTAGAGATTTACTTGTCATCTCAAGTTCAAGCTAAAGCTTTGGGGTCAACCGGAGTTACCATCTACCGCCTGCCCAGGTCTCCCTGTAGAAGGTTAAAATTTTTGCTCCATAGACGTCCGTTTGATTCTCTTTAGGAAATGAGATTACTGCGCCGCGCCACAACTTGGCACGGGTTAAATTTCATCTCCTCCGTTTACCAGAAAGTACAGAGAAACTTTGCACTGCCGAGAGCCGGCAAAATTTTCTGTAATAATAATAGTGACTCTTAGTTCCATCTCTTTGATGGAGCCAGGTTAATGTCACTTCTCTTTGCTCTTGTTTGCGCTACAAAACACACGGTCATTGCTTGTCAGGGAACAGGTGGCAAACATTAACAAACGACAAACAGCCAGCAAATCAAGCAAACGAACTGCGAACAGTCAGCAAACAAGCGACGAATCAAACATTCAGCAAACAAGCTGAAGTTGTCTTTTGTATAAATCGTTATATAGATTTGTTGTAACACCCTGTATGCTTTTGGGGTGCTATTGTATATTAAATTGAATTTGCAATAATGTTCTGCGCCTGAAAGTATGCAACCATGAAATATTTTTTAGGGATTTTTAGAAAGAGAGGTTAACAAGAGGAGGAGCAAGACCGAACAAGTGGAAGTGGTGTTGAAAAGTTTGAGTGAGTTCTTCTTTTAAGATTTGTTTTTGGGATCAATGATTGATCCGATTGATTGATCAGATTTCTTATGGTAGTAGTATGGTGGGAAGGTCTTCGCAAGTTCATGTAAGTGATTTTGCACTTTTTATTTAACATCTTTTGGCTGGAAATTAAGAATCTTTTTGTTTGTGATAAGTTTTTCATTTGTGATTTCTTATTATCAACTGGCGCCTAATTTCCATCTTTTGCAGATAGTGTCACAGTTTGTCGTGGTAAATATACTAGATAACTTTTAGAACCAACGAAGCGAAGCGCGCATTGTGATGACCCATTATCTTTTCTGTGGGTTAAAAACCCGAAGTTAAACTACCTTTTTTGTCATAAAAGGATCGAGTGGCATTATAACAAACTTCACTGCCAAAGTGTGGTGCATTGTATTAATTCATCGTTTGTAGTTATATGGATTAATTCATCGATCTATGAACAGTTAGCAAAAGCACAAACATTCAGCAAACAGTCAGCAAACAACCTAAAAATATTCAGCGAACAGTCGACAAACAGTTGACAAACAGTCAGCGAACGAGCGCCTACAAGCGACAAACATTCAGAGAACAGGCGGCCAGCAAATCAAGCAAACGAGCTACGAACAGTCAGCAAACAAGCAGACGCTTGTTCAAACAAGTATCAAACATTCAATCGAACAAACTCAGCAGTACGCCGACTATTTGCGGCTTGTTTGCTGAATGTTTGATGCTTGTTTGTCGCTAGTTTGCTGTCTGTTTGTTTGTAGCTCGTATGCTTGATATACTGGCTGTTTGTCGTTAATTAACTGAACGTTTGTCGCCTTTTCGCTGATGAATTTATCATCTTTTATCGTTTATCGCTTGTTTAGGCACTCGTTCCTTGACTGGTCGCCGACTGTTTGCTAAATGTTCGCCGACTGTTTGCGGCTTGTTTGTTGAATGTTTGATGCTTGTTCGTTTATTGTTTGTATGATTTGCTGGATGTTTGTTGTTCGTTAACTAACTGAAAGTTTGCCGCCTGTTCGTGAATGTTTGCTTCTTGCTCGCTTAATGTTCGTCGCTTGTTTGACAATCGTTTGATGAGCCGTAAGTCGTTTGCTGAATGTTTGTCGTCTACTAGCGAAAGTTTGCCTCTTGCTCGCTCATTGTTTGCCGCTTATTTGCTAACTGTTTAGCGCCTGTTTGCAAAATGTTTGTTGCATGTTTGCTAACTGTTCGTTGCTTGTTTTACGCTCGTTTGATGAATGTTTGTTGGCTGTTTGCTGAATGTTTGTGCTTTTGCTAACTAACCCAATATTATACACAATATTAGAACACAAACGGCCAACACAATGTGTCAATAAAGTCGCTTTTTGAACAAAAATTGCAAAACTTTAAAATCAAATTATTAGGTAAACTAATCGATATAATCGTCTTTTAGGCTGCAAGCTTTTCTTCCTTGCTTTGGCTATATTTTTCAACTAATAATAGGCTGATCTTTCTTACCTTGGGTTTCTATGGGCATTGTTGGGTTTGTGTGATATGGACATTGTAATCAAAACTCTGAAATGGTGGCTGAAAATTTTATGTCGATGTTTTTAAACCTAAATCAAGACAGTGTTCTGACAAAATTTGTAATCTAATGAATGCGCATTATATTCTTCAGAGTTTTTTTCACAAAATAAACTGTGGGATTAATAAATTTATAGAAAGCAAGAAAATCAATATTTTATAATAAAAACAGTCTTAATTATATAGGTACATATGTAAGTACAAAGTGTTTAAAATATTGTGTTCCAATATTAGAACAGTAAGTATTGTAAAAATTACATATTTAACTATCGCATCAAAATACTTTTATGGACCTTGAAACTTTTAAAAAAGATCTTCCAGACCAAGCGGTACAGCAAGAGCCGAAACGAGAACGTCTTTATTTTGGTCCAATGAGAAATTTAGAGAATCACATTGATTATACAGACGCTGTGTTTTCCCAAAAGTTTTCCCACTTGAGGTTTTGTGTAAATGAACAAAATATTTTAGAATTACGTTTGCTTCTGCTGTAAGTCTGGAGGATCATTTATGCAGTAAACGCGTTTCATCGACTCTGCTCGATCGAGTCGGCACGGCAACAAATTCATACATTTAAAAAAAAGCTCGCATACTAGGTCGGATGCGTGTTTAAGTGTATAGTTTTCAAAACGTGCTGAACTAATAAAATGCGTTTACTGCTTTCCAGATACTACGAAGAGTCTGCCCCTTCAAATACAAATCAAGCTTTAAGTAGTAATCGATTAATTTAAGTTAATTATCACATTTATGGCAGTTTTTATAATATAAAATTACAGTCTTACTATACGAACAGAAGGAAAGCAGGGTACCTACTTTTGACTGCCAGCGCTGAACGGAGCATGTGAATATCTGTCCGAATACCTGCTTTCTTTCTGTTCGTACCTTAACAAATATAGATATATCGAATTCGAATTTGATTATCAGGTGTGCACCTTTTAATTTGAAATGTCACAACTAAAAGACAAACCAATAAAACTGCAAAAATTAGGAAGCTAGACCAAAATATTATTCTGTTTCTGGTTTTGGCTTCCAAATCTTTGCTTGTGTACAGAAAAAATCCTAAAAGTAGACCAGAGATTGCACCACCAACATGAGCTCCTTCTGATATGATAGGTTCACCGTTGTAATGCACGTGAACGATGTTGTAAATTACATCCGAAGCTACAATTGTAAAAATAGTCACGAGAGCTCCTGCTTTGTTTTTTGCCGAATTGAAATTCTAAAACAAAATAAAACGGAAGCGTAACGGTCGCCCGACAGATTTTAGAACTTACCAATACAATATGAGATATATTCGAAATTAACAGTGCGTACACACCAGCAGAAGATCCAACTACCAAATCGGGTCGAAAGCAAGAAGCCCCAAGTGCACCGATAATTCCACCACCTAAATATAGCAAGACCACCCGATAACTTTTCTGATATTTTTCTAACAAGTAGGAAAAACAGCATTGGACCACTACATTTAACAGTAAGTGGCCTAGTGTACTATGTAGGAACATGTACGTCACGAACCTCCAAACCTCACGTTGTCTATTGGGATCATAACAAAGCAATTTATATACTGTACTATTGACACAGAAGTAAGAGATTATCTGAAAGATAAACTAAGTTTAATTTAAAATTTTTTTTGTCTTCTAATACCTGAATGATGCTGATGATTATGATTGCGTATGGTGGAGGAAATTGTTTGATCCATGATTTTTTGGCTTTAGGTGAAGGTTTTGCCTGGTTACGTTTTTCTAAAAAGGGTTCGTCATCTGCTACAGAAATTGGTGTTGTGGGTAATGAAATGAGGTTTTTGGCATCCACTTCTCCCATGATCACTGCACATTTAAATTGTTTTCGCTATCTTAGCTTCACTAAAACTAAAACGTTATTAGTACCTGTCTGATTAACAACTGATAATTAACTATAAAATTTAGGTGATAACAAAAGATAAGATATAAAATGCGTAGGTGTGATTAGGAAATTAGTTTGCACTTCATTTTCGTAATGCTTCTGGTTACATTAAACGGAAAGCGAGTTTTTCCTGTTTGACCTAAAAACCGATTTAAAATTCGATTTTATTTAAACTTAATTTATTTAAATTGGCTAAATTAATTAAATTTATGTAAAGTGTAATTAAAGAAAAATTAGATTCAATAATGAAAGAGTTTCGGTAGTTGTAATTAAAACTCAAAAAAGATGCACGGATCATTTTTTCGCAACACAAAAATTTTATCTAATTTTCCTGCAGGTTTCAAAGACATCTACAGAACAATACATCAAACGACGCCAACTACATCGGTTGTATATAAACATCCTTTACAAACCTATATAACCAGACCAAAATGAAAACACGCCATTGGCTAAAACCCAGTTTCTCTGTTAGTAGTTGATTAAATGATTAATCATCTAACCAACCAAATTTTTTGTTTTGTTATGTACTAAAGAAAAATTACATGGTTTAATCATTAATAACTTTTTCAATTTAATTAAAATAATCGAAAAAGAAACTTCTCGACTTTTCGTATAATAAATTTAAACTTTCAATAGGTAAATTCATTTTTTATTACCGTCATTTAGTTAACGGTTACAGATAACAAGTTTTTCGTACAAAATATTTGCATTTCTTAGCCAACTTTATTTTTGATAAGAAGAAAACATTACTCGAGTATTACATTGACCGATTGCCAATTTATAAAATAGTTGCAGTTAAAAGTTAAAACATATTTATAATTAAACCAATAGAAAGTACTAATTACAAAAGTAAGATTAATTTTGAAGTTCTAAAAAACAGACGTTGAAGTTAAATTTTATGAGGTTATATTCAAGTTAATTATTAACTTGAAAATAGGAACTTAAAGTTCTGAAAATCAGATTTGAAGTTATAAACTTGTAATTGCTGAGATAATATCTTAATAAAAGAATCCACCACAGCAGGGGCGATCCAGTAACTTTTTCAAGGAGAGTCGATTTAATAGATTTTTATACTTCTTTCCAGTAGTTTTAGCTTTTTCGTTTTATATTATAAGAGGGCAATCGCCCCCATCGCCACTCCCCTGAATTTGCTCTTACACCATAGAAAGCACTTTTTCCAAACACCAGACAAGCACGTACGCTAGCCAATCTGATGAGGCTGTATGTTATGGATAAAGCCGAAATTGTGGTCATGCAACAAAGTTTGAGATTCATGTTTTTGATTGATTCTGCATAGTTTGTGGTAGGCTGAAGAGCAGTCAAAGCTTGCGTTATATATTGTGAATTGAACGTATAGAAATTCCTTTTACGATCACTTTTTTTCAAGTAAAGAATTAAAGATTATAGGATTAATCCCGTAATCTGAAGCTTAATACATAAGTAGTTTAGGAACTAAATTTATAAACAGTCTCGTAAACAGTAAAATAAAATTTTATTAGCATGGTCTGGCAATCAGAAATGATTAATTTAATGATTAATTTTAATAATATTATTAAAAATTCAATTTAATAAATACCTAATAGCACCCAAAAGCATACATGGTGTTACACTACATATAGAGAACAGCGCTGTTTGGGTGTCAGACGTGCACCATTAAAAAGGCAGACAAGAGGAGATTGAAAGCGTTTGAGATAAGGTGTTACAAAAAAGCCCCAAAGATCAGCTGAGTGGAAATGACTAAAAACGATGAGGTTTTTATACGAAAAATATAGACAGTAGGAGAGATCGCTTGAATGGCCACGTACTGAGAAGAAAAATACTGTTTAAAGCCATCATTGAAGGTAAAGTTAAAGGCAAAAACTCGCTGAGAAGACCTCGCATAAGATACATTGCTCAGATATAAAAAACACAGGCAGTGAGAGTTATAAGAAGATGAAAATATTGGCTTTCAATTGAGAAGAATAGAGAGCTACTTTAAACCAGTCAACCGACTGAGGACTTTAAAAAAGAAAACTAATAAAAAAAAGTCGTTTCCTAACACTAACCTAAGTACGCGACTACCTAAAAACAATGAAATTAAAATTTAATCGGACTTTTTGGCGTCCCGAAGCTGCGTTTAGAAACAAAGAAAAAACATATTATAGGGTCAAGTAGGGTAAATATGAAACAAAATGTAAAACTTTCTATTTTTAAGGTATTAAAATAAATAAATTAAAACTTTTAGCATCACTATTGGCTGTAGTTTTACGCAATCTTGTTAATTATCTATGATTTAAAAAAATTGAAAGTTAAATAAGCATTAAAAAAATAAAAAAACCGTGGTTCACTTTGTACCTTGATTATGGGTAAAAATGAAACAAGCACGGGAAAATGTGAAACAGGTTTGTAACTTCTACACTATAAGGCTCTGGCCACAGGTGCAGTAGAATGACGCTGGCAGCAGCAGTAAAACTGCAGAAACGCCCATTCTCAAGGTAAATGAAAAGTAATGTCGCAGCTTTAACAATGCACTTGTATCAGCATTACCTTGAAAATGCGCCTACTTGGCTTTTACTGTTGCTGCCAGAGGCATTTTACTGCACGTGTGGCCAGAGCCTAAGTGGTATTAAAATTTTTCTTACAGAAATGGATAGAGCGGAGAAAACTGCACACAAAATATACGCTGCAAGCGTTTATGTTTTATATTTCTGCACAAAATAATATAAAACACAAAACAAGGTAATGAAAATTAAAACAAAGCTGAAATAAGGTTGAAAATACTTTACTCTGCATTTCTCAAAATAATCAACAATTCAAAAATTATTAAAAAAAAATTAATGCCAGTCAACACAAGAATATTATTTAAAAAAAAGACCAAAAAAATTCAAATAGATAAGCATTGTTTAAATAAAAATTTGAATTATAACAAACAACGGGAAAATAATATGAAACAAAAGTTAATAATGGTTAGTTACCTCGAAATCAATTTTTGAAAGAAACTTTTTTCATTTGATTTTTTACTTGATTTTTCGGATTCAGAAAAACTATTTTTTTCGGACATATATTTTTTTTGGTATACTTTTTTTTAAAAAAAAAGCAGTTTAATTTATTGGTGTAATAATTTCTTCTCGTATTACTTTTAGAAATGATTCGATTTTTCAAAATGTTTTTGCAGAGACAGTAGATTTGCACACTTTTTTAAGTAGCAAATCTTCAAATGATGCATTTGAGATTTTGGAACAGCCTGGCTGAGGTTCTACAAATATAGGAATAGCGATATTGTAAACTTCTTTATCTCAGATTTGTGGATCTTGATTGTCATCAAAATTGTTGCTACTCAGTTTATTTTTTCCATGATACTGTTTTAGCTTATTTATATCCAGTCTGCTGTTTGCTGTTTGCTGATTTCTGTTTATAGGATATATTGCAGTCAATTTTTACTTGCACAGCCACCGTTCTTGTAGAATCCACGCAAAAACGAGTTTCACCTCTCAATGATCCACCATTTCCTTAACCCACGGGCCTAGGGGTATGTTTATAATAAGTGTAGTTTTCACAAAAATGGCCCGGGGCGGCCGGAGCGTAGCGCAGCAAAGCGTAGGCTAGCATAGGGTCAATTTTTATAAAAACCACCATGGCACGAGGAGGATCTACGTGAAAAAGTATTAACCGTACGTTAACATTGCGTACGAATAAGTGAGAAAATTATCATCAGCAAGATTCTTTTGTATGACCGCACACGTACTGACAATAGAATGCATTGATTCACCAATCAATCAATAAAAAATGTTTCCAACTGGTGCCGGTTATTCCAGTGCCGAGTTGCCGGTGCCGAGTTATCCCGGTGCCGAGTTTTCCCTTTGCCGAGTCGCCGGCGCCGAGTTATCCCGGTGCCGAGTTTTCCCAGTACCGAGTTGTTCGGTGCCGAGTGGTCGGTGCCAAGTTGTCCGGTGCCGAGTTATCCTGTGCCAAGTTGTTCTGTACCGCTTTTTGTGGTTAGACAAGATCCAAGGCCAGGGACGTCCCCAGGGGGAGAGTTAGGGGAAGAGCTTTCTCTCCCAATATTTTAGAAATTTGATGAAAAGTTGGCAAAAATACTCAAAAGTTGGTTAAATTGAGATTTTTTATGTCTAAATTTACAAAAAGTTGCAAAACTTACAAAAAGTTGGCAATTTTGAATTAATTCAGTTAGCAAATTTAGGATTACTGCCCTCTAAAAAAAAGTTGGTTGGGCACGTACCTGGCCAGGGCGCTAGCTAAATTTGTAGTGATGTGGTTAAATTTGGTGATTTTAAGTAATTTCTGACTAAATTATGGTCATTCAAATGATTAACATTATTAAGAGCTGAAGTGTTTACAGTCGACGGCGAGACGGATTTTTGCTGTTTTATTAATAATTTTATTGTAAGATACACAACAAGATACATTTTTGTATAACTTCAATAAATTGCTCTCCTTTACAAGATAAACTAAAAAATTTTTAAAGTTCAAAAAAATTGAACATTTTCTATTTGGGTTCGATTTACAGAGCTTACAATGCTCAGGCATTTTGAAATACGACAATATTGTGACATACTAAATTATGTTTAAATATTGGCTATCTGAGAAACTTAAACGAGAGCAAATCATATGTCATAGTTTATAATAAGTAGAGACCGGATAAATAAGCACGGTTTTTGAAAAAATAAGTGCTTAAAAAAGCACGCTATTTTACAAAAATAAGTTCCGATTACGCCAAAAAAAGTTATAAAAAAGTTAATAATTAAAACAAAAAAAGCAAAAAATGGCAGCGTAGACAGTAATATTATTAGAAAAAAATAAACAAAGCATTTTTACACGTATTTATTTAATACTATTACTATAAAATAATTAATAAATAATAATCAATAATACACATAAATATTAATATTCGTAGAATTATGTTCGAAAGTTAAATAGAATCATTTTCAAGGGGAGGAGGCAAAATTGAAAAAAAATTTATTATAAAAGAAGTTTAATCATTTAAATTCAAAAATTTCAGAAAATTTTAAAAACTTGCGCTGGTGAAATATTAAATATCTAAAAAAATTAATTAGCTAAAAGACAAGGGGAGGCAGTTGCCCCCCATAATGGACGCCCATGGCTATAGTAGAGAGATTCATGTTAAAACCAAGAAAATCTTGACCACAAAACAGAAGAAAAAATGTTTTTAAATACTTTGTTTTCTATATTTTTTGAAAAAAACCTGTTCCATTTTCTCGAAAACTCGAAAATAAGTTCAAAATAAGCACAAAAGTAGAAAATAAGCAAGAAATCGCAAAAAAAAAGCATGAAAAACTATACGTTAAAATATATCTTTTTATGTAATTCGTCCACATCTCAAATTTCACAGAGCTGCTTTTAAGGGGGAAAACCACTGTGAAGGTCGAAAAAGTAACCTAGTTTTTAAGATTTATTTTCACAAAGGTAACTAATTATTTAAGGAACAATCGGATTATTGTTATTTTATTAAGTGTACATTGAACTTGTTTTATATAAATTTTTATCTAAATATTTTAAATATTAACAAAAATATGGGCCGTTATGTAAAGACTGATAAAGAAATTCCCTCTCCATGGTGGCATCGATATCTCGGTGAAGAGTTATCCGAAAATAAAAATAAAAAAATTATCAAAATTTAAATGAATGTCGCTATCGTTGTACGTAGCCATTTTTTATTTTTTTGATTATTTACAAAATGGCAACAAATTAAAATCTATTTCAATTTTAAAACTTTTTTTTTTCATTCAAGCAGTTTATTAACATAGTAACTATTAAAATTTTTAAAATCAGCTACGTACAACGATAGCTACATTCATTTAAATTCTAATAATTTTTTCATTTTTATTTTCTGATAACTCTTCACCGAGATATCGATGCCACCATGGAGAGGGAATTTTTTTTATCAGTCTTTACATAACGGCTCATATTTTTGTTAATATTTAAAGTAATTAGATAAAAATTTATATAGAACAAGTTCAATGTATCCGATTCCTTAATTAATTAGTTACCTCTGTGAAAATAATTCTTAAAAACTAGGTTACTTCTTCGACCGTCACAGTGGCTTTCCCCCTTAAAATTGACAATAAGCAAAAATGCTTAAAATCCGGTTTCTAATAATAAGCATTAGTATATTAATTTAACATTAACTTGTAATTTATTTAAAATAATTTGTAATGGAAATAAACTTATTTTATTTCTTGTGTTTTATCCAATAAAACTTCTTATAATGAAGTTATAAAGCAGAAGATAAAAGTAGCAGATTATTCCGCATTAAGCTGTGAAAATTAGTAGGTATATAATTCTGGAAATGATATAATAATTATAATATAACTATTATATCTGTGCAATCATAACTAATTACGAAATTAAAACAATTATTACTAACAAAAAATTACAAAAATCTTCAGGTATTTGTAATGACATATTATCAACTTTTAATAATGGAATATTATAAACAAAAATTATTCATTTCTGAGTGCGTCTGGGGAACTTTTTCATCACAGAATTAAATTTTAATATAAATAAAGAACTTTGGTTCTTTAAATGATGAAATAGCGTCATCTATTCGCTAAAGGTTCTACCAAAAAATGAACAAAATAATTAAATTTTTAACCGTATGTTAAAATTTAAATAATGTTTTCAATTTTCATTTTCTAAAATGTTTTCTAAACAAAATTGTATACTTTTAAATTATTTTATCGTTTCAAATTAGTCATTTTGAAAATATGATATTACAAACTTTGTTTTGATTGAATGTTTTCACATATCCTAAGCATTACAAATTCATAAAGATTTAATGACCCTACTGAATGATTTTCATTAAAACAATATAAGTCATGTGTGACTAATTAATCGATACCTGTGATAAGATAATAACAAATTATTGAAAACATTTTTATCGAATTGGTCAAAGCAAAGTTTCAAATTGCGTGGTACGCGCGCACTTTTTACAAAAACAATAAATTAAACTTACGTACTTTACCGAATTGTTTATTTACTTTCCCGTTTACATAATCAAAATTTATGTTCTGACTAATACATACAAATTAAAACGTTAAAATAATCTGGCCACTTGAAATAAATAATTTTGTTCTTTACTTTTAGCTACCTACCACAATTTTGTAATCACAATAAACCACAAAATTAAAAATTACATCACCTGAACACTAACTAAAACAAATGATATGCGATTGTATAATCCAAGATTAGATATTCAAAAATGTTGACTTTCGCGCACTAAAGCGAAGTAAATTCAAATTCTGAGAGAAAATGGATGTTCATGGAACACACCAAATCGGTAAAAATATTTGAAAATCTCACTTTTATAATTACTATCGAGGTAAACCTCTTATTTTGTTCATCAAAAAAAAATGCTATCAGAAATACCCAGAATTGATATTAGAATCTTACCCGTTGTGATCATCAGATAAGTAAATATTGAACGTGTGTGAGTAAACTTGAAAATCAAAACTAGTAACTGCAATTCCAAACAGCGCAAATTCTTTAACACTATTAATAGCACCTTAAATAAAAGCAGCAAACGCTTAAGATTTAAAGTTGCTCAGGACCGGACTAGCAGCTATGAGTGACTTATGTTATAAAATTTCCAGTAAGGAGGAGAAAAATCGGTAGTAGAAATGACGAATTGAAACGTAATAGAACGATTGATAGTTAAAATATTTCCTTCGATTCAAGTGCCCATTGTTGTACGAAAGGTATACAATAATTGAATGGCTCATAAAGTGGATTTTTTGTGATTAGTAGAAACACGGAAGAAGTAACACTCCTTGACCTTACCAGTTCATTAATTACAATTTTGTATTATTTTTCTAGTCTTTGAATAAACCTTTGCATATTAATTATATTTATCAATAAATATTCAAAATTAATTCAATCATGCACAATTTTTTATAAATAATAAGTAACTTTAGATCCGTATTGATCAATTTATAGCCGTCAATTGCTGTAACAATTAATTCTAAAAACCTTAAGATTGTCAAGGTGCAACAAAACTTTTCTAAAAACTGAAGAAAAATTCAACTTTTTTTGTAATAAATTTTCTCACTTAGTGTTAACGCCAGTCCGCCTCTGACGACTGCGTAAATTAACCAAATCCAATTTAATATCCTATTAAATTAAATATAACATAATAATAATTACATCTAAAGCAAAAAAATTTGAAAAAATGGCAAGTGTCACTAGAATAATTTTGAATTTAGATGGCTGAGCAGGACATCTACAGACTGAGCTAATCAAATTTGACTTTGAGAAGAATTAGCAATAATTAAATCAACAAAATTTAATCGACTTTGTAACCTTCCCGTCTTTATGACAATCTTATTTCTGATAATCTTGTTATTCTAACAATTATTCTTCTTTATTATTATTTTCATCATTATGGCAATTTGTAACGAATTTTAAAATGTTGTTTGGTTAATAATAGTTAAAAGCGGAAAATTCTTTAAAATTTAAACTGTCAAAAGAATTTTTTCTGCAGTTTAATTCTGTATCGCGTATGGTTGATAACACTTTTAGTGATAATATTTAAATTTAAAATTACCTGATTAAATATTTCTTAAGGCATATCCTAACATAATCTGGGCCCGATCATGATTAAGTATGAAGTGCCCTTTTAGGGCATGTATATGTGACCCTGGTTTGGTTAAGATGTGGCGAGTAAAATAAACGCATTCATTTGATTTTTAAGAATAGCTCAAGTGATATTGAACGCTTAACAACTATGGCCTTCACGTTTAAGGTATGGTAGCATAGCAACAACTACAATGATAATAATAAGTAGAAAATTCACTCTATTTAGAAACTTTTATTAAGGCGCCTCTCTCGTACCTTAAAAATTAGTATCTTGAAGAAGTGAAGACTGCGGTTAATAATAAATATTTTTAAATTATTCACAAAGAATTAATTAGGTTAAGGTGATTAGACGTTCCATATTTTACAGATGTCTTTCGTATTTTTAGATTGGTCCTGTAGTCTCCACAAATTTTTATGGAGATTTTTGAATTAATTGTATGGTAATTTTTCAAATAAATAAACTTTAACAAAGCGAGAGCAAATAAGTAAATAAACATTAGCGAAATTCCTAGCTAATTCTCCAATCAAGGAGTGAGAAAGTTTGACGTTAGCGCCTCTAGCGTTAAAGAAGTAAACTTTTTTTATAAAATTGCTTAACTCTAGAAGACGCTAAAGTAACCGCTCTATATAAAAATATTTTGGTAAAGAAATACTAATAATGTTATCAATAAGAACCATCGGTATATAAGTTGAGGATGAGAGTTTTAAAGACATTATTGATTCGTAATTAATAGGGCCCGGATTTATGAGCACTAAAAAACACCCAAAACACCCTTATAATGAGCTTTAAAATAACTCTCCGATATAAAACATTTATTAAGTAAGCAAAGTAACGGTAAACGATACTGGCCCAGCATTGGCCATCCATTGTATGCCGATACTTAGGCTGAGCACCGGTAAATCAACGGTAAACAGCCTTGGCCCAACGTCGGTTCGAACATCGGTCGCCAACGACTGGTTGCCGGTATTACGCCAATACTGGCTCAACATTGGCCATCCACTGTACGCCGATCTTTAAGCTAAGCACCGGAAAAGCAACGATAACCAGCTTTGGCTTAAGCTTGACTCCAGGGTTGGGTGCCAACGGTCGGTTTACCAGTGCTAAGCCAAGCATTGGTCGTATTGTAAACGTTGGCAATATTTTCCTGGGATGTATGGATCTTCATAAGTCATAACAATTTTTTGCATTTGTTACGTAGTTCTACTTTTCATTCATTTTACAATAATTTCTCGATCCAATTTTGTATTTTTATTTGCATTCAATGCATCGTGATGATACCCAAACCGGGAAAAAAATTAGATGATATAAAATCCTACAGACCAATCAGCCTACTACTCTCTGTGCTCTCTAAAGTTTTTGAAAAATTACTGATTGAGCATTTAAAACCTATAATTGAAAACCGTAAGCTAATACCTAATCATCGATTTGGATTCCGCAGCTCTCATGGAACTATTGAGCAGGTACGCAGAGTAATTAGAAAAATAAACAAAGACCTCGGTGCTAGGAAACACTGCTCAGCGCCAGCGGTCTTTTTGGATGTCAGTCAGGCATTTGATAAAGTGTGGCATGATGAGCTGCTATATAAACTAAAGAAAAATCTTCCACACCATTATTATTTGATTATTAAATCATACATGTCCAACCGACATTTTTCAGTTAAGCAACAGAACGAGGAGTACACCGATCTTATCAACTCTGGGGTGTCTCGAGGAAGTGTGTTGGGTCCCGTTCTATTCCTTCTGTTCACGTCAGACCTTCCTCAAGCTGGATCTACTACTATTGCTACCTTCGCCGATGATCTGCTATACTCGCATCGCATATCAATCCAACAAAAACAAAAAAAAAGTAATATATTGAAATATTTCAATGTGGCATTAAGTAAAATGTCTGTAAAGCAATTATTTAATTCAATACCTAACTCAAAACGTATTTTTGCAAGATATTTCACTGTAGCTTTCAAGCGACGATATACGCGCCATGGTAGGGGCGCTTTTCATATTTCTTTATATTGATAGCAACTTTTGTTGTTGATAACCACAAACAATAGCATTCGTAGGAAAAAAAATGTTGGGAAAAAAGAGGAAAGTAAAATAAAACATAGCATTTTAAAAAATTAAGTCATCTTGTGGGAATTTAGAATAGGGGTTTTAAGAAAAGCAACACCCTCTCAATTCCGCCTCGGAGTCATTGCACCTGCTAATTTTTTTAATTTAATTGTTATTTCCTTAAAATATTATATTAAAAGATTAACAAAGTAATTTTTGAGTTTTTCTGAAAAGATTCTGATTGTTTTGGAGCTTCTCGCATCCTGTGGAAGTTCAAAAATAAAGTGTAGGTTTCATCATTTTGTGTTATGTTTTGTAACGGTTTTTGCAATTATAGACAAATCGGAGAGGGGAGACCTCAGTTTACGTTTTTTTCATTTTAAAGCAATGGAATTTAGAAAAAATTAAATATACTATAATTTTGTGCTAATTTTGTGCTTTCAACAAACCAAACTATTCCCTAATAATGACAAAAACATCAAAATGTAGTTAATGCTAATTGCTAATTATGTAACACATTTGCAGTTTTTGTGTTATTTTGCGGTAATTTTCAACTTTTCAATAATTAAAACCAATTAGAATATTTTGCAAATTTTTGCTATTATGTACCTAATTGATTTTTTTTCTTGAATTAAAATAATTAATTTTATTAAATTATTTACTTGGTGTTGGTGTAAAGCTTTAGTTTGCCTAAATAGCCCCAAATACGACGGTCAAAGGCAGAAATACCTCAATACTTTTCAGATTTTAGAAACCTAAAATATTTGAATACAAACCTGATGGGTTTTTAAAATTAAAAGCCTGACTCATCAAACATAGATCATACAAATAATTAAAATGTAAAATACCTATTACCATAATCCAAATTTATTTAACTTACAAGAATACGATCTAAAAATATAATCCAGTTTCATAAATATTTAGCTTTTGTTTTTTGCATCTTTTCGAATTTACATCCTCTCTTCTGTTTTGATTAAATTGTTTAACGATGATAAACACTGAACACTTTGAAAAATTGCATACTAAACATAGATTATGTAAAAACTTGAAACTTCTTAAATTACCGTTATATATACATAGCAGGTCAAAAGTTGAAAAGTGAGTAATTTTTATAAAATACGAATTTAAATTTATTTTAAAAATTATTTTCTTGTATGAGTAAACAAATAATCATGTGGCGATTGGTTCGATCCCCGAAGCGCTAACTATTCTATTGTGATACTGCTCAGTTTTTTTATTTAATGAACAAAAGGAAATATAACAGTTGATAGTTATTAATATATAAATTATATAATTTATATCGGTTGCCCGTAAAGAAAACGATTTATTATTGTAAATAAGTTGAGTGATAATGATAAAACTCATGATGTATTTTCCACCCCTCGTGTAAGTGATGAACGCTGCTTTCGCTAGGTAAAATATTTCCGTTCTCTAATAACATTACAGTGTTAGGGTGTCAAAATGAAGTCTTATAAATTATTCGTAAGATTAACTATATCAACATTAAAATGTGTTCATTGTGCTTGTCGATTATAAAATCGATTTCACTTTTTGAATTTTCATATAAGAAAACTAAGAAAAAACCACATCAAAATTTAAACAAAATGAAAAATCAGGAAGAGGATAATGAAAATTGAGAAAATTGTAATTGTAAATATAAGTGCAGGTCCGCGAGCATTTGCTTTGATGTTTTCATTAGGGTGGCAATTTATCTCAAAGTGTGACGGATAGAGCGATAAATTAAGAATTTGTGGGATAAATTGCCTGAAACCTATTTAATTCCTGCGGTTGGAAAATGAAAATCCAAATAATCTAAAGCATTTCCCCTGACGTTCAGGGGAATCAAAATCTCATAACAGAAGAACAAGAAAATAAGAAAATGATAATAAAAAAATACTTACTAATAAATAGTCCAAATTTTTCTTTAAACCATATGGTATAGAAAAAATTTTATCTTGTGGCAGTTATAGGTAGGTACTATGCATCTCATGGTAACAATCAAACGTAAACGGAAAAATTTATTTTTATTGATCAAAATAAATTTTCTAAATAAGCAATGTGAACCTGTAAAACGCAAATCGGTTTATGTATAGGTATTAATTATTTTATTTTATTTTTGAAAATTTTTTGTAAATTGTAATAATTTTCAAAATTGACACAAATTAACGTCCCTTACTTTGCATAATATCTGCAGCCTTTTAAATTTTAATTAAAACTTTCCTATTGGTACTTTACTCGTAAAAAAAATTTCACTGCACCAAATTTTGGATTCACGCTCATATTTAGATACTATTTTTCACTCAAAACTGCATTGCGTGTTGCATAAAAAAGAATATTGTACAAAAAGGTACATGAGTAGCATAACACACAGGCGCAGCAGAACGACGGTATGTTACTATGACGACCTAACTTTTCATAGATAGCACGAGGGCTGAAACTTCCAAGTTTTGGTTTCTGATGTATTTTAAGATTCTTGCAAATAATTTTTTTTGTGCTGCTTTCTTAGATATATTCAAATAATGAGAGAGAGAAAACAATAAAAAAAATGTTATAATAATTACTCAACAAGTCTATCAAAAAGAGTGTGATTTTTACACCGTCAGATGGATGATCGACTAAATAGCTGTGGGGTTCAGCGGACAAGGCATGGAAGCATGTAATAACCGAGAACAGCAAAATTTCACCCTATCTCACTGTCAAGTAAGATTTAGTACCAGCTGTAAAAAGTGGTCCAATCCTCCAATCAAACTGAAATTCGAATATAGAAGATGGTAGGCTTCAATTTATCGAATATTTTTTTTCAGATTTCTTGCTGATTAGTATATTATTTGGACACACTTTTATTTGATCTTGATTTCTCAAGAAAATATGTAAATACGTCACTGTGGTGACCAAGTCAATGCCACAGGTAGGCAGTTGTAAAATTGCAATGCAGTAAAGCATACATAAATTGGTTATTGTTAGATAAAGATAACTAGTAAACTTGCAAAGTTTTTGCTCAAAAATTTTATAAAGACAGACTAACCTTCTCTGAAGGGTCCACTGCCGTACCCACATGGGTACTCTAGGCGCTAATGGATTAAATTAATAGAAATGACTCCGTGGATGGAGTTCATTACAGCAACTTTCAAATAGATTATATCCTGGATTACATAAATTATCAAAAAACAAGCCGACCTCTAGCTCAACGTTACTTTGAAGACCAACTCCCAAATCAAGAAATATGGGAACCACCTTTGACCCTTCATTTCTTCAAAAAGTTCATGTGAAATTACATACGTACATTGTAACGACAATTCAAAAATACTCACAAATCTTTATTCTTTACAATGGATCCTTGAAGCGCAAAGCTACTGGAGGAAAAGAAGTCGCATACTGGCGGAACAAAAAAATTCCTTTCTCTAGAAGTAATGAATTTCAAGAAAATTTACCAACATCATTTTGATATACGAAAGGCTAGTGAGACGGTCATTTGCCTTGCAACTAACGCAATCAACTGCGAACGTGAAGTATCAGGTTTAAATCCTGGAAAAGGTAAAACTTTCTTTGTGACTAGTCTACGTGCTTTGGAAGACACGTTAACCCGGTGGTCCTCTTGGGCTAGTGAATTGCCATCATTAATATAAAAACCAAGATACAGGCATATCTGAAGACAAGCCCAGCAAGCTACCTAATAAATTTAAAATATTTATATGCTCATAGAACCAACACTACCAAGAAAAAACCAGTGTTTTATTAGGTGCATGTCGCTGCCCCCCCCTCCCCCAAATTGAATTTTGAGATGAAATTGGTGTCAATCGTTAGAGCATCGTTAGAGCCTAAATGAGCTTCCATTTTTTTTGTTTGAGCCTCAACCGTCGCGGAGATATTCGCGAAAATGTTTGGGGGGGGGCTGTAGACACGTTGGCCCCCCCAAGTCGAATTTTGGGAAAAAAATGGTGTCAAACGTTAGAGCTTCGTTAGAGCTTAAATGAGCTTTCATTTTTTTCGTTTGAACCTCAACCGTCGCGAAGATATTCGCGAAAACGTTGGGGGGGCTGTAGACATGTTTTTCTATTTTCGCTCATATTATGAATTTTGGGCTGGAATTGGTTTCAAACGTTAGAGCTTCGTTAAAGCTTAAATGAGCTTCCATTTCCATCATTTTAACTTCATTTTTTACAAAGTTACAGGCATTTTTGATTTTCGAGCATCCGAGCAAGTTCCGTGTGATAATCCTCAAGTTTTTTCTATTACATTAGATTAAAATATTTAATCCGATTAAAAGAACTAATCCTGCTCTCTATTATAATAAATTTTGATAATAAATAAAACTGGAAAAATTAATTTTACAAAATAAATGTTATTAATCGAAAGTAATACAAATAATGTACGTTTTTTTTTCTCAATGTATGTTTTTGCTCATAAACTACATACTATGAATTGGTTTTTTTGGCAATTGTAGTTCTCCGTACTATCTTAGTTAAATGTTATTCTCAAAAAGCAATTTTCTCTCTCATTTTGAATCTATGTGTGCAGAGACGTGCCTAACCAACTTTTTTCGGGGAGAAAAAATTTCAAATTTGCCAACTGAGTTACTTCAAAGTTGCCAACTTTTAGTAAGTTTTGCAATTTTTTGTAAATTTAGACATAAAAAAATGCCAAATTGACCAACTTTTGGGTGTTTTTGTCAACTTTTGCCAACTTTCTAAAACTTTGAGGGGAGGACCTCTTCCCCCCCCCATGATCACGTTTCTGTATGTGTGCAGTCGATAGAGCTTCGTTTGAGCTTGAAAGAGCTTCAGTGAGTAGGATTTTAAATTAATTTTATACAAAGTTGTGAATAGTTGAAATTTTCGACTAAACTCTGAGCAACATGCGTTAAATTGTAAGGTTTTTTAAAATTTTAATATTTTTTCGGCATGATTTCTATTTCGGTAAATTACTTCGATTTTAAAAATTTTATATTTATAAAAAATAAAACCTTGCTTATTTAGAGAACTTATTTTTATCCAAAGAATTTTGATTATCAGCTCAAGAGATTTAAAAAAACTTATGATTTCACGCATGTTGCTCGGAGAGTACCAATCTATAAGTTTGTAAAAAATTAACTGACAGTCTTGCTCACTGAAGCTCATTCTGGCTCAAACAAAGCTCTATCGATTGACATCAATTGCACACATAATATCAAAATAAGAAGCAAAATTGTAAAACATGTCTAGAGCCCCACCCCCCAATAGTTTGCCCCCTCCCCCACCCCTCCAAATTGAATTTTGGGATGAAATTGGTGTCAATCGTTAGAGCCTGAATAAGCTTAAATTGTTTTTGTATGAGCCTCAACCGTTGCAAAGATATTTGCAAATACGTATGGGGGGAGGGGGGGGGGGCTTTAAACACGTTGGCGCTCCCAAGCCGAATTTTCAGATAAAAATTCCTTCCCTCAAAGTTTTAGAAAGTTGGCAAAAGTTGACAAAAACACCCAAAAGTTGGTCAATTTGGCATTTTTTTATGTCTAAATTTACAAAAAATTGCAAAACTTACAAAAAGTTGGCAACTTTGAAGTAACTCAGTTGGCAAATTTAAAATTTTTCTCCCCCGAAAAAAGTTGGTTGGGCAGGTCCCTGCACACAGAAATTCAAAATGAGAGGGAAAATTGTTTTTTGAGAATAACTTTTAACTAAGATAGTACGGAGAACTACAATTGCCAAAAAACCAATTTATAGTAACGTACATTATTTGTATTACTTTCGATTAATAACATTTATTTTGTAAAATTAATTTTTCCAGTTTTATTTATTATCAAAATTTATTATAATAGAGAGCAGGATTAGTTCTTTTAATCGGATTAAATATTTTAATCTAATGTAATAGAAAAAACTTGAGGATTATCACACGGAACTTGCTCGGAGGCTCGAAAATTAAAAATGCCTGTAACTTTGTAAAAAATGAAGTTAAAATGATGGAAATAGAAGCTCATTTAAGCTCTAACGAAGCTCTAACGTTTGACACCAATTTCAGCCCAAAATTCATAATATGAGCGAAAATAGAAAAACATATCTACAGCCCCCCCCCCCAACGTTTTCGCGAATATCTTCGCGACGGTTGAGGCTCAAACGAAAAAAATGAAAGCTCATTTAAGCTCTAACGAAGCTCTAACGTTTGACACCATTTTCATCCCAAAATTCGACTTGGGGGGGGCAACGTGTCTACAGCCCCCCCCCCCCCGCAACGTTTTCGCGAATATCTTCGCGACGGTTGAAGCTCAAACGAAAAAAATAAAAGCTCATTTAGGCTCTAACGAAGCTCTAACGTTTGACACCATTTTTAACCCAAAATTCGACTTGGGGGGGGCCAGCGTGTCTACAGCCCTCCCCCCCCCCCAAACATTTTTGCGAATATCTCCGCGACGGTTGAGGCTCACATGAAAAAAATGGAAGCTCATTTAGGCTCTACGATGCTCTAACGATTGACACCAATTTCATCTCAAAATTCAATTTGGGGGGGGCCAGCGACATGCACCTTGTTTTATTAACAAACGATTACCATTTTCTTTCAGAACTCACCACCCAACTTTTGCGATATATCGTCGGAAAGGCTAATCTACACTATACGACCATCGTAGCGAAATAAAATAAATCTTTCCGGATTGCAACGTTCTATTGCTTCTTGTTTTGAACAACTCTCTCATTAGGAGTTGTCAGTTCAAGGTTAAATTACGTTTCAGAATAATCCAATCCAGAGAGAGAGAGAGAAAGAACTTTTTACAGAATTCTTAAGTTTTTTAACATTATTTACTGGTTTAGCGTTGCTGCTTAATAGCAAACGTACAAAATTTAGCTGACTGTTATGACCTTCTACCGTTTTTTGTTTCATGATTTTTGAATGTCCTGTTGTCCTGTTACATCAAATTCTGGCAGGAATTGCTGTTTAAGAAATTAAGACGAGAAACTTGAAAGTTATTTGCAATATTACAACTTGTTAAATTAACAAATATAGGTCAAATTACAGATATGCATTTTACAAATGTCTCGTAACAGTTAAAAGTAATTAATCATTTTACTTCAGCATCACGAGCTGTTAAGATTAAATTATTTAAATTTTAGTACGAATAGCTCGTTAACTTTCACTGATTAAATAAATTTTATTATGCCTGATGTACACATTAAGTGACGATTGCAATTAATAGGTCTATGGATGAATGCATAATAATTATATGACTTGTTTTACAAAGGTCAATGTCATTCATTTGAGTAGATTTTCCTTTTTTTAAATTTGAATTTTTTGAATGACATTAATTTATTGTAATAATGATGTATTTTCTTCTACAAATTATTAAAACAAACAAATATTTGTTGGAACTCTTATTTTATTGTTTTAAAACCGGGACAGCGCGTACGCAGTCCCGACTACCAAAAATTACGCGCCCGAGTTATCCACATTAGGGATAATCGCAGGGGTCAGCCCAATCGTAGTGCAATGAGAGGGCCTCACCCTGGGGGAACCGCCTTGTTGATCACGGTAAACCCCTACGCCAGGTAAGTATGCTTGAAATTTTTCCAGCGAGGGTTTTTCTTCAGAACATACAAAAAATTTGGGTATAACATACAATGCTAGCGCCATCTGTTCGCTTATTCCTTAAAATTGTATGCAATTTTGTGGACAAAAACTAGAAAGAAAAAATTTATAATTCTCATAAACTGTAAAAGTGGACAAAGAAAATTCAGGATAATATGTAGCTTTATATAATACTAAAATTTGTAGTGTACCTGAAAAATTTAAAGTTTCCAATATTGGTGCTACAAAAGTGAAAAAACTATTATTATCTTCTTCTAATTTTGAAAATATTTGTACATTTTATGATAAATTGACGATTTAATGTTTAAAATATTATAAATTATGGTAATCGATAAACTAATTATAAATACAACAATCTTATTTAAAGACATGAACAGTACAATAACTTGATCTATATTTAAAATGTTTCAAAAAATAATTCGCACAATAAATTATAAAAAAATCTATTTTTACAACATTATTTTCGTTAATTTTTCATGCAATCGCCTACAATTTTGTTATTATTAGCAACATTACTGTAAATACACAAGAAATTTATTTTAATCTGTTGATCAATTAATAATTGATCAAATTCTAAGTAGAACTTTTTGGAAGCAAATCATAAAAATAAACTTGATACTAAAATTAAGTTTGCGCTGCAATCCGAAAATGAAAATTTAAGTATAACAAAATTATCTTTGTAAACTGTAATAAAATACATCAAAGGACCAAAATGTTGCATAAAGTCGCTCTTGAATCTTTAACAGAATATAAATCAAATATAATTCTGTTATATTCACTCAACCAGTCAAGCGCAACGAGCCACATTTGGTTGTTCTCCTGTCCGCGACCGACGACGTTTCCATTAATAAAAAATTCGTAATTATTCAACCAGAATCGAGGATTGGAAGATTTTGACATCAGGAAAAATATTCTTTCTATTTCCATTTCCAACTTTTTGATGTATTAATGCACATCACTCGTTGACTGAAGATTTTCAGCGAAAGTCAATCACGATTTGTTTCTGTTTTGCATTTTTTTTTTTTTGATAAATATTCGGCTTGATTGAAATCTTCAATATGGTTTATTTTTAGTGGAAAAATTAATTTTGTGCCGATGACAAACAATTTTGGTTACGCTTCGCATAAATTTTATTGGAATAAAACTCTTTTTTTAATTTCAATGTTGAAATTAATTTTAAATTTAAGGTTAAATTGTTTAAATACTTTTGGTTTTTAATGTGAGGTGCTTTTACTTTGTGGCTTGTAATACCTTCGATATACCGCCAAGTTAATAATCGTCTGATTTAAAAATGTTAATGATCATTAATTTTCAGTTTATTGGAGGTATAAGTTAAAAAATTAGTTATTTGTAATTACGAAATTTAAGTTAAAATTCTCAATGGAACGAATAACATATAAAATTTACCGCGGTCGGGTTTATCCAACTTTTATGATTCGAAAGGGTTATTAAAGTGCAGCTTTAATATCATTTTAATGGTTAGTTGGAATCGAACAACGTAGTATAGGTAAACGCTGAACAGAAGATAAATAAAATTTTACGGTGTAGATCGTCATTTTTTTTTATACTAATATATTAATTTATTTTTACTATAAAATTTACCTTATCGAAGAAGAATCGGTCCGGATTCCGTGATAGTAAAGGGTAGTTCACACTACATGATTTATCATATGACTTAGTCATAAGAAAAGTCATGGCTAAAATCATACCATCACAATAGCCAATCATAAAAGCCATAACTTCTATAATAGCAAAAATCATATAGTGTAAACGTAAAAAAATCCCTCATATGAGAAGTCATGTGACAAGTCATATGATAAATCATGTAGTGTGAACTACCCTTAAAAAACATAAAAATTTGATAAAATTCTATAAACATCTTTAATTTTGAATTTTATTGTGGATAATACGCAACAATTGCGGAACTCATTCCAAAATTTCTTAATAGTTTCGCAAAGTATGGTATATTTTCACTATATTTTACGATGTTTACAACAAACCAAAATAGATTTACTTACAGAAGAAATTAATTGAAAGTAAATTATTTATATGTTACTTTTATTGCTCAAAGTTTACGAAGTTCTCAAGATTTGTTCCATACTAAAAATATATTTATCAGGTTTAACAAGCGCGTCTTGTCAATAAAGCTGTACCAGATTTATTGCTTGTAATAGGGACACTTCGCCAAATTCTGTACATCTTATTATTGTTGACGTTTCTCTAAAAATACGTGATTTATTGTGGTGTTTTGGTCGGGACTTGCTCGGCCTATTTTATATTTTTAATTGGGACTTTGTAGTATACTTAAGTCATTTCATGTAATGACAGTGGGAATCTCGTTAGTCTTTTCATGTGTGTCACAGTTAGAATCTCGTTAACTCATTGTGATTGATCGGCTAAACTGGCTGATGTTCTCCCCTGTCTTTTTTTTTCTTACCATCAAAACAAATAAATAAATTATAAATAACTCCAACAGATGGTTTTGTTTTATCTATTTAGGTTAACTTCTGATTTTTTATTTATTAATTATTTATTACCCATCAAAAAAATTGTAAATATCACACACACCAATCAAGTTCCAACCAATCGCTTGCTAAAATAAAAGGTCATTGTGGCTGATAGACATATTAATACAATAATTATTAAATCAAAGCCTTAAAGCAATATCTTCTTTCAGTTTATACTTCTTGGTACCATTAAAAGATATGTCTATAACATGTCTATCATAAAATTTTTTATTACCATTACTAATATTTTTTTATACTGTTAAGTTCAATCGGTTTCACTAATTGCAGAGCAAATTTATATATTTTAGTCGGTGCTAAAATACTAAAACTGATCAGCAGGGCTCGGAACTTTATGCGCTAAAAAACAATGAAATATGTGCATACGTATGCGTTAAAAAACAGAGAAATATGCGGTATAATATGCAGTAAAAATTAGGATAATACAAAAAAAAACAAAAAATATGCAATTTTTTGTTTGATTTTAAAATAACAAATGAAGAAAGTTGTAGCTGCTAACATTATTTATTAAAACAAAAAAAAATATTAAAAATAAATATTTGAAACTAAAACATGGAAAAATATTCGTTTTTAATTAGGGAACGTACCCATACTACGTGACCCGTTTAGAGGAGGGGTCTTCAAAATACCACGCTGGGGCAGGGGGAGGGCGCTTAGGTTTTTGTCACGTAGTCAATATTTTTTAAGGAAATCTCGCGCTTTTTCAAGCTATATTAAAATTTGGCGCGCAGCGTTTAGCCCTAATAAATGTGAATTAGTGAAAAGAAAACTTTTGTTTGTAAATAAAGACAAATATGAGCAAAATTAATTTTTTTAACTTTTTGCTAGCAAAAAATGATTTAAAACCATATTTATGAATTACTACGTGAACATAGAGAAGGGGTCTTAGCATATACTATAGGTGGTTGCGGAGGGGAAGGAAGGGGTAAAAAATGGGTCACGCGTGGGTCACGTAGTATTAGTCCGTTCCCTTATGTGTTCGAGTACTATACAATAAATTTAGATACGAATTTTTTTTCTCTTTAAATCGCCAAAATATGCAATTATATGTTCTTAAACTTAAAATATGCGAGTTTGTCCAAAAATTAACAAAATATGCAAAATTATGCAATAAAAACTTTTATATTACAAATGTACGTAATACGAAACGAATTTTTGTCAAACCAGAATTACAAAATGCGCTTTCCTAACGAATATGCAATTGCCTAAAGTTCCGAGCCCTGCTGATCAGTAATGTAACATAGGTGGTTGGACGTAAACATAACATGGCAATCTGCAATGCTTCGTCAAATGTAAAACATTTAAAAATATTTATTTTAAAATTTTCAACATCCCAGTAAGAAATACTGTCAAAACCCCTAACAGTAAAGTAAAATTTTTAATTTATTTTATTACTAACTTTCAGTTTTTTAATACAAATATTAGATTTATACTTATGCAAATGTGTGGATGGAGGCGGGGGCAACACATAAAGCAAATGACTTTTTTTTAGCAATTTTTAGTTGATTTTAGCAATTTGCCCCCCCCCTCCAATGAAAGTTCATTTCCCTGTCCCCTGGCTAAGTTACCTAGATTTAGAACAGACGTCTTTCATTGGTTAAAAAACAATGGCGCTGGCGTATTTTCACATCGGCTATTTTGTCACCAATTCAAAATTTTTGTTGCAATGGCTCATACTCAAGTCGTCCATTTGGGGAATAATCGCCGAAACTGTCAGCACTGCCTCTTAGCTCAAACTGAGGACTGTTTGATATTGGTTCGACCAATCAGTGTGAGAAACACTGCTTTGTAAATTTAAAACTGAGCTTACTTAGATCTATCAAGGATCTATCTAACGTTAAGCTCGAGCTAAAGCGAGCATACACCAATATGGGACAAATGATCGGTTATCTATTGATTTGCTACAAAACCTGAAAATCAATGCAGAGAAAACCATAGCACATGTAGATAATATGACATTTGCTATAATTGTCATGTTACAATCAATGTAATGATTAAGTAACACGAATGGATTCAGCTAGAGCTTGGGCATTACAAAACAAAAGTAAAAATTAAAAAATTATGAACAAGTAAGTATTAATACATTGCCCAATTTAATTTTGTGAACCGCCCTGTAGAACACAAGATTTTTCTATCACCTCAACCTTTACAGCTAGACCAAATTACTTATCAATATGCTAGTCAAAGAAAAGTCCACATCTGTTACTCGGGGACTTTACAAACTCTTCGTTACACTACTCGAAATGAAATCTTAACGCACTGTATCTAGAGCTTATCACTCGGAATAGGCGAGGCTTCTGTGCATATTGCTCAAAGTATATATTAAAATTATTCTGCTAAAAGATGACACTTACCACTAGAACGAAAATCTATTTATGAATCACTTACGAAATTTTTCGAACGACATTACGTACTTGTACAACACGGCATAAGAGGAGGAGATTTTTAGCAAATTATTATATAAGATAGCTGGCACAAGAGGTCACCGGTAGCCTTAGGTCATTTAGTTCGTGGTGGATAGAATTATTCACTCTTTGGTTTTACATCGGGGGGGGGGCAGATTATAAAAAATCAAATAAGTGCGTTTATTCATCGATCTTATATTACACTAGATGATGGATACAGGTACTAATATTGAAGCCAGTTTTTAATTGTTTACCTGCTATTTGTTTACAAAGTCCCTGGAACTGATTGGTACTTTCAAGTTTGTTTATGTTTACCTGGTCGCTCTCCACCAATCAGATCCAAGGACTTTTTAAACAAACAGAAAGTAAACAAAAAAAAATTGGCTTCACAACAACCAATGCTATTCGAATAGGAATCCACCATCTAGTGAAATAACTGATCTAAGCGTTTATTCATAAGCTTTATAAACTTTTTTAGTTTATAATAAATCAGTGAACCAATTACATGCGCTCTTAAAAATGACAAGAATGAACAAGACAAGAAGGAATAATTTTATAATTGTAATAACACTAAAATTGCATGGGGTGTTTTTACATTCAGGCCCGTAGCCAGTTCCGAAATGTTCAAAACAAAAAAATTTTTAGATGGAAAAAAATTTGGGGAACAATTTATTAACCAGGACTCCAATTTTATACATTTCTAAAAGAACAAATGATAGAAAATAGACCAAAAATCAATATAAACGGCTCGGAGTGTTGCAAAGCGACCGGAAGAAGCGTAGCGGCACGTAGAATCGGTTTTGAAACCTCAACTATGTCCGATTAAGATTCATCATCGCTAAATCAATTTATAAATTAAATTTACAAGTTTGACGAAACAGCGACCACAGATTTCATACGAAGCTTCTGTCGTAGCGCTTCATACCATTTCTACGTTCCGGCTCCTATACTCTTTGAGGTGGACGGGACTTTTAAATTCAAAATTTTAATTTCGAAGTAATTTAACAAAAAAAATTTTTAATAAATTAAAAAAGTTTAATATTGAAAATATTTGTTTGTAATAATAAAAATTCACAGAAGGGTGAGGGGGAACCACCAAAAATTTTACTTTTACAGACGGTTATTTTTAAGTACCCCTCTCGAAATGAAATCCTGGCTACGGGCCATTATGGCCATTACGGAAAATTATTTCACTTACATAAACGCGTCATCTAGCGACGACTCTTGGAATATTGCAACGGGGATTTTAACCTATGACTTTTAGGCTTATAATTTCACTCTCTAACCACTACACTAAATTACCTGTACATACTAATTAATTTGTATTTAATTTAGATTTTATGTGTGCTTGCTCCGTGTATGCTTGGGGGGTATTCCATATCCCCCAAACCCCCCGGTCACAATGACCAATATGATTTAAGTTTAGTTATTAATTTTAATACATTGCAACCGAACTAAATAGATAGTATATCAATTTACCATGATATTAGAACCGGAGTCCTGGAGTTACCAACCCCCCCCCCCCCGTTCTCATTAATCCACATAACTCTTTTTTCATTTTAACAATAACGGTAAGGAACATTCTGATCTGCCCGTTGTCGTAATAGAGAAGAATGCGGGACGGGACGGGATGTCGATTTAGTCCCGCACGGGACGTGATGCCAATTCAGTCCCGCGTGAAACGGGATACCAATTCAATCCCGCGTTTGATTTATAAATTTATTTTAAAGATGAATGCGGGACGGGACGGGATATTTTTCGTCCCGCTGCATAATTAGAATATGTAGTCCAGCACGGGACATTTTATAAATTTAGTCCCGCGCGGGACGGGATGCCAATTCAGTCCCGCGTTTTATTTATAAATTTATTTTATACAATACAGCTAGAGATGAATGCGTGTTTTAAAATTTATGATAAAATCGTGTTTTAAAATAGAAATGAATGCGAGACGGGACGGAATATCCCTCGAGATATTTTTTTGTCCCGCGGGATATTTAGAATATTTAGTCCCGCGGGATAGTTAGAATATTTAGTCCCGCGCGGGACATTTTATCAACTCAGTCCCGCGCGGGATGGAATTTTAAAGCAGTCCCGCTCGGGACGAAATTGTTTCCCCTTCTATTTCATAATTTAACTTATTGAATCCTTTCCCTACATTTACTCTAAGTAATATGCGTTAACAAAAAATTCAAAAAAATTTATTCGGGCTGCGTTGTATAAAATAAATCAAATGCGGGACTGCGGGATTCCGTCCCGCGCGGGACTGAGTTGACAAAATATCCCGCGCGGGACTAAATATTCAAAATATCCCGTTGGACAGAAAAAATATCCCGCGGGATATCCCGTCCCGTTCCGCATTTATCTCTATTTTAACTTCAACAAAACAATTGCCCTAATAATAGCCCAGTTTTTCAGCAGTTGAAAAATAGACGCTGTCCGACGCATGCGCAGTTCAAATTTAAGTCATAATTTTTAATATGCGCATGCGTCTGACGTGCGGGACTCGCGGGACGTGCGGGACGGGACGGGACGGGACTGCGTTGTATAAAATAAATCAAATGCGGGACTGCGGGATTCCGTCCCGCGCGGGACTGAGTTGACAAAATATCTCGCGCGGGACTAAATATTCAAAATATCCCGTTGGACAGAAAAAATATCCCGCGGGATATCCCGTCCCGTTCCGCATTTATCTCTATTTTAACTTCAACAAAACAATTGCCCTAATAATAGCCCAGTTTTTCAGCAGTTGAAAAATAGACGCTGTCCGACGCATGCGCAGTTCAAATTTAAGTCATAATTTTTAATATGCGCATGCGTCTGACGTGCGGGACTCGCGGGACATGCGGGACGGGACGTGCGGGACGGGACGGGACGGGACGGGACGGGACGGGACGGGACGGGACGGGACGGGACGGGACGGGACGGGACGGGACGGGACGGGACGGGACGGGACGGGACTTACACGACGAGGCGGCACTGCGGGACGGGACGGGACAAAAAAATTAGTCCCGCATTCATCTCTAGCTGTAACCTTCAATCCAAAACTCTTGACCTGTAAACAATAGCAAAACTAGAAAATTAGGGTCTGTCTGTAATATGAATTTGAGATGAATTTTCTAATTTTTCATGAATTAAAAATTTAAAAATAGCTAGATAATAAATTATGGGTCAATATAAACAACAATTGCTTTGTTGCCCAAAAATTTTGATTTGATAATGTTGGCGAAACAATCAGAATTGGATTGTATTATTCAATACTAACCTAAGAATAGTTTAAATGCGGCCTTTAGGCCGCACAACTTAGACAATCATAAAAATAACTCAAAATATAAAATTTTGGCGTCAAAATTATGTACCTATAGAATAACAGGGTCTTTATAATGTACTATAATATAATGAAATACAATCTAAAATTTAAAGTAAAAGGTGAGCTAAGTCCTAAAGCTAAGGACCTATGCTAAAAGCCCGGCTACAAAATTTATCCGACTTCATTATGACGCTCTTCTCTCAGAAGGCAATGTAAAACCACCGAGAGTAATCTGCCAAGAAAACCATTTAATAATAACATATTAAATCTACACCAATCATTAAAGTACCACCAATCTACAAAACAGAATTCAAAATCCTTTATAAAACGAATTTAATAATTGACGAAAAAAATTTCTTGATTTATATTTTTAAAATACACAGCAATTTTTCAAATGTGGTTCTGCTTTCAAAGTCTTAAATTATTGTTGTATGTGTGGTTGTTTGTTTTTCTGCTATTTTTCGATGCGCATCAATTTCAGCAGCAAAAGTATGTCCTCTTCCTGGAACATAACATCTTTCAGATAATATGTACATTCGATAATAAACAGCGTACTAAATTAAAAATTGCACATTTTTTTTGTAAACATAGCCTCTGATGTATTCAGCAAAAGCAAACAATTTTTATATCACTTACAAAAATTTTCCTGGTTTCTAATTTCGAAAAAATTGATCTCTTTGTCTCAGGTTTAATAATAGACAATTTAGAACTTTCGTTTGCATGGTAAAATTATTTAGTGATTTCTAATCTGATTTCTAAATTTTAGTAGGTACTAGTATTATTAAAACCGAGTTAATTTTTATAATTTATAAATAAACTATGCCTTCGCAGAATCCATCTAATGAAGCAATGTTACAATGAGATAAATTATCGCAAAATAAGGCGATAACACTTCTTGGTATGTTCTTCAAAACCAAATATGATATAACATATTTAATAGTGATAGCGTGGTAGTAAATACACAAAAGAACAAAAACTCTGTGAGGGGTACGATGGCGCCAAAACAACCCCTGCATTCGGAAGCCGTTGGTCAAAGATTCCTTTCAAATACGTTTGTCGTCCTGTAAGTAATAAATCAGACTACCAAAAATTTTCCAACTTTTTTACTCGTGCTCATTTTTCAGATAAAGCTAATTGCATATTATTAATACTATAGATTAAGTAGTTTGAGTTTGCATTCAATGAAATCGTTAACCTTAAGATAAACAATAGGAAAAATTTATCTGCAGTGTTAATTATTCATAAATGCTAAATATTTGTATAGTAAATGTCATTAATGGAATAAAGAGTTTTAATGCCATTATGAACCTTGAGCGTCCTACGAAAAGATTGCAATATCTTCAACTGGTGATACAACTATTAAATTAAATCGTATCGATAGGATCACCATTTGAATTCATGTTTCCGATTAATTTTAAAAGGGAGTTAGTACATATTTGCAATGGTGAGGGCACTCAGCAAGAGAGCCATTCTTCTTTAGGGCAGCTGCTTGCTTGTAGGGTGAGATGAATGATTGGGGTGAGTAATATAAGGGTGGCGGTTTTTACAAACTTTTAATAATCAAACAGTTTCATAAGTGATGATAAACTGAGATATGTTTTTTGTAATCATTTTATTCAGAAATTGTGATTACAGTAGTTTCTAGCAAGGGTAGGTTCATAAATGGGGTGTTCCAGTATGTAATTTTCTCAAATGAATTGATGAGCTTCTATATTACCTGCAAGTGGAAATAGGTGCTTCTGAACGGCAATGTTACAGTAATACAATAATTATTTACGCGTTGTGAGGTCATTTGATAATATGCAAAGCTATTAATTTTATTTGTTAAATTGATTTCATAAATTGGTAATTTTTAATTTTCTTAACGACTTTTTCAGAGCTTCTGGGTCAGAGAGTGCAGTGGAACGTAAAGGATTAAAATTGGTTTAAACTCTGGATTTTCTTTAGTTAATCAAAAAATTGGAAAAGATATATATAGAAAATAATGAGAAAAAGCAAACATTCAAGTTCAATTAAAACAGAATTAATATAACGAAAACTTGAATATGTAATGAGAAAAGTTGCATTGCAATTTTAAATTCTAATTTATTTTTCAATTAAAATACATTAATATAGAACATTTATATCTTCGCTTTGAGCAAAATTTATGCATGTTTATTACCAGGTAAAATTTTTGCACACACTTAGGTGCTCAAGAGTTAATGAACGTAACAGCAAAGTGAAGTTACAGTTTTAATGAATTTGTAGAAACATAACATAAAAACTGAAGCTAATAAAATATTTATGGTTAATTTTAAACTAAGTATTTCAATTAATTTTATTAAATATTTTAATCACGATACTGGGAATATTCAAACCAACTCAGTGGCAAAACTACTAGTGTTCCATGTGTTCGGTAGGGCCCGAAGACATCGGAGAATAAACTTTTAAAAACATCATAAAATATTGATCCATATTACGTGCAATTAAAAAATTTTTTAGATTATTTTTAGTGAGTATGGGGGGGAGGTAAGATTTAGTACACAGTTAAAAATAACATGTTCTGCTAGTGAACTAACCAACTCTTCTACCGATACGATTGGGATCTATGGGGGCTACAAATAGAAGACAATATTGTTTTGAATTCAGCTGGACTTCAGAAAAAAATTCTTCCTTTATTATAAACCCAAAAGCGCCCACATTATGTTTTGTAGCTCTGCAAAAAGCTCCTAACTGACAAAGTCCAATTCATAGATGATGAAGAACAACCAAAATTTAGCACATACCTACGCTAAATGATTACATAGTATATTCTTGAACAATAAATGAGAACAATGTCTTTAATCTACATATCGTTAGTATGTAAGACTGAAAGAACCTCACGACCAAGTGATCTGAAGGAGTTAAAAGGTCTACGCCCCTTCGCATTTTTCAGTTCATTAAAATCTTAGCTGTCATATTGTACCTAGCTCTGCTTGGATCCTCCGTGTCTTTACAATTAATACCTCGTACCCAATTTTCACTTACTTTTCTTGAATGTGCTTAGACGATTTTTTCCTAAACAAAGACAAACTCAAAATTTTAAAAATACCTATCTGAAAGTATAGTTACTTTTTCAAAATAAACATAAAAATATAAAGAAAGATTAAATCAAAAACGCAAATGACTATGATAATTAATTAAAATTCAGTATTTTTAACTACCGTTGGTCCCCCCCTTCGCCATTAACGCATAGGATGTCTTCAGATTATTATTGGCTTCTTTGTTATTTATTGTTTATATGCTTAACTTTTCAACTTTTTCCAAAAATCGCCAACAGGGCTATTATAATTAAAAATAATATTTATATAAATTATTAGCTTACGAAAATTAAAAAATAATTAAAATCTTCCTGGGAGCAACTTCTGTGCGTCCACTACTGAAAATACGATAATATTCAAGTTGAAGTGTAGATAATTTTAATGATTAATAAATTAAATAATTAAAAAAATAAACTATGAATTGATTATTTATTGTGTCAACTTGATAATTAATTAATTTAATTTATTGTTTTATTTTTATGTGAAATAAAAAATAAACACAATAAATAAATTATTGCCAATCTAATATTGACTCCACATCGACTGAGTAAGAGATACTACAAGCTTTTGCATCAAGTTGATTGACATGAAGAATACCATTTAAAGTATTACGGTATTTAAATATATTTAAATAAATAATCCGATTGTGTGTCTCTTTTTATGTTATAATACTTTGTATGCAAATATTTTGTCAACTTTTTTTGATAGGTCAACAAAACAAATAACAATCCTAATTTAAATTTTTTATTACCGAAATGTAGTTCGACCGTTAGGTAGGGGGGGGGAGAACTTATAACATTTTTCAACTTTAACATTTTTAAAATTCAAAATTGCACGGGTATAATAAATAAATTCTTTATCAAAAAGTGCTGCCTTCTTCACTCCCCTCTCCCCTTGCCATCCACCGCAAAAAATTAACTACAATCTCAAAATTCTGTGCAGATTTTGAAAAATATGCAATCGATAAGGCAAAAATGTTTTTCTAGGTGAGTCCACCTCTTTCTTTTTGCTTTGACGTTCCGGAAGAAAAACTGGTATTTTCTTCCCAAAAAAACAAGAAAATTATTGTTAAGTTGAAAAAAAAATTTTTCTTGTTAGGACAAACTACCGATTTTCCAATTTTTCAGAACAAGAAGAAGTTGGATAATCACTCCCCGATTGATTACCCCTCCCTCTTCCATAAATTTAATAAGTACCTAGATTTAATTCCAAGTCGAAAGTACAATATTTTTTGCACTTTCGTAGTGAATTAAAAATAAAATCAAAAAAATAAGTTTAGGTGTCCTCCACTTTTTACTTTCTTCCACTGGTGGCAAAATTTCCTTCTTTTTTTCTTTACTTTGGAGTAGGCCCCCTAATATTTACCTTATTCTGTTGTTAGGTTACCTCTTCTTTTTTATCAATTATTGCTGGCCCATTCTTTCTTTCATTTCCGAAGAGAAAACTTCTTGGTTTTCATCCGGAATTTTTAAATTTCAATTCATATAAAACTTTTAACGAACAGCTAATAGATGTTTTCTATTGCACTGGCGGTTTCAGGGGGGGGGGGGTAATTAGGTAATTACCCCTCCTAAGAATTATTAGCTTTGTTTGGTACCACAGTCCTAGTGCTACACTAACTACACTACTACAAATTGATTGGTGTACAATTACCAACCCACTTTTACACCAATCAATTTTTGCAATTTTTTACACTAACTTACTCCGAGTAGTTCGGTGTAGCATACTAAACAGACCTATTATTTAACTCTTTATTTCTTATTTTCAACATATAAAGTTCAACCTATGTTAAAATTTACGTTGATATAGGTAAATTACCTATTAATTACTACCTAAGCCAGTTGGCTAGAAACGCTCTTATTCTATTGGTTAGTTAAACTTAACGTTTTGCTATAAGTTTTATGAAATTATCAGAATAACAGGACTATCAGACTATCACATATATAAAAGACCAGCACGCTGCTGCTGCTGCTCCAGCGTATCATTTTTTTAGAACACATAAAGCACTCTGATTGCGCTGTGTGTCCTAAAAAAAATGACGCGCTTAAGGAGTAGCAGCAGTAGCAGCGTGTCATTTTTTTAAAACACACAACGCGCTCTGATTGGTAGTTGTCGTTGATCATGCCAGCTTAAAATCACCTCCCCTGGGATCGAGTTGCACACCAATCAAGTTTTCAACCTTGATGAGACGCCCGTCTATATTACCCTATATTAATTAAATGATCTAATTTTTTTCCAATTTAAAATCACCTCCCCTGGAATTGAGTTGCATACCAAGTAAATTTCAACTGGGATACTTATATATAAATTTTATCTCGGTAAATGCGAGGATTATCCATCCAGAAAATTTAATATTAAACTTTTACATTTTCAATAAATGTATATTTTACAATACTAAACGGCCAACACACGTTACTCCTCTACCTCCCCCTCCTCATTCAGCGTGTCATTTTTTTCAGACACACAACGCACTCTGATTGGTTGTTGTTGTCGTTGGCTTTTAGCAACTTAAAATCAACTCCCCTGGGATCGAGTTCCACGCCAAACAAATTTCCAACGTTGGTGAGACGCCCGTCCGCGATTGAATCAGATATATAATTATTATTTTTGAACTTAAGAACGTTTGAACGTGAACAAGTAAAATTGTCAGTATTAAAGATTTATTTTTTTTTAATGAAGAATGTTAAGACAAATCCATCGGTTGAGTTTAGGTTAGTGTTGGTGTTTAAAAACGATTTTTTTTTAAATTAATACCTGTAAAATAGAAATCCACCGGCTAGCTACCCGTCCGTGGACGGGCTTTCCAACTAGTACTTGATATGATTTTCAAAAATTGTTTCTATTTTCTGAAGTGTCTGGATTGTTTCTCTCAAAATTTAAAAAATTGAGCGTGAAACCGGGGGGTCTGGGGGGTATGGAGCCCCCCCCCAGCACAAGGAAGAAACGAGAAGGCTTTTCAAAATTGATAATGACACAAATTTTATTCCAAAAAAAATATTTTTCTTTATTATACTTGGGATTATCAGAAATAATTTTATATAAATTGCCAGAGCCAGCATTGGTAACTAAATAAAAAATTAAAACTTTAAAATTTAATTTTTTTAAATTATATTAATTTTAAAAAAATCATGTGGAGCAGTGTGATTTTTTATGTTTAGATCCCAGTTCTGTAGGTGGTAAAAATAAGTAAAGAGAAGAACTGCATTCTGTGGCGTAGCCAAAAACAGTGTATTTTTATACAAAAATATTTTACTTTGCCCCCTCCCCCTCGCATAATGTAAATTTGTAATAGTAATGAGAAACTGTAAAATCGTTTTCAGTTCAAGCAAAGTACTTGATTTTTTATTAAGTTTTCAATCCCATTTTTTGTAAATATGTGATAAAAGATTGTTTTTAATGCCCCCTGGTGGACAATCGGGGACTTGTATGGGGGTTATAAACGTGGGTTATTTATAAGAAACAGCATAGCAATTTTTAAAATATTTATAAAGACATACATTTGACTCTTAAAAAGTAATTTTATTGCTTAATTACCCCCTTTGATACCGGAAAAATTTAGTTATTATATCATACTTACCCCCTGTTCCTGGAGAAAGTTGTTTGAAAAATATAACCTTATTAGTACATTGTATTATTCGGTTTTATCAACGCTCTACGACGTCTTCCGATTCCCAAACATCGCCCTAACAAAACGATTGGTTTTGTAAGCATTTTACACTTTATTCCTACGACGAGGAGCCAGCCCGACGTAGAACCTCCAACCTGGAGGACCATCGAGACGGCCAGAATAAAGTTATACCTTCCTTCACCTGGATTAGAACCGGGTATTGAGGAACCTACACTTAATTTTGTCGTTTTTTTGATTTTCTTGAGCGGGTTCAAGTCTCTCTCAAATCAGGGTCTCTGATAGTCTGCATATCAAGTCATTGTAGAATTGTAGATAAAAATAATCAAATGGAAGTAATTGACCCCTTCCTCAAGTTATACATTTGTGTATAAATTCTTGTGACTTGTGTTTACGGCGATTTTTGTACAATTGACCCTAAGTTCTACTATGGCTCCGCCACTGGTTTGATAACACTGATTTGCTCTATTTGAAAGCTTTTGAAGACAACCCTGTATTTGCTAAAATTTTTTGTTCTATTTCTAATGCTTCACCAAAATCAGATGTAGAATCGCTCACCATCTGAAGTAAGTGGTGGAAATTCAAATTTTTTCCGTTATTTACAAATAACAACATCTAAGATATTCGATTATAATTGACATTTAATCAAGGTGAATCGAGTAACTTCGTTAAATATTTCAGTTCCGAATCTTAACTCATGGATATTTTACTTCTGAAAGTTAAAGAGGCGGCAACTTTATACGACCTACTCCGTACGAGCGATTGTTGAGGAGCAAGCTCACGCTTTTCCCGTGTTTAGTTTACTCGTAAGCGTCGTAGTGAGTAGATGTGTATTGCCGGGTTCTAAAAATATGAATGAAGACACGTGTTTGTGCCAAATTTAAATAACGACAACTTTCGACAATATTTTTGTGTTCTTTTTAATTTTTTTTTTTTCAAAATGAATTCGTTCGTTTTACAAGTGACTTTGTTGACCTTAATGGTAGTGTTTGGTTGCAATGGTGCAATTAGTACATTGAAAAACGTTACAATTTCAAAGTGTTGTGATATTAATGAACATATTTCGAAAGAAGCCAGTGGTTATATCTGTGTCGTTGGTGAGGAAATAAGGTGGTTGCCGAAGATATATTCGCCCCGTAAGAAGAAATTTCTTCCTCCTGGTGTTCCAACAAATTGGCACATCAAAAAATCTCAGTATCCAAAATGTTTGGGAATCGAACCTACGAGGTTTTCCCTCGGTGCGCAAAGAGACACTTACGTTGTTTTTGAAAACGGTTCATTGTGGGTTTTGGAATACGATAAATTGGTTCATCCCGATAAATATTGCATCGACTTAAATTCGGCCTTTGCATGCTTGGATGAAATTCCATCGGCCCAATCGACTGTTCGAGTAAAAAAATGTTGTGGTGAAGGTGCGGTTTATCAAGACACCAAAAAGACTTGCGTGACTATGAAAGGGTCTGATTACCGCATCACCCTGGACAGCGAGAAAACCCTCATAGCCGGTTTTCCTGCATGCGAAGGGCACATGGTAATTGCTGGAAAACTGGAGAAAGATGGAAAAATTCAAGAAAATGGGAGTTTATTGCTCGGTGAAGTCAATGTTCTGTTACCTCAGGGCGACTTCTGCTTGGAACACGTTTTAGAGAATGCAGGTAATTATTACTTTGCTTATAATTTTATTTCCAACCCAGCTTCAACAGGTAGAGGCTGAACTATATTTTTGTGTTTTTGTAACCACAATTACACCTGCTTTTTTAAAGTAATTTTACCTTCGTATTTGCGTTTCTCCACCTGTTGCTTCTCAACAAAGGAACCACGTTTGTTTCTGAACCAAAACATTAGAAAGTTTTATTTAGAAATTCAAAATTCGAATTTTTTTACCGTAATTTGTAGGTACGAATCAAAATATTCGCACAATATAGAAAATTTGAAACAAGTTTTATCCATTTTTTCTTTGAAAATTTTTAATCTCTTGGAATTGTAATCGTACCTATTTCTCATAATCATAATATTAAAACTTTAATTATTTCGAGTTACTAAAATAAAAAATTCAACTACTCAAAATCTTTTGAAAAGATTAGAATATTCCATAATCGCATTTGAACCGAATAGAATTGTGTATTATACTTTTGCAATACAAAGAAAGAGAAGAATAGAAGAACCGACAATAAAACTAATAGAAAAATAAACAACCCAAAAATATTACCAAATTTGTTAGAATATTTTTAGCCAAAAAAACAATCAAATTTAATATTTTCTTTCATAAAATATTTGGAAATTATCTGAAAATTAGAAGATTCGTTTTTTTTTTGTTTCAAAAAAAAGTAATAGTGAATTGAATACGTTATAGTATTCACTTTTTCAGTTTTTGTGATTAAAAAATTATAGTCCAGGCTAGAAAGAGAAAAAAAGTTTTAGCTTGGAGAAAATCTGGACCAGTTTAAATTTGTCTTTTCTCAAAAGTTCTATAAAATTCCCTTTTACTCCCTTAATTTTATTTTCCGGAAAAAATATCATCAGACCAAAATTAACGAGCATAAAATTTTCCACAAAATCCACGTCAACTGCAGCTTTACCAGGGGCAAATTTTGAGCAGCAGCACTACCCCCCTCCCAATTCGTTTACCTGCCTATAACTTTCTTAATTTCCTTTTTACGAGAAATTATCATTAACCAAAATTTGAAAAAAAGAAGAATATTCTCTAATAAAGTAGGCTATTTAAAATAATTTTTATTTATTCGCGTTTTACATTAACAAAACGTTAAATTGTTTTTTAGTATTTACACAGCTTTTACCTGAAATATCTGGAAAAGTATGAATGAGCATTTGGAAATGTTTAGATGGGTTAGGGAATTTTTAATATTATGCGAAAGTATTTAGATTAGTCTACCCACATTTGATTTTTAAAGTTTACTACGTTAGGGTAAATTTTCAATTTTAGTCATGGAAACCTGGAAAAGTCGGGGCATTTGTTTTGGAAAATTCAGTGAAATTTGCTATTACAATGAATTACCATTATCAAATAAGAAACATTTTGATCTGTTCAACTCTTGCTCGGTCCGTGACATAATCACTGATTGTAATCAGTAGTAACTGTGGCAGCTCTACATTTTCTCAGTATTATTTAAATTAAATAACAAGTTAATTACAACAAATTTAATTTTAAAAAAACAATAAAAAAATGTAGAAGCGTCGTAAGGGCGAGATTTTTTTTCTATTTGAACTTAAAAGTTAAAAAAAAATTCTAAAATGCGTAAAAAAATTGGTAAAAATTAAAAAAGGCAATAAAGGTAAAAATGAATAGGGCTCATATGACATAGTTTTCATGAAACTAATTTTGGTACTAATAAAATAAAAATAGGAGCTAAAGTAAAAGAAATGTGAAAACCTAAAAATCTCATCTCTAGTAATCAGGATTGAACGGTTACTTTAAAAATAGTTGTAGCGCACAGCATTAGCAATCTAGTTATTTAATTCTTCAAGTAAGTAATTATCACAGTAATAATCAGGGATTAATAAAAAGCTACGTGTGTCGACAAAAATTCGAATGAGTTAGTCCTTGTGCGTATCGAAAAAAATCCATATTAGTTGAGTAACACCTTAATCGAGTTTTCAAATACTAACCCGTCCGTGGACGGACTTTTCAGCTACTTTCTTAATTAAATATTTACTTTATCTTCATTCTTTAGATAGCCTAGGCCCTTTAGACCATTTTAGACATTTTTCCAGTCTATAATATGATAAGGATAAAAAATTAACTCAGTTGCTTAGAAAAATACTGTAATAATTATTTAACCTGTGGAGCAAGCGGGGGGGGGGGTGAACAGGGATTTAACAATATTTTGTGACCGGGGCAAAATTCTGCGAGATTTGTGCTATTATATTGGAATAATACAAAATACCTACAGGAATATTACTCAGAAAATGTGAGTTGATATGAGGCTTTCGAGCGTAATCGAGTGCTTGCTAGGGAAAAATTATGGTCGCCAGCTAATTCAGAATGAAAAGGTTGTTAAATCACAGTAGTAAAAGTTTATGTTTCGAGTGGTGCAAAATAAACCAGCAATCTGATTGCTACATCATTTATTTGAAGAATTTATAGGATATTTAAGGGACAAGAATTGAGGTTTGAAACCCTCGATTACGAAAAAAGAATTTTTTATTGAGATAAGCCTTTAGAACTGATCAAACGTTATAAAAGATTTTCAAATTTAAACACTAGAAATAAATCTTACAAACGCTTTATGAATCGTAAGTGAAGTTATGTGGACATAACCACGGTTGATTATGCCGATTACAGCATGGATGAAAGTATGCATGTAAAATATGCATTTTGAAATTATTTGTAACAATTAAATCTTTTACAAAGATTTATATAGATTGATCAAAACACCTGGTCGCAAAATGACCAATCGAAAGCTAAAGCTTTGCGATTTTATTAATTTCTACTTGAAGGTGGCTATAGCATCGAAACTATTGATTTTTTGGTATTGATAATTTAGTACTTTTTTAAAGAGCCTGAAATTCTCGACAAATTCGATTATAATTATTATTGTCTAAAGTCAACGGTTTCTGAGTTATGGATCAAATTAAGCAACGAAATGCTGTATTATTCAAAACAAAATTAAAATTTCGAATTTTTTAACATTTCTTTGCTTAATTTCATTCATAACTCAAAAACCGATCATTTTAGACAATAAATAAATGTAATACAATTTTTAGACAATTTCAAGCTTTAAAAAAAAGTACTGAATAATTAATACCAAAAGATTAATAGTTGATATGCTATAGCAACTTTTATCATCTCATTTGTGTAATTTTCAACCTCATTTTCAACCATGGACATAACCACGGTTGATTATATGTCGATTACAGCATGGATGAAAGTATCCATGTAAAATATGCATTTCGAAATTGTTTGTAATAATTAAATCCTCTAAAAGATTCATAGATTAATCAAAACACAAGGTCGCAAAATGACCAATCGAAAGCTTTGCGATTTTATTAATTTCTACTTGAAGGTGGCTATAGCATCGAAACTATTGATTTTTTGGTATTGATAATTTGGTACTTTTTTAAAGAGTCTGAAATTCTCTACAAATTCGATTCTGATCATTATTGTCTAAAGTTAACGGTTTTCGAGTTATGGATTAAATTAAGCATAGAAATGCTGAAATATTCAAAACAAAAATTTAAATTTCGAATTTTTTAACATTTCTTTGCTTAATTTAATTCATAACTTGAAAACCGATCATTCTAGTCAATAATTGAATATAATATAATTTTTAGACAATTTTAAGTTTTCCAAAAAAGTTCTGAATGATTAATAACTAAAAGATCAATAGTTGAGATGCTATAGCAACTTTTATCATCTCATTTGTGTAATTTTTAGTTATTTCAAAACTTTTTAATAGGCTCTACCGAAGAATATCTTAGTAACGGTAAAACAGACCAAAGTATTTATTTGCGAAAGATTTAAGTGAAAGTAGGTAATTTTTTCAAAAAGCTGTTTGCTTTTGTGATAAAAACCGTTAAGTTCTAAGGACTTGTCGGAAGTGGTAATTTAGGTTCTTCAACTTATTTCTTCATTATAATAGCTAATAATTTTACCAGATATCCGCCAAATTATTCCATTAAAACTTTTTTTTCTTCAAAATCCTATCTCTGAATTTCCGACCTCTTTCAATTTGACTCAAATTAAGCCTAATTTATTTAATATTTAATCATCATTAAATCACGATTGGAAATAATTGAATTATCTTCTTGTGTCGAATTATCAAACACTTTAGAAAATCAAAAGATTTATGTTCCCGAAAATTACAAAATTGAAAATGACACTTCAAGAACTCGATTCATTAATGTGAGAATATTTGATCCCCAAATTTATGCATTTGATTCAGAAATCGTCTGCGCCCTCAGTTATCTTGATTACATGTTACGATGAGGGTGAGTTGGATGCTTTTAATTTGAATTTTGTAATTTTCTGGATTAGATTACTTTCGGTGTCAACGAACTTATGATTACTTGAGTGTTGAGTGCAGTAACTTACCGAATCATGCTGGAACTTGTTTTTGTTGACAATACAAGATTTTTGAAAAAAAGGTTGAGATATAAAAATTCCAAAAATTTCTGGCGCCAGCTACTTTCAAGTACCCCCTACGGTCAACCACTTAGGTTTATGAATCCTAAGTAAAGAAAAGACGTCCTTTAGTTTATTTATTTATTGTCTGTAATAATGGGTGCTATTTTTGTCATAAATCAACATCAGGATGCAAAAGTTAAAAAGCAAATTTTATTGGGGCTATTAAAAAATACCTGTGCATCAATAAAGAGGAAAAAATTCGTCCCATTTTATTTTCAGACTATTTTTAAAATGTTGTTTTGAATATTTTCAAAATTTTGCAATCTTCAAATCGTTAATTTAAATTTTGTAACTTTGATTTACTGTGAAACCGTCTGAAGACAAATTTTAGAGTCTTTCGTTCATTTATAATTTTTAAATTGCTGAAAAAGACATAATTGCTTTGTTGTACAATTTGTTAAACCATAAATTTAGAAAATTACAGTGCCGTCTTGATATACAAACAGCATCTTCCGGTTTTATTCTCGTTTAGTTTTCATCACTTTGTAACTGTTTTTAATTATTTTGTTTTTGGATTAGTTCAAACTAGGAAAACGCGAAAAATGTTTAATCAAGCAACCAGAAACAAAATGATTGAAGCCACCCCTTCTTAATTTATTTTTTTGTTTTGTTTACTTTTTGTTTCTTCTTCTTTTTTTCGTTGGAATGTAAATATGTATTTTGTTATTCTGATCATCTTTTTAAAATTTCTACACAGCATGACAGATAATTTTTCACACTACCCACATGCTTTTATAAATTAATTGGTGAGATATTTATGTCGTTTTGTGTAGGAATTCGAAATGGATGCAATTATCAATTTAATTTCCAAGTTTATTTTAGCTTTATAAACCACCTAATTCTTTATTTTTTATTTTAGGACGAACTGCCAGTATTTTTACGTGCCCAAAATTTTTACCTGCTCCGGACGTATCGCTCATTCATTCATACACCATCGATTCCGATATACGCTTCACTTTGTATCCGATCGGTTTGGCTTTAAGTGCCATCTTTTTGGCGGCTACGCTTGCCGCTGGATCACTGATTCGGACAAACCACCATGCCTTGCAGTGGAGATGCCAAACGAACCATCTGGTTTGCCTTTTATTGGGCTACATCTTGCTCTGCATTACTCAAGTTGCAGGGAGATCTATGAATTCGACTCCTTGCTTCATCATCGGTAAGTTTTCTTAATATTTTGAGAAGCTTAGTCACCCCAACAAAATGGCCTACTTGTAAACAATGCCAACGGCGGCCATTTTATTAGGGTGTCTTATTTACGGCTAAAAACGTTCCACTTTCTGAGAGACGACCATCGATCACAAAACTGGAACGTTTTTTCTGTAAAGCAGAGAAAGTAATTTTTTTGTGTTATCGCGATCGAAATGTTTAGCATACAATAAATCATAGATATTCTTTTTTTTTAATTTCTCAAACGATTACTTTTCGTCGGTGCATTCAATTTAATTTAATTAATCGGCCTTGATTGTACTAAAAAAAATTAATTAAACTTGTGTCGGCTTGGTTAATTAGCAGCAAGGTTGCTATTTGGGTTAAAAATAATTGAAATTAATTATAAATAACATTTACAGTATAGAAAATAGTCCAAGGCTGATAGGTTATCTTGGATTCTCAAACCCATAGAATAAAATACAGATTCCCGTTTCGGTAACTTAACACAACATAAAATTGTACTTTTTTACAAAAAATTATTTCATATGCTAAAAGTTTCAAGTTTGACTTTTACAGCTCGTAAAAGTCTGTTCCAGCATTTTATAGGACGACCACCTGTATAACGTTTTTTTAAAAGAATTTTAAATCGCGCGTGATTGCACTCGAGGAAATAAATAATTCTGCCAATATCGTGGAACGTTCAATTAAAAAATTTACTTTAATGATTACTTAGCGTGTGAACAGCTTAAATTATGAAGGGAATGCATTTTACTATATGCAAGGTTAGCCATGCAAACATTTGCAGATAAATAATTTACCCTTCTATGGTAGCTACCATTTATCATCACTGGGGAGAAAACAGTCATACATTTTTAGGAAAACTGGGATGTTAAAAATGACACTTCCTGTCTTTCGATTGGCAAAATTATGCGGGATGTCTTAATTATTTGTATGTTTTTATTATCATACACAATCGTTGAGACTATTACGTTTCAAATTCTTTAAATATCACGTACCACATATTTATTTAAATATAATTGAATTACGGGCCCATAACCTGTTACTGTTTCAGGTTTTTTAATTTCTTTGAACACGTTTGTGTTATATTAAAAATATGACGAAAAAATTAAGAAGAGACTGTCATAAAATGTGGTTTTGTGGTATGAAACGACCAAAAGCAGACAGCATGAAGACTTCTTCGGTTACCCATAAAGCCGGAGGCACCGGTCACGTTTACGTATGCTTCTTACCGGTCACTGACATTACTTACAAGTTCGCATTATTATTTATCATAATTAGCAAATTATTGATACTTATCTTGAAGGATTAAATACATATTTGTTCGTTCACTCTATGTGGTCTTGCAATTTTAAGGAATATTAATCGTCATGCTTTTAATATGTATGACCAATCGATAATAGAAATTTAAAAGTCCATTAACGCTGATATTAGTTTGGATATTGCAAAGGTCAAGCGCTTATTGCCATTTATCAAAATTATGCAAATAACATAATAATATCTTATCGGCACCATACAAAAACAACCACTTTATGTACTAAATGAAACCAAAATAGGTTATTGGGGGGATTATACTCAACTCCCATTGGTCAACCGAATTATCAACTACTGCAAAATAGGGGTCAACAAAGACAGCAATTTCTTGGTATTTAACTTTAAGGTTGCTTTCTTTTAACAAATGCAACTTTCAAGTTTCTACTTTCACAGATTAAACTTATTGGAGCTTGATCGGCTTCAACATGTTTCCTTTATCACACACATTTTAAGATATCATAAAAAAAGTAAACAAAATAAAAAAACTAGGATTCGTCCCAATAAAAATTGATTAGTCGTTAAATTTTTATGACAACTTCCTTTTAGATTACAATTTCAAATGTCAATAATTTTATAATTTGATTTGGTGTTGTTATAGCTTTCCTACATCTTTTTTAATTGCTTCTTGATTGTTCTTATCGAAAACAATATTTTCATCGTGTCGGTGCCTTTAACTCTTCAAAACGTACATAATTCATAAGTTGTACTTTGAACATGAAAATGTTCAATTATTGGATCAACAGTTATTATATTTTATCTGAAATATCCTTGAGACCTCCCTGCTCTTCTATAGTCACCTGAATTGCAATGCAATGACGAAATGTCGATATAAGAAAATTATGCAGTCGGGTTATTTTAGAAGTGACTTTATTTCAAAACTGTAAACAAATGGGTTATCAAAAATAATGCATAAAAGTTCAGTTGTTTCATCATAAACCGACAAGGTGAAAGGTCCTTTCACAGGTTAAACTGCACATCTGGTGTTATTCATTTTCCATTAGATAAGACGATCGTTGAGTGATAAAAAATTAATCGATTTAAGAAAAATTTTACCTAATTTCATTTGACAAATAATTAGCTGAAAGGAGTAATTTACTGAAGTAAAATCCAATCGAATGTATTCTCGATAAATTCTGCAGCCAAACCTAGCACAACATTGCAAAAAAGTATAGCTAGGAATGCTGTCCTTCTTGTTTCACCTGTATTATGTAAGCGCACACCTAAACAAGAAATACATTGTAATAGAGGAGTTAGCCATAATAAAAAAAGTGGAGTTACTTCAAAATTTTCATTCTTTTCCATTTTTGACGTCTTACCTTGAATTGCAATATTGACCAATTATGTAGACCAAAACAGTAGTGCCATATTTGGGTAAATTACTGATACTTGCAGTAATAATCAATATAAGGACGCTGATTATTTAACCGTAATATTTATTGACCCAAAATAAATTTCTTTCAAGTGGAACACCAATTACTGCCCACTTGAGCGACAATTTCAAGACCAAATTTTAATAAAAAATGCAAATATAATATTGGAAACCATTGAGTTTTCAACATTCAATTGGCCCATAAATGATGAAGTTACTGACGACTTTCTATCCGAAATAAATGGTTTCCCGTGGTTCAAACTCCACGTTAAATTGTAAACAGGAATTGTTAAAATCTGAAAAAGTTTTGTTTTCAGTAGTTCCTACTTATCTAATAACAACATCCATAAAAATAAAACTATACTATAATAATAATTTAATAGAAAAAATAAAACGTCTCGGTTTCTGCGTCTTCGGTTCGCTAATTCGTGTAGTATTTCTTCTGCAATATTTTAAATCGAGTCACGTTCAGCAATACCAGCCCATTTAATCTGACATTCTTCCTGGTATTTCTAAAGTAAGTTTTAAGCCTTCTTAAAATTAAGAATGATCGTTCACACGTACGTGATATAATAGACAACTTACACTACTATATTTTAAGAAAACGTTTAATGTGTAGGTAAAATTCTGTGTCACAAATGCGCATAAATCTTGATGTCGCATGTGTATCTTTCATAATTACCTTAATTACGCTTAATTCGTGTCAATGCTCCATCGGTTCTTTATGTGTGAGTAACGAGAAGCTGTCTCTCCCCCCCCCCCAGGTCATGAGAACAAGGGCACGCGATTTGCAAGTGCTTTCGACGCTGCGACTCAGGAGATTGTCCGACAGCTAACTAATAAACGATTTACCAGGGTGGCATTCTTCAAACTAAACCACAAAGTTCGTCTGAAAAATTTTATATGGTTCATTTAAAATGAAATTCAAGAAAAACACAGTGACAAAGATATCGACCTGAAAAAGTTATATCTATTAGATTATTATTGAGTTTTTTTTGGGGGGAGGGAGGAAGCGGTTCAAGTTTAGAACCCAATTAAATATCGTTTGGTTACACCACTGAGTTAAAGGACTTTAATAAAAACAAAAAATTTAAAAATTCGCTTTTAGACTTCTATACGCAGGACAGCCAAAAGTCTGTCTGTCCGCATAATTTAAAACCGATCAAATCTCTGCAAATTTGTATTGATTTTTGTTGTCTACCTATTAGTATATTAGTTGATTTCAGAAATATTGGAACTTAAGCTCAATTTTCATGTAATCTGTTTTTTCTTTTGTCCGTCATCTGGAAGCGCTCTTATTGGTCCAGGTCCTTTGTCAAAGTCATTGGACCAATGAGAAAGCTCCCAGATGACGGACGAAAGAAAAAATAGATTCATGAAAATTGAACAAATTTTTGTGTGCGCTTTCTTTGTTTGTTTCCCAATAAAAAAGTGACGTTACTAATTTTCTTCCCGATTTGCAGATGGTGCTACCAATTAGGGGTTACAATTTTAAAATTACATAAGTTTATTTGTTAATTTAAAAAAAAAATAGTAACCCCAAATCAGCAGTGTCATCTGCAAATGGGGGGCAAAAATTAGTAACGCCATTTTTACAGCTTTTATATGCTTGATTTAAGTCAAGGAAATTAAAACCTGGAGATAAATTAAAATTTGATAACAAAATTCTTGTTTATTTTTTAGTATTTAGTTTAGTCGAAGCACATTAGATTTTTGATTTACAAAGTTTCCAAAGTTAGGGAAAATTTTCAATTGTATCATAGAATAATTTAATGTATATTAATTATTAATTATTATTCACAATATGTCAGGGCTTTGATTCGACCGAATCATTGAAACACTGGTAGTTACGCCACTTACTATTATAGTTTTTTTTCTGAAAATTAATATTTAAAATCTTGACCAAAACGGTACCAAACAGGATTTGCAGACACTTAGCTTATGTAAGGGTAATTTTGGAAATTTATTAGCCCCCCCCCTTCTATAAAATCATTGACACACGAGACATAAAAATTTTCTAACTCTTAATTCTAACTTGTAAGATTTTGGAGACTTTTTTTGGAACATTACAATAATTAATTAATTTTTTCCTACATTGGAAAACTCAAAAATCCTGCAAATTTCCCTGTCATGTAGAGGCATAACAACATGAAATCTCCACATAAAATTGATTTTATTGCTTTTATGTTTCCTGGAACCTATTAAAAAAATCATTAAATGATATTTAACCCCAAAACGTCACCGTGGGGTCTCAGAGACCCTAAGCGCCATATAAAGTTAATGGCAGTGACGTTCCAGGGTATTAAAGATCACTTTGATGTCAATGGCTGCCATCAGTATCCCCCCTTAATGCAGAGTTTTTAAGGGGGGAATACCTAACCCCTAAGGGGGAATGTATTTAATAAAAATGAGAAATTAAATTACTGAAAATTAGAAAAACGGAGGCTATGACACTTTTTGAATACTTTCAATTGAACTACAATGTGAGGTTGTCATGGTCCATCAGTTTCCATATGTCCATCATTCATTCCTAGCTTGGAATAACTTTTTTAGGCTTCTGAATTTTCTATGTTTTATGTAATCTTAATATACTTACTATTATTTATCGATTTTATCAACATCACAGCGCCATTTTGAAGCTACCTTAATTGCATCCATGCAGATTGCCATTTACCGTGCAGCAATAAAGAAAAAACTGTTGATGTGGATTATTACTCTCGTCTAGCCAATGAATTGTAAAAATTGTCCTGTTTTTTCAATATTTTTCGATTATTGTAACTTATAACTCGTTTTAATCAATTTTTTTTCTAATTTGATTCAATCGATCAATCACGGTCGACTTGATCCAACACGCATTATATTATCTTGTAATAGCTTTTTGCGGTTGCTTTGTATTAAAAACTCGTCTAACTTGCAAATTTTTGCTCCGAACGTTCACACCTGGAAATTCGTTTGTTTAGTTTTCCATTCTTTTTGCAAAACCTGATTTTTTGATAAAATATGCAAAAGTTCCAATAACTTCAAACTGGACCCGAAAAATTTAACAGCTGTAAAATTACAAATTGAACAATAAAATAGAGAATAGTTAATCTTGAACACGTTTAGCTTCCATTGTTCCCGAAGGCCCTGTCTACACCAAGAAATTTACCCTAGTCTAGTGAAGATGATTAGTCAAATATTGCCAAGTTTCTGTAATGGACAGCCCGGGGTGTCAATTATTAAAACGGTACAGCGTAATAAGGTCTGAAGAATAATCTACTTACCTCAACTGGAATAACTTTATAATAATAATAATTGGACTTGCACAGCCGTATATTTCACCCGGAGCAACTCATAACTCAAAAAACTGCCAATTAAAATATAATTTTCGTATTAATTATCCGATAATTTTGTTCAATTTTTGTTGCTTCGTTATTTGGGTGCCCTTTTTAAGTGTGGGAAAGAACAACATAGACGAACAATAAATGGTATTGCTTTTAAACTACCGAAGATCGAGATAAGCCACGACGTTACTGTATTATTATTATGTAAAGGTTAAAATTTTTTTTTAAATGACCCAGAATTTATTATTTACAGTGTCAGTAAAATTTGGGTCAAATTATCATGCAGTTATCATTCGCAAACTGCTAATGCATTTTATTTTGTTCTTTTGTTTTGAATTTGATGGTACAAAAAATTAGAGGTTGTTCGGCATAATAGCAGCGTTAATTTCTATTTCTGCAAGGTCTGAATTATAATTAAATCTTTGCTTGTCTGGCTGTTGTTGAACTACAGTCTGGTCTAGCTTGCAAATAGCTGAGCTGTAATCGTTTCTGATTGATCGTTTATTTGATTTTTTGTTCCGAAATTGACGTTAATGCGTTCGTTTCCTCAAAAACTAGTCAAAAACTAGTCTAGTGAAACTGATACCACGACATTGACATCCCTACAACCCTTGTCTGTCTGTTTCCTACATTTGTCAGGTACCATGTCATGCCAAAGCAGATTGATGGATTGACAGTAGGAACAAATTTTATTTTTTACCATTTAATTTTTGTTTGAATAAAAAGTTATGATGTTTAAACTCCTGAAAGGGGTGGGGTAGTGGTAGTACGACGACCCCATATAGAACCAATAACAATTCAAATATTTTTTTACCTATTTACTTTAATTTTTATCATTCTATTTGTAATCATGTAAATATTTCTTTTGGATTTCAAGCAATGTTTCGGTATCGAATCCTTTATATATGCCAGACATCGTGACTAATCCTAATCGAATGGAAGAGATAGTAGCAGTTCTTTACTTCGATATTCAAATGTTTACCTGTTTAATCAAACAAAATACATATGTATTTACGAACATATACATTAGATTTGATATCAATTTTGAACCTGCATTTCGATTTATGTAAATATTACGTCTCATATCCTTGAAGATATCACTTACATTTTTCAATATTTGAGATTCTGTTAAAACGAAATTCTAATAGCATTCGCGTGCTCAATTTTGTGTAATCATGTTGTTGTTTATTATTATTCCCAATTAAATAGCGACTGTAAAAATACTTTTAGAAACCTTTGCATGTACCAATTATTTGCATAATTGTTTTGTGGTACTTATGACACGTAATGTTGGAGAACAATAAAAACGATAACAAATATGCTGACATTATAAAAGCGATTAAAATTATAAGAATTCAATAGCTTATAAATACTTTATGATCGATCATGGTCCTTCAAACTGTTACAATATTTTTGGCTAGGGAGGTGGGTTGTGCAGCGGATAGGTTTTTTTATTTTATTTTCCCTAATCGGAAAACTTTTCTATTCACTAGATATTCACAATCGTCTAATTTTGGTGATTTAAAATTTATAACTGCAAGATATAACTGCAAGCATATCTACTAATTAATTTGAATTACAAATATTCAAATTTCTTTATAAACCACCCTGGTCAAAAACTCACAACAGCAATATATGAGCATAGTAACTACCACGAGAGTTCGAGTATGACTCCAATTTTTTTTTGCAGTAACTCGAAAACTGTGAACTATATAAAAAAAATTGTTTATCTTTTTACAACACTTTTGGCCTCTTCACTATGTTTTATATCTGTTATCATTTTTGAGTTACTTTGCTATATTTATTAGAATTAGGATTCGTTTAACAGGTGTTGTAAAAGCAAAAGAAAAAGAACTTGTAGAAGAAAATCTCTTTACTGAAATGGAATTTTACCAAGGGAAAAATTGAAATCCTCTTAAAATTAGAATAAAATAAGGAAACTGTCAAATTGAAGAATTTTAATGGAAATGTCTTCTCACTGCATCTTCCAATTTTTTTCTCTTGCAAAACTTTTCTGAAATTTATATAGACGTACCTATTTAGGAATCACTGAACCTCTATGCTCCATATTTACTAATACATCGCCTTTATGATACCCCCCCCCCCACCCCAAGAAAGAAAAAATTAAATAAATCGTATTGATTTATCCTCAGTATAGCAAAAACATTTTTAATATTTTTTGGACAAAGATTACCTCCCAAATTAACCCAATAAGGGGCTACAGTTCATAGTGTACGGTACTGAGTGCGCAGTGCCAAGAAGTACTTATAAACCGGGGGGTCTGGGGGGTATGGAATACCCCCCAGGAAGCAACAAAATCATTTTTTTAAAATTATGACGGCTTAATATTTGATTCTTAAAAAGTCATGTTATTGTTTAGTAACAGTTGACAGGTATTCTATATCCCCAAAACCCCCGCTTTCTTGAAAAAGATTTTTTGTAAAGAAATGTTTAATCCGAGGGTCTGGGGATATGGAATAACCTCCAGTTAAAAGGAAGAAACCAAATCATTTTTCAAAATTGACTCCCGCTTAATATTTGATCCTTAAAAAGTCATCTGGTTGCTTAGTAACAGTTGAGAGGTAATTCTCCCTAGACCCCCCGGTTCCTGGAAAAAGATTTTTGAAAAAAAATTTAAAACCGGTGGGTTTGGGGGGTATGGAATACATAATATTTGATTCTGAAGATGAGGCAAAAAATTGCACTGCTCTAAATGATTTTCTTGTTTTGTATCTACAATTAAATTTGCTCTATTTTCATGTTAATATTTATTATATTAACGTGAAGTGCGAGGCCGAAGGCCGAGCTATGTTTTACGATAATGGCACGGCACGCTTACCAACAAAATAGCTAACGTCGCTTGGGGCATCCCTCTCTAAGAACGTCCAATGGTTACCAATCAATAAGCTTGAATATATTCAAGCACAATTTTCTTACAAATCCCAAAATTTGGATTTTTATGCTGACGTCATATTTTCGTGGGATCGTATGGTATAGAATACCCCCCAGGAAGCAACAAAATCATTTTTTTAAATTTATGATGACACAATATTTGATTCTTAAAAAGTCATGTTATTGTTTAGTAACAGTTGACAGGTTAGCTGATTTACAGTTAGCTGATTACACTTAGTTACATTTTGTGACCTCCTCCCCTTAAGCATGGATGACCTCTAATTATATATTTTCTTACTTTGTTCAAATTTGACATGATCAAGACAATCAGAGCCGGATATTGAGGCTCAAAATAAGTTAGAAAATGAAAAAAAAACACTTAAAAGATGAGATAAAATAAAGTATTTTGTAGTTTATATTGAATCCTCAAATCCTCACATCCAATCCAAATCCTCACATCCAATCCAAATCCTCACATATTGTTCGATTTTTCAATTTAGAAGTTTTGCTATTACTCTCTAATATTGTTTTCTATTTCTGGGAAGTACAAATCCGATTGGCGTGGTGGATTAGTCCCCATATTACATCCTAAGTAACACACAATGTTGCCCCAGTGTTTCCCCAATATTGTGTGCTACCTGGGATATTTAAAAGAAATCAATTTCACCACAGCGTGTGGATGCCCACTGGAAAGTCGAGTTAAGAAATTCTCTCTAGTTCGCGATTTGTACTTTGTAAAATTGATGGTAAAATTTTTTTTGAGATTGTCTCCCAAATTAAGCTAATAAGGGGCTGCAGCCCATAGTGTAGAGTATCGAGAGCGTAATGTCAAGAAATATTTGTGTACCGGGGTGTCTGGGGGGTATGGAATACCCTCCAGTTATAAGAAAGCAAGAAGATCATTTTTCAAAATTGATCGAGCATAATATTTGATTTCCAAAAAGTCACTTTGCTGCTTAGGAGCAATTGGGAAGTATTCTCCCCAGACACCCCGATTCCTGAAAAAAGGTTTTTGTAAAAAAAATTTTAATCTGGGGGGTATGGAATACCCTCCAGTTATAAGGAAGCAACAAGATCATTTTTCAAAATTAGCTTCATAAAAAAGCTTTATATTTGTTTTCTAAAAAGTCATCCTGTTGCTTCCTAACAGCTGGGGGGTATTCTATACCCCCCAGACCCCCCGGTTTCTGGATAATGGGTTTTTTGTAAGAAATTATTTTGCGTGTGCTTAGTTTTATCAGACATTTTAAATTTATGTAAGTTCGTAAGTGTGTTGATCTCCTTTCAGATTCTTTCTAACTTGATTTTAGAGATAATTAAGGGAAAGATAAAATCCCTAGGTGAGGAAATTCTTTGGAAGACAATAACCTATATAATTTACCTAATTTCATAAAATTTTACCTTTTCCAGGGTGGGCTAATCCCCTCCCCTCTACTTAGGCCGTCGATAAACATGTGAATATATGTATCACAATGTTGAAATTATTAAGAAATATTTATTTTGATTTTTTATACCATCAGAAAATAATTTAATATTAATCGAAATAACTTAAAAACTGGACTAAATTGCAAAAATTAATATTGACACGTTTTAAATGGAACATTTTGTAAACAATATCATAGCCAGAGTAATTACTTACCATTTTCTCTAAATTATAAAAAATAATTATAGAAAATGCTAATTAGCTACATTTCCCAAATGTTTTCTTGCCCAAATGGCGTGAATGTTACATACGAGACTATTTAACATTGCGTTATTTTAAAGGAGCGGGGTAATTTTGTACGAGGAGGTCAAAATGGGAGGGGGGTGATCTGGAAAAACCTCACCTAGGAGAAGTCAGTGAAAATCTCACGTAAGCTTTTTAATTCAGAGTTCTTTAAGCTCACGTGAGATTTTTACTGACTCCCTGCTCCACCTTGGTGAGATTTTGCCGGACCTCCTTCCCTCCCATTTTGACTTCACGTGATTAATGGACGTTCTCTTTTTAATATAAAATAAGACATCTAAAAATACCATTGCAATGTGTCGGGGGGGGGGGGGTTAAATATATTGTTAGAGCTGCAAGGCCCGCGATATTATATCAAAAACTTTCTAGCCTAAGCAACTCGACGGAACTATGGGGGGGGGGGGTTCTATGGCTCTTTAATAATAATAATAATTCTTTTTTAATGTAAGATTTTTGTTCCAAATGCCTTAATTACGTATTCAACAATTGAAATTCGTTCATTGGTATTTAATATTTAAATAAACCAATTAGTGAGCACTTTCAGTTTCAATAGATTAGTTTGTTCATGAACCAATTAAAAACAAAAAAAAAATGTTTTTTTAGTTCCGGTGGTTACATTTTTTCTAAAAAACAGTTCCTGAGTGTACCAATGACCTTCATCGTAAAATCTACACAATGGGGGATTTTGTATTCGTCTTCTATGTACTATTAATAATTTTTCTAAATTTAGTTTTATGCTTGCAAAAACCAATTTTAACGAAATATATCTTTTGCAGCCGTATCAATGCATTTCCTTTTCCTGGCTGCATTTTTCTGGCTGAACACAATGTGCTTCAACATCTGGTGGACTTTCAGGTAAGTCGTTTTTTTTTATAACTTTTTTGACCAGGTATAACCAAGGTATATAGATTACAAGGTATGATCTATATGTGAACGAAAACTCGTCTTGTACTGCGCATAGTCACGTAGCGTCCGCCATATTGAATTATTAAAATTTTAGATTAATTGACTAGATGGCGCATAATTATATCTTTTAATCTATATACTTTGATTGGTCCAGGTAACTATTAAACGTCAAGGTAGATGTCTCTACTGTCTATTTCAGTCACCAGCCGTCCGCCATATTGAATATTTTGACGTTTACAGATGCGCAGTATCATACCTTGTAAATTTATCTACCTTGAGGTATAACAGTTTCGATGCGGAACCCAAACTCGATTTCATAATTTGTATTAATTATTATTATCTTCATTTTTTCTTTGCCCTACCGTTCTATTGTGAACAAACGGAGCACATAACTATAACTATACGCTCCCTCAAAAGTGTGTTAATTAAACAATGAATTAGCATCGTTATGAATGAATTGTTGGGCAAAAACGCAATGACCTGGAATTTTGACCCACTCTTTATTTACACACGATTTAAATTCGCTCGTTTATTTAATAAAAATAATTAACTGGATAAAGTTAACGACGTGAAATCTAATCCGCCTATAAAATTAATTTGCATTTATATTTTTAACCCTTTGAATGCGCTGGTTCATTATTGCAGACTTTGGTCTCAATTTATTTATAACTAACTCTTCGGTCCTGTGCATATTTCGACAACGAACTTCTTTGTCGCAAGTCAAGTCCCGGTTCAATGGGTCAATTGGCGCCGATATTTAAAGAAATACATATTATTAAAATTGAAAGGATGTTTTGGGTAGTACCGAATTTGAACTTGTTACAACAACGGTTCGATTCATCAACGGGATTTTGTCCGAAGTTTCGCTCTTATGTAAAACTTGGCCGCTTATTTTGATCCACTTAAATGTTTTTTCTTTTTATTGATAACCACGATGAAAGAGATTTAGTGAATTTTTATGTTCTAGGTCAATATTAATTTACTTTTAGCGCGTTTCCATAATTTTTTCTTTATAGTTTTTCTTTAAATACATTAAGCGAGTTTTACCTTGATTTAGTTTAGTTTATTGGAATTTTTGAAGTATAATTTGCCAGACGGAGCTGGCACGAAGAAATTGATTTTTCGTGTTGGAAATGAGATCAAAATTAGCACGGATGAGTTATCTTTACGACATTTTTTAATGTGGAAGAGATAATTCTGCTAATGATTTATATTTTTATGAGGAATTTGTTATTTTTATGTTTAGTAGTGTATATTAAAAAGATTGAAGATTATAGGTTATATACCTACCGCATTCAATATGGCTTCGAGGTTACACGACTTCAAGAGATTTGTAAATAACGAATGGCATTTTTATCCGATTATTCATATTATTCAAAATTTGCCGAAGAGTCTCATAGCATTTACATTACATTACCGTTGATGGCGCCACCATAACTAACAAATTACGTCCATTTTTTAGTTCGAAATTATTCCGTGCTATGGCGTTTTATTAATGTAAATCACAGTGCCAGGAATTTTTTTAATGTTTATAGGAAGATGGGGCAAAGTTTAACCATCCCTTTGCCGGAGATAATGGGGCAAGCTCCTGATTATTTTAAAGTTGTTCTAAATAATTATGTTGTAAGTTTGCAGATAACATCACAATATTGATAATAATTTATATCTACTTATCCGTGACTCATGGCATTGCATACCTGAAAGTTTAAATTCAATGAGAGATCGGTAAAGTGGTTTCACCTAGCGTATACCTAGAAGAGCCATGGGGCTATTAAAACCGTAATTTATGGCATGTAATTATGAACAAACACTTTGTTTTGCATGTGTTAAAAGTTGGCACCTTTTTACAAAAATAATCTTGCAGAAACTTAATCAAGTTTATAATTTATCAAATCATGTATGAAAAAATACAGTTTAGCAATCTGCGATATGAAAGAGATTTAAAATCCACGCATCATTGAAACAAAGAGTTTTTGGTTGGAGCTGGAATAAATTTTACAAAACTTTATTTACAGCTCAAAGTTGGTTATAGATACAACGATGATTTTTTTTTTGAAGAAAAGAGGAGAATTTTTCAAAGGTTATGATTTAATTTTTAATTGATTTTGATAAAGGATTAACATTTTAATTTTGTTAATTAGCTATTTTATATCAAAAGCGCACAATTTGAGCTTTTCAAAAAAAAATAGATTTACATCGGCATACAATTAAAGATTAATAATTTGTAACTTATAATAGTGGGCCAAGGAAACGTGAGATTCTAATTTAACAATGTTTCTATGCTAATTATCTAATGATGGGTTACTATAATGGAAAATTAGCCATCTGGAACATATCAAAACATTTTTAAATTATTCACACCTGGAATGAATTATCGGGAAGTCTATTTTAATGCTAATTTGCATGTCCAAAAATCGCACGCAGATGAAAATAAAAGTGCGCAATAGAGAGGGAGAAGGGAAGAGAACAGAATGAAAAAGTTTCTCATAAAATTATTTAATGAAACGAAAAATTATAATTTGTGTAACACAAATCTTGCCATTCATTGGACGGTGTTCAAATGTTTGGCGATTAGGGAAAAACCAAACGTGCATGCAATTATTAATTTCGAATAAACTTCCTTTATTGCTTTTGGCGAACTGTCAAAATAATTTCGAATGTCATTTTGCATCTTTAAATGAGACGTTACGATGTTTTGCTCAATTGATTGACCATTCGCATTTTGATGATTAAACCGTAATGTATAGTATGAATTTTGAAACTTGAGTGCTACGTCATTAGACTTATGCCTTGCGATTGGTTACCCAACGAAATAGCCTCTGTGATTGGTTAGATTAGGTTGACGTCATACCCTAGCTCACAAGCTTTCTTGTGTGGGCTAATAACAACGTCTTGTGAGGGTGACACCTCGTACATTTATACTGATGATAAGAAACAGACCATAATCTTAAACGAAGCAATGCGTGAGAAGCGATATAGACAATCTAAACTTCTATATTTTCTTCAATTATTCCGTTTTTATGGGAAATGATAAACAAAAACAACAAGAGCTACTGACAAGAGATAAGAAAATATGTAATGTTGGAATTTGTTTATTGAACTGAAATATATGCGGTAGGTATGCGATATTCCACAAGTTTAGAAAAACGAAGCCATTTTATCGCATTATGCCGTTCACGGTTCAGTAACTCCAAGAAAAGTTTGTAATTTTACCCGTTGGAAATTGAATACTTTTTGGAGGATGCTCAAAAACAATGAAGGTGAAAAAATTCTTTTACAGCGGATTTGATTTCTGTCTAGGGATTGTTGGGTCAAAAACCCGATGGTTAAATTAATTGCTTACTGTTTCTCGATACGACTAATTACTTTTTTAAGAAAAAAGTTTGTATTTTATCGCAGGTGGCGCCACTTCAATCGTTCTCGCTTATTACCGTTATAACAGTGACTAACGTAAAAGGGTCAATGCATGTCGAAGAAACAAATAGTTTCTCCAACTTACCTAATATTGTATTCATTGTTTGAAATTGCTGTGTAAGAATGTTCACTGTAATGGTTGTACATTATGGTGAAATTATTTTACATAAACAAGTAGTATACATAATATAATTTTATGTTCTAATATCTTTTAATTTAAAATCGAATTTGGAAAATGGACGGAAAATTAAATCTCTTATGGCGAACGTGGAGTTCGAACCATGGAACCATGGTAAAAATAATATAATTTTGGAAATATTGCGAAACTATAAAAAGTTGATCACGATTTCTGCTCGTGTTTACGATTATGTATTAATGAAGTTTCCTGTCATCCCGAAAAACTAATTTTAATTTTATTAACTCTTCCACGTTGTAGGATATGATGTATTTGCAAAGCTTTATATAAATAGTGCTTTTTTATACACCACTTGATCATATGGCGCCAAGATAGTAGTGTCATTCTATTTTTACTATTAACCAGCGCTGCTTTTTGATTACAAATCAATTTTCCGCAATTTCCAATTCGATTCGCAAAATTACGATATTTTTAAACCGTTCCTATTTTGGGCATGTGATAAATAAGACATAAATAGCCAGACGCTACTTTTAAGAGATCTTTCATTAATCCTCAAGTGGCTTAATTTGCCAGACTTTCCCAATTACTGTTACACATTATAAATTTAAACATGACCATGCACAATACACCATTTGATAAATTTGACTGATGATATTTTTGCTGTCACTCATACAAGACTCCAAACAAATAGCGGTTAAATGTGTCCAATTGTTGTTCCAGTCGTTAACCATTAATACACTTCATTTGCCAATTTTTTATAAAATTTAAAAAAAAATGGCGCGAAATCTGACGTTTTGAGGTTATGTAGCGAGTGCCTCACTCACTCAAAATTTGAACCCGATTTTTCTACCTTGGACGTTAATGATGGATAGATCAACTGGAAAAAATAAAATTCCAACGTAAGACAAGACGTAGGATAGAATACCGTTGAATAAACCTGTATTAAATTGATAGAATATTTTAATGCCCCGTATATTTTTTATTATGGTCAAACAAGTTTCCATTTCATTATTTTTTTATCAAAGAATCAGGTAGCAAGTTTACCAAGTCCTTGGACTAATAAAAGTCAGTTCTGTTGCAAAATTTTCCATTTTTTCATTTTTTTCGCGCAATTTCTTTACGATTCAATAAACGAGCACGTTTTCGAATTTACATTGAAATCAGGCATTTTTTTATTAAATTATTAGCCAGTCTGCTTGGCAATCGTTCAAGTATGAAGTTCAAGTTCGCAAATTTTTTCTTATTATTCATAATTCGATGAAGTTTATAAAATAAGAACACAAAATAATTCGAAAATAGCATATGGGTCAATTTAATTAGTCGGTGTTGCATTGCATCGGCGAGGGCCCTTGAAAAGTTCAATCTTGTACAAATAGAAAGGCGGACCGCACCAAACTTTCTCTTACGAGTATTCATCTACAAAAGGAATTTCCATTTCATAATTCTCTTGTGTTCAAATCCTGTTTACTCATAAAAATTTCACTTTCATTTACGCCCGTTATGACCGAGATTTTTACAATTTCGACACGGCTTACGAACTATTGGGTATTTTTGTGTCGAAAATTAAATAAACATAAAATGCAGTTTACACTTACGGATATTTTCCAATGTTTTTTCCACATTTTATAAATAAACTGAACGGCGCAATTACTTCCTCCTTAAATGTTATTTTATTTATTAAGGGGGTCTAATTTGGGTCGGATTTTTATTTTCAGTGCTATAATCGGAACGAAATTGTATTTTTGCGCATTTGAACGCAGTTAACATAAACCAGATTTTGCAAAAACTTCTTTGTTTATGGGGCCAATTACACTTAATAATGTTTTCAAGAGTTGCACGATAAAGCAGTACCTACTTTTAGATGACGATTTTATTGCGGATGGCCGTTATGCAAATCTTAAGAGCCGGATGTGTTTCCAAAGAAAAATTTATTAACACAACAAATTTTTAAGTTTTTACGTAATTAAGTGAACTGGTTTTCATTTTTCTTCCAATTCAACTTGTTATTTTAAAAAATTAGAAAAATCTGCAATTAGCAAAACAGGTGAAATACCGCATGGTAAGTTATTGGTCAATTAAGAGTCCAACGACTGCACTGCTGTAGAATCCAAACTTGCTTTATTTTCTTAAATTATCATGCAAGGAGTTATAATTTTTAACGTCTGATCTTCAGTTACCTAATGAAATATATGTAAATGATTCACATTATGTATATGGACAGATAACTCATTATGTTAACTTTCAATTTTAATTACGACTGTGCAATTTAAAATTAATTAATGATTGTCACCTTCTTTTAAAGTGCCATTTAACTTGTCTGTATTTACACCTTATGGTAATGCGCTCATCAGAATTGGAGATTTATGGTGATTACGCCACACGTTAAGAAACTGTTATTGGAATAATTTCATTTTTCCATATTTGAAAACCTAAATTGGATGTTTAATTTTATGAAAATGCGCAACCTAAATAAAATCAAGATAAAATGCATCAGAGTGGCTGAACGCATTAACGCTAAGCTACGAACTGAGAAACCCTGGTTCGCTTTTCCACTGCATCAGATTTATGTAATAAATAATATTACGATATCTTGTTTACAAGTTGATCGTTGCTTTCAATATTTTTAGGTCCTACAGGCGAAATTCATAAGAAATTCTAAATCCTGGTTGCATTACACTAACGTAGTGTAGAAGGCGACCTTCTTTTCGCAATCACAGTATCGCAAAAACAAAACAATGGGGCAAAATTATCTTTTGTAATTTTTATCCTCAATTTTCTTGCAATCGAAGCAATGCAATCAAGCAAAAACAAAACAATGGGGCAAAATTATCTTTTGTAATTTTAATCCTCAATTTTCTTGCAATCAAAGCAATGCAATCAAGCACGGTTTTTTCACCCGTGGCTGGAGGCAAAGCATAAAAAATTATACTGCTCCAGATGATTTTCTTGTTTTATATCTACAATTAAATTTTCTATATCTTCATGTTTACTATTTATTATGTATCATGTGAAGTGTGAGGCCGAAGGCCGAGCTATATTTTGTGATGATGGAGGGCGGCACGTTTACCAACAAAATTACACCCTCAAAGAACGTCCAATGGTTACAAATCAAGAAGCTTGAATATATTCAAGCACAATTTTCTTACAAATCTCAAAAATTGGATTTTTATGCGGACGTCAGATTTTCGGATCAGAACTTCCTGATCACCTCTAATTACACATTTTCTTACGTTGTTCAAATTTGACATGATGATCATGACATGACAATCAGAGCCGGATGTTGAGGCCCAAAATAAGCTAGAAAATGAAAAACTCGCACTTAAAGAATGAGATAAAATTAAGTATTTTGTAGTTTATATTGAAGGTACTGTCACAAGCAAATAATCTGAAAACCGGGACAGTAGGGCCGCCCTAAGGGGGGGGGGGGAACACACATTGTTTGATTTTCCAATTTAGAAGTTTTGCTATTACTCTCTAATATTGCTTTCCTTTTCTGGGAAGTACAAATCCGATTGGCATGGTGGATTAGTTCCCATATTACATATTTAAAAAAATCAATATCAATTTCACCACAGCGTGTGGATGTCCACTGGAAGGTTGAGCTAAGAAATTCTGTCTAATCCGGGATTTGAATCCAGAATTTTCGCTTTGTGCTCGACCAGCAGTCACATCACTCCACAACTATGGCTTTAGGTTTTATTACCAGCTCTTTTCAAAAGCAGAATGCTTAAAAAAGAGCAAGGCAAAACTGAAAAGGCTGCAAAATTGATGGCAAATTTTTTTTTAGATTGTTTTTTAAGTTAAGCTAATAAGGGGCCGCAGCCCATAGTGTAGAGTATCGAGAGCGCAATGTCAAGAAATGTTTGCAAACCGGGGGGTCTGGGGGGTATAGAATACCCCCCAGTTATAAGGAAGCAAGAAGATCATTTTTCAAAATTGAAAAATCAAGCATAATATTTGTTTCCTAAAAGTCACCTTGCTGCTTAGTAACAATTGGGGAGTATTCCCCCAGACACCCCAGTTCCTGGAAAAAGACTTTTGTAAAAAAAATTCTAATCCGGGGGGGCTGGGGGATATGGAATACTCTCCAGTTATAAGGAAGCAACAAGATCATTTTTCAAAATTGATGACAGCTTAATATTTGATTCCTAAAAAGTCATATGTTGCTTACTAACAGCTGGGGAGTATTCCATACCCCCCAGACCCCCCGGTTCCTAATAGATAAAAGTTTTTTTGTAAGAAATAACTTGCGTGTGCTTAGTTTTATCACACATTTTAAGTGTATATAAGTTCTTAAGTGTATTGATCCAATTTTTAATTCTTTCTAACTTGTTTTTGACCAGCAGACCAGCAGTCTGGCGTAAATCAAACACGGATGACTGTAGCGTGGGAAACCGCGGTTCAAATCCTGATTGCGTCTGAAATTTGCTGTTAGTAACTATGACTCTCTTAAGCTACCAAATATTAGCTAGCGGCCCATCTAAGTGGTAACGTTCTGCTTGCTAACGGCAAGCGTTAAGTAATCAACCTCCACGAGGTGGCCCCGGAAGGGCATTCCGCGGCCGCGAATTAACCCCGTGCTCCCGTCTTCCCGCAGACGATTATTTATTCAAATCCTCCCGTAAATCGTGGAGTTTAACTGATCAGGGACGTCGCGTTAACGCCCTTTAGAGATTTACTTGCCATCTCAAAGTTCAAGCCGAGGCTTCGGATTCCACCGAAGTTAACAACCTACCGCGCTGCCTCTTAAGAGAAAGAGAAAATCTTAAGGGAAGGAAATTTATACAGGCGCTTTGTACCCTCATTACAGCTCCGATGACAATGCTGGAATTTAATTTAAAAATTATTTATAATTGCATCTAATTTTTATG